>BTPG01000003.1:50941851-50954351 GCA_036245525.1 Semisulcospira habei | reverse complement strand
AACTCTCCATTGCTCCATTCATTCATCGGGGAGCTGGGTAGCTCAGTTGGTAGAGGGTTCGACTCTTAATCAGTTAATCAGTTCGAACCCAGCTGGGGTCAAAATTTATCGGTGCCCCGTCTTTGAAATCACCTTCGTGGTAGACAAAAGACGCAAGCCCTAAAAGTTAAACGTTGGGTTTCTCCCCCCCCCCCCCCCCCCCATTTATTCATCAGCCATATTTATCCTTTTCATCGAAATTGCCATTTTCATATTCAAATATGTATTTATTAATCCATGAGTTAATCAGTTTTATCTTTATCCTTTCTCACTGATTGATTGATTGATTGATCGATCGATCGATTTATTGATTGTCTGATTGATTGATTGATTCATTTATTAACCCATTTAACCCCAACACACTACAGCAGGATTGAGATGGGTCGACCGTGATAATTCAAGAGTAGTGCCTGATTAGCTTGGCGCCTGATGGCGCCAAGCTAATCTGGTACTACCCTTGAATTATCACGGTCGGTTCATGTCATGGTACATTGTCTCTAGGTGACAGCCCCACAATTTTGTAAATGCGGCCGTGGGATTAGATGGGTTAATATTATCGGTCTGCACTTGTTCTAGAGTCAATATCTATGGCCCCTGGCAGTGTTTTAATACATTTGTGTCGCATGCGGATACGCGGCCAAATGAGCCGCGTATCTGTGTGCGGCACGTCTCGAATGAGTTAACAATCATGAATAACCATTTGGCTGTCGGTAGCTACCTTTGACACGACGATTTCTGCAGGAATCATCGCGACAAAAATCGCTACCGACAGCCAAAGGGTTAAGACTTGTCATATTTATCATTTCGTGTTTCTGTTTATTGTAGGGAGCGGCCAAAGCCAGGCCGTGTTGCCGTGGGGGCAGAAGTCATCCGTGAATCTATGTTGCGGGGTGTGTCCGTGCTGCGGAAAAATCCCCATATGCTGTTGCGTTTAAAACAGACAGAGAAACAGTACACATACTCAAAGGACATACAACAACAACAAAACATGCCTAGGCCTCAACTACAGCGAGAAACATATACATACTCAGTAGAGAGAAAAGTATATATATATATATTTTATATACAGAGAAACATACTGGAGAAACCGGTATAGACACATGTTGAGAGAAACAGTAGAAAGAGTAGAGAAACAGTAGACATACTTCACGTGGAGAAAACAGTATAGACACATAGACATAGAAACAACAGACTTGCTAAGTGGAGACAACAGTGTATATGGACAGGCAGAGAAGTCGTAGAAATACTAGGTGGAGAAAACAGTACAGAGACATACAGAAACAGGAAATATACTTAATCGAGAGAACAGTATAGATGTATAGACAGAGAAATCGTAGACGTACTAAGTGGACAGAATAGTGTAGATACATACACAGAGAAACAGTAGACATAACTAAGTGGAGAAAACAGTATTGAGACACAGACAGATAAACGGTTGACTTATGAGCCCTTTAGATGTCGGTAGCGTTTTATGTCGCGATGATTCCTGCAGGAATCATCGCGACAAAAAGCGCTACCGACATCCAACTTTAGGCCTATAATGACAGAGAACGGTATACGTACGGAACTGACAGAGACTGAACCAGTCTGCTTACTAAGGAAAATAACTCAACGCTGCCTATCGTTGTGTGGTTTCTCTTATTGTATTTAAGCTGCTTCTGTAATTGATGCAAAGCTCTTGCCTCTCCAGAATGGTCTGTAGTTAAGAAACTCAGCACTGGTCAATGGGAGATATGTCGACTATGAGAAGAGAACAGAACAGAATAAAAGAGAACATAACAGAAGAAAAGAGAACAGAAGAGAAGAAAAGGGAGAGAGAGAGAGAGAGGATAACATTTTAACACATGCGAGCAGAGCAGAACACAACAAAAGCCTTAGTTGTTCCGCACACTTTCGTGCGCGGGCCAAAATAAAGCCGACGTCAGACAAAATCTATGACTATGTATATTTAGTATAGTGTATTATCATTGAGCGATCTTGTTTTCGTGTTATGTTTGCAAGTCACTTCGAAGTTGTTTCCAAAGTGAAAGGTGCCATATAAATATAATTTCAGTGGCGTACGAACCAGGGGTGTGGAGGTGGGGGTGGGGGGGGGGGTGGGGGAGTAGAGTATACCCCCTCCCCCCCTTATCTTCCCACCCTATACGCTTCCCATTTCCTTAAAAAAACATTTTAAAAGAATTTTTTAAAGAAAAAATATTTGGGAGAAAAAAACTCATTCATTTTATTATTTGTGTGCTTCACCTCGCTTGGCATTTACTCGCCTGGCCTCCACCCCGGCTGTTTGATATACTGACGAGCAAAAGAAATGCGACATTTTTGGAATCGTCGGAAACACTAAGTGCTTCCGACGATTAAAAAAAGTCGCATTTCTTTTGCTCGTCGGTATATTTCGGAGGTTGAGCAGTCGCTTGCCTTAGTTCCCCAACCACCCCTCCTCTCCCCCTCCAGCCCCCCACCCCCACTCCGTGCTGATTTGATATTTTGGTGATAGGACTGTCGCTTGCTCCACCCTCCCTCCCCCACCCCTGCCTCCGGCCGGCCCGTCGTTTGATTTTTTAGACACCCCCTCCCCCTCCCCACCCCCCTCTCCCGATGGATATCTTAATGCGCCACTAAATTTATATTGTTATATTATTATTATTATTATTATTATTATTATTATTATTATTATTATTATTATTATTATTGTTGTTGTTGTTGTTGTTGTTTTTGTCAGTCGTGAATGGTGTTAAGTGTGTTTCCTGTGCAAATGCGAAACATTGTCCTGAATAAACACGCCAGAAAAGAGGCCAACGTTGAATGTGTAAGTGTGTCTTGTGGTGATGGTGTGTGTGTCTGTGTATATATATGCGTATCTTGTGTGCGATTTTTTTTCCACAACCGAGTTCCGTAACGCAAGCTCCACACATAGCTCTGCATGTCGGCAGTGTCAGAGTGTGGCCTGTCGGCAGAACCCTATTTGGAGCTTGCGTTACGGAACTCGCTGGGAAAAGAAATTACGTGGTCGGGAACAGCGTGCTAATTGGAGAAATGCATTTTGTGGTCCATCTTCTACAGGTTTGACTTTCTGACCGGCCGGCATGGCGCTTTGATTTGAAAGCTGGCCTGACTTGATAACTGTAGCATTGTCGTCTACTTTCTGTGTCAAAGCGAATAGTCGATTCCTAACACTGGCAAATGCCAGTGTTAGGAATCGACAATTCGCTTTGGCACAAATGCATTGTGATGATGATATAACTTTATTGCCATATGTAATAATACATTAGGAAATTGTTGCGATGCTGCGCAACATAAAAAGAAGAACATTAAACACATCAAAATATAATTCAGCTACTCACGAGCACACACGTGCACACACACACACACACACACACACACACACACACACACACACACACACACACACACACACACACACACACACACACACACACACACACCGTATGCCTTAGTAACTATTGTGGTCTAAAAATAAAGGCAATAAACACGATTTCACAGTAACACAAATCACATAGGACATATCGTAATATAAAACTGAACACGTCACTTGCATCATAGACACGGCAGTGCAGTTAGCCCTATTTCCTACTCATTAGTTTGGCCAGCCACCTGCTGCTGTGGTATGCAGCCACTCCCCGCTGCGAGCAGGGTATCTTGGTCACTGTCTGGCATCAACTATTCCTTCTATAATCTCTGTTACGGGATTACTGATGTGTGGTGTATTATGCCTGTGTTTAATGTTTTCTATCTCTTCTCCCTCAGTTTTCTACATACCCTGCGAGATGTTTGACAGCAGATACACTTAGTAGTAGGATAATGGAAAAGCATTCCCTTCTAGCATCATGAACAGTTCTTCCAGTCTGTATGACTAGGCGCGCGCTAATGATTAATTGCCTCCACGCCCGGCTACCGCCACCGATGGCTTATCTTGCACACAGTGGCACCCGTCCGCTCCTAACTAAAAGTGCGTTCTGCACAGCTGTGTAAATGAAGTATTATGCTGATAGCTGGACATACTGTAAATATATATATTGGCGTTCGTTTGCATCATTAAAAGTCTGGACAGCAGTTGGGTAAAAACTGTTTTTAAAAGTGACGAGTCATGCGTGTTCCGATCGCTCTATAACGGTACCTTGTACATCTCTTGTAACCGGAGATTAGACTCGATCTCCGGTGTCGATTATTGCGGCTTTCCTCCCTTCCCATTGCACTGTTCCCTTACTGCAATGGGCTGACGGCTTGCGCAAAGGACATCGTTGAATTGTTGAATCACGCTCTCAGTCTCTCCCCCTCCTCCTCTCTCTCTCTCTTTCTCTGAACACGCACTCTAGCACACAGATACACATATACACGGACACACACACCATCATCACAAGACCCACTTATGCATAAAGCGGTATCATGGTCTTTCTAATATAATAATAATAATAATAATAATAATAATAATAAAATATACGCAAAAGTTATACGTGTAAAGCAATGTAAACCTTCAAACAAATATATTAATAGATTCAATCATATTTTATATATCATCTACCCCCCCCCCCTCCCCCTTCTCTGCTCTTCTCTTATAAGGGTTGTGTTCTGTTCTCTTCTGCTGTGTTCTGACGGTTCTCTCCTACTGTGTTCTGTTCTCTACTTTTCTCTTCACGTCACTCTCACTGTCGACCCATGTCCCGCTGTACAGTGCTGTTTTAACTACAGACCATGCTGACTAGGCAAGAGCTAGACATGTGTTACAGAAGCAGCACATACACTGACAGAGAACCAGAATAGTATACATCTTTTGGGAAAACACTCTGAGGTAACGCTGCCCATCGTTGCAACGATAGTCAGCGTTGAGTGTTTTCCCAAAATAATGTATACTATACTGGTTCTCTGTTTGTGTATGTATAATAGTCTCTATACTTAGCCCTTTGGCTGTCGATAGCGGGATACTGTTTCACTATTGTATCTATACTGTCCTCTCCACTTAGTACTATATCTACTATTTCACTATTGTATCTATACTGTCCTCTCCACTTAGTACTATATCTACTGTTTCACTATTGTATCTATACTGTCCTCTCCACTTAGTATATCTACTGTTTCACTCTTTCCGTGATAATAAAGTACTCTTATTCTTATTCTTATTCTTATTGTATCTATACTGTTCTCTCCGCTTAGTATATCTACTGTTTCACTAGTGTATATCTATACTGTTCTCTCCACTTAGTATATCTACTGTTTCACTATTGTATGCTCGTATGCTCTCGCATTCTGTCCCGTCTAGATTACTGTAATTCCCTCCTTGCTGGTATCTCATCTGATCTGCTCACTCGCATTCAGCGTATCCAGAATAATGCAGCCCGGTTAGTCCTTCGCAAAAACGCACTGATCATGTCACACCACTGCTAAAGCATCTCCACTGGCTACCTGTCAAACAGAGAATAGAGTACAAGCTGGCCACTTTGGCATACAAACACTATGACAATACGCTTCCTGCATATCTGTCTTCTTCCCTTGCATCACACAATCCTAGAAGAAGTCTACGCTCAAGCTCACAAAAACTGCTCGTTCAGCCCAGAGTCAGCCTAAAAACTGCTGGTGCCCGTTCTTTCAGTTATCAGGCCCCTCACGTCTGGAACTCACTTCCACTGCATGTCCGTCTTTCCCCTATCCTGTTGACCTTCAAAACAAATTTGAAGACCCATCTTTTCCAGGTAGCATATCAAGATTAGCTTAGTCTGGATGTGCTGACTGGAAATGTTGGTTGTTTCCCCATGTAGATAGGCTGTGTGTGTGTGTGTGTGTGTGTGTGTGTGTGTGTGTGTGTGTATGTGTGTGTGCGTGTATGTGTGTGTGTGTGTGTGTGTGTGTGTGTGTGTGTGTGTGTGTGTGTGTGTGTTTCGTGTTAGGAATGCGCCTACATGGTGCGAGCAGATGTTTATTTAAAGAGTGAGTGCGTTCTAATTTTTTCTCCTTTTTAATTTTTATTTTTTATTTTTTATGTGCTGTAAAGAGCTCCGAGCTTGCTGTTCGTGGGGAAGGGCGCTATATAAAAACTATGTATTATTATTATTATTATTGTATCTATACTGTTCTCTGCACTTAGTATATCTACTGTTTCACTGTTATCTATACTGTTCTCTCCATGGTGTATATCTACTGTTTCCCTGTTGTATCTACATTGTTCTCTCCACTTAGTATATCTACTGTTGCAGTATTTTATCTATTGGCTGTCCCCCAAAGTTCCTCAGCATGATCGTTCAGCTACACGAGGACCAGCAAGGCCAGGTCAGACTCAACAGTGACCTCTCAGTACCATGTCCCATTCTCAACGGTGTGAAGCAGGGCTGCGTGCTGGCACCGACCCTCTTCACCATCTTTTTTAGCATGATGTTGAAGCAGGCCACAGTGGACATCGAAGATGACGACGCAGTGTACATCAGGTATCGTCTCGATGGCGGCCTGTTGAACCTCAGACGACTGCAGGCCCACACCAAAACCCTAGACCGACTGATTCGTGAGCTGCACTTTGCTGATGACGCGCGCTGCCCTCGTTGCACACAGAGAGAGAGCCCTGCAACGCATCACGTCCTGCTTCGCAGACGCTGCCCAGCTCTTTGGACTCGAGGTCAGTCTGAAAAAGACAGACGTCCTCCATCAGCCGGCACCGAAGGTAGAGCATCGCCCTCCCCACATCACCATCGGCGAGTGTGAACTGAAGTCAGTGCACCAGTTTACCTACCTTGGCTGCATCATCACGTCAGACGCCAAACTGGACAAGGAGCTGGACAACAGGCTGGCAAAAGCGAACAGCGCTTCCGGGCGACTATTCAAGCGGGTGTGGCACAATCAACAGCTGAAAAAGGCACCAAGATCAGCGTGTACAGAGCTGTCGTCCTCACCACCCTGCTGTATGGTTCCAAGTCCTAGGCCCTCTACCACAGCCAACTACGACTCCTCGAACGCTTTCACCAGCGCTGCCTGCGTACTATCCTCGGCATTCACTGGAGTGACTATGTCACCAACGTCGAGTTTAATTGATTGATTGATTGTACATTGCTTAACGTCCCGACAGCAACAAGGCTTTCTCAGGACGTGCCTGCACTGCTTGTGAAAAAAACAAAAAAAAAAACAAACAGAATATTGAATGTATGTCGCCAGCCGGTCCAATACGTTAAATAAACCTACGCCATGGGGCCTAAATAAAGCTAAGACCATTTAGTAACACACGTCCAATATCAAGAGCTACAGGCAGTGCAGACAGTTGGAAGAGTTTTAAAAAGACAAATACAGGTGAATGGACCAAGGGTAGACAGAAACACATGCCCCAGAATAGAGGGAAAAACCCACCCTGTGGGGCTGACCAAGATGACCCTGGGAACTAAAAAGTAGTTAACCCCACCCAAGTCCCCCAGGGAATATCCTGGTGGGGATCAACGTCGAGGTCCTTGAACAGGCAGAAACTGTGAGCATCGAGGCTTTGCTTGTGGGCGGCGCACGTCTCGAGGACGGAGGATTATCGCCTACCCAAGATCACACTGTTCGGCAAGCTCGCCACTGGTCACCGAGACAGAGGGGCACCAAAGATGAGATACAACGACTGTGTAAAGACGTCACTTAGTGCCTGCCAAATCGACCACCGCCAGTGGTCTTCGCTTGCTGCGGACCGCGACACCTGGCGCTCCACCATTTACAAGGCAGCCGACTCCTTTGAGGACTCTCGCAGAGCTAGCCTTAAGGACAATCGGCTCAGGAGAAAAAGCAGAGATGCCACAACTCAAAACCCTGGCCAGACCTCCCCTTGCAGCCACTGCGGTCGAACCTGCCTGTCCCGTATTGGCCTCCGCAGCCACGAACATGCCTGCAGACGTCGTGGGCAACCCTTTATAGAATCTTCGTTCGCGAAGTCAAGCCAAGAGAGAGAGAGAGAGAGAGAGAGAGAGAGAGAGAGAGAGAGAGAGAGAGAGAGAGAGAGAGAGAGAGAGAGAGAGAGAGAGAGAGAAAGAGAGAGAGAGAGAGAGAGAGAGAGAGAGAGAGAGAGAGAGAGAGAGAGAGAGAGAGAGAGAGAGAGAGAGAGAGAAATGAAATGAATGAAATGAAACTTTATTTTCCAAGGATAAAAGAATAGGTGCGCAGACCTTTTTTCATTCTTGTCCTTGCTACAAACTACATGAAAACACGCACGCACACACACACACACACACACACACACACACGCACGCACACACACACACACACACACACACACACACACACACACACACACACACACACGCACGCCGGCACGCACACGCGCTTGCACACACTCACCCACACACGCGCGCACGCACACACACGGAGAGAGAGAGAGAGAGAGAGAGAGAGAGAGAGAGAGAGAGAGAGAGAGAGAGAGAGAGAGAGAGAGAGAGAGAGAGAGAGGTTGTATCTATACTGTTCTCTCCACTTAGCATATCTACAGTTTATCTGTCAATATATCTATAATTGTCTCTTTACTGAGTATGAATGTATGTTTCTCACTGTTCATGCACTCATGTTATATATATATATATTACGAGACCCGAATCAAAATGTCCGAATGATATGTACAAGCTAAGACCCGATTACGCTCACACAAATGACTCGACCTCACTCACACAAAATGAACATGATCGATCACACTATAAGAATAAACCAGCGAAAAAAGAAGCACGCTTAGAAAAGACAGCTACAACGTGACACAATTTAATAATATTTCGTGTGTTTCCAAATATACAAAAACAAGTATACAATTCGTTAACTATTTCTTGCCAGCCTGCGGAGAAAGTATTTTCTCCGCGCGCTGACAAGCTAAGTAGCGAATTGTATACTTGTTTGTTTGTCTGTCTGTCTGTTTGTTTGTTTGTCCCTTTTCAAAACAGACAAACAAACAAGTATACTACTCGCTACTTTCACGAAATATGACACATTTTACACGTTTCGCAGTCACTTTTCTGGTCAGCATTTCTACCACACTAAGCACAGGGGAGGCCGAGGGATTCGAAACTATTTCTGCTAAGAGTTTTTTTTTTTTTTTTTTTTTTTTTTTTGCCTTTGGCTGGCTCTGAGCATCAACAGGATTTGTCGCTCTTGGCTATATAAATTATATCCCATTGATGTTCGGAGCCAATCCTGGCGAAACTCGTGGCATGAAAAGAATGATTCGCTACTCCTGTGCACAAGCTTTTAACCCGTTCAGTGTCAGCTAACGCAGACTGTGTTTCTGCAATTTAGTTCAAGGGTGGTGCCAGTATAGCTTGGCGCCTATAGGCGCCAAGCTATTCTGGCACTACCCTTTAACTAACTAGAAGTCCCAGAAACTTGGATTCATAGTGTTGTCAGCAAGAGGCATAGATCCTCATGAGCCCCCGCAGCTGTGGGGGGCTCGTGAGGATCTATACCTCTTGTATTTGGGTGGCGTCAAATTTTGCTTCACACTTAACGGGTTAACTTTGCGGGTTAAACGTCTACCAAACGGAATCTCGTCATGTTAGAGTGACAATATTTACACAGTGCTGTCTTCCAGGCCGGAAAGGAACAAGGGAAATCCTTCAGTTGGTACAGATCATACAAAGAATTTCTGACAATTGTGTGAAGGATGCACGGCATGCGCGGGCCAACGGCGGCCGACGTCGGCCCGATGGCCTTTTGCACATTGGGCACTAGTTAGTTTGAGACACAATATACAGGTCTCCAGTTTGAGTTGAAAGTTAAGGAGTCACACAGACAGCCCGAGCGTTCACTGCAGCAGAAAAGGTCGAATTGCTGATTTTTCACTACGTTTGCATACCTTCGTGAGTAGACCATTATGCCTGTCACCTTTTCTTTTCAATGCGGAGTGTCTTTTATTCTAGTTCTCATATGCTCTGCAATAGCTACAAGGTGAATGAACTTAGCGTTCGAAACATTTTTGTTTATTTATATGTTTGGTTGGTTGGTTGGTTGATTGTTTTGTTGGTTGGTTGGTTGGTTGTTCAGTGATTCGTTCGTTCTTTGGTTCATTCATTCATTTTAATTTATGTTTTATGTATTTATGTAGTAAAGTAGTCATGTAGTTATGTATTTTGCTCACACCGGTAGCAGTCATGCACTATGGGATTAAAAAGACGATTTTACCTCTTTATTATACTTACCAACCGTGATCTGTGTCTTAGGTTCGCCATGACTGGAAAAACTTTGATCGCTGTGATGACCCTGGGCGTGCTGATGGCCACTCTCGCCAGCCCTGTGGAGGTCATGGAGGTACAGATAATATTTGTATTCCAGACTCAAAGCGGCCACTGGCATAAGCACACTGCTAAGGAAAAGCGACTAAGTCACTTATTGTGAAAAGCGAGATTTTCATTGTAATACAAAGAAAATAACGCTTTTCTCCAAAGCATGGACGCTCTCTTTTGTCTTCACAGAGCAAACCGGTCAAAAACGGCAAAAGGCAGTGACATTACATTTTTGAAAAGCAACATTTTTATTGTAATACAGTGAAAATCTCGCCCGGCTTTTCGAAAAAAATGGAATCGACTGTGTGGGTAATGATGATCACGACTACTTTTTGTTGTAAAGATTCATACTAAGTTTATTTCTTGTGAAAAGCAAGATTTCCCTTGTTTTGACCACTGGAAATCTCGTTTTTCACATAAAATGGACTCAATGACACTGCAATGTCTTTGGATTACAGAGCGAAATACAGTATGTGTCGCTGTGCACGGTGAAAATGGTCTTGGCACTCAGCTGCAGCCCTGAAACACAATATCCCTGTAGCAAAATGTCTTCGGGACCAGGACGGCCGCAGTGGGCCTGCGCACGGCCGTGCGCGGGCCCACTGCGGCCGTCGTGGGGGCGAGGACCTTTGCTCACTAAGTTGGAGGCAGTTTGCGCTTGATAGTTCAAGGGTTGTGACAACACAGCTCAGCGCCTCTTGAAATATCGTAGTCGATCTTTCTCTAGAACTGGTCTTTAGTGTAGTCTTCTGAGGACAACTGTTTTGAGAAGGAGAAAGACAGCAAGTCCATTTTTGTGAAAAGCGAGATTTTCGTTGTATTACAATAAAAACATCGCTTTTCACAAAAAAAATAGATTTACTGCTTTTTGCCTGCACAGCGCAGACAACTTTCTAAATAATGGCGATTTCAATCGTACGGCTAAGTATTTCATTAGTTATCTGGATAGTTACAGAGTAATGTGAATTGCTTGCTTGCTTGCCCGATTGATTGGTTGATTGCGTGGTTGCTTGCTTGTTTGCTTGCTTGCCTGCCAGTGCTTGGAAGGCTTGCTGTTTGGTTGCTTGGTTGGAAGATCAGTATGTTTGATGATTTGTGACGTTTTGGTGTGGATGTTTGCCTAATAAATTGTTTGCTCCGGCAGTTATTTATTTATTTATTTTGTTCCAGGATAAAAGTGTCTCGGAAGACGGGCACGAAATCCAGCTAACTTTTCGGATCACCAATGGCCAGCAGGGTTAGTGGGAAACGCGCCTTGAAAACGATTTATTTTTGTAGCTAAAATGTTTATTGCTCCAGTGTAATACTGGTGTTTCTTTACTAACATAATTATGTATCAGGTTTCATTTAATCATCCATACGTTTGTCTCTTTTTATGATTATTTAATTAATTAATTATGTATTTATTTATCATGTTTTATTTACTTATTTATGTGCTTATTTATTATTTTATATCACTGTCTTACAGTTCATGGCTACTGGCAGTAAAGCCGGGGGTTAACTAATGCATTTGAGACGTGCCGCATGTGGATACGCGGCAAAGAGCCTCTTATCTGTATGTGGCACATCAGTCTCAAATGACTGAGTTATTAAAATAATCAATATTATCATTAACCTTTTGGTTGTCGGTAGCGGTTTTTGTCGCGATAATTCCTGCAGGAATCATCGCGACAAAAACTGTTGCCGACAGCGGCCAAAGGGTTAGAAGTTTGTTTTTTCTCTGTTTCTTCACTTGTAGCAAGGGAACAACAAAGTCCGGCTGTGGTACCGTGGGGACAGAAGTCATCCGCGAATATATGCTGTGGACTCTGCCCGTGTTGCCACGAGAAGCACAAAATCATCTGCTGCTGCTTTTAGAGAGAAAAACATACTAAGGGGAATCACTCGGCTGTCCATCACGGAGTGATTTCCCGGCTTAGCCGGGTGGCTGACGGTCCTGGGACACTTCAGTTGTCGCTATGACACCTGAGACAAAACGCTCTATTTGACAACCAACGGTTTAGTATGAATACTGAATCCAGGGGCGGTGGGGGTGGTGTATGTGTGTGTGTGTGTGTGTGTGTGTGTGTGTGTGTGTGTGTGTGTATGTGTGTGTGTGTGTGTGTGTGTGTGTGTGTGTGTGTGTAGGAGGGGGGGGGGTGTCCAACCTTTTGTTTGGGACCTTCAACCTGACGCTAGACCTTCTTCCGGCAGTGACCGAAAAAACAAACAACAGAAGGGGTGGGGTGGGAACGGGGG
>BTPG01000003.1:50926851-50939351 GCA_036245525.1 Semisulcospira habei | reverse complement strand
CTTGTTCTTTGCTGAAGTTTCACTGTGCGCGTTTTGTGGACCACTTATTGGCACTAATCCGCAATCTGCTATTGTCAAAACAACCTTTTACCGTTGATAAATAAAGTTCCGCCATCTTCATCTCTCATCTACATTACACTTGAAATTGTTAAAACTGTACCAGGATGTAGGCAATCACGGGGTTAACATAAGAACGCGTTTCCCACAAAATAAGTAACCCTTTCACTGCCAGTATATTCTGAACTCTTTGTCTCGTTAACCCATTTTGCCCCGATACACTACAGCAGGACTGAGATGGATCGACCATGATCATTCAAGGGTATGCCAGATTAGCTTGGCGCCATCAGGCGCCAAGCTATTCTGGCATACCCTTGAATGATCATGGTCGATCCATCTCCTACAACCGGTGCATAGACACTAAGTGACACCTCCAAAATTTGGTCTTATGGTTAGATGGGTTAACTCAACGCGAAAGTGTCGTGCAAATAACATGGACGCAAAGAGGCGTCAGCAAGAGGCACAGATCCTGATAAGCCCCCGCAACTGCGGAGGCTCATGAAAATCCATGTCTCTTGCGCTTTGACCGCGTTCACATTTTCTTACGACAGCGAAACGGTTAAACGGAAAACTCGTCATGCTTGACTGGCATCTTTTGCACAATACTCTCTGACAGGAAAGGAGGAGGGAAAACCCTTGATACAGATCATGTAACGAATTTCCAAATAACATGAGACGGACACGAGTGGGCAACACGAGTTAGTTTTGAGAACCTATATAACTGTCCCCATTTCGCGTTGAAAGTTAAGGAGCCCTACAGCCAGCCACACAGACAGCCGTGCAGCGTTTATTGCAGCAGAAGAGCAGATCGAGTTAATACTGAGTTGCACTTCAGTGACGCCATTCCGTGAGTATGTCTTTCACGTTTTCTTACTCAGTAGTGTACTGTGTGTATCAGTACCAGTGATTTGTTTATTCGATTCTACTTCCTTTTCTTTTCTTTTTTTTTTTCTCTCTCTCTCGTTAATTTTTTTCCCTTGATTTTTTTTCTTTATATGCTGCGTTTGTTTTCCTGTTGTGTTCTATTTTGTTTACAGGACAGCTTGTAATTGTAACTCATTTAACGGCGCGGCCTTGTATCAATAGCATCAGAAGTGTCGGTGGCAACGCTATACACCTCCGCAGCTGTTGATGCGAGGCGCTTTAAAAAGAGTTAATAAAATGTACATTAACACTTGTCAACGCGACCCACCTGTATAAGGCGAAGCTGACCCGGCATTCACTTTTGGTCCGATGGTTTCGTTTCTGTTACCTGGATAGCCCTGCACGGCAGACCACTTGTCTAAAGTGACCTTTTTGATAGTCGCCTTACACAGGCTTCAATGCATACAATTTTGCCTCATTTTATACTACCGCCAGTGATCTGTGTTAGGTTCGTCATGACTGGGACAACTCTGATCGCTGTGATGACCCTGGGTTTGTTGGGGGCCACTCTCGCCAGCCCTGTGGAGGTCATGGAGTTACAGGTAATATTTGTATTCCAGACACAAGGCGGCCACAGGCATAGGCACGCTGTTAACTCATTCACCTCGGTGGCCGTATTTCCCAAATTTTGGAGGCGTCATCTAACGACTATGCACCAGTTGCAGGAGATGGATCGACCATGATAATTCAAGGGCAGTGCCAGATTAGCTTGGCGCCGACAGCCGCCAAGCTAATCTCGCACTACCCTTGAATTATCATGGTCGACCCATCTCCTGCTGTAGTGCGTCAGGGCTGAATGGGTTAAGCAAAAAGACTGCAAGTTCACTTTTTGTGAAAAGCGAGATTTTCATTGCAATACAATTAAAATCTCGCTTTTCACGAAAATGGACTCGGTGCCATTTGTATTCACTGGGCAGTCAACTCTCAAATAATGGGGATTTTGATCGAACGGCTAAATGTGTTTTACAAGCCATCACTGGCTTATTAGAGGTTATGCGAGTTTGGTTGGTTGGTTAGTTGATTGCTTTATTTGGCTGGTTGGTTGGTTAGTTGATTGCTTTACTTTTTTTGGCTGGTTAGTTGGTTAGTTGATTGCTTTATTTGGCTGGTTGGTTGGTTAGTTGATTGCTTTATTTGGTTGGTTAGCCGGCTGGCTGGCGTACTGGTTGGTTGGTTCGTTGGCTGGCTGGTTGTCTAGTGGGCTGACGTTTAGCTGACTGTTTGATAGCTGTTTGGATGGCTAGCTGTTTGGCTACTAGGTTGCGTGGGCAGCAGGTGAGACTGACGACTGCTGACGTTCGGGATGGATTGTTGCATAATAAATTGTTAGCTTCTGTAGTTTAAATTTCTTTTCTTGTTTTCAGGACAAAAGTGTCTCGCAAAATGAGCAAGACATCCAGCTATCTCTTCGGATCGCCAATGGCCAGCTGGGTTAG
Organism: Semisulcospira habei; assembly: GCA_036245525.1. Classification (NCBI taxonomy): domain Eukaryota; kingdom Metazoa; phylum Mollusca; class Gastropoda; family Semisulcospiridae; genus Semisulcospira; species Semisulcospira habei. The sequence goes on along the minus strand of BTPG01000003.1, from coordinate 50,936,934 downwards.
TGCAACCGTGTTTTAGTGAAAAGCCGACTCCATACAGCTGTAGCTGAACTCTCCATTACTCCATTCCTTAATCGGGGCGCTGGGGAGCTCAGTTGGTAGAGCGTTTGACTCTCGTCTGAAAGGTCGTGGGTTCGAACCCAGCTGGGGTTAAATTTTGTTCAGACCACTTTTCGGTGACACGTCATTGAAATCACCTTCGTGGTGGACAAAAAACGTCAAGTCCTAAACGTTTAACTATTTTTTTCTCTCCATTTATTCATCAGCTATATTTATCCTTTCCATCGAAATTCCCATTTTCATATTCAAATATTTAGTTATTAATTCAGGAGTTAATCAGTTTGATCTTTATCCTTTCTCACTGATTGATTGATTGATTGATTGATTGATTCATTCATTCATTTACCCATCATTTATCCCCGACGCACTGCAGGGGGAGATGGATCGACCGTGATAATTCAAGGATAGTGCCTGAATAGCTTGGCGCCTGATGGCGCCAAGCTAATCTGGCACTACCCTTGAATTATCACGGTCGGTTCATCTCATGGTACATATTCTCTAGGTGACAGCCCCACAATTTTGTAAATGCGGCCGTGGGATTAGATGGGTTAATATTATCGGTCTGCTGACTTGTTCTAGAGTCAATATCCATGGCCCCTGGCAGTATTTTATTACAGTTGTGCCGCGTGCGGATACGCGGCAAAAAGCCGCGTATCTGTGTGCGGCACGTCTCGAATGAGTTACCAATCATCAATAACCCTTTGGCTGTCGGTAGCTACCTTTGACACGACGATTTCTGCAGGAATCATCGCGACAAAATCGCTATCGACGGCCAAAGGGTTAAGACTTGTCATATCATTTCGTTTTTCTGTTTATTTTAGGGAGCGGCCAAAGCCACGCTGTGTTGCCGTGGGGGCAGAAGTCATCCGTGAATATATGTTGCGGGGTGTGTCCGTGCTGCGGACAAATAATCCCCATCTGCTGCTGCCTTTAAAACAGAGAAACAGTACACACACCACTTTAGGACATACAACAACAACAACAACAAAACATGCGTAGGCCTCCAAGAACAGCGAGAAACATATACATACTCAGTAGAGAGAAAAGCATAAATATATAGACAGAGAAACAGTAGACATACTGGAGAAACCGGTATAGACACATGGAGAGACAAACAGCAGACATGCTAAGAGGAGAGTAGAGTATACGCAGTGAAACAGTAGACACACTTCGTGGAGAAAACAGTATAGAGACACACAGAGAAACAATAGACTTCCTCAGTGGAGAGAACAGTGTATATAGACAGGCAGAGAAATCGTAGAAATACTATGTGGAGAAAACAGTACAGAGACATAGAGAAACAGGGAAGTATACTTATTCGAGAGAACAGTATAGATGCATAGACAGAGAAATCGTAGACGTACTAAGTGGACAGAATAGTGTAGAGAAACAGTAGACATACTAAGTGGAGAAAACAGTATTGATACACAGACAGATAAACGGTTGACTTATGAGCCCTTTATATGTCGGTAGCACTTTTTGTCACGATGATTCCTGCAGGAATCATCGAGACAAAAGGCTCTACCAACATCTAACTTTAAGGCTAAGGACAGAAAACTGTATAGGTACGGAACTGACAGAGAACCAGTATGCTTACTAAGGAAAATAACTCAACGCTGCCTATCGTTGTGTTGTTTCCCTTAGTATGTTTATAATTCACATGCATAGCTCTTGCCTCTCCAGTATGGTCTGTAGTTAAGAAACACAGCACGTGACTGGTCAATGGGAGATAAGTCGCGACTATGAGGAGAGAACAGAACAGAATAAAAGAGAACATAACAGAAGAAACGAGAACAGAAGAGAAGAAAAGAGAGAGAAAAAACACAACTCATTCATTTTATTATTTGTATGCTTCACCTCGCATGGAATTTACTCGCCTGGCCTCCACCCCGGCTGTTTGAACTGACGAGCAAAAGAAATGCGACATTTTTGGAATCGTCGGAAACACTAAGTGTTTCCGACGATTCCAAAAATGTCGCATTTCATTTGCTCGTCAGTATATTTCGGAGGTTGAGCAGTCGCTTGCCTGAGTTCCCCCTCCTACCCCCCCCCCCTCCAGCTCCCCAATCCCCAACTGATTTGATATTTTGGTGATAGGACTGTCGCTTGCTTCCCCCCTACCCTCCCACCCCCACCCACCCACCCACCCCCACCCCTGCCTCCGGCCGGCCCGTCGTTGATTTTTTTAGACCCCCCAACCCCCTCTCCCGAGGGATATCTTAATGCGCCACTAAATTATTATTATTATTATTATTATTATTATTATTATTATTATTTTTTTATTATTATTTTTTTGTTGTTACGATCCATCGCCGCAAACTGTCAGTCGTGAATGGCGTGTATTGTGTTTTCTGTGCAAATGCGGAACATTGTCCTGAATAAACACGCCAGAAAAAAGGCCAACGTTGAATGTGTAAGTGTGTCTTGTGGTGATGGTGTGTGTGTCTGTGTATATGCGTATCTTGTGTGTGATTTTTTTTTTCTACAACCGAGTTCCGTAACGCAAGCTCCACGCATAGTTCTGCCTGTCGGCAGTGTGTCAGAGTGTGGCTTGTCGGAAAACCCTGTTCAGTGGAGCTTCCGTTACGGTTGACTCGGCTGGGAAAAGAAATTACGTGGTCAGGAACAGCGTGCGAATTGTTGTGGTCCATCTTCTACAGGGTTGATTTTCTGACCGGTTGGCATGGCGCTTTGATTTGAAAACCGGCCTGACGATAACTTTAGCATTGTCGTTGACTTTTTGTGTCAAAGCGAATAGTCGATTCCTAACACTGGCAAATGCCAGTGTTAGGAATCTACAATCCGCTTTGGCACAAATGCATTGTGAGATTAGACTCGATCTCCGGTGTCGATTATTGCGGCTTTCCCCCCTCCCCATCGGCACTGTCCCCTTTCTGCAATGGGCTGACGGCTTGCGCAATAAACATCGTTGAATTGTTGAATCACTCTCTCAGTCTCTCCCCCCCCCTCCCTCTCTCTCTCTCTTTCTCTGAACACACACTCTCGCACACAGATACACATAACACGGACACACACACACCATCACCACATGACGCACTTATGCATAAAGCGGTAGCCTCTTTTCTGGCGTGTTTATTTAGGACAGTGTTTCGCATTTGCACAGGAAACACACTTCTCTGAACACACACTCTCGCACACAGATACACATAACACGGACACACACACCATCACCACATGACGCACTTATGCATAAAGCGGTAGCCTCTTTTCTGGCGTGTTTATTTAGGACAGTGTTTCGCATTTGCACAGGAAACACACTTCAAAACATTCACGACTGACAAGAAGTTTACGGCGATGAATCGGCCATAGTGATAATAATAATGATGATAACAATAATAATAACAATAATAAATTTATACGCTAAAGTTACACGTGTAAAGCAATCCCCCCCCCCTCTCTTCTCTCCTCTTCTCTTCTAAGTGTTGTGTTCTGTTCTCTTCTGCTGTGTTCTGACGGTTCTCTCCTACTGTGTTCTGTTCTCTACTTTTCTCTTAGTATCTACCAACCTATTCTGGCACCACCCTTGAACTATCATAGTCAAAATTTGTATCAAGCAATAGGTGTATCAGGATGAAAAGGGTTAATTCGGGCGGACCGTCGGGGGGTTCGCTCTTCGCCGGGTACTCCGACTCTTCCTCCATTACGATTTCCAAACACAAACGATTTAATTTTGCAAAAACCTCAGTAGCTCGCTTGAGCTTGCCCTTACCACCACGTGAATGTTCTGTGTTTATGTACAGTGTGTGAGTGAATGCGCGTGATTCACGTGAGCGTGCTTGTTGGGTTCTGTTCGTGGCGGCTCTTTGAGCCGGTTTTCAAGCGCCTGTATAACTTGCGTTGATTTACATATTTATTATTTATTTTTCTGTACACTGGCCTGGACATTGACATTAGTTTTGTCACGGTTTCACAACGACTTCGATCATTTCACCGCTCAAGTAACAGTAACAGTATTCAAAATTATAATACAAATAAACAGATCAGGCCCGCGTCCGCTGACATATATCATATTGATGCTGGGAGGTTGGTTGGTTGGTTTGTTCGGGGTTTAACGTCCACGGCACCGAAGTGATAATGGACGGCTCTGACGGGTGGGTCTATGGGAGACAGGGAAATCTATTGCCTATGGAGTACAACGTGAACACTGATCAATTTAGGCGTACTGCAGCTGTACCACTTTGATTTACCAGGACCTTTCAACGAACATACTATTGAACAAGCCCGTCTTTTTCCCTGGATTGCGAGTCCAGCTACCAGGACCGGGACGGCGACTCGAACCTATGACCCGGCGATTCCCGTCGCTCTCTTTCGCTTCGACGATTAACTGCCTGAGCTATTTCGGACTCTGCTGGTAGCTTGACTCACTGGTGTATTATAGTCTAAGACGCGGGGGTGGGGGAGGGGTGGGGGGAGGGGTAGTGGGAGACGGGTGGCGGAGCAGGGGCAGGTACCAAATGCGCAAATGGCCATCGGGCCAACGGCACCCGACGTCGGCCCGATGTCCTTTTGCGCATTGGTTATGGCTTGGGCATGCTTCCTCTGGACTTTTTTCTGGCCGGCTTATCCGTTGGCAAAAACCCCCTGTTTATTCAGAGGACAACCAAGGAAGAAAGAAACACGCTTATAAAAGACAGTTACAACACGATTGTGCTGTGACTGTCTTTTCTGAGCGTGCTTCTTTCTTCGCTGGGTCGCTCTCTGCATTTCAACCGCTTCGGCAGTCACCTTTTCGGTCTGTCATCCTGTTTATTTAGGCCACGCCTCCTCGCTGATCCTATCTACATAAAAAATATACTGATGAGCAAAAGAAACGCAACATCATCGGAACCATCGGAACACTAAAGTGTTTCCGATGGTTCCAAAGTATCGCATTTCGTTTGCTCATCATTGTATATATTTTGTCCATGAATCCTACAAGCTTTAACGGTTTAGTAAATATCTTCGTGTAAAGCACATAAAAACGCAAAGTATCATTTATGATTTATCTGAAAAATACAGATATTGAGTATAACCCTGAAATATACAGGGTAATACTCAATTCTAACCTTTGCAAGGAACACACACATACAATTTTTTGACTCAGGACTGCTCTGAATGGTCATCCTATATATCGCTAGATTTCCACCCCCACCATCCAACACCATTCTTTGATTCTAGAAGGGTTCTGCCTCGCAATCCGTGGAAATCTCCAGCGACACAAAATAAGCCCCCGTTTGCATAACGCACATTGGCACCACACAAGGTGCAGTGACAAGTGATACCCAGAGAATACCACTGTTAACCGTGTTGAGTCCGGATTTGCTGTCATCTATTCATGAACAGGGTTCTATAATTATACGTAGGCCCTAACTTGGACATCCTACAACACCGCTGGGTTAATAGACCAAAGTCGAATGTCTGAAACTTCATTACGTCACAAGTGACGTAACGTTTGACACGCAAAGGGCAAGCCATGAATCTTATCTCGTGACATGTGGCTTTCCTTTGTTTCAAGTCACACACTGCCAGTGACGATCAAACGACGTGACTATTACTAGTTGTTCCTAAAAAATAATGCTGATATTGATGAGATAACTACAATAACAACTACAACACCAAGTCAAAATGAAGAAAAAGAATAATAATAATAATAATAATAAAATAATGATAATAATAAAATAATGATAATAATAATAATGATAATAATAAGTAGTAGTAATAGTAGTAGTAGTAGTAGTAGTGGCAACAATAGTATAATAGAAGCAATAACAAATCAAATACATGACAAGGCTGTTTCAGAGGCCGCATTCACCCTTTAAAATGAATTCGTTTATTACAAAGGGATATAACAATTAACTGATATCTGATCCTTTGCATTGTTGACATTCTTACGTTCATTGTAAAACTGGTCACTGAGGAAACCCCACATTCGTGAGGTACAAGCTTAATGTACACTTTACAATAGAAATTAAATACATGACAATGGCCGCAGTTTGCGTTTCTAAAATATTTGTCAGTTCAACGCCAAAGAACCCAGCCGCCAAAGAAACATGGAATTGGATACAAAGTGGTGTCAGCAAGAGGCATAGATCCTCATGAGCCCCCGCAGTTGCGGGGGCTCATGAGGATCTATGTCTCTTGCAGCTGGGCGTTGGACACCGTGCTCTGGCAGGGATGATGGGCAGGACAACTCATCTTTATATTCATTATCATGTAGGAAATGTTTTACAGGAACTGCGTACGGTGTGGACCTGACTATGACGAGGGCTGCATTCAGCTGAGCCTGCAAATGTGCGCGTAATTTTACTTGCACGTATGTTGTTCTGGCGAACTGTGTGACGGTGTGACGATTGTAACAAGGCTCGCAAACATCCCTTCTGGCGCAGAAATCGGGCCTTTGCCCCCGAATGAAAATGTACGCGGAAGGGGAGGGGTGTGTGTGTGTGTGTGGGGGGGAGGCGGCGGCAGAATATCTCCTGCTACCCTTCCCCCCCTCCCCCCGCCCACCCCCCTACAACATTTATGGAGGAAAAAAAATAATTATGGAGGAAAATAATCAAAAGAGTGTATTTTTTATTGTATGGTGAAGTTTAGTTTAGAGAAGTTTATAGAAGTTAGTTTCTAACGTGAATGGAGAAGGAAAAAGAACATAAGATGAAAGTAAAAAAAAAGGAGAAATTTTTTATATTTTTTGCTTGATTTTTCGGAGGTTTTACTGTCGCTTTTTATTCCCCTCCCCCACCCCCCTCCCCCCCCCCGCCCCCCCCCCACTTTGTTTGATTTTCCATTTTCCCGGAGGTTGTTGAACTGTCTCTTGCCTTCGTCCCTCCCCTCCCCCCCCCCTCCCCCACGTTGTTTGATTTGTTATGGAGGTTGGAAAGTAGCAAGTCCCCCACCCCCCCGAAATTAAATCTTCCTACGCCACTGGTTAGTTAGATATTTGGGCTTTCTCTCTCTCTCTCTCTCTCTCTGAATGTGTGTGTGTGTGTGTGTGTGTGTGTGTGTGTGTGTGTGTGTGTGTGTGTGTGTGTTAGTCAGGAAGTCTTATCTTGTTTTTCCAGGCTAACAACATCACGATAGCTTGTAGACAAAGGGATTAGTCGCCATGATAAAATACATTTTATTTTTCTCAAGTGAACCACCAGGCGCCTGGTACAAGCGCGCATCTTAAGTTAAACCTCAACAGACGATTTCTGTAATGAGAAGCAGGTCAAAGAATGCATGAATGTGACATGATCGTTGAATTTGAAAGGGCGGACAAACCCTTTTAATTCAACGATTGCTTCATATTTGTGCATTTTCTTTATCTGCTTCTAATTTACGAAAAACCCTCTATCAAACATGTAGCCTGATTCAGTTCAACCTTTTTTTCTTCTACGTCTAGAACTAAATGACTTTCATTCTATGAAATGGAAGTCATTCAGTTCTGGACGTTAATCAGATAAAAAAAAGATGCTTTTTTTCTAAATTTAAAAACAAAAGTCTACTTCGTTCATGACATGCCGGATATAACAAACATCGGATATTACGACATTTCCTCAGAGGTCATGACAGAACTCTTGAACCCATCAGCCCTGACGCACTACAGCAGGAGATGGGTCGACCAGGATAATTCAAGGGCAGTGCCAGATTAGCTTGGCGCCTATTGGCGCCAAGCTAATCTGGCACTGCCCTTGAATTATCCTGGTCGACCCATCTCCTGCAACTGGTGCATAGTCATTAGATGACGCCTCCAAAATTTGGGAGATACGGCCGTCGGGCTGAATGAGTGAAATGTAAATCACTTTTCTTATATAACAACAGCAACAACAACAACAACAAAAATCGGGCCCCTTGAACATTTTTATATCCGAAATTTACTGTAGATGCCACATGATTACATTACGTTTGAGGAAATACATATCGGGTTTTCAAAGATTATTTAATATTTTGGAAAAACAACACAACAACAACGACAACAACCTTTAGGACTTAAAGTAATTTGTTCACCACGAAGGAGATGTCAAAGAGGGTGCACACAAAAGGGTCTGAACGAATTTTGGCCCTAGCTGGATTGAACCCGTGACCTGTCGTGGAGAGTCGAACGCTCTACCACCGAGCCACCTAGCTCCAGAAAGTTTTAGAAGCTCTGTATGCGTGTTTATGAAATACCATACTTTAAAACAATACAGTGGCCTGATGGTTGCGGATGTGTTGTGTAAGGCGGGAAGGTGAGGGGGGGGGGGGGGGGGGGTGGTAGGAAGGAGGGGAAGGGGGTTGTGGGGGTAGGGTGGATGGTGGATGGGATACCATGATGATGATTATGAATGATGTTGATGATAACGATGACGATGATCAACGATGACGATGATGATAATGATTAGTGATGATGACTATGCTGATGTTCGACCGTCTCGGGCGATGATGAACATGGCGCATAAACTTTCCACCTGTGACCGAATACAGCCTGTCCGGAAATGGCTGGTGAGGCCTAATCGGGCCGGAAGTCGGACCACACGTCTTACCCAGATGTGGTGGGACACACGTTGGTTGGTCCAGTGGTGGAACACGTATATTATGTGGCATCAGCGTGCAGGGCGCCTTTCGGCTTTTTTGATCGTTCAAGGTCGCATGTAGCAAAAGTGCAGGACAGCCTGCGTAAATGAAACTTACAGCGGTCTCTTGTGACTGAGTCAGCCATAGCAACAAACTGATCTAAATACAAAAATCTGTTTTAATGTCACACACAACTCATTTCAGATGGGCAGCAGCTGCAGTTTTGATTCTGTCGTACGTCGCATCAGGTAAATATTATCATCACCATCCGCTCATGCAGCCACCGTTACTATTTACAGTCCGGTGGCTGCACTGCGCACAAGGGGTTGACACATTCTGCTCCAGGACCGAAATCCGTAAATTTGAAGTTGGCCCCTGAAGACTGTTTTACATTTCTGGAAACAGATCGAGCGTGATAGTTTAAGGATTGTGCCAGAATAGCTTGGCGCCTAGGGGCGCCAAGCTATTCTGGCACAACCCTTGAACTATCACGCTCGATCCATGTCTTGCCGTGGCGTGTCGGTGTTGAATGAGTAAATGTCTACATCATTCGCTGTGTGCAGATTGGATGCACGATGCTTATACATTTTTGCTCAACAATATTTTGTTGTTGTTGTTGCTTGTATTTGATCTGTCCTTTGACTCAATCAAGTCGCCAGTGCCCCGCCGGCATCAAAAGCTGAGGAAGTGTCGTATAGCGTTCGGCCGCCGGCAGCGCTATACGACACTTCCGCAGCTGTTGATGATGTCAGTCTTGAGTGCTGTAACATGTTTACGAGAAACCCACCATCAACAGCTCTGATGACGCACAAACAACGAAAAAATGTCTTTTTTTTTGTTTTTTCCTCTGCGGAATCTGCCAGCAAATGTAAATTATTTTTAGGAAAAAAAGTTGGAGTGATGTGTATGTTGGTGTAAGATTTCAGTAACACCGACAATTACTCTAAATTCTTTTGACCCTTTTAGCGCCAACACCCTACAGCAGGGGATGGATTGACCATGATCATTCAAGGGTAGTGCCAGATTAGCATGGCGCCTTCAGGCGCCAAGCTAATCTGGCACTACCCTTAAATGATCATGGTCAACCCGCCGGCTGCAAGTGGGTATATAGTCGTTAAGTAACACTTCCGAAATTCGGGAAATGCACCCGTGGCGCTAAAAGGGTTAAATACAACTTAACCCCTAGCCTGCCGAGAAAAACGGTCCAACTGCAAGAGACAGACCCTCGGTGGCGAGGGCTCATGAGTACACATTTCTCCTGCTGACTCCACTTTTAATCTATGTCTCTGGGACGGCTGGACTCTTTGGCGTTGTATCCTCCAAGTTTGTTTAGAAATTTGCGTCAGATGGCGGTAAAAGGATTAATCACGATTTATTTATTGATGTATTTTTTTAACTCCATCAGCCCGACGCACGTATTTCCTTAATTTTGAGGGCGTCGTTTAACGAGTATGCACCTGTTGCAGGAGATGGATCGACCATGATAATTCA
>BTPG01000003.1:50614351-50921851 GCA_036245525.1 Semisulcospira habei | reverse complement strand
AGGAGATGGATCGACCATGATAATTCAAGGGCAGTGCCAGATTAGCTTGGCACCTAATGGCGCCAAGCTAATCTGGCACTGCCCTTGAATTATCATGGTCGATCCATCTTCTGCTGTAGTGCGTCGGGGCTGAACGGGTTAACTTATTCGAGACGTTATGTAACCGGAAAGCGACATTCAGTATTATAATAAGAAAGGCAAAAGACAATAAGTCCTCGTTCGTGAAAAGCAAGATTTTCGTTGTAATTCAATGAAAATACTGCTTTTCACCAAAAAATGGACGAATTTTGCCTTTCTCATTGTAATGCTGAATGTCGCGTATCATAGTCCGGATGCGTAACGTCTCGAATGAGTTAACCCATTTATCCCCGACGCACTACAGCAGGAGATGGATCGACCAAGATAATTCAAGGTCAGACACACTCTAAGCAAGCGATCTCCTTCGTCTTATTGTGCAGGGAACCCGTGTGATGAAACACCTTGCAGCGACGGGGAAACGTGCACCTTTGACCCGGCAAATCCGGACGTCTACATATGTCATCGTTATCTCAGACCGGCCGGCGGGCCGCCTGTGATCGTTACACCCGCGCCGCCAGTTGGAAAATAGAAGGGAAATGAAATTGAAATAAAAACTGAAATGACTCTGAAATAAAGATGAAGTAAACTTACTTCAACTGAAACTGAAATGAACCAGAGATGAAACGAAAATGAAAATTGAAACGACAAGGGGAATAAAGGGACTTTAAACAGCCTCCTCGTCCTTTCTTGCTGTCAGCTGCAGGAGTGAGCTTAACTCGTTCGGTGCCGAAACTGAAATGAATTTGTGACCACCACCCAACTGCACAAACCTATAATCATGACACTAGCTGTGCAAGCTCTTGCAAAAAGCCTGCACAAGTCTCTAGGTACGACCCCGTTTATTTGTAGAAAATTCAGAAACCTATAATCAACGCCCTAGCTGTGCAATCTTTTGCGCAAGACCCATGCGAGTCTACAGGTAACATCCAAGATACAAGCATTTATGCAAGATACGCTGCTACGCTTATAGCGCAAACCTTTACACAAGGCCGTGCATAAACCTAAACCCAAGCCCCTAGCTGTGCAAGCTTTTGCGCAAGTGCTGTGCCAACCTATCATGAGTCAAAACTCTGTGCAAGCCCTAACAAAAGGTGCACCGCAACGCCCGTGCAAACCTGCACGCTCCTGTCTGCAAGTCCCTTTATAGCTGCGCAAACCTTTACGTGTGACTCTGCGCAAGACTTTCATAGTGCAGCACCAGCCGAGCGCAAGCCTGTCCATATGATGTACGGCTGTACAGCGTTGCACCATAAGAAAAGGTTTGCGCATGGCGTTTATCGGTTTCACCCAGCTTAACACATTCTACACCAGGACCGAAATCATCAAATTTGGAAGTTGCCCTTTGAAGTAGACGTCCGGAACGCTTTATCACCTGAGCCACCGAGCTCCCCTAAGGGTATTACAATTTCTAGGCGCCAAGCTATTCTGGCACCACCCTTGAACTATCATGCTCGATCCATGTCTTGCTGTGGTGTGTCCGGGGCTGAATGAGATAAGGACGTGCTCAGGAAGTTGTAACCGCTTTACTGCCGAGAACAAGAGAACTTTCGATCCACATGCAAGAAACATAGATCCTCATGAGTCCCCGCAGTTGCGGGGGCTCATGGGGATCTATGCCTCTCGCTGAGACCAATCTCTCTCCGTATTCTTTGTACGGTTTGTGAGTCAGTTTGATGGTTGAAGGAAAAACGTGATCAGTGAGAAACAAAATCTGCGTCCAGCGGCAGGGAATGGGATAAGTATTTCACTTTGCGCAAAATCTTGTAAAGTGACACGTCGCAAAAGAATAGACGTTATTCACGCGCGGGCACTTCCGGTAGCGAGAACGAGGCGCACCACGCAGATATGCCTGACGCAACTGTAGAACTGAGCGAGCGTCTCATAAATCGGTCGGCAAAGTGCAATCAAGCAACAGGCACTGCTGTGTTCCTCAGTGTACGAATGACAGCAGATTTGATCCTGACGGCCAACTCCCATTTCATTTTGTTCCTAGTGAAAAAGCTCCGGAAAACTATGGCTGTAGAAAATTCGAACGGACCGGCCGAGACCCGTATTTCAAAGTAATGTCAGGCGTCCACCTTTGCCCAGAGTGATCTATCAAACAAAACAAAAAAGAGGAAAACTGATAAACAAAGAGTTTACATAAACTTTCAGTATAATTATATGGCCCTTTACTGTGCATATATTCATTTGTAGTCTGCCAAGCGCTGGTCTGCAATGCAGTGATCGGTTAACTGTTTTGGGTTTTTTGTTGCTGTAAGTTTACTGTTAATTAATGTGTGTTCTTTCTGTGGCCTTGGTATGTGCATTGCGCCATAAGTACACGGGCTGCAATGCACGTGACAAACATTTTCAACATGAAAAGTACTGACACTATGCAGCATAACAGTGGCAGTGAATAGGTAAACATGTTCGCATGCATGATGCATGCTTCCATCAGTCCCAGGACATAGACCTATTTAATCTTGAATGTGTTATTACATCTACCCTAATCACGACCATGGCCTTAATCAAACTGTATCTCAGGCTGTCACAGGTCTTATTTTATTTGCAAAAACAGGGCTGGTTGGAAACTGAAGTATCTTTCTTTTGCAATGACACAATTTGAAACATGTGCATCCCATGACTGAAGTACAGTTTAGTTTTTTTCTGATCTTGCAAATAGCATTTGAGAATTTGCAAACTTCTGATCTGGGATAATAAGTACTACAACTCAACCATGTTATTATTACTGTCTGTCTGTCTCTGTCTCTGTCTGTCTGTCTGTCTGTCTCTGTCTCTGTCTCTGTCTCTCTCTCTCTCTCTCTCTCTCTCTCTCTCTCTCTCTCTCTCTCTCTCTCTCTCTCTCTCTCTCTCTCTGTATCTATCAATTTTATTATTAGTATCATATTTTATCTTATCAACACGTGATATTTATTGATCGATGATCATTAATTCGGATTCTGTATCATGCTACTTTGATCTGTTATCATATATTCAACTAGCATCGTATTTGCACGCTCGAATATTAATTAATGTGTGCGTGCGTGTGTGTGTGTGTGATTGTCACAGTAACACATAACTCGAGTAACATGCATTTGCGTTATCCTTCGCTGGAATATTAATGTGTGCGTGCGTGTTTGTGTGCGTAATTGTCACAGTAACGCATCACTCGAGTAACAGGCATCATGCGTTATCCTTGTGTTGCCTTATGTATGACTGAATGTGTGTGTGTGCGTGTGTGTGTGTGTGTGTGTGTGTGTGTGTGTGTGTGTGTGTGTGTGTGTGTGTGTCTGGTGCAACGCATCACTAATGACCGTCTTGCATTACTCTTGCGCTGCACCAGCATCTGACACACATTAATGCGTGCGTGCGTGATTGTAACGCATAACTCGAGAAACAGTCATCATGCGTTATCTGACTGAATGTGTGTGTGTGTGTGTGTGTGTGTGTGTGTGTGTGTATGTGTTTGTGTGTGTGTGTGTGTGTGTGTGTGTGTGTGTGTGTGTGTGCGCGCGCTTGTAACGTATCGAGTAACGGGTATCTTATACGTTATGTTTGTGCTGCCTTACAACTAGCACTATGTGTGTGTGTGTGTGTGTGTGTGTGTGTGTGTGTGTGTGTGTGTGTGTGTGTGTGTGTGTATGTCAGTGTGAGTTAATATTCTTTCATATAATCTATGATCACTTTTAAGTTTATTTAAATCTAATGTATGCGCACGCGTGAGTATGTGTGCGTGTGTATGTGTGCGCGTGCGTGAGTTGTGACGCATCACTTGCAGGCACCATGCCTTACACATCTGACTGAATGCCGGCATGTGTGTGAGTGCGTGCGCGCGCCCATCTCTCTACATCGCCTTGCGAAACACGCGGAACCTCCAATAAACAGACACTCCACTTAGAAGAACTAGTAGCGGTCGCCATCTTCGATGAATCGGCTTGCGTTGCTAGCCTCGTTTGCGATTCAAAATGGCCGCCGCGTGAATAAGGTCTATTCAGTATAGCGGTTTCACACAAAGTGCAAAGGCTTGCGTCGGTAGTCTAGCGGTGTTACCTTTCGTGAAACCGCCTTGCGGCGCAGGGAAGTTAGCAGTGTTTCTTACGTAATGGCGTGCGCAGTTCTTACGCTCCCTCATCAAGTGTTATCCTGATTAGATCAAGGCCGGAAGAAGCAAAACACGTTAACTCATTCGAGACGTGCCGCCTCCGGATACGCGGCTTAAAGCCGCGTATCCAGAGGCGGCACGTCTCGAATGAGTTTACCGTTTAGGACTAAACGTCTTTTTCCAACACGAAGGTGATTTCAGAGACTAGCGCACCGAAGAGGATTTTAACCGCCAGCTGGGTTGGAACCTTTCGGACGACAGTTAACCGCTTTATCACCTGAGCCACCGAGGTCCCCTACGGGAAGAAACAGGCCTGCAGCTTATCTATTACGCACGGAGACAGTACAAAATAGTCATTTGACGCACATACATCTTGACCTAAATAAGGTGACTTGGAAGCGTGTACAATGCTAAGAAAAACCCATCAAAGACAGGAACACGCTTAGAGTGTTTGTGTCATTGCGCGTCAGTGAATATGCCTCAAACGTGCGATCGAGGTCCTCCCTCCACACCCCGATAGGCCATACAAACAATCTTAGGAAAGTCCAACAAAACACAAATTTATTAAATGTTCATGTTTAAATTCTTGGACTACATAACTGAGACAAGAATACGATGAATTTAACTCACTTACTACGGAACTTATATTCTAAAGACGAGTAGCGTTACAATTCTCGTCCCCCAAAAAAAAGTGGTGCAAGGGATTTGTTCCCCGCTTACCACGAACATTTTGCCCTGGATTTCGGACTTGCAAAACATCAAGACGCAAAATAACAATTTTTTTTAGGCATTTCATAAATTTCCTAAAAATGGCGGCCATTTTATACAAGGATTTCCTAAACCCATTCTATAAAAAGAACAACTGCTTTTACACGTGTGACTATCAACAGTATCAAATAACTTATTACTTTAATAACGCTTTATTTACAACAATAATCGGATTTGCAGTGGAAAACATTCTAGTATGTATGCCTACTCACAAACATTGTGAAAAGAAGGGGAAAAACTCTTAGCTGAGGCAAGACAGCATTGACAACTCAATGTAATGCCGAAGCGAATCGCTTTAATTTCAGAGGTTCTGACCATACAGTCAGTCAACAAAAATTAATCAGGAAATTCTTGAGTCTCCTAAACTGTTTAGGAAATACGTGAATTGTGTGTGACCTCCAGACATGACATGCAATGACTGAAATGGCCGGGAATTTAATGAATTTCCTACATTCAGGAAATATCATGAAACGCGATAGCGCTTGAACCAAAACCACTAAGCCACACACCGCGAAACGCAGAGCAGTAAGTTTACAAAAACCATAGTTAGCCCGACGGCCGTATTTCCCAAATTTTGTAGATGTCATCTAATGACTATGCACCAATTGCAGGAGATGGATCGACCATGATAATTCAAGGGCAGTGCCAGATTAGCTTGGCGCCGACAGGCGCCAAGCTAATCTGGCACTACCCTTGAATTATCATGGTGGACCCATCTCCTGCTGTTGTGCGTCAGGGCTGAATGGGTTAATGCATTATCGTGTGTGTGTGTGTGTGTGTGTGTGTGTGTGTGTGTGTGTGTGTCTCAATCTCTCTTACACATTCTGAAGACATGAAACACAAAACAATGATATCCAAAACAAAACACGCCTATCGTCGTAAAACAATGGCCAAGACTGCACTGTTTCCTCACACACACGATGAAATCCCACCGAGGAATCCGCAACGATCATGAACGTAGCAAGATTTACTCATTCTGAAAAACACGTGCCACTTAATTTCTTTACGTGTTTGGCGGTTGTTTCATACGTTCTAAAATAATAATTTTCAAAAACATAAAAAAATTAAACAGTTGAACGAGTGACATATTTTTCGGAATGTGTAAATCTTGTTACGTTGATGTTCGTTGTCGATTCCTCAGTGGAATCCCATCGTGTGTATGAGGAAATAATGCAGTTTTGGCCATTGTTTTAAGCCGATAGGCAGTATTTTGTTTGGATATCATAAGAATTGCCTGATCTGTTAATAGCAAATGCAAATCCAGAGCTGAAGTTCTCTTACTGCCATTTACTTGCAATAAAAAGAGCAGATCTAGAATTCATGTTGATTTTTGGCTCATATGTTATATAGCAAAGATGAGTCTATGCCGTGGACTATACGTCGATCCTTCCGTCGTCAGTCTGTCTGTGGTATTCTTTAACGTTATAATTATGTTCACCGAGCCTATTCAAACCATAGACTTTAAATCCTTAACCCTTTTAGCCCCGGGACCCTGCAGCAGGAGATGGATTGATCATGATAATTCAAGGATAGTGCCAGATGAGCTTGGCGCCTTCAGGCGCCAAGCTCATTGTGATGAAGCTCTATGCTCGTGCATAGTGCTCATACATTAGGATTAGTACGGTACGGTTTTTGTTAACGAGTAGGATTAGTACGGTACGGGTTTTGTTAACGGTTTGTTTGTGGTGGCATTAGGCGCACGGGAAATCTGTAAGACATGGTTAGTACGGGATTTTTAGTGAGTTCTGTTTAGTGAGTTCTAGGCGGAAGCTGTGACTGTCAGAGGTCTAGATCGGGAGTGCGGGCTGTCTTTTCGTATGGAACGGTTGTGTTCGAGTTACCTAGCCCGCATTCCCAGACTCTGAAGCCTAGATTTCAGAGTTCTTGTAACGAGAGTGGAAAGACGGACGCCGAGACGTCGAGTCGCAGGTGGGACCTACGTGAGGTCATCCCTCCAGCTCTTCTGAGAGTGATTCTGACTGGGACCAAGACACCCAAGTCAAAGTGAGAACTGAGTACCGTACGAGAACGAGGACGTCCGTGCCCGAAGAGACAGGACGGCAATAAGCGTACGACGAAGGACTTTCACGCCTAGACGTGAGAAGGACCAACGTAACCAGGCAACAACATCAAACAGGTTGGAGGCAATGTGAGACTAAGACCTAGCCTGGCAAAGATACTGTGATATGTGTGTGGTGTGATAGTAGAACATTGTATATAGTTTGATAGTCTTTAAGTCATTCTTTTTCGTTTATACTGTATAAAGGTTACTTTAGAAAGGGAGCCCGTGTGTTTGTTTTACCGCATGAATGCGCCCGTCTGAGTCAGTGGCGGTGTATGCGTCTGTTGCGTGAGAGTCTGTGCGTACGACTGTGGGCGAGTCTGCGTGCGTTACACTCATCTGGCACTACCCTTGAATTATCATGATCAATCCATCTCTACAACTGGTACATAGTCGTTTGGCAACACCTACAAAATTTGAGAAATGGGACCTTGAGGCTAAAAAGGTTAAAAATGAATGTTTTGTTACAAGACCTTTTTAGACATGCCAGTCTGAGTTACCAGTCGGCAATGACACACAGGGTCATTATGTAGGGAATAAATTGCCATATATTGAAGACAGATAAAAAGACGGTTTTGTTCTATAGCATGCCCGTTGAAAGGTCCTTGTACAAGAAAGTAGGACAGTTGCAGTGCGCCTAAAATGACGAGTACTCAAGTCGTAATGCATAGGCAATAGCTGCGCTTGTACCCCATAATCTATCCATTAGGGCCGTCCATTATCACTCAGATGACCTGACGACGTTAAAACCCAAACTAACTAACCATATGTTGACATAAGTCCTGTTTTCGCAAACACTGTCTTTAATTTCAAAGTCAAACTTGGTACGTAGATATCTGATGATGCCATCTTCCTAACGGGAACCCTACCTATGCATCATAACTAATTGGCTGGCCCCTCTAAAAGGTCAAGACTGATAAGAGAGAGAACTGTGATTTTCCTTACCTATTTGGTAAGTTATACCCTATTATAACCGCTGTCAGTCACTACTTTTGCTTTCGTTCATAGCGTTTAAAGTTTGCAAGACAAAATACGAGCACATACCCCTTCAAAACAAGTGAAGTTAGCAAAATGCGATCACATCCTACCAAAAGTTTCCTTGTTTTATTTACAGCCGCGAACGGGATTCCTACAGATGTATATACATGCGTTTCAACATTTTAACAGTCATCACGATATACACAAAATATGAAATGAATGTACATAACAAAATAAGCAAACTAAACAAAAAAAATTGCAGATTTGGTTGATGAAACAATAGTTAATCAAAATGTCGCTGAAGATTGCTGACACGTACAATGTTGCATGATCCAAAACTCTATCTTATCAAGAAATAAACGGATGATACAAACCACAGAAGAAAGTTTAATACGGCATACGGCGTGACCTGACAATTGCAAACACATCGCCAGTACAGAGGCGGATCAGTTATCTGGGGTGTTTGGGGTGGGGGGGGGGGGGGCCTTCAACCTGACTCAAAAGGCCTACCCGACGCTAGACCTTGCTTCCCTTTACAGGGGCCGAAAAATCGAAAAACGGCGGCGGAAGGGTGGAGCGGGGGGGGGGGGGGGAATGTTTCCAAATACCCCAAAAAGGGACATTGTTATAGCATTTTAAAGATTATTTTTGGCGGGGGACGGGGAGCGGGAGGGGGGAGGTGTGGGGGGGGGGGGAGGGGCGGAACCCCTGGAACCAGCTCCCCCCGATCCGTCCCTGCAGTGCTAGAAGGCACCTTTAGAATGTACTGGTAAAACCCACATGTAGCGCAGAATGCATCCTTAATGCTCCGTGTGAGGCTTCAGTGAAAAAAAAAACAGACTAATTTTGAAACGGCAACAATCTGGGCAAACTGTAGTGGGATTACTTTTTAATTTCAAAGAAATGTAATAATGCTGGACAAATGGGTCAAATTAAATGCAGTTTTGTATCCAGCGGCATAACGCTGTATGCCGATCTCCGAATCAGCTGAAGGTGTCTGCAACCGAATATGGATAGCCCCTGGCCGTTTGACTTTTATATCGAGCATCAGCTGTATTCCATCTTCAACACTTCGTGACTGGCAATCCCACAAATCAACAAAAGAGTGACTACAGGGGTTTCCTCGGCAGTAATTGAGACGGAATTTCATTGAACAACACAAAGCAGACGACCTACTAGCCATTTTGAGTGTCCGTGGTTTGAATAGCCTCGGTTTGACCGACCAATCAGACGCGGCAAAGGTCTAAAGGCCCCGCAACACGTGCCGGTTGTGCCCCGATTTTGAAGCCGATTCCGATCCGATTGCGATCGGATGACGTCAATTATCCGATCCGGTCCCAATCGGCTGGGAATCGGGTGTCTAGAACCTGCTCTATTTTTCCGATCCGAATCGGCCCCGGTTGTAAGCTTCAACCAATCAGAGCACGTCTCGCAAAGCCGCATGTCGTTTCAGTTTGCAAATGGCGGAACACGCCTATTGTGATCAGTACCACCGCCGTTGCTGATGTTTCGCACGCCTCTTCCCGAATATGATGCAAAACTGCTGATAATGCAAGCACATCATCATCACTGTCAAAACTAGAAGCCATTTTGCAGAACAGGTACGACTTTGATCTTCGGTTCAAACCGGTCGGCTAAACAAGTCGGGAAATGTGTGGCAGTGCACACGTTTTTTTAGTCCGGCCCGATCACCTACCGATTCGAAACTGATCGGGAATCGGCCTCAAAACCGGGCATGTGTATCGGGGCCTTTAAAAGCGTGTTCCGCCATTTGCAAACTGAAACGACATGCTTTGCGAGACGCACTCTGATTGGTTGAAGCTTACAACCGGGGCCGATTCGGATCGGAAAAATAGAGCAGGTTCTAGACACCCGATTCCCAGCCGATTGGGACCGGATCGGATAATTGACGTCATCCGATCGCAATCGGATCGGAATCGGCTTCAAAATCGGGGCACAACCGGCACGTGTGGCGGGGCCTTAAGGCCGAAGCAACTTCGACGAGAAGTTCGTCCAATTTCGAAAGCATTTTTGATGGCCTCGTCGAAGTGACCAAAGTAGCTTCGCCGAAGTCTCCGATGTGCCCCTTCGGACACTTCCACGGAGAAAACTTCGATGTATTTACTCATTCGAGAGTATGCCGCGTATCCGGAGGCGGCACGTCTAGAATGAGTTAAGATACGGCATAAGTAAGAGAGTTTCACCGATGTGAACAAGGGGCAGTAGAAAGCCTCAGCAACCTTTGCCTACTCACAGGAATTGTAAGGGATAGGGTACAAAAGTCGTAGTTGAGGCAAGACAACTTTGTTTCGGCCAAGGGTAGTGCCAGAATAGCTTGGCGCCTCTAGGCGCCAAGCTATTCTGGCACTATCCTTGAACTAACAATGAAAGCCCTCCGTGTAGAAGATCGCTTGAAGCCCTTGTGCATGCAGCCATTGATCCTGCTTACAGTGCCGGTGGCTGCATGCCCGCGGGGTTTAACGCCTCACAAGCTCCTGGTTTAGAGAGTTCTTGATAGTCAGGTGGCCGTCTCTCTCCAAGCGTTGCAGAAAGCTTATCATAATTAACCGCCATGTCTCCGCGTTTCCATGGAAACAGTCCAGTAGGGGTGAGGTAATCCAACGGCAAAAATGCCATCGGGCCGACGTCGGGCGCAGCTGGTCCGCGCACAACCGTGCGTGGACGGACTACAACAGATGTCGGCCCGCTGTCCTTTTGATCACTGGTATTTGTGGGCACGAAGGATCGTCCCTCCGGACGCTCGAAACAAGGGATCAGATAGTCGCCCGGCAAAGATCGACGTCTCCGAGGTAAAGCTTCAGTGTCAGTGAGGATGTGTCCGTCAATGCGAGGAAAGGAAAGGTTAACTTCCCTGCGTATGCTGTTAACACCACCACCGGCACCATGCCCAACGGCGATAAGGTAATGATCCGGAAGTGACCATCGTCTGCGCGGCAGAGCACGGGACGTAACAGCAGGTAGCGGGGGTAACGGGACCTGAGGGCGGCTTCGGAGAGTGGCGGGGCCAGGGAGACGAAGCAGTGGACGAGGTTCTGCGACAATGAACACATTTGATTTGA
Organism: Semisulcospira habei; assembly: GCA_036245525.1. Lineage (NCBI taxonomy): Eukaryota > Metazoa > Mollusca > Gastropoda > Semisulcospiridae > Semisulcospira > Semisulcospira habei. Next base: position 50,910,801 of record BTPG01000003.1, on the reverse strand, counting down.
GCAACAAAAACAATAGCGACAAAAATCAACAACAGCAGCAAGCAACATTAGCATCAGCACCAACACCGACAGCAATAACTATCCCAATTCGCAGAAGGCCATCGGGCCAACGTCAGGCCGCCGTCGGCCCGCGCACGGCTGTGCGCGGGCCAACGGCGGCCGATGTCGACCCGATGGCCTTCTGCGCTTTGGGATACTTACTTACTTACGCCTGTCACCCCTACCCGGGTATAGGCCGTCGACGAGAGACCTCCAGCAACTCCTGTCCTGTTTTGGGATAATGGGCGTAGGCTTATTTTGATCTGACCGATCGATAGCACTGAGTGATACGTAGATATAAAATTGTAAACGAATAGAAACGGCCAGATGATCGTTTACTGAGAGAAGAATGTATAATATTGTATAAATCGGTGTTTATTCATCCATAGATAATCTTATTAACCAGAAGGTTTCCACAAGGTCGCGTATTTCAAGGCCAGTGGGCTGTTAACTACTGTGGACTGTTCCCTTCGTTCCAGTACTTTTTATTGTACGCTTAGGGCAGTCTCCTTTTACCGGCTACCAAGGCTCGCTGCTATGTACAATGTATATACTTCTTGCTTTTTCTTTTTTAGCAGTGCATCATTTATGAGAACGCGACTGCTTGATGTTGGTTGTATGTTCGTTGCATGCTTGCTGTATGATTAATGCTAGCTGAGAGTTGGATGCAGATGCAACGAGTGTAACGAACGCATTTCGTACATGTTTGGGTAGCAAGACGTTATGACGTCATTAGCAGTTGGACCGGAGGTTCACAACAGGTAATGTAGAGGTGAGCAATGTTCACGTGTGGTAATGTAGAGGTGAGCAATGTTCACGTGTGGGAGTGACAGTGTTAAAGTGGCTATAGGAATTGTCATAAGAATTGTGACAATAGTGACTGTAGTAGTATGGTGGCATAGAGAAGACATTTTACAAAGGAAATGATCTCGAGCACTCTGAATTATAATAATGTGTCTAGGACACATACAGACTCTTTAAGTATAAGAGCGAAAATTTACGATTGTATAAATGTTGTATACAGCGGCCGGTACGGAGCGGAACCCCTCTGGTATGTGGCTGATGAAGCTGTCCTTATAGCATCGTCTACGTGACCAGATGCGGACATCATCACGCCTTCATCTTTCCTTCGTCTACCATCACTGGTGCAGACGTGCAGCAACGGTAACGAAGTAAGCCTACAGATTTGAGCTACAGGACCACATGCAGTGTTCCTCCAGTGTAGCCTATGTCGCCTAGCGTCGTTGATAATTCCACGCCTAGGAATATTCTAATCTGTAAGTACTGTCATTGACTATTACCGTTCAGTTCGGGAATCTCCGTCAAGTCAAGTCGTCGATGTGATATCATTGACTGTGTCGACACTAGTGTGAAGAGACGTCTCGAGAAAGAGACAACGACTTCTGCGGTAGCGATTGACTGTGTAAGCGTCGAATTCATACATAGCCTATACGCCACTTATTAATTATTTGTGTGAACTTGTTTATATGGTGATGTGAATTGTGTGATTTAATGTATATGTTCATGAGTGTATGGGAAATAGCAAAACAGAGGGCAAAGAGAGATAACTGTGTAGCCTTTGTCTTTGTTGTAAGCACGTGTGTGGTGGTGGATGAAAGAGTATAGTAAACAGAGTTAGAACACCCACCTTTATACTGATTGTCAGAAAGCCCACGCACACACTCATTCCATTAGACTAAACGTATTTATAATATAACAATTTAATTCAATACAACACGAAAACCCTTCGTTACAACGTCCCATTGCACTGTGACGTGCGTATAACTGAAAAAGGAAGAAGGAATGAAAATAAAGCTTGTACATCAGCATCAGCGTTGCTGTCTCCGCTTCACTTTGGCCAAGGCTGCACCGGAAAAATCCAGAATTACAGGAGGTCTACAGGGCACCTGGGTTCCTGTTACGACATTTCCTAAGCACCCCCCCCCCCCTACCTCCATTTGTTTACCGCGTGCAACGCCAACGACGCTATTTTTGTTTTCTTCACACGGGCCCTAAACCATTTTTATGGATGAAAAAACACTATGATGATCCACAGCGAATGATCTAGAGATCTACCGTCTTATTCAAAAGGCGAGCAGCTTACCCTGGCTTGTGCCCCAAGTCTGACATTTTTCGCTGTTAAATACAGATGATGATGATGATACAGAAATAATAATAGCAGAACTATAATAAGAATAAAGATGAAATTGAAGTCAGCTTCACAGAGATGAAGACCATCATTAAGTCTGTGTACAGACCACCACAACGGCCCCTAGACAGTTACCATCAGCTGTCCAAACAAGAGCAGGTGACCATCTTCCGTCTGAGGACCGGGCACAACCGACTCAATTTCCACCTGCACAGACGCTTCCATCTCGTGCCATCTCCCCTGTGCCCTTGTGAAGAAGCAGAACAGACCACAGAGCACATCCTCCAGGACTGTGGGAACCACCAGCTGCTGAGGGAGGAGAATGGCCGAAGCCCGCCACTCTACAAGAGAAAATGTACGGGCCTGTGGAGGCGCTACAGAAGACCACAGATTTCATTTATTGAGAGCCAAACTCCAAGTGTGACGGCGTTCGAGAAGATGAAGAAGATAAGAATAATAATGTTGTATGTAGCATGCGGTCATTACACAGATGAATCACACAGAACATCGTTTGTAAAGAAATGAGTTGCCAGCTAACTAATATTTCATCTTACCCGCATCTGGTCCAAGGTTGGTGTCGTCAATGTAATGGTAGTGTTCCTCAGCCTCCTCCGTGCCAGCGTCTTCATTTTCCAACATGTCACCAATCTGTCCTTGGAGGGCTTCCGTCTCAAAGTTTTGCCCTGGCGGGTTGCGCACGTTCCTTCTTTTGACTGCAACACACCAGCAATAATGGTTTTACCCCCCTCCCACCCCCCACCCCGCCCCTTCCTTCAGTCCCAATTGTGCATGCATGCACCGATACTGTAGCTAGTAACCGCTGGCTGTATGCATAAGGGTAGTAAGGAAGGAAATCTAGAACCTAAATGAAATTGATCATCTCGATTGTAGCAGGCTTTACTAAACTACTGAAGCATGTCAAATGCACAGTGTGTGTGTGTGTGCGCGCGCTTGTGTGTGTGTGTGTGTGTGTGTGCGCGCGCGCTTGTGTGTGTGTGTGTGTGTGTGTGTACATAAACATCGGAGATTCTCATGCTTAACTAACACACACACACACACACACACACACACACACACACACACACACACACACACACACACACACACACACACACACACACGGCGCTTCGCGCCCAACGTACTTTCTGCAGCTAGGTTAGAGCCACTAGATATGCGATCATTTTAGCTTGTTATTTCTGTTGTCAGAGGTTGAGGCTTGCCCCCCTTATGACGTCATGGGCATGCTATTAAATCCGTTCAACCGCGACGCATCCCAAACAGTCCTTTCTATAAATAGAAGGGACGTTAAAAACACTTCAGTCTCAGTATAAAGAGATACACGAGAGCCACTGAGTCAGACTGCTAACTTTATATGCGGTCGTATTATTGTTATGCTACATTTTCACGGGCTTTTGATGGAAAACCACCAGCGCTGACGTCGACTTTAACTGGCTCTCGCACGATTTTGCGCAAACCTGTGTCTGACGTTCTTTGCTCACTAGACCTACAACTGGGTGGCAGAGAACCCTCCGCATTATAACCAGATCAGAAGTGCACAGTTGCGCGTATTACTGAGGCTGACCTGTATATGAGAGAAAAATGTCAAAACCAACGCACCTACGAGTGCCCCGAGATGGAGCACTCCAACGCCTCCAGTGATGGTTATGGCGACAGCAGCAACAACCCAGCCAATGACAGCAATTTCATCAAGCTTGGAATCTTCAACATAATGATTACGTATGTAATGTGACACTACCAATTCCGTCAGTACACGTGTTCATGAACCTCGGTAACATGTGTCATCGGTAAAGCATTGCATCCTCCGTATAGATGGTTATGGGTAAATAACACAAAAAATAATTTAAAAAAAGAGCAAACGAATGGATGAATAACACGATAAATGAATATATGAAGGAACACACGAATACGTGAGAAAATTAAGATGAACCTATGCTTTTAATGTTCTGTGCATATACTGTGGGAAATCAGGGTATTTGCCCGACCACATATAGTAATGCACCTTCGTGTTTGTGTATGTATGTTTCTCCTGCCTACTTCCTAAGTTCCGGAGAAAGACATGGGTTATAAACGAGACCTGATGCATCCAGAGGGAGACTACCACCATCGAGCAGCCATCACGGCCAGATGGCTGTTCGAGCAAGGAACCTTCAAAGAATTCCAGCCACCAAAGACCACCACCACAGGCAGTCAGGGGGTCCCTCTGACACAAAAGGCAGAGTCACAAACCACGACGCCGCCTCAAACTAAATCAACAGGAAGCCAAGCCTCAAAAGCCACAAAGAACAAGGGTACCAACACCCAGGATCTCCACCCAAGAAGCGCCAAGGTCAACTAGAGAAGCGAAGTCCCAGACCACGACACCGTCACCAACACGTACCAGATCAACAGGGAGCCAGGCCTCCCAAGCCACACAAAAAAAAAAAACCCGAAAGGCACCACCACCCCACCGACGACTACCCAAGAGGCAGCAAGCCTCACAGACACGCCCACCACCACCAACGCCGGCACCAGCACGGCACTATCCACCACGGACCAAGCCACCGCCCCCCATACAACCTTCAGCCCAGCCGCCACACCAGTCAACACCACCACCAACCGCCAGGCAAAGAAAACCCACCGACTACGTCACCGGCCACCCAAGAACATCCGGGAAAAAGCTAAACGCCCGGCGCTCCTCCCGACACCTCCACCGCACCTCCGTCTGCCACCGCGGAACCAGAGCGCCCCCCGCTCATCTCAGCGTCCGACCCACAAGCCTAGAATCTACTGGCCACCACCACCTCCACCTCAACTACCCAGACCCTACAGCCAGCGACGGTTCCTCCGGCCACCACCACCCCCGCCACCACTCATACAACACCTTTTAGAGTGGCTGGCGCTCCAACGCCCCCCAGCCTGGCACTAAGCAACGGTTCACCGGCCACACCACCCGCCTCCTCCATCACCACCCGTCCGACCCCGGCAACACCACCACCCACTGCGCGACAGACAGACAGGCAGACTGATACCCTCCCCCCACCTCCCCTGGCCCACCTCCCCCTGGACGAAATCAGCGAGAGCTGGAAGTCCGTGTCCTTCAAAATTAGCACTCGCATCCTTTTAAGGGATGTAGATGATCGTCTTGTTCTATACCTGCGTTTTTCTCTGTGGGCTGGCGAATGGGTGCCTGATAGGCGGGGGCAGGGGATCTAACTGTTTGTCTGTCCAGCGCTGAGTAATTCCCCTTGGTTTGTGTACAATTCTGTCAGCGCTAGTCTCACCTATCTGGTTTGTGAGTTTACTTTAGAGACTAACAACAAACAACAACCAGTCAGTGATTTTGTCAGCCGAGCAGCGAGTCGATCAGCTGACCAATCAGCCAGCCAATTAAAAACTCCAATATGTGGAGCTCCTATAAATTCTCTCCTAGTCTGTTCCCTATGCCTGCATTATAAAATGAATGTGAGAAATCGGGGTCACTGCTGTATACATGTGACGGCTCAACCTAAAATATTTTTGGAACTGCGGTAGTTTTCCTAAATCTGGCAGTTCTGGAGCCATATCGATCATGACAATACGAAAGAGATGCAATAATAACTTGGTGCCTAGAGGCGCCAAATAAGAACCCTTGATCTAGCATGATTGGTTTTCTTCTGTTGTGTGTCAGAGATGAAAAGTGAAGTAAAAATAGCTGATGCGCTGTGCTTACATCCTATGGCACGCTCCAGTTCTCCGTTGAGAACGACTCATAAAATACCTCGAAAAGTCCCGGTAGTGTGCTATCCGCTGCAGTAAATTGACGTTGATATAATAATAATAGTTGTATTACGAGTTAGGTAGTTCTTTTCGTCTCGAGCGTTCGGTCTGGGGGGAGCGGGTGGGGGGTGGGGTGGGGGTGGGGGGGTCAATGTCAAAGGTAACAGTCGAGGGTTTTACTCTTACCTCCGACATTGACCTACCTGAGCGTCCGGCGACAAGAACTAACTCGGAATGCAACGATTTTGTCTTCAACTGTAAAAAGTATAAGCGTGAAATACACCTTTGAAAGGACCCCAAACTGTACGTTTGACGTTGAGTTTCAGGGGACGCAAATATCAATACTTCCGAACATCAGTCAACAACCTCTCGCGAACTGCGTTCGTCTGGAATTTCTAAGTTATTTCTTAATTTAACACATTTCAGTAATTCTTGTGTATTAAATTGGTAATATAGACCGAACACAACGCGTGCATATAGTTATTTTGTTGCACATAACCCCATCAATTTTTTATTTATTAGCTTTTTTTTTTTTTTTTTTTTTGGGGGGGGGGGGGGGGGGGGGGCGTTTCAATTACGGACAGTACGTATAGCACAGGGTCTTCGCTCGAGTTTTCCTGTCGTTGATATTATCTAACTTATCCAATAATTATGTTTTGTATGAAACTGGTACCAACGGAATCACAGAACACTTACATATAGTTATTTTTGTTGTGTAGCCCACTAAATTGTTTATTTTTATTGGCATCTTTTTGTTTAGAGGTTTGACTGAATAAAGATTTGGGTATGTTTGTACTGAGAAATGCGATTGGCTAAAGACGTATTTGGGGGAGAATGCTGTGCTCAGCTAGTAACGTTTTCATTGTTACATGTAATAAGTGAGTCTACTTATCACATTACTTTGGTAATATGTGAAAAGAAGATCCCCGTTGCCCTGAGAACCGACTACGCAAAAAGTCGGATAGAACCAGGCCAATGAGAAAAAGTGTAAATAGACTGATAGTAGACACTAGTAAAATATAATAATAGTTAATATACTAATAACAGCCATGATACGAAGCTTATAATGACGTCATTTTACTAAGGTGGAAGCACACTGCCGGGGCATATCTTTGTATATATTTTCTGTGTCCGTTCACGTCGAAGAGTGTCGAGGTAACTACTCCACCGCACCCTGTGGGAACGTCCAATTACCGCGTAATTTCTAGCGAGAGATTCTTCTGGCGCAGGGCTAGCGCTGTCTCAGACACCTGAGTCCCGATTGATGCGTATTACCTTCGGGTTTGCGGCGATCCACCTGTAGGAAGACGGTCACGTCCCCGAAAGCATTCCCGAAATTAACGGCGTAGAACCCTGAATCGACTAGGTCACTGAGGATGACACAGCGGGCACGGTAGATGACGTCAGATCGTTGACACTGCACAAAATTTCTCTTATATTCCCCGAAAGGGACTCCGGCCTTGAGTCCATCAACTTGCATCGTGCCACCCAGGTATATAGTGTTTCTGGCTTGTGGAGGAGGATAGGCCGGAAGGTCAAAGGTGAATTCGTGACCTTGATTCCAGCTGAACTTGATTGGGTTGAACTCAGTGCCCTGCACGTGCGTGTCGTTCAACGTCATCAAGTGTGGTGCAGCTGAAAAGGCAGAGTAGTTAATGATAAAGGTTTTAAAACATAACATTTTTTATTGCATGCAAACTCTCTAATTTGTTTCTTGTATCGTCTTGATGCAACTGTACTTTATAGTATACAGACCAGTGAAATAAACGCATTTTACTTCGTTCAGTGTGCTTGCAAAGCTCGTGAATGATGTTTTTTTTGGCGAATATTTGTTAAAATAATGAAACGCCTTTGAATCCCTTTATGAACAGGCAGTTTTCGTCTTTCGTTAAAATAAAGTTTTAAGCCATTACGTACAGTTATAGAGGAGATATTCACTGTCACACACACACACACACACACACACACACACACACACACACACACACACACACACACACACACACACACACACACACACACACACACACACACACACACACACACACACGCACACACACGCGCGCACGCACGCACGCGCGCTTGTCGCCAAAAGTACGTTCTACAGTAAGGTTAGAGGAGTTAGACGTGACGTAATTTTTATCTTGTTACCGTTCTATGTTTGAGTCAGAGGCCTTTCCACCCAAGACGTCATAAACGTGTATTTGAACGCTCTCCGACGCGTCCCGTTTCAAAGTTGTTCTTATTTTATAAATGAGAACAACAAAAACGAAAACGGGACCACGCTACGCCTCTGCTATAGTAGCTGCACTGGATGCCCGTGAAATTCCACTGCCAGTACAAAATTACAATTTTCACCTGTCGGCATTCTGACGTGTCTCTCCCGTCGTACCTTTTGGTCAAGCTGTGTATTTATCAGCCATCACGCACCCTTCGTTCCTCCAGTAAAATTTCTTTTTAAAATCCCGAAGCTAAACATGAAGTGTGTCGGTAAGCGTTCTTTCACCTTTTCAGTCCCAAGTTCCTGGAACTCGCTGACAATCGAACTGCAGACCAACAAACCATTGTATTGCCGGAATAGAGTTTTATATGACTAAACCTTCAAATGGTTCTAACTTCTGTTTGATGAAATGTAGAAGTTTTACAAACAACAACAACAACAACAACAACAAAAACAAACAAACAAATAAACAAAACCGAAGACGTGAAGTTCTATTATAGTAGAACCCAAAGCACCATCGCTGAAGACCTGTCGGACCGATTGGATAACTTGGCTTTCCTCCCTAACTATTGGTTCGCCTGTTCATGTAGGCTTACATTAAAACTTGTCTGTATTTCACAGGCACGCAAGTTAGGTATCATAATGTATACACCCTCTTAATTATGTCATTGTAAAAACAGCAACATAATTTCTCTTACTATTGACGTAGAGAGTGGCGTTTCTGGATACGTTGCCGGCATAATTTGAAGCTTCGACCACATAGATGGCTGCGTGGTGCCACTGTACCTGACTGGTTAGCGTATATTGTAGATGGACTTGGTTTTGCCCTACAAAGTATAACGATTCCATGTCTGGCTGGAACTCCTCTGCAGTGTCTGCTCTGAACAAGCGTACGGACGGCCTCGGGAGTCCCGTTACTTGACAAGACAGGGCGATGCGCATAGAGCTTCCGTCATTTGCTGTCAAGCTGTATTCGCCGTTTGGATTTATATGTGCCTGTTGGCGTATCAAGCCAACTGAGCCGTCCAATGTGAAATGCGTCACGTTCGGAGCTACGAAAGAGTACAAAAAAGCACTGGATCATGCAATTGAATACAGTTCAATCGTTTTGTGTTAAAACACTATCAGCCATTTTCATACCTGTGTACAACTAAGATTAGCTATATCCCAGTTGTACACAGGTATGAGAATAGCTACCCTCAAAGCTCAAGGACAGTTTAGAAAACAAATATACACCATTCAAGAACTAGGCAACAGTTTTCAGGACATATGGTTTCAATGCTCACTATATACTGTATCCAGTCTCACAATGTGCCGATTTAAAAGCTTCATTTAAAAAAAAGGTGTTTACGTTAATGCACATTGTGCAACCGTTAATTAGAAAGAAAAAATCCCCACTAAGATTACACTATAAATAAAAGTGTCTGCCTTTCAAGGAAAGCACAAAAAGATGAGGGGCACTTTATAGAGAGCGAGTTTGACATTTCTGAGAATATCTAACGGCCTTTTAATAAGGGGCAAAAGACACACCCGAAAATAGGCTACAAATATTCGCAGTGGCCCCAGTTTGTTGATGTCACCTTTAAGAATACATTCACGATGTTGATATGAATTATCTTGATGGACAATAGAATACTGATTGATGTGCTACATACCTCAGCAATGTTATCAATGTCCCTTACATATTGCAAGGTAGCAGTCAATGTAGTTACTTCAGACCGGCCCATTACACATACTTGAACAAAATCCTTAATACCTTTCAGGCAGATTTTAGATGTGCAGGTTGTGTACAAAGGTAAAACGTTGACATGTTGCATTTTCATTACGGAGGTTATCTCTTAAGCATGGCAATTTCAAACCCATGGAGGATATCTAGAGATGACGTATAAAAGTGTCCTAGGGTCCCAGCCCTTCACTAGACACCATGCCTACACCTCCCAAACTCTCCTAACATCCGTTAAGGCGACAAAGGAAGTGAGGCTACGATAACTATAGTGGAAAATACCGCACAGTATTTACCCAACTAACATTCTGTTATCTAAAATGGGAACAGTAAATAAAAGATTCTGTAGATTTTGTCCTTATGAAATTGACGTTATTGAGCTTTATAATTTTTTGGTCTCGATTTTGGAAGAGAGTTGAATAGCTTTGTTCAGATAAGTGCAGTGCACAGACAAGCATAACTCCTGACAATACCCAATTGAAATACCGTAATAACGTGTTGGAAGCAACATAAATTGCACTTATTAATCATGTCTCCTTAGTAGCTAGGCTGTGTATTAGCAAGTACAAGTGTGGTACACCATACAAGTATGATGCACTACGCTCAGAAGAAAACCCAACTTTACCAAGATTCAAGGGTAACATTTATGGTAGCTGAACAATTTACACCTTATATTATTACACTGTCTGTCAATCTGTCAAAGGCCCAAAAATATGTTTAGAAATTAAATGAAAGATTAATTAGTGAGTGGTTAATTGATATAGGACCAAAGTTACTCGTGAAATAATTGAATGAGGGAATAGAAGATCGGATGCGAGTAGCGATGGGGACACCTAAATATTTAGTCGTGGGTGTGTTGATAATTTGGAAGGGGGTAGTGACATGAGAAAACTATAGTTCGCGCAGGAATGCAGGACCTAAACTCTTTAGCGTGGGCTGGGTGGAAGGGTGGGGCGGGGGTGGGGGAAGGACTTTCCAGCCTGATTCTACAACCAAAGAATAGAAACACGAGTATCTGTAGAAAATTCAAGAATTTGGAAAGAAATAGTCCGTTCACAAAACAATTATATTAATGTTGTGATGCGGGTGCTAGGCTGAATTGAATGCATGGATCGCGTTGTGAAATGGATATTGAGGGTATTTTATATATATATTGAATTTAGTTGAATTGATATATGTATTGATTTACATATATTGATTTACAAACATGTCATAAATATTAATTTACATATTGATATATGTAAATGAATATTTATGACATCGAATAACGGTGCAGATTGAGGAAGGGGAGACGTTTTGTCTACAGTATTGAAAATACTGTAGACTTTGAGATGGGGCTGGTCGGAGCACGTTTCTTAGCATGCAAATGACGAACATAGGCAGGCACACATTAGACTCTGACAGTGAAATAACACTATAAAAATTACGTCATGCCTAGCTACGCTACCGCGCTGTTGAACGTACATTTGGCGGGAAGCGCCGTACGTATGTGTTACGTTTGCGGTTAGTTATTCTTTTTAGGGCATGACTGTGTGCGTTCGTAATAGGAAAGATCCGGTGTTCAGTTGAGTTATTTTAGATTAGAATCATGTACCTTTTTAGTATGATTCGTTTCTTTTTGCATGGAGAATTGCGATCGATTTTTTGTGTAACTAGAATGTTGCACATTTCGCTAACTTGTAGCAAAGTCTGACCTAGATTAAGCTAGAAGGTTCGGAAAAAGCGCAATTGTTCTATCTATCTATCTATCTATCTATCTATCTATCTATCTATCTATCTATCTATCTATCTATCTATCTATCTATCTATCTATCTATCTATCTATCTATCTATCTATCTATCTATCTATCTATCTATCTATCTATCTATCTATCTATCTATCTATCTATCTATCTATCTATCTATCTATCTATCTATCTATCTATCTATCTATCTATCTATCTATCTATCTATCTATCTATCTATCTATCTATCTATCTATCTATCTATCTATCTATCTATCTATCTATCTATCTATCTATCTATCTATCTATCTATCTATCTATCTATCTATCTATCTATCTATCTATCTATCTATCTATCTATCTATCTATCTATCTATCTATCTATCTATCTATCTATCTATCTATCTATCTATCTATCTATCTATCTATCTATCTATCTATCTATCTATCTATCTATCTATCTATCTATCTATCTATCTATCTATCTATCTATCTATCTATCTATCATCTATCTATCTATATCCCGTAGTCTTGCCGACCGTTGGGGCACCACTGATGACTTGGCAACCAGCTCCCTCCATTCCTCTCTGTTCTCTGCCATTCTCAGCGTATCGCCCAACTTCAGTCCTGTCCACTCTGAGATATTGTCCTCCCATCTTTTCCTCTGTCTTCCTCTCCTTCGTCCTCCTTGCACAGTGCCTTGCAGGATTGTTTTGGCAAGCCCTGCTGAACGCGTGACATGCCCATACCACTTCAGTTTGTGTTTTTTCACAATGGCTAATAAGTCGTCATAGGGCCCGATGGCTTGCCTGATTCTGCTTCCCACTTCCTCGTTTGTGATTTGATCTCTGTATGAGATGCCAAGCAGCCTTCGAAAACATCTCATTTCAGTGGCTTGTATCCTCCTTTCGAGGTCTGCTGTGAGGGTCCATGACTCGCAGGCATACAAGAACACTGAGATGACTAAGGAGCGCATCAGTCTGATCTTGGAGCAGAGTGTGATGTTTCTGTCCTTCCATATTATGGTCTTCAATCTTGTCAGTGCTGTTGTTGTCTGCGCAATCCTGGACAGTACTTCTGGTTTTGATCCCTCATCGATTGTTCTACTGACCTCAAATAATGATGACGTCAATGTTTTGTAGTACACGTGTTGGTTACATTTTATAACGCCGTCTACGCAATGCACCTAGATTTTAGTTGAAAGTTTGTACACAAATCTAGTGTTCCTCTTAATGAATAATAATGATTTTGGTTATGTTTTTTTTTCTGATTGGTTGAGTTGCGTAATTTGCGGGATTATTGTGAAACTATGTGATAGTATAAAAGTGAGTGTGTACATACATTGTATGAGACATTGTATCAAAATGAGGATGAATTGTAAGAGGAGTAATGTACTGTTGGAACTGTTACTCCAGTATGGCCTGCAACCTTGTGCCACGTGTGACGAGTTGCAACTGAGTGAGGTTTTTTTCTACAAGATCCCTACGTGAGTGTGTCTGGTGTGATTGCATTATACTACGACCACGACTACCACGTAACAATGTGTGTGTGTGTGTGTGTGTGTGTGTGTGTGTGTGTGTGTGTGTGTGTGTGTGTGTGTGTGTGTGTGTGTGTGCGCGCGCGCGCGTGTTTTGAGACATGCCATTCGTTCCCTTCCTAATTTTCAAATTCTCATTAAGCCTTTGAAAACATTAGCTATTCGACATTGCTCACTGCAAAAAGCCTTGACTTTCTGTGGAAGATAGTATGATGTCTTTATGGTCGGTAGAAGACATCTACCCCCAAAACAAATGTTACAGGATGGTCAATAGCAGTTTTCTTGCGTTAGCACAAAGACTGCTAAAATCAGTTCAGATCGCTGGAAATAGGATCTTGTCTGTAAACTGCAAATGGAATTTTGGTTTCAATATTACATACACCTACCCCCTGATCTGGACATTCATTACGGAGGGTTAACTAGTTTCCGTGTTTACTGATAAGTATAAACCCATTGATGACACTTCCTGATTATTTTCGTGCGAAAAATAACACTTGCTGTTTTTCTTATGCTTGTGGTATCATGGTATCACAGATGTGCATGTCAACGCAACTGTCACTGGTATGGAGTGCCAAATGCACAACCCTTTAAACCTTTTCAGTGGCATTTTCTTTCTACTACATCGATTACATGCCGGTGGACCACTATGATTTTCAGCTAATAGGGTTTCATAAAGACTGATTAAGACTGAACAAATACATCCCTTAGTAAGAAACCATTGGCTAAGACAGTTTGCGGGCAAATCCGTGTTTCACGTATTGTATACGTAGACCATATGTACATGGTCTATGTTGTAACTGACCCATTAACCCATTAACTCATTCGAGACGTGCTGCCTCCGGATACGCGGCATAAGCCTCGTATTCAAAGGCGACACGTCTCGAATGAGTTAAGCCTCGTATAAGAAACAGATTTGACCCACACACTTACAGAGTTAGTAGATCATAGGGAATGCTCAGTTTTTCCAGCTGTCTTTTGAAATATCTAATTAACATATATGCATAATCAATTTAATAAGGGTCTACTGGAATGTTAGCAAAACAAAGCAACACAGAAAGCATGGTATGAGGAAAACAGCAAAAACGAAGTAACATCAGTGCCCAAACGGCCCATAACATTTGACATGAATTTTCAAAATGTTACTCTTTTTTTGTTGTTACCATAAACGCTTAGTATGATAACTGCTCAACACGATAAGAATGTTTGACGGAAGAATTTTCGTGAATTAGTAAAAACCTGGCTCGCTTAAAACGAAACATGAAAATGCAAGGTGGCCCTTGAGTTTGATATGAATTTTCAAAATGTTACTCTTTTTTGTTGTTGCCGTAAACGCTTAATTTGATAACTGCTCAACACGATAAGAATGTTTGACGGAATAATTTTCGTGAATTAGTAAAAACCTGGCTCGCTTAAAACGACACATGAAAATGCAAGGAGGCCCTTGAGTTATTGTGCGTATGATACATTATAGAAGACCTTTAATTAATCTCGTTGTGCATAAATCATGCATTGTTTTACAGACAAACATCAATCTAACCTTTGAAACTGAGGGTGTATGAGCCCGTTGCAGATATACCGACATTGGTGTTAGATACGGTACACTCGATTTCCTTCCCATCATCCTGTCCTTCCAAAATCCATGTACATGTGTCCGTTACATCACCTTGTAGTTGGTTGTCACAGGCAACGCCACTCCAAATAAAGGTCACGCGCGGAGCAAAATCGTGCGCTGTACAGGTCAAGGACAAAGCTCTTGGTTGGCCAGTGTTGTGGAACGATTCCTCAACTGATACTGCCTGCGGTCCGTCTGTACAACGGGATAGAAACAATGCATGACGTCAGCTGAAGTCAGGGTGGGGTTCCAGGGGTCCATCAATCCCGCACAAGCTCTCCCCCCACCCCTCTTCACCACCAAGCAACCCATATCCCCACCCCCCAAAAAAAAGAAAAAGACACCAAAAGGATTTCATATAATCATGAAACGCGATAGCTATTCAGCCAAACCGCACACGCAGAACTGTAAGTTTACGCCAGAGTTAATACATCCCCGAAATTTACCAGCGTCAAAAGTATCATTGACTGCTGCTACAAACACTTGGCATATTGTTTACAGTGGACAACACTCAAATGAGCACCGAGCACTTAAAACCATTGACGAAGTTTGTGTAATTTGATTTTATATGATGTCAAAAAACACTATCCCCCACACCCCCCGAAAAAAAAAAACCGAAGAAAAAAGAAAAACAAGAAAGGCAAAGCCATTATGGCTCAAGCATATGACCGATACACATATGTTTGACCTTTGTGATAATAAGTAAAGGGCTGGTTTCAGCACCCTCTTTTTAAAAATCAAAATGTTAACATTTTTCACACGTCTGTAAAAAAACCACGTGACCTTTGACCTTTGCGATGAGTCTACTAAATTAGTATGCGCTGAAATGTCTTGTCATCAGCACACTTCACCAAATTTTATTGAACATTTTCGAAAAACTTTGATAAAAACTACAATTCTAACAACAACAAACAAGAAAGGCAAAGCCATTATGGCTCACGTGTGTAGACCGATTTACATATGTGTGATCTTTGTGACAAGGGCTGGCTTATGGCTACATGTTTTTTGAAAATGTAAGCATTTTTCACACATCTGTCAAACCCCGTGACCCTTGACCTTTGTGATGAGACGACTAAATTAGTATGCATAGGAAGGTCTTATTATCAGCTATCTGTGTACCAAATTTGGTTGAACAATTTGCAAAAATGTGGGAATAGCTACAATTTTATTTAAAAAAATCAGCATTTTACACACATTTGCCAGCCTCTTGTGACCCTTGACCCTTCCAAGGGGTCATCCAAATTAGCATGCATAGATAGGTCTTACCATCAGGTATCTCTGTACCAAATTTGGGTTTTAAGTTGTGAATAGTATTTGAGAAAAAACATCTTTTGTCAAAGTATGACCATTTTTAATCTATTTCCTGACCTGTTGTGACCCTTGACCTTTCCGGAGTATCAACCAAATCAGTATGCATATGAAGGTCTTACCATCAGGTATCTTTGTACCAAGTTTTGGTTTGAAGTTGTGAATAATATTTGAAAAAAAAAAATCAATTTTGTCAAATATGGCCATTAAAAAAATTATTTCCTCATCCCTTGTGACCTTGAACTTTGAGAGAGGTCACTCAAATTGGTATGTTTAGAAAGGTCTTGCCACAAAGTATCCTTGGGCCAAGTTTGAAGACTGTCGCTTGAATAGTCTCCGAGAAAATGCCAACGTTAAAGTTTACCACAGACGACGGCGGAAAGGCGGACGGACGACGGCGGACGCCCACTGGCCCAGAACATTGTTACGATTGTGGTTGTGTTGTTCTGTGAGAGCATGCATGTGTTAATCGTAGAAAACGATCCGATATTTATTTGAGCTATCATGGTTACGTATCACGTACCTTTTCAGTGAGATTCTCTATTGTTCGCGCAGATAGCGGAATTGGTTTTGTTACGATACGCTAAGTTTAGTCCGGAAGCTTCTAGCAAAGTCGCACGGAGGATTGCGACAATGCTCTATCTTTAGCCATAGTTGTTCTCTGTGCGCGTGAATTTAGCAGCCGTTCTTTGCGTGTTATGAAAGGTCGTGAACGGTCTGACATACTTTTGTGTGACGTCATTACACACTAGGATTTGGGGCTGAAATGAACAAATGTTTTGTAGACTATTGTAGTTATTCTAGAAAGTTAATTTTTTATTAACATTTATGAGTTTCAATTACGTGTTCCGTTCTGATTGGTTGCGTTGCGTGAATTCCTTAGATTATTTTGGAAAGTTGTTTTACTATAAAAGTTGGTGCTAGGAAGCACGTGTGTACATTGTCATGCTGTGTCAGTTGTAGGGACAATACAGTTTATTGTATGTACGTGGCCCGTATAGGGTGTACATTGTGAGAGACGCAGCGTAACGGTGGTGTACTTTGTATGAGAAACTTTGTGTCGTCAGTGTTAACATTTTCAGAGGAGACATTGTATCAGTGTTGGTGCATTTGGGAATGCATTGTGTGGAGATCGCATCGCTGAATTAAAATATTGTTGGAACTGTTACTCCAGTGTAGCCTACATCCTTAAACCACGTGTGACGGGTTGCAGCTGCATTAAGTTTATTTAAAAGAACCTTACGTGCGTGCGTCTGGTGTGTTTATCATACTACGACTGCACCACGAAACATATTGGCACCTCCGACGGGACTTCTTCAGTTGGCTCAGTGGAAAGGGTAGCCGGAGAAAACAGCCAGCAGTGAAACGCAGAGATTACGACATCGGAAATGGAGACATTCCTGAAAATTGGAAAGGAATGTGGACTCGAAGGAGCTCAACTCCTCGAGTTCGTAAAGGAGAGAGAGGAGAAAGAAGAAAAGAAACGAGAGAGAGAGAAGAAAAGAAGAGACTGGATAAAGAGGAGAAAGAAGAAAAGAGACGAGAGAGAGAGAGAGATAGAGAAGAAAAGGAGAGACTGGAGAGAGAGGAGAAAGAAGAAAAGAGACGAGAGAGTGAAGAAAAGGAGAGATTGGAGAGAGAAGAAAGAGCTAAAGAACGTGAAATCAGGAAACTCGAAATTCAAGCAGATGAGGCAGAGAAACTGCGAGAAGAGGCAGAGAAACAGCGAAGAGAGGCAGAGAAACAACGAGAAGAGGAGCGAGAAGAGGCAGAAAGGCAACGTCAACATGAAATTCATCTAAAACAGATGGAGATAGAAGCACAGAGCCAGAGAGCTACTGAAGCAATAACCTTAGCCAGCAGAGAGCAAACAGCCCGTGCGCCAAAGCTACCGCCTTTCGCAGAAAATTCAGATAAGATGGACGCTTATCTGGAGTGATTCGAGCGCTTCGCAGGCAGCAACAACTGGAGACAAGAGACTTGGGCTATCAAAATGAGCGCACTTCTAAATGGCAAAGCGCTTGAATTTTACACCCGCTTGCCAAGAGAAGAAGCCGAAGATTATACGCAGTTGAAAGCCGCCCTGCTGAGACAGTACGACTTCACTGAAGAGGGTTACAGGCGACGATTTCGGAACTGCAAGCATGAAGAAGGAAAAACACCCGGCCTATTCATTGAGAGAATCAGGAGATACACGGAGAAATGAATAGAGCTGGCTGGTTTAAACAAAGAGTATCAGGACCTGTGTGACCTCATCATCAAAGAACAAGTCCTCAACGCATGTTCAAAGGACCTGGCCGCTGGACTCAGGGAGAAAAAGAACCAGTCACTGAAGGCCCTGGCCGACTTCGCTCAAAGATACCTTGACGCCCACAACATGAAGTTCGGGCCCAGTACGCCGCAGCGTGTGTCTGCACCAGCAGAGGAAATTCACAATGTCAGAGACACCCCGAAATACAAGCCGGTGGAGAACCTGACATGTTTTCTCTGTGGAAAGAAAGGTCACAAGGCGATACGGTATCCTTCTAAAGATGTTCCCCGAGGCGACAACATCAGAAGATCCAACCAAGATCGCGGGATAGCAGGCAGAAGCAGTACTACGTCTCAACACAGAGCCGCCGCTGTACTAGCCAATGATGTGACGTCATCCAGTGACTTTGAGTCTGGAGAAACGCGAGTGACACCGGAGCTGATTGAATCTGTAAAAAAGAATGGACGTATCCCAGTATGAGATGGGGCTACATTCTTACCAGTCTCAAACATTGCGCTGCCAGAGAATGAAGTGCCGAACATGCCGGTGGTGTCAGGATTCGTCGGAAACACACCAGTGAGAGTTCTGAGAGACACAGGTTGTAGTTGCATCATCGTGAGAGAGGACCTAGTAACTGAAGACCAGAAGCTACAGGAGTGGACCACCCTCATTTTGGCCGACAGAACTGTGAGGATTATCCCCCTTGCCAATGTTAACGTCGACACCCCGTACCTGAGAGGAGAGGTGAAGGTGCTATGCGTAAAGACCCCAGTCTACGATCTTATCATCGGAAACATTGATGGTGCCAGAAACGCAGACGATCCAGATCCAGAGTTGAGACCTGAAACATGTGCTGTTACCACAAGAAGTCAAGCAAAGAAGAGTCACCAGACCATCCCTCTAAAAGTGGCGGACAACACGGAAGCAGCTGTGGTGAATAGGGAAAGGCTGGTGGAGCTACAGAAAGCCGACCCCACGCTTGACAAGTTCCTAGGTCAGACCGAGCCCGTAACGCGAAAGGAAAAATAGATAACCTTCGAGACCAGGAAAAATATCCTGTACCGGATATTGAACAGCAATGGAGATAAACCTGTACGTCAAGTAGTAGTTCCTTTAACCTTTGAGGATGCAGGTGATGAAATTGGCCCATGATTCCATATTGGGAGGACACTTGGGAATCAACAAGACCCTCGATAGGATTCGAGCCGTCTTCTACTGGCCTGATATGGGAGGCGACGTCACCCGATTCTGCAGGTCATGCGACATATGCCAGAAGACAATCTCCAAGGGAAAGGTGCCCAAGGTTCCTCTAGAGAAAATGCCAAAATCGATATGCCTTTCAAGCGGGTAGCTGTGGACCTGGTGGGGCCAATATCCCCTCCAAGTGAAGATGGTCATTGCTACATTTTGACCCTGGTGGACTACGCTACACGTTATCCTGAGGCCATACCATTGAGGAAGATCGACACTCCAACAGTGGCAGAGGCGCTCGTCGACATGTTCATCCGTTTGGGGATTCCTGAAGAGATTCTGAGTGACCTGGGAACTGAGTTCGTCTCCCACTGCATGGAGGAAGTCAACATGTGTAATGGGCTGGTTGAAAAGCTTAATGGAACATTGAAGGCTATGCTGAAGAAACTGTGTGCTGAACATCTAAGGTTGTGGCATAAATATATCAATGCCTTGTTCTTCGCATACCGTGAAGTTACTCAGGATTCGACAGGGTTTTCCCCTTTTGAATTACTGTACGGTAGGACTGTAAGGGGGCCCATGCATATCCTGAAGGAGCTGTGGACCAAGGATATCGATGCGTCGGAGGTGAAGATCAGCTACCAGTACGTCTTCGACCTGAGAGAAAAGCTGAAAGATACCCTCAGGATGGCTCGAGAAGAACTAGGGAAGGCGCGGAACAAGGGGAAGCATTAGGCGTAAGGCGAAACCTCGACGATTCCAGCCAGGTGACCAGGTGTTGGTTCTTCTTCCTACCGACAACAACAAACTCCTGATGCAGTGGAAGGGACCCTACGTTGTCGACACGGTGGTTGGCATCAACGACTACAGAGTTAAGGTCAACAACAAGGTGAAGACTTACCATGCTAATCTCCTAAAGAAGTATATTGAGAGAGGTCGTCAAGACAAAACACAACTGGCGGCATCGGTGCGTCTTGCTGATGACGAAAGACTAGACGGCGAGAACCTGTTTGACCTTAATGAACTCCGCCATAGGAGGATGTAGAAGACATTCAGTTTGGTCAGAATTAGACCCAGACTCAACGAGAAGAACTTTGCGACCTGACTCAAGAACTCAAGCATCGGTTTACACCTGACCCAGGAACAACAGACACCGTCCAGAACGAGGTTAATCTGACATCCAACAAGCCGGTTCGCGACGGGCCTTGTCGTCTGTTTCGAAACACAAGAGAGGGACTGAGGAAGAATGTTGGAGAGACGCCAGACTTGCGGAGAGTCGTCAGAGATTCCAGATCGCCAGTGCTCGTCATGCTGAGACCAGAGAGATCTAATTTGGTGTGTATGGACTATCATACCTTCCATAAACCAACCGTGTTTGACCCAGGACCAGTAACCCTTGAACTGTGTGAACTGTGAACTGTACCCCATGATTTGGAGATGTTCCAGAAGTGAACTTTGACATTAATTTTTAGTTTAACTATGGGTTCGCAGAACTTTGGAACGGATTACCTGAGCTGAGCAGTTTAAAAGAACATTTCTGTGCCCATAACAGTTTAACGAAACATTTAGGTGTCCATGACAGTTTAAAGGGACATGTCTTCGCTCAGGACAGTTTAAAGGTACTGCGAGATGTTTATTTTGATTTGATTTTGATGTGAAATTCTTATTATGTGTGGTTTTGTGTAGGTTAATACAGCCACAACCGTATATTTTTGAGATTTGAAAAGAAATTTTTGTGAAATTTCATTCTAATGTTAAGATTGTGGTTGTGTTGTTCTGTGAGAGCATGCATGTGTTAATCGTAGGAAACGATCCGATATTTATTTGAGCTATCATGGTTATGTATCACGTACCTTTTCAGTGAGATTCTCTATTGTTCGCGCAGATAGCGGAATTTGTTTTGTTATGATACGCTAAGTTTGTCCGGAAGCTTCTAGCAAAGTCGCACGGAGGATAGCGGTAGTAGAGCTGCTCTATTTTTAGCCATAGTTGTTCTTTGTGCGTGTGAATTTAGCAGCCGCTCTTTGCGTGTTATGAAAGGTCATGAACGGTGTACCATACTTTTGTGTGACGTCATTACACACTAGGATTTGGGGCTGAAATAAGCAGTCAAATTTTTGTAGACTATTGTCGTTATTCTAGAAAGTTCATTTTTTATTAACATTTATGAGTTTCAGTTGCGTGTTCCGTTCTGATTGGTTGCGTTGTGTGAATGCTTTAGATTATTCTGGAAAGTTGTTTTACTATAAAAGTTGGTGCTAGGAAGCAGGGGTGTACATTGTCATGCTGTGTCAGTTGTAGGGACACACAGTTTATCGTAGGTACGTGGCCCGTATAGAGTGTACATTGTGAGAGACGCAGCGTAACGGTGGTGTTCGTTGTATGAGAAACTTTGTGTCGTCAGTGTTGACATTTTCAGAGGAGACATTGTATCAGTGTTGGTGCATTTGGGAATGCATTGTGTGGAGATCGCATCGCTGAATGAAAATATTGTTGGAACTGTTACTCCAGTGTAGCCTGCATCCTTAAGCCACGTGTGACGGGTTGCAGCTACATGAAGTTTATTTAAAAGAACCTTACGTGCGTGCGTCTGGTGTGTTTATCATACTACGACTACGACTCCACCACGTAACAAACATAGACTCACTTTTGCTTCGCACGTGAGCCAAAAGTCTGACTGCTGAAAACTTTTGCCAAAGAATTTGTTTTATGTAGGGCAAAACAAGTAAAAAGTGCTGGGATGAAAGAAAATTGTAAACCAGGAACCTTTTCATTTTAAAGGGTAACATGTTATTTTTTAGTGTGATTTTTCAGCTCCCCCAAAACAAACAACAAACGAGAATGTGCCTCGAACATCGCTGTTGTGCAGCAAAATTTCTGGATCATCGTCGCTCGAATACTGCGATTCTAAAAGAATTATTAATCACTGAAATACTAATTCAATACTATTATCTTTTCACATTACTAAAGGAAATGTTAATAATTTCCACAACACAGCATCAATAAAATGCATGTACTTATTTATCATGTAAAACTCTTTTTAAAATATTAGCGATTTATTTATTCAATGCAAAGCTTTACAATAATTTATATTCAGGGACGTACCTGAACTGGGCATTTTCACACTGCGGACCTATTCTGTAGAATGGACTACCACAATCCTTGAGGGACATTGACTACATTGGCACCTTCAGGAGGCACCTCAAGACCCACCTGTTTTTTACTTTTAATTCTAGGACTACTGTGCACCAGAGATTTTTTTTTTGTTTGTTGCGCCCTGAGCATGCTACTAGCCTGGAGTGGATGCGCATTACAAGTGGACATCATCATCATCATATCAACTGAAACGAAGTTACGCTGTATTCTCCTTACCGCTCAAATGTGGCATGACTCGATCACGACAATTTCGTTATATGACACTGTTCAAGGGTAATCACAAACATCTCTTTACTCTTGTATTTGGTTTTGTTTGTTTCTTTTTAAAAAAAACTGCAATAACTCCCTGTTCTCAATCACGCTAGATAAATGGTTTTGTTTTCATCCCAACGTCACACGACCAATTACTTTAGCGCAAACTGTGCCACATGACCCAGCTAAAAAACCCTTTGTGGCGACGAATGGCGGACTTTATTTTTATCCCTCTTTCTGACGCGTCTTGTATGCCAGTTTTGTTTTAGGAAAGATCACCAAAACGTTCAAAAGTAAAGTTACTTATAGTCTAGCAGATTACGCAATTTCTGCAGAGGTAAGTAGTTCGTCAAAAGAGTAACACTGGTTTGCAGGTACGAAACGAAAGTACTAATGCCATATTGTTTATGCATAGCAACAATATATGTCCTTAGGATGGAGACATTTTTGTAGAAGTGTTTTTCGAAATCTATTTTTCGCTGTGAGGCAACCAGTCCTCGTTCACGACCCGGATAAGGTGCAAGACATTTTTTGTGCATAGTATTGAACATTTCAAGCATACAAGTTACAAGTTTATTCCAGTGAGTAAATTAAAATCAGGAGCAAGTAAACATGCATACATATTTACGATAAAATAATTTATAAAGTAATATTTATAATGTCGTAAGCATACTCGCGTCGCTAGTTTCAAAATGGCGGTCAGCGAGATGCATTCGAAAGACGCGCACGGTTGATGCCGGTTTTAACTTTGCTCTTAAAGCGAGACAGAGATTATTTTGGATTGAAATTTGAAGTACATCTTATCAACGTCATAAACGTTATTTTTCCTGGTCTTGAAAACAGCCTTTCCGATAGAACTCGGTCTTTTGTGGGAGGAAAGAATATTGAAAGTAAACTCCCTTCGTGCATGTTTTGCATTGTGTCTGCCGACCACCTTCGACATTCTGACGACTTTTTGTCCAGATACAACATGCATGTTGTTCGTCTGTTTTCCAGCCTAACGGCTCTATGTGTAGGCTGCTCTTTTTGGTTAGTGGAGATAGGATTTTTAACTGGTCAAGCACGGTCTTTGTTACGATTGTGGTTGTGTTGTTCTGTGAGAGCATGCATGTGTTAGTCGTAGGAAACGATCCGATATTATTTGAGCTATCATGGTTACGTATCACGTACCTTTTTAGTGAGATTCTCTACCGTTCGTGCATGATAGCGGATTTGGTTTTGTTATGATACGCTAAGATTAGTCCGGAAGTTTCTAGCGAAGTCGCAAGGAGAAGAGCTGTTGATTTTTGGAATGCGTAGTTTCGCTGAGAATAGATAGAACGTTCGAGCGGGGTTGCGCTCTGTCTAGTGACCTCGTGCGTGTGACGTCAAAATGTAAGCAACATTTTAGTAGAGACGCTCTATTTTTAGTTATAGTTGTTTTGGTGCGCGTAAAGTGAACAGCCGGTCATTGTGTATTTATGAAAGGTCGTGAACGGTAGGCCATACTATTGTGTGACGTCATTACACACTAGGATTTGGGGCTGAAATGAGTATATTTTTGTAGACTATTGTAGTATTCTTGAAAGTTCTTTTTCATTATTATTTTTGAGTTCCGGTTACGTAGATTATTTTGATTGATTGCGTTGTGTGATTTCATTAGATTATTCTGGCAAGTCGTTTTACTATAAAAGATGGTGCTAGGAAGTACGTGTGTACATGCATTGTCAGTTCGTAGGGACACACAGTTTATCGTAGGTACGTGGCACGTAAAGGGTGTACATTGTGAGAGACGCAGCATAACGGTGGTCTACGTTGTAAGTGAAACGCAGTGTGGCGCCAGTGTTGACATTTTTCAGAGGAGACATTTATATCAGTGTTGGTGCATTTGGGAGTGCATTCTGTGGAGATCGCATCGCTGAAATAAAATATTGTTGGAACTGTTACTCCAGTATTGTCTACAACCTTAAGCCACGTGTGACGGGTTGCAGCTGAATGAAGTTTATTTAAAAGAACCTTACGTGCGTGCGTCTGGTGTGTTTATCATACTGCGACTACGAGGACAGTCTTATTAGTCTGGTCTAAGGCACAAGCCATGCAGGCAGGCTGAAATCCATCTCCGAACCGTTTCCATCTAAATCACCATGTTAAGCTGAACACCTAAATAAACAATTTCTTTTTTGTTTTTGCAACCCATTCAACCAATCCGCACTCAAGTACTCACAAGAACTCTTATGATCAAGCTTTATCGGGACTACATGAGACACAATACAGATAGTAGCCCTCTCCATTATATTACATGTTTTATTTATTTATTTATTATTGATTCATTTATGCATTTCCTTACATATTATTTATTATTTATCCTTCTAATTATGGATGGAAGGAATTCCTTGATGCACATTATCACTAGTGGTATGGTGGTGGCCACCAAGGAGATATCGAAAAGGATTTTTGTTTTCAATATGCATATATCTGTGCATGTTCATAATCTATCCTTTACTTAGCAGGCATATTCATATGTCCCAAGTATCTCTGACTTATTTATTTATTTATTTATTATTTAAGTTTCTTATTTATTTATTTGTTTGTGGTGTATGTTTGCACATACACATCAGCATACAATATGAGAACATACATGTACACATATAATTATGGTAATAGGTGCCCCCAAGAAAAAGCTTGATGTTGCCAGCCTTCAGCGTGACGATGTGAAAGCTGCCTTTCAGACAGATTTACAGCGCAGGCTCAAAGACACAGCGGACCCAGTAGACTCCTCCCCTGAAACACTTTGGGAACAACTGAAAACTGCTATTGCAAAATCCTCTGCAGAAGTCTTGGGTTTTGCCAGAAAGAAGAACAAAGACTGGTTTGACGAAAACGATGTAGAGATCCAGGAACACCTAGCAAAAAAAAAGAGCCGCCCATCAGGCCCACCTAGCCCAGCCTTCCTGCCCTGTGAAGAAGTCTGCCTTCCGCCTCGTCTGCAGCAGTCTCCAGCGCAAGCTCAGAGATCTCCAGAATGAGTGGTGGACCAGACTTGCACAGAGGACCCAGCTTTGCGCTGACAATGGTGACTACAAGGGCTTCTACGAAGCACTGAAAGCAGTGTATGGCTCCAGACACCTGGTACAAAGTCCCCTGCGAAGCGCGAATGGCCAGGCACTCCTCACAGATAATACCTCCATCTTGAACCGCTGGTCGGAATACTTTCAGAGCCTCTTCAGCGCTGAGCGCACTGTTCAAGAAGCAGTCGTCCTACAAATCCCACACCTCCCAGTAAAAGTTGAATTGGACGAACCGCCCACCGCTGAAGAGACCCTCACAGCCATCCACCAGCTCAAGAGTGGCAAAGCAGCAGGCATTGATGGAATACCGCCAGAGATCTGGAAACATGGAGGCACAGCACTGCACAACAAGCTCAATGACCTCTTTCTCTGCTGCTGGGAGGAAGGAACACTACCAAAAGATCTCCGTGATGCAGTCGTTATCACCCTGTACAAGAACAAAGGCGAGAAGTCTGACTGTTCCAACTATCGGGGAATTACCCTGCTGTCCATTGCTGGGAAAATCCTTGCAAGGCTGCTCCTGAATCGGCTGGTACCTGCCATCGCTGAAGACCAACTCCCAGAGGGCCAGTGTGGCTTCAGAGCAAACAGGAGCACCACCGATATGGTCTTTGTGCTGAGACAGCTGCAGGAGAAGTGCCGCGAGCAGAACAAAGGGCTGTACGTAACATTTGTCGACCTAACAAAAGCGTTTGACACTGTGAGCAGGCAAGGCATGTGGCAGATCCTGGAGCGACTTGGCTGTCCCCCAAAGTTCCTCAACATGATTGTCCAGCTACACGAGGACCAGCAAGGCCAGGTCAGACTCAACAATGATCTCTCAGAACCATTCCCTATTCTCAACGGCGTAAAGCAAGGCTGCGTGCTGGCACCGACCCTCTTCACCATCTTTTTTAGTATGATGTTAAAGCAGGCCACTGTGGACCTCGATGATGACGATGCAGTGTACATCAGGTATCGTCTCGATGGCAGCCTGTTCAACCTCAGACGACTGCAGGCCCACACGAAAACCCTAGACCAACTGATTCGTGAGCTGCTTTTTGCTGATGATGCTGCCCTTGTTGCACACACAAAGAGAGCCCTGCAGCGCATCACGTCTTGCTTCGCAGATGCTGCCCAGCTCTTTGGACTCGAGGTCAGTCTGAAAAAGACAGAGGTCCTCCATCAGCCGGCACCCAAGACAGTGTATCGCCCTCCTCACATCACCATTGGCGAGTCTGAACTAAAGTCAGTGCACCAGTTTACTTACCTTGGCTGCATTATCACGTCGGACGCCAAGCTGGACAAGGAGCTTGACAGCAGGCTGGCAAAAGCGAACAGCGCTTTCGGGCGACTTTTCAAGCGGGTGTGGCACAACCAACAGCTGAAAACAGGCACCAAGATCAGCGTGTACAGAGCTGTGGTCCTCACCACCCTGCTGTATGGTTCCGAGTCCTGGGCCCTCTACCGCAGCCAACTACGACTCCTCGAACGCTTCCACCAGCGCTGCCTGCGTACCATCCTGGGCATTCACTGGAGTGACTATGTCACCAACGTCCGAGGTCCCCTTTGAACACAGGCTGGACTTGATGAGCATCGAGGCTGTTTGCGCTGCCTTGCTCCTGAACGTACACAGTTCCGCTGGGGCGGGCTCGGGGGCATTGTGCTGCCTGATGCGGGCATCGCCCCTCACAGATCCCGCTGTGGCGAGCAGCTGGTGCTTGGACGGCGCGCTGACTATGTCTGCCAGGGATGGGTAGGAGATCATCGGCGCTACCAAAACACCAAGGTCGGCCCGGAAGTGGCATTGCTACCTGGGACACCGTGCACAGAGGGCACCAAGTGGCACCAAAAGAAAAAGAAGAAGAGGAGAGATACAAAAGGACTGTCTCAAGAAGTCACTTAGTGTCTCCTGCCTGCCAAATCGACCAACCACCAGTGGGTCTTCGTTTCGCTTGCCTGCTGCGACCGTTTGACAGGCAGTGAGCTGTTCTCCTTTGAACCTGGCAGAGCTCGCCACAGCATCTAGAGAGGCAAGCTCCAGCCTGGTCTACTTTGACGGACCTCTCCAACCAGCACGAAGAGACTTCCTTAAGAGTATCAAGCGCGACTCGCGCTCAGCAGGAACTCAGGAAGTAAAAAAACGGGAAAAAAAACAGTGATGCGCCAGCTCAGGAACTGGCACAGCACCTTCCCCTCGCAACTCACCTGCGCTCGAGACGCCATTCGATCTGGCGTGGCTCTGTTCGTTTTCGAACCCTGCTCTTTTGTCTCGTTTGATTATTGGCCCTGCTCCCGCAGCCCGCACGAACCAACGCCTGTCTGTCTTTTTCTGCTGACGTGCTGGACGTCGTGGGCAACTCCTATATAAATCTTTTCGTTTCGCGAAGAGCGAAAATGAAGACAATGGAAATCGATGGGATAAAAATAGTTCAAGCCAAAGATGAAGAAAAGTGAGGTAAGTCGGGGTGTTGGCCAATGGGGGACAGTCAAGTGCCCAAAGGTTGGTGGGGGGTGGTTTGGCCCGGGGCGCCGTTGTTGCCTTTGGGTGGGGGTTGGTGTGGGCCCATTTTGTGGTTTGTTTGGTTGCCTATTTTTTGAGAAAAGAAGAGAAAGCAGAGAAAGGAGAAGATGAGAAGATGGAAAGAGAAGTATAAGGAGAGTAAAAAGAGTGGAAACGAAAAGAGAAGAAGAATGAAGCGAATATGAGAATGAGATAAACCTGACAATGGGAGAATAAGAGGAACTAGGTTTTTGTTTTTTTTTTTGCCCACATACCGCCCCGCCCGCCGCCGCTACGAGGCTCCCGCGCTCGATCCGTCGCTCCCAAGGGCCTGCGCGCGCTCGCCTGCCGGCCCGCCGCTCCTCCCAAAACCCAACCTCGCGCCCCGCTTCCGGCCGCCGGACCCCGCCGCCGCCCGGCTCGCCCGCCGCCGCTCCCGCTTCCAAAACCCCCCACCCCACATACTAACACCACAATACAGCAGTCAATCCCACACAAAAGACATACTTCAGCTCATGCTCCTTCTGTTGCTCATGCTCATCTTAAGCTTATCCTTTATTTAGCATTCACATGTCCCAGGGGTATCTTTGTTGACTTAGTTATTTAATTTTTATATTATTAATAATTCATTTTTTAAATTATTATTTATTTTTTGTTTTGTTTGTTAATGTTGCAGTTACAAAAGGGGGGAACATATCATACAAGGTTAATACGGGTTATTTTGCCCCTACACAATGTTTGTGCCCATGCCATACCGCCCCCCCCGCTTCTCTCGTCGCCCGCCCGGCCCCGGGCGCCTGCCTCGCGCGACGACCCCGGCTCCGCCCCCCCCCCTCCGCGCGCCCCCTGCACGCCCCCGTCCCGCGCTCCCCCCCCCCCCCGCGCCGCCTTCGCCGCCCGACGCTCTTCCACCGGCCGCGCTCCCGCTGCGGCCCCTCTCCCGCCGACTCAGCCCCTCGCTCTCTCACGCTCTCTAGCCTCACCCCACATAAAAATCACAAGAACGCAGGAACATCTACCACAAAAAGGACAAGCACAAATGTATACTGAGGGGCATTAGTTTAGTGGACTCTGTATAAATAGTGGTTTATTATTAAAAAAAAATTTAAAAACCTATTCTTTATAGATTCAGTCGATGGTTTTTTTTTTAATTAAGCAATTGGCTTTTTTGTTTTTTTGCCTGTATTTTATCTTCTCACGGACAAATCTCATTGGTATAACAATAATAAAATAATAGACAACTTTTTGTCTATAGTGATTTTGCGAATCATCCACCACCACAAAGAAAGGCCTCAGCAGAGCTCAGCTCCCTCCTCCATGCAGCGCCTGTTCAGGAGCGCTTTCTTTACCATCTAGATAATCTAACTAATTGAACAATTAACTAACCTCTAAAGTTACCTGACAACCGTACAAAATAAAAACACAATCATTCATAGGTTCCACAAATTCACTTGTCCACAAATATACTAAATACAATAAAGTTAACATTTCATGAGAGCCTTTGTTCAGATTATATACATGTTTGATGGGAAAAGAAGGAAAAGGAGTGGAGAAAAAGAGAAAAAAGAAATAAAGGAAAGGAGGAAAAAGAAAAAGGGGAGAGGGGAGAAAAAGGTACAAAAGAAAAAGAAAGGAAAAAAAAGAAGGGAAAGAAAAAGAAGATGAAGGGAAAAATAAAAAAAAGAAAAGGAAAAAAACGTTAGGGTCTGTTTTCTAGCGGTTTATCAATCCTTGCAAAGGACAAATTGAAAAAAAAAAAAAAAAAAAAAAAATGAAAAAAAAAAAAAAAAAAAAAAAAAAAAAAAATTTGAAAAAAATAAAAAACTGTCTGTTTTTTCATACAGTTTTAGTTTTTTTTTTTATTAACAGTTTTTTTAATTCCACACTTGCACTTGCAGCCATTCAGTTCTGCTGCCGCGGTTGAACAGTATAACAGTAGAGTTACTGTTGTGGCCCTCCCCTCGAGGCACATGGGGGCGCGCGGCACCCAAACTTTTAAGAGATTGAATGATGAAGTCACACCTGGGATAAACATTAAAAGAACTTAATATGTTATTTGCAACAAATTAGTTCTGTAATATAGCACACCTTGTAAGCAGCACCAGTGGACAAAATGCAAACAAAGCCATCGTTCTGGTAAATAGCTACGGTTGGTGGCTAACATGCACAAGGGACACCAAACTTTAATGATGAAGTACACGTGCGGGGGCGGCCGGGGGCAACATAGGGTCAAAACCACTGACGGATTTCTTTTAGCGGGGGAGGTTTTTTTACTATTCCTAACACCACACATTATGCAAGGTGAATGTGACAGTCAACCTCCGTTGGTCCCAACCCGCCGGTTTTAGGGGTGGGTGGGGGTGTTATGTGTTTGGTGTTGTGAGGAGGCATGCGTGCTGGGCTGACTCGTTGGTACTGGGGCCGGGGACTGGAGGGGGGGTAGGGGTTGTTGGGGGCGGGGGGGTGTTTATTTTTTTTGATATTGTTTTTTTTTGAAAGTTCGAATGGGACTGTAGTTAAATTCTTTCATAAGCGGAAAAAATGTCACAAGTCAGTAGGTTAACGAAAAATAGAAAAGTGAAAAAAAAAGAAATAAAAAAAAAAAAAAGCGAAAGCCTAGACAAGAGAGCATTAAAAAAGTAGGCTTTTTGATGGCTTATGATAGAGATGTTTGGCTAAGGGCTGTTTGAATTGATTGGTTGGTTGTTTGGGTGTAATTGGTGACATTGATTTATTTGTTTTTTGAATGGATTTGGTTGTCTAATTGGTTGGTTGGTCATGGGTGGGGTGTGGTCGGGGTTAGATGGAGGATTTGCCTTTTTCTGTTGTTATCGCTGGGTGGAGCCGTTTTGGGGTGAGTGGTGGGAAGTGTGTGTGGTGAGAGGGTGGGGGGAAAACTGGGGGGTTATTTGTTATGTTTAGAAGATTTGTGTAAAAGTATTATTTTGGGTGGATTTTGTTTATGTTTTCATCTTGAAAATGAGAAAAAGAGGATATAGTAGAATGAAATAGTTAAGAGTTGGTTTTAGATGTTGTAGGTAGATTTGTTATGTTGGGATTTAATAGGAAGAGTTAGTATTGAGAAATAGAGTTAAATGGAAAAGAAAGTAAAAAGTATAAAATAGTCTTATTAATGATAAACGGGAAAAGTTTGGTGGGGGGGAAAAAAAAAGACATTAGTAAAATGGGAAGGCTGTGAAAGGTAATATAGTTTGTATTTTTTTATAGTGTATGTAGGGGTTTTGTAGGGGTGGGGTGGGGCTTGGGGGAGGGACGCGTGTTGGGGGTACGGTATCTGGTGGTAAGTATAGTTGAATGATGTTTTGTGGAGGGTTCCGGTGTCGTGTGGTTCGGGGTATAAGTGGGAGAGAAATTTAGATTTTGTGGGGGATATAGGAACTTATGTTTGTTTTGAATATTGTAGAGAGTTGTGTCGTTCGTTGGCATAGGAGGGCCGGATGGCTGGTGGTTGGTTGGGCTTGGGGTCAGGTGTCGAAGGGGGGCGGGGGGGGGGGGGAGTGTTTATGGGTGGCGGGTGGAGCAGGGGGGGCCGGGCCCCACCCCCCACCCCCCCCCCCCCCCCCCCCCCCCCCCCCCCCACCCCCCCCCCCCCCCCCCCCCCCCCCCCCCCCCCCCTCCCCCCCGCCCCCCGCCCCCACCCCCCCCCCCCCCCCCCCCCCCCCCCCGCCCCCCACCCCCTACCACCTCTCCACACTGCCCTAAAACTAGTCTGTTCCTCTTATAAAATTATATCTCAATTTTGATTGATCCACTTGATTGGCTCCCCTGTGCGCCGATGATCTTGCTGCTTGTTGTATATGAAATCAGCTCAGTGTAACCCTCTTCCCCGTTTTATTTCTGTTTTCAATCTTGTTGGTTTTAGTGATGGACTGCGGGGGGGTACTCGCCGAGGGCTGGATTGTACGTGATGTAGTTTGGTGCTTAGTCCGAGTGTTTCTAGTCAGTGTAGTTGTTCAGTTGCTAAGTTTGAAGTGTTTTTGTATGCCAGCAGCTGCTAAGGCCTAAAGGGAAATTAAGAATGACTTTTGCCTAAGCATTTTGCAAGCATGCTTCTTGCACGCAAAACTTTTTTTAAATGCAGACAAACTGCAAATTACGCTGAGAGGTGAAGCCTAGAGAGAGCTAAAGCAGCAGAGTAGCTGCAAAAATTACGTTAGAGTTCTTCCTTTTCTGCAGGAGCCTAGCTGCTAGCGAGCGTTGAAGCTGCCAAAAACCCAAAGTCAGCTGCAAGCTGAAGAGGAGCTTCAGCTGCAAAATACAGTTCTTCTTTTGTGCAGCTGAGTGAGATAGGGGTTTAATATCTACAACAAAACATATCGCCATATAACTTTCTAACGCGCGTGCTTCACATTGCATGCCTGTACTATCCTCTTTCAATGCTACAGTGTGTACTGGTACATCCATCGACTGGCTATCATCAGTGTGATCACTAGAGACACGGCATATGGCCCAGCGTGACCACACATCACAACGTAGCTTACCAGTGCAAATGATTGGATTAAATGTTACAGTAATATATAATTAATCAAGTTCCAAAACTTTGTTAGCCATGACAGTTAAAACCAAGTGGTGCGGTACTCTCTCTTTCACAGCATGCAACATGTTACACTTTGGACATCTGCACGAGTCCTTTACAATCACAAACATTTTGGATCAGTAGGCATGCAGTTTATTGAGTGTTTGACGCATTAGCTGATGTAAACGTGGGTCTGTGCCACCAGGGAAGAGGGGGGCCCAATGAAACGAAAGGGGGTGCGTAATATCTCTTAATCCCAATATCTTTGGAAAACAAAAAAGGAAATATGTGTTGACAAACACAAAAAATGAATTGTATTTTTATTTGGTGATCACAATATTCTTGGAGAAGAAAATCTGAAGATTTTGATTGCTATGGTTGATTTTTGTGAGGCTGGACTATCACTTGCCTTCCCTGTAATTCATTTAAATAAAACATAAGAACTCAGAGCCCAATGGTGATATGAGCGGCTGATGGAAACGGTGAAAGAAATAGCATGTGTACATTATGTAGTACGTTGACACCCCCCCCCCTTTCACCCTTCTCCCCGTCCCCTCCCCGCGCAACTGCGCATCAAGGCTGTACTGTCACTAGTCAGCTTGTTTAATTTAGCAGTGACAGAGAAAGGCAAGATTTAACCTGGCATTAGTATGAATGTGCAGCTACCTTCATTTATATTGCCAGCTATTGATGATTAAGCGCATCCGTATACGTTTCCTATGGGGATATTGCATTGGGACCGATACATGTATGGGCCGGCGGCATGATGGTTCAACATTTTTAGTCGGAATATCCTGTGTAAATCAAATATCAGCGACATAATCACTATTTTGAATAGCACTGATCATTTTTCCCTTGGAACATTACATAAAACAAATTAATCACATTGATTTGAGAGGATATGCGTGCGGCCGTTAGCTCCCCGCACATTACCGTTCACTGGGCCATCCGGGCCACATGCGAAGAATGCCGAGTGTAAACAGATAGGAGCGATAATTATTTGAATGCATTAGCACATATTGTTTTCCGCAAAGTAAAAATTATTTTCAGTCATTTATTGTGAGTTATCTCCAACAAGGGGTTCTCAATATTCTTATATTAAACTGTGATTCCAGGCGGTCTAATTTATGGAAGCAACGTTTTTAATGTGGATAGCATAAACAGCTGGTCCCCCAAAATAAAACTGCACATGGCGGAAAATCGTCTGTCGGCGTCGGTACACACTTAGCTACAGAAAAATGTCTCCAACCTCCGGCGGCACAATTTTGACATGGGGGTAATGTATTCATCCCATTCTTCGTTTTGATATACCCAAACCTTTGTTACTCTGAAGAAAATCACTATCTCGTAAACGGCTGATCGTCTATGAAGGGCATCTGCTAGACTATTAGTGTTGTTCGAAACAACAGGCACAGTACTAGAGACGGCAACGTCATGAAAGATTTTAAATTACGTCATAAAATATGTATAAATATATATTCCTTTTACGTCAGTCATGTCTGGCGTGATCCAGGTCGGAAGATTTCTTCTTGATTTCTTTTACGAAAATAGTGGAGGAATGAAAACCATTGCACCCCTCAGGCCTTCTGAGTACAATGGTTCCTTTGACCTCCCTCAGGCCTACAAGGGTCCGTGTAGCAAGCCCCTGCTACCAATAACTTATAATCAACGTCGACGCACAGCTTGCTTCACGTATGGTTCACGAGCTGCTTCGGTTCTTCATACTGCCATGCATGGCACGCATTGCTAAACTCCAACTTTTACCGCCTTATGAGAGAGAGATATAGAGAGATATAGCCGCACACTATTCTGTCTCGCTCTCTCTATAAATATATACTAATGGTCAAAACTTAAGGACCCCACCCGGGTCTGCCCTGGGGGACTTGGGTGGGGTTAGGTATTTTTTAGTTCCCAGGGTCACCCTGGTCAGCCCCACAGGGTGGGTTTTTCTCTCTATTCTGGGGCATGTGTTTCTGTCTACCCTTTGTCCATTCACCTGTATTTGCCTTTTTAAAACTCTCCCTACTGTCTGCACTGCCTGTAGCTCTTGATATTGGATGTGTGTTGCTAAATGGTCTTAGCTTTATTTAGGCCCCATGTGTTAGGTTTATTTAACGTATTTGACCGGCTGGCGACATACATTCAATGTTCTGTTTTTTTTTTTTTTCACAAGCAGTGCAGGCACGTCCTGAGAAAGCCTTGTTGCTGTCGGGACGTTAAGCAATGTACAATCAATCAATCAATCAAAACTTAAGGGCCACCCCACTTTTTGGTGTCATTGTTTATCGTCGCAAGTACGCTAATAAAATACAATGTTCTTTCGATCCAAATGGGTTAAAAGATGACCTTAGACAGTCCACTGTACAGGGAACAATAGAAAACAATTCATCATTTTCCACAAACGTGTCAAATGCACGTGAAACATCGTCAGTTTTTGTGAAAAGCTGTGCGATATTGGCAAGCGTAACAAAGGCAGGCAGGTGGAAAAACTCGGTAAAGTCGTGATGCACGCGCTAAAGGGGTCAGTCGTGAACACTGAGCACCTCTGTTTCGCTACATATACCGGTACAGCAGGGGCATAATTGTCACTTTCCTAACCGTGCCACCACGACGAAGCCTAACGCCAGTAGATCATGGCCGGGCGCTAGCATGGCTGCAGGATGGAATTTCCGGACGAGAAGTTGGGAGACTTCTTGGGGTGTCCCATTCAGTGATCTAGAGGCTGCTGGCACGATTCCAAGAAACTGGAAGGGCAGAACGAGGACCCTGCTCAGGACACCCGCGCTGTACCAGCAGAAGGGAGGACAGATACCTCTGTGTTGCGGTCCTGCGCGACCGAACTGTCATGTCAACCACTCTGCGACGTCAACTGATGCAAGCTGCAAACGTTAACGTCAGCAGAAGCACAGTCTGCCGACTTTTGCGCGAAATTGACCTGGCTTCATGCAGAGCAGCAGTGAGAATACCCCTCACTCCAGCTCATCGCAGAGCCCGGGTTGCCTGGTGTCGTCAACATGTGAGGTGGAACAGACTCTAGTGGACTCGGGTTCTGTTTACTGATGCGTCACGGTTCACTGTCCTTCAACGACGGCAGGGAGAGGGTCTGGAGCCGGAGACGCCAGGGCGAGCGATTCACGGATGGATGTGTCTAAGAGGTGGATCGCTACGGAGTAGGCTCGAGGCTCAGTCATGGTCTGGGCAGGCTTCAGCATGAAAGGCAGGACCCCCCTCCACGTCATCCGAGGCACCCTGACTGGACTGCGTTATCGGGACGAGATTGTGCAGCTCCTCATCCAGCCAGCTCTCCAAGCCATAGGCGACAATGCTGTTCTGCAGGACGACAACGCTCGACCTCATCGCGCTTCTATGGTGGATGAGTACCTTGAGCAACGGGGCATCATGAGGATGGAGTGGCCAGCCCGTTCACCTGATCTGGCTCCCATTGAGCACCTCTGGGACGTGCTGGGACAACGTGTAGTCAGCAACCACCCAGCCCCCCCCCCCCCCACCTCAAGGCGTCCCCCAGCTGACTCAGTTCCTGCATCAAGAGTGGGAAGCGATCCCACAACATATTCTCCGAACGTTGCATTGAATGCTTGGCTGCAAACGGTGGGTACACTCGCTACTGACTGGACCAGTCTTGTGTGACTTTTCAAATAAGGGGTGGGTGAACATTATAACGTACTGCTGTTGATTTACTCAAAATTTAAATGAAATTGTTACTGAATAAATTAGCAAAGTACTGACTCCAAGTATTGTTACATTATTTGTGTGGTGTTGTCGGTGCATCTGCGATAAAAAGTGGCCCTTAAGTTTTGTCCATTAGTATATTACACACACACACACACACACACACACACACACACACACACACACACACACACACACACACACACACACACACACACACACACACACACACACACACACACACACACAAATAAGCACACACATGACAAACACCCTGCATTACTACATGAAAAATAAACAATGATTTTGATATTTTGATTTCTAAACAAACGCTTAAAACAATGGCCAAAAGGGTACATTGGAAGACGATGAAATCCCACGAATACCGACATAACAAGATTTACTGATTATGAAAAAAATATCTGTCACTCGTTCAACTTAATAATTCCTTTACGTATTTGGAGGTTGAAACAAGTTCCAAACACATAAAGAAATTCTAGTAAACAAAATTCTTTTTGTGTATGGCCATTGTTATACGCAGATAGACGATTTTGTGTCGATTTGGAAAGATGCTAAACTCACAGATGGTACTCAGCGTGTATCCCGCCGATGCTCTCAATCCATGATTCTCATTGTTGACAGCCGCACACCCAACGTACTTCTTGTTGTCTCGTCCTGTCACACGAGAGGTGCATGTGCTGCTGTTGTCAAGTGATATCTGGTGCTCACAGTTTACATAGTTCCATTCGAAGTTTACTCTGTGTCTAAATTGTGAGGCGGTGCAGGTGAAATTGACGTATAGGGTGTCCGTGCCGAAATCTGTGATTACACCTGGTCCTGTAATGGTGGCACTGTCGGGCCCAACTGTTGAACAGGAACATGTCACTGATTAGATCCCCGACAATTTGTACGATTTGATCGAATAATAATGTGGGGTATGAAAGGCCACGTGTGCACAAAATTGTTCCGGTCCACTCACTTTCTGCGCCCAAATCAAAGAAAGCTGCTGGCACGTGAGCAGAAAGTATGTCAAGATCAGTTTCGCGTGAACGCGAAACTGATCTTGACACACTTTCTGCTCACGTGCAGTGGCATCATTTTATCTCGACGATTTGCATTCTGGAATCCTGTATTGCGCTATTACATCATCACCTGCGAGCATTTGTCTAGCATAAAAAAATATTGACGTCATATTACAAAGTATTACGTTAAGATTAGTGCCGAGACATGATGAAGGCTATGTTGCTGTCTAGGTGAGTTCTGAAAACCAACTCATATCGGCATACTGCAAACAAAACAAAAAAAGGTGTATGAGTAACAGATTCTTACATCGGTGTTTCAGGTGATACAGAAAATACCACACTCGCGGTCTTAAATTTCTCTCGATGGATCAGGTATAAAACTACTCGAGTGAGATCCCTAGTATCACGTAAAGACCAGTGTAAGGATCTACATGTACACAATTTTCATAGTCTTCATCTTCATGTGCGATTACAACCGGTTGAAACTAGATTTCTATTTGCAGAAATAACAGGTTTTACATCTCCGACGGCTGCAAGTCTGCTACGGCACCTTACTACAGTCTACTTTTTAATTTGAACGATCACAACATGAGTGTCTAGGAAACGAAACATCACTTAAAACAGAAACTAAAAACACGGCTGTTGAGATTTAAAAACATTACGATCAAGGCTCTTTGAACATTACGCAACAGTCAACACCTCCACCCGGGTCTGCCCTGGGGGACTTGGGTGGGGTTAACTACTATTTAGTTTCCGGGGTCACCCTGGTCAGTCCCACAGGGTGGGTTTTCCCCTCTATTCTGGGGCATGTGTTTCTGTCTACCCTTGGTCCATTCACTTGTATTTTCCTTTTATAAACTCTCCATACTGTCTGCGCTGACTGTAGCTCTTGATATTGGATGTGTGTTGCTAAATGGTCTTAGGTTTATTTAGCGTATTAGACCGGCTGGCGACATACATTCAATATCCTGTTGAGTTTATTTTTCCACAAGCAGTGCGGGCACGTTCTGAGAAAGTCATGTTGCTCTCAGGACGTTAAGCAATGTACAACCAGCAACACTCGACACAAGCAGCAACAAAACAACCAGCCAGTAAGACGAGCCCACAGGTTATCCGAACTGAGTTACGAAGGTCCTGTCTACTTGCAGTTGAGACGGATGCCACATTCTGAAAACAGCAGCAGCAGCAAAAATAAAAAGCAAACCGCAAAACAACAACAACAACAAACAAATCGAGATTGCATGTGTAACTGACTTACAAGGAGGTAAACAATCGACTCCAAAATCATTCCTGTCGCACCTTGCAGTGAATCCCAAACCGTGGTGTGCACATTGTAAAATGCTGTTTTCGTTTCCATTGCATTTTGTGCACAACAATGCGAGGCCGTCACCAAGACCGTAATGCATGGAGTCCTTTGGTTCTGGCGATCTGCCGCTGACAGAGAAAAACATGTCAGATTCAGAGTGCGTAACAGTTTACGCACAGCAGCTAAAAATTACAGCGAAACAGCATGCAAATATTAGCTGAGTACACGTTTTGAAGCTTCGCACACTTACTCAGTTCCAACACATTAATCTCTTAATATTCTCTCTCTCTCTCTCTCTCTCTCTCTCTCTCTCTCTCTCTCTCTCTCTCTCTCTCTCTCTCTCTCTCTCTCTCTCTCTCTCTCTCTCTCATTAACATTAACATTTGCGATGCTTTTGGTTTATATGCGATACGGCCGTATCACAGCAACATGTGTTGCAGTCTGACAGTTTAGGGAACTCGTTGGACTATTTGTACTGTGGTTGACCTGTGTACAGTACAATTCCGCGTTTGACTTGTGTCTGGCCGGCATACACACCATTTTTGTAAGCCGGACTAAATGTAAAGATTAGTGCTTATAGTACATAGCCAAACGTGCTGTGCTGAATGCGAGTAGACAGTTCTACAAACTATCAGGCAAGTTATTTTTGACAGTCGTGGTGATTATAAGTGGATTTGGTTTATTCCATAGTTTCGCACAAGATCACTCCTTTCAGCGACTGGACTGTTTCACTGAGTTTCGGATATTGAAAACTTTATATTTACATTTTTTTGTCATCAAAATGTGTACACCATCGAACAATTACATGCATGCCCAC
Source organism: Semisulcospira habei (assembly GCA_036245525.1). Taxonomy (NCBI): domain Eukaryota; kingdom Metazoa; phylum Mollusca; class Gastropoda; family Semisulcospiridae; genus Semisulcospira; species Semisulcospira habei. The sequence goes on along the minus strand of BTPG01000003.1, from coordinate 50,870,981 downwards.
GGGCTGAAGATCGGGCACCTTAATGTATTTCACCTTTACAATAAGGTTCCTGACATTTCAATATTTTTAAACCAGCCTTCACACTTCCATCTCTTTGGGCTAACGGAATCACGTCTGGACTCAAGAATTAGCGACGAAAATCTGTGCATCCCAAACTTTTCCTTAATTCGTCGTGACCCAAACACCCTCAAACACACAGGGATTGCTGTTTATGTTCATAACTCGATTGCACATATGGTACGCAGACGTGATGATCTGGAGTCAACTGAGATTGAGTGTGTATGGCTAGAAGTAAAAATTAATAACTCATCGCCAATTATAATGGGTTATGTATATAGAAATCCATCGTCCACTGTCGAGTGGTATGATGACTTTGTGCAGATGATGGATAAAGTGAATGATACTGACAAAGATGTACTGCTGTTAGGTGATTTTAACATTGACTTACTGAAAACAAATCCCACGTGGCAATCGACAACAACTCTTTTTGGGTTGAAGCAACTAATCCAAGCTCCTACTAGAATAACCCAATCATCTGCTACACTCATTGATCACATCTATACCAACAACTGTAAGTCAGTACTAGAGACCAGCGTCCCCCCACTAGCTGTCAGTGATCATTTTCCCATCACCTGTACATGGTCGTGCAAGATGCCCAAACAAAAGAGGGATCAGCATGTGTACATTACCTATAGGTCTTTTAAAAAACTAAACAAAGATGCTTTTTTACACGATCTTAGCCTTACACCGTTTCATGATGTGTACAATTGTACCAACCCAGATAAGGCTGTTTCTCTCTTACTTGATCTGTTCCTAGGGGTGCTAAACAAACATGCGCCAGTAAGAAGAAAGCGAGTCCGATCCCGCCAGCCTCCCTCATGGATAACCGACGAAATCAAACAAGCAATGGATGATAGAAATAAGGCTAAGAAAGAAAAGAACTTTCATGAATTTAAAAGATTGCGAAATAAAGTTAAGTACTTAATTAGAGAGGCGCAGAGATCGTTTGTAACCAAAACAGTCGAAGAAGACAGAAACCCTTCCTCTATCTGGACAGCACTTAATACGCTTACCAACAACAAGCGTAAACAGTGCAATACCATTCCAGAAAACCTCTCCGCTGAGGAGTTTAATAACCACTTTCTATCAGCCCCCAAAGACTTACTCAGTTCTCACAATCGCAATCAGTCGATATATTCCACACCAGAAAAGCTAACTAAGTTCTGTAAGCAAAGATTGTCCTCAGATGATATTTTCGTCATCCCTGATATTGCTGTACACGAGGTAGGCAAATGCATTTCTATCCTAAAAAAGAAAACGTCTTCTGGCAGTGATGGTATTAATGGATATATCCTTGACCTGTCGCAACCATACATAGTGGAACCTCTTACATACATTTATAACCTATGTATACAAAAAATGTCTTCCCAGCAGCTTTCAAAAAATCAAAAATAGTGCCTGTTCCTAAAGCAAACGATTCTTCTGAAATTAATAACTTTCGCCCCATTTCCCTTCTATCAGTTCTCTCGAAGCCTCTGGAAAAGCATGTTCACAAACATCTTCTGGAATTTCTTGAAAAAAGGTCCCTATTATATCATCACCAGTCAGGTTTTCGTCCCAAGCATTCATGCCACACTGCACTCGCACGAATAGTGAATTCGTGGGTCAACAGCATAAATGATAATAAAATGGCTGGTGCTGTCTTCTTGGATCTAAGAAAAGCGTTTGATCTTATCGATCATACCATCTTACTGGAAAAGCTTGCCACCTACTTAAACAAAAAGAGTCCCTCAGCTCTTTCGTTTCTGAACTCCTATCTTACAAAAAGAACACAAACAGTCTATGTCAATGGAAAATGTTCTTCTGAACAATTTGTGGAGTATGGAGTGCCCCAGGGGTCTATTTTAGGCCCACTACTGTTTTGTATCTTCGTTAACGATCTACCGTTACATGTAACGTGTAGTGAGACTGAGTGTGACATGTTTGCCGACGACTCAACATTACATTCCGCTGGTAAAACTGTGCCTGAAATTGCAAATAATCTTCAAGAGAGTCTTCATGAAGTCTCTCGGTGGTGTAATGAAAATCGCATGCTTGTAAATCCCACAAAAACAAAAAGCATGCTTATCACAACCCGCCAGAAACATCAGCTCAAACCTCCATCACTCAACCTTTCTTTGGACTCCATCTCAGTTGAGCAGGTCAGTCAACACCGCCTGCTTGGAGTAATAATAGATGATGATCTAAGCTGGCATAACCACCTATATTATATGAGAAAACATTTGTCCAAAAAGTTGTTTCTACTTTCCAAACTTAAAACGATCATTGACCTTAAGACACGCAAACTATTTTTTAATGCCTACATTAAACCACACATTGATTATGCCTCAACAATATGGGATGGCTGCAGTGAAAATCACTTCAAGAAGATAAACTCATTATACAAGCGCGCTGCTAAGCTTATCCTCCCTGATCCGTCTTTATCCACTGATGACAAGCTGCAGGCCATCGGACTTCTCCCTTTGGTTAAGCACCTCGCACTAAACAAATGTGTACTGATGCACAAAATTCTTAACGGGAAAGCTCCACCTTACTTATCTAGGCTTTTTTCGCCAACTGCAAAAAAAAATACAGCACCTCCAGGAACAGTCTCTCTATAAAAAGGCCCCGTATAGACCTGTTCAAATCTAGCCTGTCTTATTCAGGTGCTCTCTTATGGAATTCCCTTCCTCCCACTATTCAACAAACCACGCCCCTCTCTCTGTTTAAAAGTAGAGTACATGATTACCTTTCTAAGACATCGTTATGCTGATCCTTTCTTCTTCTTTGTTTTTTCGACATAATACGCTTCATGTTAGCCTCCAAATTGTTTGTTCAGTTTTCTAACTTGTTTTTGATAGTACAAAAAATATCATACCTACTTATATGTTAGATAATTATGTGCGCACGTACGTGTGTATGTGTATGTACAAAAGTGCGCATGTGCACGAGTACATGTATATGTGTGTCTGTGTGCGTGTGAGTATGCGTGTGTGTGACGTTTATTATTAGTTAGTTTTTGTTGTTTGGTTGGTGTTCCTTAAGTAGCTTAGCAAGGACAGATTGTAAGAAAGGCCTGCGCGCCTAATATCTCAATCCTTGGAAAATAAAGTTTCGTTCGTTCGTTCGTTCTCACACACACACACACACACGTATAGCTGCACGGAATATATGAGCCGACATTGAAGTTCTCGTAATTATCAATGTCAAACAGAAAGCATAAACAGTTCAAAATACAAACAGATTCATACTCTGCTACCAGTCCCAGCATTCGACAGACCACCCAGGCTTCAGACAAATCCAGTCGAGGCCGGTATAAGTAGATTAGCCTAGGCGGCTCTATACAGATTGACTCCCACATGCCAGGTACAATCTGGATCTCAACCCTTCCTGCTGACGGCCTGGGTCCTCCCACAAGGCGGATCTTAGGGCTGTCCAGCACTGGAAGAATGTTTATTGATCATTTTACTGCCGGAACACGGTGATCAGCGAACGAATGCAAGAGTAATAGATCCTCATAATCTGCCGACGCGGGGGTTCATATTGACTTCGTTTATATCCAGCAGCCTATTAGGGATCTTTATCATGGTTTTGCACACATTATTTCAAGCCGCCGGTAGTGAAGGTGTTGGAGGAAATGTGCATGGCACGTTATCTTATAGCATGCTATACTACTTCCCCTGCAAATCCCTTGAATCTGTATTTTTTAGACATTATTAAATTGGTACTTTGCTGTCTTCAAAGCCTCACCCTACACAGCGCTCTGAGCGTTTAGTACTGGATGGAGAAATGCTCTCTACAAATAAACATTATCATCATCATTAAAACCACTCGAGTGCGATTCTTAATGAGGCCGTTTATACTTGAAAAATCAACCCAGGTTAAACCCGAGTACTACCCGGATTCGAGCGTTTTCACTTAGTCCAACGCGGGTTGGAGCAGGGTAGCGTCCAACCACCAGGGGCGCATCAGTTACGTCAGGGGGCGGGAGGGAAGGTGGAGGGGGTGGGGGGGTGGGGCAGGTTCCAACTTTTGTTTGGAACCCTTAACCTGACAGAGAAGACCTCCCCGGCGTTGAAGGGGCTGAGGAGCGGGAGGGGGGATGGGTGATCGTCACACAACGGATTTCTTAGCGCGGAAGTCCCTTGTGCACAACTACAGTGTAACGAGTTGTTTCCACAGCTTATAATCCACCTTAGGGTTGCAGATGCTTAAAGATTTGTAAATTTGTAAAAACAATTTGCCACCAGCAGCCGTGAGACTGTGAGGCCGTTGCAGAGAAAAAAACATTTCTGATAATTCTGACAGTGGAAAAAAGACTGTTAATCAACAACGTTGTCATGAAAGTCAACCCCGGTTCAAAATGCAAGTGTAATCGCTCCAAACCGAACTTTACTGGTGTTGAACCTGGGCTGCTTCGGACAAGAGTGAGATGACGATGATGATGAAACTTTATTTATCAACGGTAAAAATTTTGACAGAAACAAATCGTCATTTTACAAGCTTGCCGTTGCTAACATCTACAATATAAGATAGGTTAAAACAAAAATTAAAAAAATAATAAAGACATTATATTAAACACACATTATTTCATTCAACAATAATAATAAAAAAAATAGAAACAAAATAATAATAATTAAAAACAAATTATATACACAAAATAATAGTAACACTCAATATTCACCTTATACCAAACACACACACACACACACGCACACACACACACACACACACACACACACACACACACACACACACACACACACACACACACACACACACACACACACACACACACACACACACACTACATAAATGCATGTGGTACATAAAAGTATTAACCATCAGGGTTTGTTTAAATAAGTGCCCAGTGATGTTATGTTTGGCTCATCAGGTAATCGTAAAGTTTCGTTTTAAAGATTCCAAGCGAGGCTATAGTCTTCAAATGTGCAGGAATAGTGTTCCATACAAACGGTCCCGAAAATGATAAACTAGTTTTAAAGAGGTTAATTTTAGGCAGAGGTAGGGGTCAGTATTGTTCCTTGAGGTCCGTTTACGTTCTTGCTGTGGCATAAATTTGGTGGTTTGATACAGCGGTGTCATGTTATTTAATATCTTGTGCATGAGGATGCATTTGTTAAAGCAAAGTTGTTGACGCAGGCTGATAATGTTTAGATGTCTAAATTTGTCTGTGGTAGGAATGGGCCGCGTATCTATCATTTTGACAGCTCTTTTATATATAGAGTTTAACATGTTCAAGTGAACATCACTACAACCGTCCCACACTGTGGAGACATAGTCAACGTGAGACTTGATATGGGCATGAAAAAACAGTTTACGAGTATGTGAATCGGTTACTTGTCTAAGCTGGGACAACAGGAAAGTGGTTTTAGCAATGGTTTTACAGACTGTATTTATATGCATCTCCTAACATAGTTGTTCGTCAACGTGTATTCCCAAGAATATATGCTCTGTGACTTGTTCTATCGGTTTAGCGTTCAGTTGTAAATGTAACGGCTGTGGTCGGCGTTGGTGTTTTACTCGTGTAGTGATTAAAATACTCTTTGTTTTCCTGGATGAAGAACCATATGATTCACTGTGCGCAAGTCCAAAACCTCGCTGAGACTACTTTGTAAGCTAAGGTTAATGTCAGCTGTTTCTTGCTTATCCGAAACATGGAGGCTCGTATCGTCCGCAAACAGGTTGCACTTGACATCAGTGTTAGTAATATGCAAAGGCAAATCATTAATGAATATTATTAATAGAAGAGGTCCCAAGATCAACCCCTGGCGGACACTGTAGTTAACGTCCTTTTTTAAAGAGTATTTTCCATGGGTTTCCTTTTGTTTTCTGTCTTTTAGGTATGATCTAAAGAATGCTATGGCGGTTTCACTTATATGGTATGATGCTAGTTTTTTTAAGAGAATGTCATGGTCGACAAGATCAAATGCTTTTTGTAGGTCTAAGAAAACAGCTTCAGACATCAGGGTTTTATTTGTTGATTCCAGCCAGCTGTCTACAATGTGTGTCAGTGCTGACTGACATGAATGTTTCGGCCTAAAGTCGGGCTGATGAATATGCATTAAATTGCTTTTTTCTAGAAAATCGAGGAGGTGTTTTTGTATATTTTTCAAGGGGCTTTGACAGGGCCGACAAAAGGGACGGTAGTTATTGACATCTTCAAGATCTTTTGATTTAGGGATTGGAATTACCTTGGCCTGTTTGAAAATAGTTGGAAACGTGCTGTGTTTTATACAGAGGTTAAAGATACAAGTGAGTGCCTCTACCATATATGGTAATGACATTTTCAGAATTTTGTTGTCGATACCATCCATCCCGGTGGACTTTTTGTTCGGCATGCTAGAAATAAATTTGCCGACTTCAGCGACGGTAATATCAGGAATGATGAATGTCTGCAGTATATTTTTGCCTCACAGTATTTTACCAGTATGCTAGGAACTTGGTACTCTGCCTTACTACTTGCAGCTGACTGTGAGCAAGTGTTTCAGCTGTCGATAGAAAGTGATTATTTAATACTATCTATCTATCTGTCTGTCTGTCTGTCTGTCTGTCTGTCTGTCTGTCTATCTATCTATCTATCTATCTATATCCCGTAGTCTTGCCGACCGTTGGGGCACCGCTAATGATTTGGCAACCAGCTCCCTCCATTCCACTCTGTTTTCTGCCATTCTTAGCGTATCGCTCAGCCTCATTCCTGTCCACTCTGAGATATTGTCCTCCCATCTTTCCTCTGTTTTCCTCTCCTTCGTCCTCCTTGCACAGTGCCCTGCAGGATTGTTTTGGCAAGCCCTGTTGAACGCGATTATTTAATATATACATACATCATACAAATAAGATGAAATTTCAGGGGCTGATTTACCCTTCGTTATAACGTTCAGGGCTTTCCAAACCGATGTTGTCATTTCCTGGAAGAACAGGTTTTTTTAGGCTCTCACTAGGTATTTAACACGATTTCGTTGTTTCTTATATTCATCAAACTGTTTTTTTTTCTTAAGTTCGTCTTTAAATGACATGGCCTATTTGATATCTACTATTAACCAGGGTGGCAGGGTAGAGTGCTTAACTCGTTTTTGTCATATGGGCGCATGCATATTTAGGACCCCAAGGAACAGATCCATCCAGTACGACAGGGCACTGTCAGGAGAAGTGTGGTTATACACGTCACTGAAAGGAGTATCGCTCAGATCCTGCAGAAAGTCACTACTATTAATAATTGTTTTATGTCTCTTTTTGTTCTCTTTGTCTAGTGTCATGGAGACTGTGCAACATACTGGATTATAGTCGCTGACAGCTAAGGAGGGAACATGTACATTTGATATTTTATCATCATTTGTCACGTAAATATGATCAATCATGGTTGAAGATGTAGATGTGGTTCTAGTGTTTTTTTTTTTTTAACTAACTGTTCTAACCGAATAGTGCTGTTGTTGACGCCCATGCAGCATGGGACTCTTTAGATTTAGAAAGATCGATATTAAAATCGCTCAAAAGAACAACGTCAGCTTTATTTTGATTTACGCTATCCATCATTGTTACGAAATCATCATACCAGTCCCAGCTGGCTGCGTGATTTCTATAAATAAAGCCAATGATTACAGGGGGCGGGGGGGGGGGGGGGGATTTAGATGTTTTCACTTCTACACACAAGCTTTCCACTTGAGCTGACTCTAAGTCTTGTCACCGTTTGACGTTGCCAAGTATTGGATTATGTATATATTATGCTAGTCTAGAGTGTTGATGGCTGTCAAGGGACCAAAATTAAGTTTAGAATTAAGTGGAAGATTAAGAAGTAAATGCAGCTAAAGTTACTAGCGAAATCATTGATTGAGGGAAAACTGATGTATATCGCACACTGCGAGTAAGTCATGGCGTGGAGACGGGTAGCAATCGTGGCTGCACACACGCCTCCTAACCTATTTAGCGGGGAAAGTTGGTTAGTATTTCATACCGAGACTGACGAGGAAGTGTGTACGTGCGGAAATGAAGGTACCTAGACTAATTAGCGGGGAAAGTGGGTCAGTAGTGACTTTTCTACTGAGAAGAGGAAGTGCGTACGTGCGGAAGTGAAGGAACCTCACCTATTTAGCGGGGGAAAGGGGGTCAGTACGGTTCCCGGCTGATTCTGTAATTAAAGAATATACTCAGTAGTGTATGAGGGAAATTCCTGACGGAAAGAAATAGTCCGTTCACAAAATAATTATATTAATGTTGTGATACGGGTGTTAGGTTGAATTGGATGCATGGATCGGATGTGAAATGCATGTTTAGTATATTTTATATAGTTATTAAAGTTAGTTGAAATTGATGTAGAGATGTGAATGAATATTCATGGCATTGCGTAAGAATACAGAATGAGGAAGGGCTAGTGCTAGTGCTGATTTTAAAGGGATGGGGACTTCCAACTCTCGCTGATTTCGTCCAGGTGGGGGGGGGGGGGGGCGGTGGGCCAGGGGGGTGGGGGGGGGGGGGGATGGGGGTCTATGTTCTGTCTGGTTGACGCTGATGCCCGCGCATCATTTTGTACTCGTTCCTTCGTCATGCCTGTCCACGCCTTGGGAGGTTGGGTCGTTTGGGGGGCCAGCTTGTAGTCCCGTCTCTGTACGTCTGTGGTGTTGGTTCCTGTTTCATCCCCTTGAGTCACAGTCCAAGGCCAGTTTTTTTAGGCCCGCACGCTATTTTCCCTTATTGTTTGAGGAGGATTGATTTTTACTACCCCCCCTATAAGTATTTTTGTTTTTCTCTGGAGAGGGGTGTTGTACCCTCCATTGCCCAGGGAGTGCATGGACGAAGGATGCTAAACCCCCCTGGGTACCCTATTTATTTTGATGGGTGGTGACCGTAAGCAGGCGAGCGGGGAGTCACGCGGTGTCGGAGTGCCATCTAGGGTACCTCGCCCCCCTGGGTTATCTAACCCCCCTGACCCGCAGAGTGGACCTTCCATGAGTGAAGGTAGGGAGAGAGAGAGACTTGTGCATATATACGGAGCGGAGCGTGGGGACAGACAAGACGAGAACACTAGAACACTTGGAGACTGGGTGCTGAGCGAGAGAGACAAAAAAGACCGTGAGGTCGGAGAGAAGATGGAAAGTGGTGTTGACTTGCGGTGTGGTCGAAAATAACCGGCCATTACAGATTAAATGGAAGATGATTAGTTAATCCCAAGAGAAAGAGATGGAAACCGGGTGAACTATTATAGTGTAACCAAAGCGGAGAAGAACGTTTTCCACTGCAGATTCATCGGAAGGGTATTTAGCCCAAGAGTAATATGTGATCAGTACATGAGTGCAGCAGTGACAATTGTGAACGTGCCTAGGTGACACAGAGAACATTGTAAGATCACCATTGCCAGAGCTGGGTCGACAGACGCAGAGCCGACGAGGACCAGATAGTGGGTCGACAGACGCAGTGCCGACGAGGACCAGATAGCCACATTAGTAGTGTATAGGAAACCTGGCCAGGTAAGGTGACTTTATTGTTTCTGTGCACAGAACTAGGTAGAGTGAAGATGAAGAGAGTGTAATAACAAGATACTTTAGACAGTAGTTAAGTGTGACATGTTTAAATGCTTTTATGTAAATAATTAACATAGCATTTCAGTAACTGAGTTCTTAGTGAATCAGTTGTTTGTATGGTGTGTGGGAAGCGCATGCGAGATGGCCCTCTCCAGAGTGAGAGAAATGTGATGAATGAGATGTTCATAGCTACAATGATGAGAGTATGATCGTATGAGTGGATATCCCCTGTTAACAAGATTATATAACCTACACCCACATCACAAACAAATCACCATCTTTCCGCCAGTCCGTGACAAGGGCTTGAGGCATCTCTGCAGAGCATTGAGAAGTTTGGGACAGAAATGGAGTTATCCCTTATTGAACTTTTAAGCCTTGACTCAGACACACCCAAAATATGGAAATGTAAGGGCGTGTTTAGGAACACAGATAAATCTGGCACCTTGTTAACTAGATGGTATATGTTAAGATGGCCAATTCTCAGTTCGTCTGTTCGTTTCAGAAATGTAGCGAGAGATATACTACATACATGATCACAAAAATAAATTCCCTCCCCCCCCCCCAAAAAAAAAAAAAAAAAAAAAAAAAAAAAATCAACTAATATCAATACCTATAATATGCTGAGAAAAAAAAACCACCTCAGTAAAGCAACACACGGCGAAGAAACACAAAGTTTATCACGCGCTAAGTCTGGAGTTCAGCAGAATGTTTACGGTTTTCTTGCTTGGTTATGTCAACAAAACAATAACAAAATCAGCAACTGTAAAAGAAAACAAATAAAAAGTAACTTGTCAAGAAAGAAAAAGTGAGTGAGAGAGAGAGAGAGAGAGAGAGAGAGAGAGAGAGAGAGAGAGAGAGAGAGAGAGAGAGAGAGAGAGAGAGAGAGAGAGAGAGAGAGAGATGAAATGAAATGAAATGAAATAGAATTTTATTTCTGAAGGATAAATGATTAGGTACATAGACCTGTCTTCAATCATGTCCTTGCACACACACACACACACACAAACACACACACACACACACACACACACACACACACACACACACACACACACACACACACAATCACAAACACACACACACACACACACGCACGCACGCACGCACGCACGCACACACACACACACACAAACACAAACATACACACACGCACGCAAGCACTCAAACAGACACACACACACACACACACACACACACACACACACACACACACACACACACACACACACACACACACACACAATGCCTGGGAAAAAAAAAGAAACAGTAGTTAACCCTATCCAAGTCTCCGGGGCAGACCCGAGTGGGGAAACGTACAAAGTAATAATACATTTACAAGAAAAAAATGTAAACAGAAATCAGTGTTTGCATGTATACATATGTGCATCGGGTATTTACAAGAAATTACAATGGTAAAAAAATGGTAAAAAAAGAATACACTGATATAGCTGTAGGGGGAAAATAGGCACTTACAAGAATAGCTTCAACAAGTCTAAGCTATGAACGTATTGAAGATTTACTACACCAACTTCAGAAACAAAAAGCCATAGTCATGTTAGAAACGAAAAGCCATAGGCACGTGGATTACTCTTTACAGCATTTCAAGTATTCCTGAGATACTTCAGCAGCTGGGTTTAAATATCCGATGGCGTTCCTGCCGGAACAGAATTCTATTATTTGGCCCCAGAATAGGACAAAGATGACATGTAAATATCCAAGCGGGGCATTGGCTTCTTGGAGACGCGTCTACTCCGACGCCACCCTTTCAGCATTCAGGAGGCGGAGGTGAAACGTCTCTTCCACAGACAGAATCCCAGGAAAGCCTCGGGTCCTGACCACGTGTCTACGGCTGCCTTGAAGTTCTGTGTTGACCAGCTCGCTCCTGTCTTCACCTATATCTTCAATATCTCTCTACAGCAGATGTCGGTGCCGCGGTGCTTCAAGTCGTTCGTGATGGTGCCTGTTCTTAAGAAGTCAAAGGTTGCCCAGCTGAACGACTACCGCCTCGTGGCACTGACGTCTGATGCCACGAAGGTCCTATAGCGGCTTGTTCTTCACTACCTGAGGGTATCCACGGGGCACTTGCTCAACCCACTCGAATTTGCCTATCAAGCGAACAGGTCAGTGGGTGATGCAGTCGCACTGGGCCTGCATTTCATCTTGCAGCACTTGGAGACCCCACGCACCTGTGCCAAAGTTTTGTTTATTGACTATTCCAATGCTTTCAACACCATCATCCCTCACAAGCTTTTCGACAAACTCGCTCACCTTAATGTTCACCCCTCCATATGTCTGGATCTTGACTTTCTTCTGGACCGTCCTCAGGTAAAAAGACTCTACAACTCAAACTCTGCCTCTGTAACACTGAACACTGGCGCTCCACAAGGATGCGTTCTCTCACCACTTCTCTTTACCCTGTTCACAAATGACTGTGTCTCCGCAACCCCGTCTGTGAAAATTTTGAAATTTTCTGATGATACCACCCTTGAGGGCCTATTGTCTGATGCTGACGAAACTGTGTATCGAGAAAAGGTTCGGAGAATGGTCGACTGGTGCTTGGAAAATGACCTGGAACTGAATGTCTCAAAGACGAAAGAGGCTGTGATTGACTTTCGTCAAATCAAAGACCCGATACTGCCCTTGTCATCAATGGGAAACCGTAGAACAAGTCGACTCGTTCAAATTCTCGGCTCCATCATTTCAAGCTATCTGGTTTGGGACAATAACACTACGTACATCCTTAGTTCGATCAACACTTATCTATGGTCAGGAAGTCTACTTTACTGCCCCAGCTACACTTCTACAGAAGCTGCAAAGCATTGAATCATGACGGACGCGCTGAAAGATCATGAAGGAACTGTCAGTATTGGAGGCAGAACAATCACGAACTTGCACTTTGCGGACAACATTGATGGCCTTGCAGGAACAGAGAAGGAGCTAGCTCAGCTGGTGGAAAAGCTGGATAGTACAGCCATTGCATATGGGATGGAAATCAGTGCAGAGAAGACCAAACTGATGACCAATAACGCCAGTGGCATTGGTACTGAAATCATGGTTGGAGGCCAAAAACTGGAAACAGTTAAGAAATTCAAATACTTAGGAGCCATTGTGACACATGAGGGATCAAAACCAGAAATACTGTCCAGGATTGCGTAGACAACAACAGCACTGAAAAGATTGAGGACCATATGGAAGGACAGAAACATCACACTCTGCTCCAAGATCAGACTGATGCGCTCCTTAGTCATCTCAGTGTTCTTGTATGCCTGCGAGTCATGGACCCTCACAGCAGACCTTGAAAGGAGGACACAAGCCACTGAAATGAGATGTTTTCGAAGGCTGCTTGGCATTTCATACAGAGATCACATCACAAACGAGGAAGTGGGAAGCAGAATCAGGCAAGCCATCGGGCCCTATGACGACTTATTAGCCATTGTGAAAAAAACACAAACTGAAGTCGTATGGGCATGTCACGCGTTCAGCAGGGCTTGCCAAAACAATCCTGCAAGGCACTGTGCAAGGAGGACGAAGGAGAGGAAGACAGAGGAAAAGATGGGAGGACAATATCTCAGAGTGGACAGGACTGAAGCTGGGCGATACGCTGAGAATGGTAGAGAACAGAGAGGAATGGAGGGAGCTGGTTGCCAAGTCATCAGTGGTGCCCCAACGGTCGGCAAGACTACGGGATATAGATAGATAGATATATAGATAGATAGATAGATAGATAGATAGATAGATAGATAGATAGATAGATAGATAGATAGATAGATAGATAGATAGATAGATAGATAGATAGATAGATAGATAGAGAGATAGGATGATCTGCTAAAAGCTAATTAAATCTGGCCGCATTCCGTTGACGAGCCCAATAGTCAATGTTACCCCATGGCATGAAAAAGGGGTGGCCAGCATGACCGCTTACGTGGCCAGCATGACCGCTATTACCATTTAAGTAACACGTCATATAGTGCTGTGAATATCTGGTTCGTGTCATGTTTGGATTGTTAAAGGTGTGCGGAGTGTAGCCAGTCTGTGGCTGAAAGTACGTACACTGCTTGACTGAAGTGTGGAAAGGCGCGGCTGGCACGAAAGACTGGTTTCCAGCCCCACTATGCGTGTCCCTTGCAGTGAAGGCGCAAGTAGCCTGAGTGTTCGTTGTTAAGGCCGCCGGCCGCTCTTGCCCGGCAACCAGACTAGAGCCGAGCTGTTTGTTCTCCGTTCTGTCTGGACACACATTGGTTGCCTCCCTCGATTCGCTACGCATAGCGAATCGAGGGAGAGAACCAGAGTGGTTTTGGTGCTCATTGTCACTATCCTCGGCACTGTAGGACTGGGGAAGCAGGCGGCCACCACGCTTGATGTGTAGGGCGAGACTGATGACGCCCTGCATGCTGGGGTGTATGCGGTTCTGCTTCCTGTACAGGGCCTTGCGGGGAGCGCCGGATAATGTAGTGAAAATTACCTTGTTGTCGATGTAACTTCACTGCACACCCGCGGGAGGCTGGCTTTGGGCCCCTGCATCACGTCATTGTAGGGGACGTCACCTTTGGCGGAGATGATGCCTGAGGCCTGTTATGTAGGCATGTGGAAAGACGCACCTGGTCAGGTCAAGAAGAGCTTTCCACAGGTGGGGTGTGACTTCGTGTTCGCCTTTGCAGTCATTGGCCCTAGTGTGGAAGGTGACAAGGCGCACATTGGGACTGGCTGTCAGGCAAGCCAGTTACACAGGTGGGCTGTCTGCATGCCTGACACAGACATCACCTGCACCTTGTCGTTGGGGGCGGTAGACATCTTGTTCTCGCGGATGTACCTGAGGACGGAGTCGCCGACCATCAGGGTGGTAGTGTCAGGTCGCACGGCGTGTTGCATCACCACCTCACCGGGGTCACTAGTCGCGCCGCCACGCCCACGTGCATTGCCTTGTCCGCTAGCTGTGTGGACGCTGGCACTGTCCCGACTCGCGCCACCATGCCCCCGCCCGTTGACCTGTCCGCTGGCAGTGTGGACGCTGGTACTGTCCGTGGCGGAGACGAGGACGGGGATGGAGGCGTCGTCGGAAGGAAAGTTATGACCTTGGGGGTCATGCGGGTTAACACCGTCCTGCTTGCTGTCACGGGCGGTAGTTTTGACTGCCTGAGGTATATTGGGGCCGTTGTTTGTACGGGGATTTGCTGACGTGACCCGGACAGTAATCCTCTGGTGGTCAGTACTTGCGGCCCGGGGCGCGACTGGTGGTTGGGTTGGTAAGATGGCGGATGGCGGTAGGTGTGAGGAGGGAGTGGGTGGTACAGCAAGCTGTGTGTTCGTCTTTTTCTGCGTCTCCCGGATTAGATGGCCGTGGTTTTGTCGGGCAGAAGACAATCTGTCCACTTTGTTGTCAGTGGCATGCTGTAGTGTCTCCATGCCGGTTAGCCTCTCCTCCAGGCCACCCAACTTGCTGCACAGGCACTGCTCTGCCGCCTTCAGGTCGCGTGCCCTTTTCACGGCTCATCACGCAGCAGGCTGTCGAGCTGGTTAATTCTGGCTATGGCTGCTGACAGACCTGCAGACAGTGTGGTGATGTCCTGGCGAAGGCGCGTGACGAGTCATGGGCACTGTAAACACCGGACTGGAGCCGCGCTAAAGACCGCAGTGCTGGCAAGGCCGCCAACTGGTTGAGAGGCAGGACGGTGTTGAGCGCTGGGGTGACTCTTGGCTCCGGGTCTGGAGTGATACCTGGCTCCTCTACCTGGTCTGGATTAGTAGCGTTGCTGCTGGTGACCTCAGGCGGACACGCAGCCAGGGGAGATTTGGCCACGTTTGACTGAGGGCGCGTGGTGGGGGTGGCCTGCTGGTGGACGGGAGAGGGTGAGAGACTAGGCGTGTTACTGCTGGGGAAGGGTAGAGGGTGGGGGATTTGTCATATCAAGGGTGGATGGAGGGTGGACGGGAGAGAGTGAGGGGTATGACGTATCACGAAAGGAGTGAAGGTGGACGGAAGATGTGCTAGCCACATCAAAGGTTCGGTTGGTCACTTCGTCACACGACGTAACACTAGTCTCAGTCGAGTGATCAGTCCGGGGGATGAGTGGCGAGGAGGCGGACACGCAGCCAGGGGAGAACAGGCTGAGAACAGGAGTGGCCGGAGCCCCGCCCACACACCACGAGGCAGGATCAGTAGCATGGGATGTGCGGGGCTTGCGGGCTGGAAGAAGGGCCAGGCGAGGACGTATGGGCTTGGTCTGGCCGCTAGTCGCCTGCTCAGCATCCCATTCGTCGCTGGGCAGGTCAGAGGACAAAGGGTGTTTAGGGGGTGGGTGGTGGGGTAGCTGGCTGGCGGGGCGGCACACAGGGGCAGGTGACTGAAGGTGGGTGGTAGTACATCATTTTTGTCAGAGAGGTTTTTTACAGTGGCCTGACGAGGGCACACAGCTGGTGGAACTCTGTACCCACTCGTCAGCACGTACTGACTACGGCTGAGCTTGTGTGTGAGAGAGAGAGAGAGAAAGAGAGAGAGAGAGAGAGAGAGAGAGAGAGAGAGAGAGAGAGAGAGAGAGAGAGAGAGAGGGAGGGAGGGAGGGAGGGAGGGAGAGAGAGAGAGAGAGAGAGAGAGAGAGAGAGAGAGAGAGAGAGAGAGAGAGAGAGAGAGAGAGAGAGAGAGAGAGAGATGATGATGATGATGATGATGAAACTTTATTTATCAACGGTAAAATGTTTTGACAGAAACAAATCGTCATTTTACAAACTTGCCGTTGCTAACATCTACAACATAAAATAGATTTAAAATAATAATAATAATAAAGAATTATATTTACACATATTATTTCATGCAACATTAAAATTTAAAAAAATAAATAAATAAAACAAAATTAGAGAGAGAGAGAATGCTGAAGGGAATTTTAGCATCTTAACCCATAGCCCCAACGCCCTGCAGAAGGAGATGGATGGACCATGATAATTCAAGGGTAGTGCCAGATTAGCTTGGCGCCTTCAGGCGCCAAGCTAATCTTGTGCTACCCTTGAATTATCATGGTCCATCCAACTCCTGCAACTGGTACATAATCGTCAAGTGACGCCTCCAAACTTTAGGAGGACCTTAGGGCTGAATGGGTTATTGGCTCACACGGTGGGTCGCAGTCAACGCCAGCGTCTGACTCTTTTTCCTGTTCGGGACAGGTCTTTCCCAAAGTCAGGGCATCTTTGAAGTCAGAGCATGGTCCCTCACTGGTCGCGAACCCGTAGCATGTCGCCTTCAGACGTAATAGGTTGTCATTCTTTCCGTAATAGGACCCGTCCCTCGAGATTGGCTGAGTACTGTTGACACAATAATTAACATTTCATATTGGCAGAAAGTGTAGTAATTATGACCGCAAGGTTGTGATCTTCTACACGGAGTTTCAGTCGTACAAATCACAAAGTGGTCCAGCAATGTGAAGAACTGAACTTCAAATGCCGGATTTTCGATTTAAATTTTGCTCATTACCATAGACATATCAAACGAAATTCTCAGGGATGTCTCACTGCTCGCTTTTCTTAAAATCTAAACAAGAACAAAATTGGCGAGGCCCTTGTGACTCACGATCATGACTGATCTGCATACTTATCTGACCTTCTGTGACCTTGGCCTATCTGACAGGTCATTTGTTTAAGTACATATTAAATGTTTTGATAGAACTGCAGATTTGGCCATGGTACCTGAAAATCGTATATTTTGAAACCATTATATGTGCATTTTGACAGTTATTTACCTTCCTTCACCTGTGTTCTTTACAGATGGAGAACTAAATTAGTATACATAGGAACGTTTTAATTACTTATGAGAGGTCATTCAGATCGATATCTTTACCAAGATGGGATGAACCATAACCCACAGTCTCATCTATATAAGAGCCATAACTAGCAAAGTCCCTTTCATATGTGAGGTGCACTCGCTGTCAAGGGTCGCTACCTGTTGTCTTTGACCAGATTCTGATTTTGAAATATATTTGAAAAAAAACCTCGCAAATTTGTCAATGCATCAGTGAGCTCATAAATCTATTACTATAAGTGTGCAACGCCTATCGAAAAAGTCGACGCCAAGTGTCGCGGCCGACGCGCGTTTGAACAGGTATTTTCCAAGTGTCTATTTTAAAGACAGGGTGTCGGCTGCACACTGGTACAAAGTACCGCAGGAGCCAGATACCCAGAAAATCTTTTACATAATAAAACGTTCGTTTTTGACGTATTGGCATGTAAACGTGTTGTAATGTTCTAAACATGCAATGTTGAAAGAATAGTTTTTTTTTTTGTACAGTGCAGGATTTTGCGTGGTGTGTGTGTGTGTGTGTGTGTGTGTGTGTGTGTGTGTGTGTGTGTGTGTGTGTGTGTGTGTGTGTGTGTGTGTAGACGAAGGACCTCAAATGGGTGACTGTCTTTACCATCCTTATGGGAAATGGGTGTGTAAAATTCTGGGTGCCCAAGTCAGACACCCATTTTTTCTGAGGGTTGTTTCTGCATTGTCTTGCTTTAAGAAGTTGTAAAAAATAAAAAAAAAACAGTTTTTTTCCATTTCAAGGTTTTTACATGCACTTTTGTGCTTAAAATGCACTCTGCTAGTGTGTTTTCAAATTGTCCCAGCAGTGTGTGTGTGCATGCACAAAACCTGTGAAATGGGCGTGTATGTGTGACATCACCCTTCTCATCTATAAATAACTTAATAGCTGATATGGGTCGACTGCGTCGGTGAGCCAAATTGAAACGGAGAGATACGAAAGGAAGGGGTGGGGGAGGGGGTGGTGGGGGGATGGTATTTTAGTTGTTTGAGGGAGTAAATTGTTTATGTTGCTACAAAATGAGGTTTGTTATTTGAGGGTGTGGTTGTTTTGTTAAAAAAAAAGTGTTGTGCTTCTGGGGTGATGTGGAGGGAGGTGATGTCTATTGACAAATTTGAGATTCATGTATACGTTCACCAGCGATTTAGCCTATACGTTTTCTACGTTTGTTTCCATGTCAGATGAAGAAGGATCTTTGATCCGAAACGTCGTTCTTTGTTTCTATTTTAAAGGGTTTTCCACCACTATCTTCTGTTTTTCTTTGACTTAGCCCGTCGTGCGCCGGTTGCTAAGAAGTGAAGTGATTGTATGAGTGCGCAGTGTGAGAGAGGACGTATAGACTTTGGGTGAGGCTGCTGTTGTCTTGTGTCTTTTGGTTCAACCTGTTGCTTTGTTTGTGGGTTTGTTGGTGTTATGCTTTCGTTTTGACTGCAACTCCTGTCAGATTGTATGCACAAATTGATTGAATGCAAATGACGTCACACAGTCAGTGTCGTTAGGTGCGTCGTCTGCTGCAGTCGGTCGTTTAGTGCAGTATGTAATGCTAGGTCAGAGAAAAAAAAAAACACCTAATGTTGCCAAAGGGTGTAATAGTAAAGTATTGTTTGTGTGAATGCTGCGCGTTTGAGGGAAGGACTAGAAAGTCGAGTGCTGAGTGAAGAGAGAAGGCGACAATAGGAAAACTATGATATCCAGCACTATTACGTTGGAATAGATGCATAACAGTTACGACACGCCTGTAAATGAAAACACTTTTAACATTAACAAAAGTTGAGTGTAAAGAGGTTTTAAAACAGTTTTAATAAAAACTGTTGCCCGACACGCTTCTAAAAACAACAGTTTATTAGTTTTAAACCTTGCACCACGCCATAAACGCCGCGATTGCTTCTCAGTCTTAGCTGTCCTATAGTGTGGAATGTGGGACTTGTCCAACTGGATCCATCTGGTGCACTCCAAATGTGTATTTGTGAGTGGTTTGATGTGCAACTCGGTGCGCGCCTCAGAAATGACCTCCTGATTCCAGGGATATTTAAAATCTTTCATTCATAAGAGAGCATTCAGCAGCTCTATAAAACCCAAAGTGATGACCCCCCCCACCCACCCCCCACCCCACCTTCACCCCCACCCCTCCCCTCCCCTCCCCCCACAACCCCACCCAAACAATCATAAGAAAATCAACCAGAGGTATTTTTAAGTGAGGTATTTGTTCACTGTGTGTTGTGTCATTGTGCTTGACATTTTTAATGCAGGAAAAAGAAGGAATATACATTAAGTTGAAAAAAAGAATGACAACAATCAAATAAATGTGGAAAAGAAGCATCAAATATTCCGTGAACTTTACCTTCTTACAGACACCTAATTTTCTTGAGATGTCCATGCTAAAATGAATGATTTGACAAGGACACCCATTTGTACTGTAATGCCAGTTTTTGTGTGAGAGGCACCCACTTTATTGGTAGAAACCCATTTCTTTTCTCCATCCAGTGGCTCTGTTTCTAGAAAATGTCTTTTTTATTTTAAGTTGTAGAGCTTAGTTACAAGGTGAGTTCTAAACATTCGCATCAACTCCAGAGCCCTAGAATAAATAGAAATATGGGAACCCATTTGCACATAAAATGGTAGGTAACCCACTCTGATGGTTTTGTCTCCCTGTGTGTGTGTGTGTGTGTGTGTGTGTGTGTGTGTGTGTGTGTGTGTGTGTGTGTGTGTGTGTGTGTATGGAGTAGATGGTGGTCGGGGGGAGGAGGGGGGTGGGTGTCTGGCAAATGGCTGCATAAAATGACAAAAGGGTACGATTTTGTCTTTTTATCTGCGCCTGAACAGATGTACCAAAGCAAACAAACAAACAAAAAAATACTGCTCAACACCGGTCTCATAATTATCAGAGAGACGAACCGTTTCCGTACCGCATCTACCTTTTACACGTCGTTCCTCTTCGACTTTGATCTTTCTTCGGATAACATCAAGCAGCATAGAATGACCGCAATTGTCGCCATGCTGCATATTTTCTGATTACATCACCTAACTAAAAGACAATGACGTAACTAAAATGTAGTTTCTATGTAACCTTCACATGATGCCGGCCTGAATTTTGTACTACATGTGCGGCCGACGTGTTGCACACTCATAGTAACAGTCTGCAGGACAGGCCAATAATGAGCCGGGAGGGTGTTTTCTAGGTCAGTCATGTGACTGACCAATCACCAAATATGATTTTTTTTTCGAGATGGCGGTTACTTTTGATATTAAGCGCTGTCTGCATGGTCACAGACATTTATTCATTAAAAATCAGTATCGTTGTAACTGTCAAAATCCGGGTGTGTAAACACTTTAGCCATGAATCCTGCTTATCCTCATAGCAAATATAGAGACCTATAAATGCTCAACTCGTCGCATTTCAAACTGGATGACAGTACGACCCATCATTGCAAATTAGTACGAAACACAACACTGTGTACTTTGCATTTAGTTTCTTTAGTGGACTCAAGTTCTGGCGTATAGACATTAACATAGGCAGAATCTAAATTTTATTCCGAATCATTTTCTTGCCAACAAGCAGCAGTCGCTCGCCCTGCGTTTCTTTCCCATAGGCTGTTTTAGGGTCAATGTTTTTGATTTGGCTGATATGAGCGAAATAAACTACAGTTTAAAACGAAACCTTTGCAATGACCCAGACGAGTATCCAAATTTGTTTTAGTTGTCAGAGTCACAGGGACTCTTATATTTTCAGACTCTGGGGGTAACATCCTTATGTGTGATGTCTTTTTGGCTGTCGCTTACTGATAACACGGACACCCTTTTCGAGACTATGAATAAGGGTACCTTTCATTCATTTAGTTTCTCTTGTGGACTCAGAACCTCGAGCACAGCTCAAAGTAAAATGTATACGAGGAGATATTTGGCTGCATGTAGGTAGGTGTCATTTGGATGTTCAGGTGGTATTTATTCTTCGAGAAGCAAATTCTTCTCCCCCCCCCCCCCCCTTGAAATCTGAAATGGTTAGCTGAGGACAAGCAGAGGTAACCTAACATAAGGAGGAATATCTCCGCAACGAGTGGTTCAATTTTGAAGGTTCATATATCATTTTGTTTCTAATGTTTAACAGTGTCTAAATGTATAAGCCATTTTAAGACTTGAACAAGTCTTCACCGTTATTTTTGTTGTCACCTGCAATTAGCGTACCTGGCAGAACGAACCACCTGCAGCAGAAAAAGAAATAAGAAGAAAATAACTATTTTCAAAACTAAAATTAATCATGAACACGATGCAACTATGTTTCGTGTGGGAAATGTAGTTTTTACACAAAACATAGCGACTGAACAAAGTGGCCAAAATGCCACACAGCCATTGAAAAATACCGACTGCGCCATCATCCATCCACGAGGAACTACTTTTTAGTATGGTGTACCATGCACGTCATAGACACTACTGTTGGCATCTTCTTTTGACTAAACTGTTAAACACTTTCAATTATTTCACATCTCTCGCCACTGACACCACACATATCATGCATACATATCTCAGCATACAGTAATCGTCCAGATATTTCAGTAATTGTTTTTATTTTCAATGCACTAATTTTGCGTATATCCTCTCATTGTAAGATCCATCAGCACTTGAAAATCATGTTGTTGTTTTTAATTTAAAAAAGAAAAAGTGATTACATACACTTATAAAAGCCCTCAATTACATGCACTACTTGGTGTTATAAACTGTAGAACTGTTCGAAGGCTGTGAATAGGCAACAGTTAAGTGACAGAGACACATATAACTGTCTCCGAGTTATGCTAACAGTCCAGCATTTTTGTAATAATTCAATCTGAAATTGATCAAGTGCACCTGCGACTGGGTAAACGCCGCGCGTCGCTTATTTCACCCTATGAATTTCACAGTAGGCAAGGCAACACAGTCTGACTGCTCATGTCACGCTCCGCCATCTTGAATTCTGACTGCTACCTTCACAAAGTTTTCGAGGTAGGCTTTGAAAAACGTCTCGCGCTCGCGTTTTAGGCCATTAAAACACGTACACTCTTTTGCAACATATTAAGTGGATGCTTCTCCTTAGGATTATGTTCCTTTTAATGTTTTGTGTATTGCATACATGTGTTTTTTTGTATACTATGTTTAAAAAAAAAGACTGTTAACTTCGCGTTCGTTACAGACAAACCAAAGACAGGATTCACCCCAGCCGGCAGGGCGTGGTTAGCCTCGCTCTAAACATCAAGGTTAGTGGACGCCTCGACTCTAAACCTGCCGCAGGGAGTACAGATTATTGAGACCGCTCTGACATAACAGTGCCCAAACAAGTTTACTCTACTGTCGCCGTCAGGCAACAGAGGCAGGCTTCAGAACTGATCAGAGCATCACAACTGGACCCTGCCTCCGCTGCTCAGTGGCCAGTCACATAGTTCTCTCAGTCGACAGTGCGTGTTGCTTCCTTAGCACAGACGGCATCCCAGCAACCAACTTGGCAGCACCTACCAGCGGTCATCGGTGACATGTGCTACAATCAGCGTGGCCTCCAGGACAGTGGCCCTTGGTTTAAACTCCTGAACGTGATGATGCCGCAATACACACATTACCCCACACGCGGCAGCGTATTACGGCTATCAACACCTTCAGTGGGATCAGTCTCAAAACGGCCATACCACGGAGTGCTCAGTATCTACATATAGCCTACCCACGTGACATTATTGGGACAAGACCTATATATGAACAGCTTTCTTCTACTGATTGCGTTTCTTCATAATTATGTCATATGATGGTGTTCGTGACTAACATTATTCATTCACTGTCAAGTGGTTGCTGAGTGGTTTTCTTTGCTAATTTCTCAATGACAGTTGCGAGTAGCGATAAAGCTATGCAAGGTTTTTGACTGAGCTGTAATGCACGACATTAATTGCTTGTGCTGACGCCGTATTGTGTTTTGATAGTCCGCACTTGTTGCAAGCGGTGGGCATTCAACTGTGACCTGGAAGTGAGTTGTTTTACTGTGGTAGTGAAGCGAGTTGTTCACTGACTGGACTGTCTTGTATAGCCCAGTGAACTATTGACGCTAAAAGCCGATTAGCTCCCCAGGGCAGCGACATCTAGTGTTCATCGGTTTTAAAACCGCTGCCAGGTCTATTTTAAGTATTTTTCTGTTTGTAACTTGTATTTAGTCACATTATTATATTTAGTCTTTTATATTAATTTCTTTCACTTCATTAGTCTCGTGAGCAATTTTGCTGTTTGATCTGAAACGATATACACATGATATCAGGTCAGCATTTACATATTGGTCACTTAAACATATATCATTTGTATAACAAAATCCCTGATCTCTGTGTGCTCTTGACTCAACCCAGTTCTTTTTATTTGTTTAGTGTCGCTGAATCGCGCCTCAATCCTAACATCATTGATGAGACCGTTTCTATCCAGGACTTTGATGTCTTGCGCCGCGCAGTGCTGAATACTCGGGAGAGACAGGTATAGCAGTGTATATACACAATCAATGAGCTGTATCATCCGCAGGCGTAAGGACCTGGAATCACCAACGGTTGAATGTGGATGGATTGAGTTGTGGGCTGACAAATCCAGTCCCGTGCTCGTCGAATACGTTTATAGAAACCCAGCATCAACGTGTCAATGGTATGACGCATTCAGTCGTGATGGAGAAGGTCAGAAAGTCCACCTCAGAAATGTTGATTTTGGGCGACTTTAATATCAATTTGCTCCTGAATAACCCTGCCTGGGAATGTACCATTTCTATGTTTGGACTAAAGCAGTTAGTTACTGCTGCTACCCGTGTTAGTTCTACTTTCTCCACCCTTATTAACCACATCTACACAACTAATAAGTCAAGGGTAGTGGGACTAGAGGTGCCCCAAATGGGGATTATGGATCATTACCCTGTGTGTTGTGGCTGGGCATTGAAAACAAATACTACTGACTTTTCGTAAACACCAGCACACAAGTATTAGATATAGATCTTTGAAGCGCTTCAACAAAGACGTATTTCTGCATGACCTAAGTCAAGTATCTTTCCACACAGTTTACAACCAAGGTGACCCTAACGAGGGTCTGAATGGTACAGATTGTTTCTTGGCTTTCTTGATCAACATGCTCCTTTCAGAGAGAAGCGAGTGAAAAATCCCCAGCTTCCCGCGTGGTTGAACAATGAAATCCAGGATGCCATGCAGCTAGCTCCGTGATGATCATAAAAGGAGTAAAACTTTTGTAGGTTACCGAAAACAAAGAAACCTTGCAAAATATTTAGTTAGAAATGCTCAGAGGTCTCACTTTCACCATCTCATGAACGGCATTAAAGATATCGTTTCTGTTTGGCGTGCAATAAACGCCTTTACGAGGTTCAGAAATACCGCACAGTGTACTAAAATATCAGCTGATACGTTTATTCAGCATTTTCTCTCTACCGCCACTACACTGCTACATAATCTTACGTCTCCCGGTCAACCGCCTGATGTTTCAGAAAAGCTAAAAAGGTTCTGTGCTGAAAGATTAACATCTAACACGTCTTGCAACATTCCGCTCTTAACAGCTTATGAAGTAGGAAAATTCAGTTATTCATTGAAGAGTAAATTTACATCTGGAATTAGCAGCACTGTTCTTAAAATGGCTCTTCCATACGTCGTCGAGTCGCTAACATACATCCACATCCCTTGCATACAACATGGACAATTTTTCTGGTCTGAAAACGGCAAAGGTAATACCGCTACCCAAAACAAAAGATTTAAATGATCCCACCCTTTCAAACCCATTTCTCTGTTGTCCACTCTGTCAAAACCGATTGAAAGACATATTCACACATATTTACACCATTTCTTAGATAAATACAAACTCGTTCATCCACTACAGTCTGGTTTTCGTAGGAGACATTCTTGTCACACAGCTTTGGTTCACCTGGTTGACAGATGGTTAACTGCTATGAATAATGGGCAAATGACTGAAGCGCTAGTTTTGGACCCTTCAAAAGCTTTTGATCTTGTCAACCATGATATTTTAATTAAAAAAAACCTTGCTGCCTATCATCTGAGTGATGGCACCCTTGCAAGGATAAAAAAAACGTTCTAATCTGCTGTCTGAGTTTTGTCAACAAAGAACAATGGGCACAGCCCCCTTCAACATCCCAAAGCTAGCTGTTCATGAAGTGGGTTTACTCATAAGAAACCTTCCAAATAAAAAGTCCTCGGAGCCTGATGACATCAGCCCGAAAATACTTAAGCTGTCTCTCCCATACATTGTAGAATCCTTAACTTATATTTATCATCTCTGTATCCAGTATAACACTTTTCCTAACGAACTTAAATATGCGAAAGTAATTCCAAAAACAAAAGATCGTTCTGACCCTAATAACTATCGGCCTATTTCTTTATTATCCGTTTTGTCCAAACCACTGGAAAAGCACTTTCATATACACCTGCTTGCTTACCTAAAAAACGGTAAGCTCCTCCACGCTTTCCAATCCGGATTTCGCCCGCAGCATTCATGCCACACAGCACTTACACGCCTTGTTGACACATGGCTCGAGGGTATGAATAAGTCACAGTTAACAGGAGTAGCCTATCTACATTTTAAGAGGGATTTTGATCTGATTGACCACACTATTCTGACTGCTATGCTTCACAAATACATTAATAACGGAGACGCAGTTGCTTTTTTTTCACATCTTACCTTACTAAAAGAAAAGAAAAGGTTCTTGTTCATGTCTCATATTCTTCTCTCAAAGATATAAGCTTCGGTGTGCCCTAAGGGTCTGTATTGGGCCCGCTGCTGTTTTGCTTATTTATTAATGATTTGCCTCTACATATTACTTGCCAAGACCTTTTTGCTGACAACACCTCAGTAAATACTACTCGTAAAGATATAGAGGTAATTTCCGACAACTTACAACACAGTCTTCATGAAGTATCAGCTTGGTGTATAAATAATTCTATGGTTGTTCATCCAGTTAAAACGAAATCGATGGTAATCGCCACGCGCCAAAAACAGCAGATAACGCCTCTATTACTTAACCTTTCACTTAAAGGTAGTCGCGTACTAGGGATTACAATTGACAGCTAAAATGGCAAGATCATACAGACCCCTTATGCAAAATAGTAGCAAAAAATCTCTTTATGTTATCAAAACTGAAATATTATACTGATTCAGATACCCTTAAACTATTTTATAATGCTCACATACGTTCTCACGTCGATTACGCGTCAACGGTATGGGATGGATGTAGTGAGGTCCATTTAAAGAGGATCAATTCCCTACACGGACGGGCGGCCAAAATAATCTGCCCTGATCCACAACTAACCACAGAAGAAAAGATCACAAAAGCAGGTCTACTGCCTCTTCAAGATAATTTCAAATATAACAAGCAATTTTTATGTTCAAAGTGTGGAAGCGCAAAACACCGGAGTACATCTCCACTTTGTTCCGTCCGCCGTGAGATGGCCTTAGTCGCCTGCTCGGCGTTAAACCCAAATAACTAACTAACTAACTTTGTTCCGTAAGTCTGAGTCCAAGGTTGGAAACATAAGAAAGCTTTTCAAAGTCCCAAAGCCAAGGATCGATCTATATTAAACCAGCTTATCTTCTCAGGGACACATATCTGGAATGCCCTTCCCGACCATATAAAATCCGCCTCCTCGCTAGCCTGTTTTAAAAAGGGTCTCTGCAAGTATTTCGTGGATCACTCTTAGGGCCTAGGGATGCTTCACTACATGTATTATGTTTCTTTCTATGCTGGGTCCAATTTATCCCAATTAAGCCTGTTATCTTTTTCATTTATCATTTGAACTACTTAGCTCTATGTGTGTGTGTGGAAGGGGCAGGGGGGGGGGGGAGGGGCGGGGTTGGTTGGTTGTACATTGCTTATCGTCCCGACAGCAACAAGACTTTCTCAGGACGCGCCAGCACTGCTTGTGAGAAAAACACTAAACAGAATATTGAATGTACGTCGCCAGCCGGTCTCATACGCCAAATAAACCTAAGACCATTAATGTTAGCAACACACATCCAATATCAACAGCTACAGAAACCGCAGACAGTAGAGAGAGAGTTTAAAAAGGATTGATTGTACATTGCTTAACGTCCCGACAGCAACAAGGCTTTCTCAGGACGTGCCTGCACTGCTTGTGAAAAAAAAAAACCTAAACAGAACATTGAATGTATGTCACCAGCCGGTCAAATACATTAAATAAACCTAACACATATGGCCTAAATAAAGCCAAGACCATTTAGCAACACACATCCAATATCAAGAGCTACAGGCAGTGCAGACAGTAGGGAGAGTTTTAAAAAGGCAAATACAGGTGAATGGACCAGGGTAGACAGAAACACATGCCCCAGAATAGAGGGAAAAACCCACCCTGTGGGGCCGACCAGGGTGACCCTGGGAACTAAGTAGTTAACCCCACCCAAGTCCCCCAGGGCAGACCCGGGTGGGGGAGTTTAAAAAGGAAAATACAGGTGAATGGACATAGACATAGACAAAGACAGAGACATTTATTCACCAAGTAAACGTTACAAGGATTTTTGTGTGACATGGTGAGAGTAAAATACATTCTCACTGGTAGGGTGCACATGCATTCATCATGTCATACACTCAGTTGGCGATCGTCCTGTATACAGCACTAAAGATAGATAAACACAATATTTACACACAAATCAGTCATATGTCACGATCATGGAATCACGTTGTTCCATGGGTGGTGATGACACTGAGGACAGCTTCTGGAAAGAAACTGCATCTGAATCGAGAGGTTTTGGCTTTCAAAGCACGAAACCGCCGGCCAGAGGGCAGAAACTCGAAGTGACGATTGGTTGGGTGTGACAGATCGCGAACGATATTTCCTGACTTCCGTTCCATACGCGTTTTGAAAATGGAGGCGACAGATGGAAATTCGCAACCAGCTATTTGGGAGGCAGTCTTAACAATGTGTTCGAGCCGGTTCTTTTCTGTCGCGGTTGTGCTGCCATACCAGACGGTGATAGAGAAGCGCAAGGTGCTCTCTATCACCGCGTGGTAGAGCTGTGCCATGATTCCTCTGGACATACTGAGTTTCCGCAGCTGTCTCAGAAAGTGGAGACGCTGTTTGCACTTTTTCACAATGGACGTGGTGTTATTGTCCCAACCCAGATCGCTCGAAATGATGGAGCCGAGAAATTTGAACGAGTCAACTTGTTCTACGGTTTCCCCATTGATGACAAGGGGCAGTATCGGGTCTTTGATTTGACGAAAGTCAATCACAACCTCTTTCATCTTTGAGACATTCAGTTTCAGGTCATTTTCCGAGCACCAGTCGACTATTCTCCAAACCTCGTCTCGATACACAGTTTCGTCAGCATCAGACAACATGCCCTCAAGGTGGTATCATCAGAAAATTTCAAAATTTGCACAGACGGGGTTGCGGAGAGACAGTCATTTGTGAACAGGGTAAAGAGAAGCAGTGAGAGAACTCATCCTTGTGGAGTGCCAGTGTTCAGTGTTACAGAGGCAGAGTGTGAGTTGTAGAGTCTTTTTACCTGAGGACGGTCCAGAAGAAAGTCAAGGATCCAGTGACATATGGAGGGGTGAACATTGAGGTGAGCGAGTTTGTCGAAAAGCTTGTGAGGGATGATGGTGTCGAAAGCACTGGAATAGTCAATAAACAAAACTCTGGCATAAGTGCGTGGGGTCTCCAAGTGCTGCAAGATGAAACGCAGGCCCAGTGCGACTGCATCATCCACTGACCTGTTCGCTTGGTAGGCAAACTGGAGTGGGTCAAGCAAGTGCCCCGTGGTTACCCTCAGGTAGCAAAGAACAAGCTGCTCCAGGACCTTCATGGCAACAGACGTCAATCGGGGTATAGGTCGTAATACACACAGGGTTTCTGGAAAGTTTGCATGTCTGCAAAGCATACAGGTTTTATCGTGTGAAAAAAAAACATAAGTCAACAATTTCAGGTGTCATGTTAGAGCTGTGTATGATGGGGGAAAAAAAGGGCACATTGCTGAAACTTGTTTATGCGGTTTTCTCAAAATTGTAATTTGGGGGTGGGGGGGGGGGGGGGGATGGTACATACTAAGGAAACAAATTTCTGAAAATGTACTTGTCAGATGATAGTGAAATTTTACAGGCAAGTTCACAAATGGGTTTATTATGGAATGTCAGAGCCGATTGTTTAATTTCAGCTTAGTTTGGGAGCTATGAATAGCTTCCCTTGGCTAAAATACTAAATAAATGACCAAAACCAGGACATTTATACAAACAGATTTTTTTCTTCAAAACCAGGTAAGATATTTGTGATGAAACTCTATGCTCACGCCTAGAGTTCACACAGAGGGTTTTGTTTGGTACGGTTTTGTCAGCGGTTTGCCTTGTGACAGATATTCCGTGGGGGGACGAGGTCCACGTAAAATCATAAGGAAACGTTTTGCACGGGGTTTTAGTGAGAGTTCAGGCGAACAGAGCTGTAGGGGAGTTAGTACGGGGCTTGACTGTCAGTGTGGGCAGACGTGTTGGAGATACCTTCGCCCGTATTCCAAGACTCTGAAACCTAGAATTCAAGGTATGTTTATATGTATTATTAACAGCTACTGAGTTAAAGATAGTATGCGTTAGTAAGAGTTATTTCGGTTGTGTAGCGTTGACTGGTTTGGTTCAGTTGTGTGGGTTTGGAATTCGTTGAGTTAACCGGTGTTTTTCCCATGTGGTTATTTACAGAGATGGATAACTAAGGAATGTGAGGTGTGTATGCCTATGTCGTTATGAAGGTAGTACGTGGTTAAGAATAGTCTTTTCCAGTGTATGGGATAATGTATGGCGAGAGTGTTAGGCTATAGTCTGTTTTAAGGTAGTGACAGAGTTATGGGGTGTTACGAAAGTAGTTCGGGTTATGAAGCACGTGTGATTGTAAATGAACGCGAGAGAGTTATTTGTATTAACCAGGTTACGTAATGTATCTCATATTATCCAATATGTGTGTGTTTAGCAAGTGTTATGATATTAGGACTTTTTTGTACAGAGTGCTTGTCCCCCAAAGTTCCCAGCATGATCGTCCAGCTCCACGAGGACCAGCAAGGCCAGGTCAGACTCAACAGTGACATCTCAGAACCATTCCCCATTCTCATCGGCGTGAAGCAGGGCTGTGTGCTGGCACCGACCCTCTTCACCATCTTCTTTAGCATGATGTTGAAGCAGGCCACAGTGGGCCTCGACGATGACGACGCAGTGTACATCAGGTATCGTCTCGATGGCAGCCTGTTCAACCTCAGACGACTGAAGGCCCACATCAAAACCCTAGACCGACTGATTCGTGAGCTGCTCTTTGCTGATGACGCTGCCCTCGTTGCACACACAGAGAGAGCCTTGCAGCGCATCACGTCCTGCTTCGCAGACGCTGCCCAGCTCTTTGGTCTTGAGGTCAGTCTGAAAAAGACAGAGGTCCTTCATCAGCCGGCACCCAAGAAAGAGCATCGTCTTCCCCACATCACCATCGGCGAACTGAAGTCCGTACACCAGTTCACCTACCTTGGCTGCATCATCACGTCAGACACAAAGCTGGACAAGGAGCTGGACAACAGGCTGGCAAAAGCAAACAGTGCTTTCGGGCGACTTTTCAAGCGGGTGTGGCACAATCAACAGATGAAAAAAGGCACCAAGATCAGCGTGTACAGAGCTGTCGTCCTCACCACCCTGCTGTACGGTTCCGAGTCCTGGGCCCTCTACCGCAGCCAACTACGACTCCTCGAACGCTTCCACCAGCGCTGCCTGCGTGCCATCCTGGGCATTCACTGGAGTGACTATATCACCAACGTCGAGTTCCTTGAACAGGCGGAAACTGTGAGCATCGAGGATTTGCTGCTGCATACACAGCTTCGCTGGGCGGGGCACGTCTCCAGGATGGAGGATCATCGCCTACCCAAGATCACTCTGTTCGGCGAGCTCGCCACTGGACACCGAGACAGAGGGGCACCAAAGAAGAGATACGAAGATGGTCTCAAGAAGTCACTTAGTGCCTGTCAAATCGACCACCGCAGTGGTCTTCGCTTGCTGCGGACCGTGACACCTGGCGCTCCACCATTTACAAGGCAGCCGTCTCCTTTGAGGACTCTCGCAGAGCTAACCTTAAGGACAAGCGCCTCAGGAGAAAAAACAGAGTTGTCGTAACTCAGAACCCTGACCAGACCTTCCCCTGCAGCCACTGCGGTCGAACCTGCCTGTCCCGGATTGGCCTCCGCAGCCACAAAAATGCCTGCAGAAGACGTGGACAAGCCCTATAGAATCTTCGTTCGCGAAGCCAAGCCAAGAGAGAGAGAGAGAGAGAGAGAGAGAGAGAGAGAGAGAGAGAGAGAGAGAGAGAGAGAGAGAGAGAGAGAGAGAGAGAGAGAGAGAGAGAGAGAGAGAGAGAGAGAGAGAGAGAGAGAGAGAGAGAGAGAGAGAGAGAGAGAGAGAGAGAGAGAGAGAGAGAGAGAGAGAGAGAGAGAGATATATTAGGACTTTTTTGTACAGAGTGCTTGTCGGGAGCGGAGCGACGGACGCCGAGATGTCAGTCAAGAGAGGCTACCGCCGAGGGACCTACAGTGAGGTCATCTCTTCACTCAGGGAGTGAGCCGGGCGACCGGTGCCGAGACATCCGGGTCAGCAAGGACTGCGCTACGGAGCGAGTTAAGAGGACGTCCACGGTACGAAAAACGGGACGACTTGGAAGCGTGCGACGAAAGACTTACACGCCTAGACGTGAAAGGACAAAACGATACCAAGCGAGAACACCAGCAAACAGGTTGGATTGTGAGAGAGCCTGGCATTTACATTGTGTGTGTGTGTGTGTGTGTGTGTGTGTGTGTGTGTGTGTGTGTGTGTGTGTGTGTGTGTGTATGTGGTGTTGATGTGCTTGTAGTGAGAAGGGGTGTGTACATAATTTTGATAGTGTTTTCGTTGTTTTATTATTATAAAGTTCCATTGAAGAAAGAGAGCTAGTGTGTCGAGTTTTACCGCGTGAATGCGCCCGACTGAGTCAGTGGCGGTGTATGCGTCTGTTGTGCGAGAGTCTGTATGTGCGACTGGGGCAAGTCTGCGTGCGTTACAATATTCAATATCACCACTGACATTCCATAATGATGATAGCAGTTGATATTTTGACCAAATTTGGCTTTTCAGAAGCATCAACGGTAGCCGAACTTTGTTTACTTAACAATCCGGTGTAATGGTCACTTAGTGTTCGTTGCCATGGCAACGGTGAGCATACCCGACTAAATGAGCATGTCGGAGCGTTCCGAACAGACAAATACTGATTCTAATGATGTACAATAAAACATATGTCCATAACAAAACAAAAAAAAAAAAAACAAAAAATGCGTCGAGATGGCCTAGCTCGCCTTAGAGCATCACCTTCTTTACGAACTTTCAAGAACCAACTGCATAAATTTCTTAAGAACAATGTAAAAACATTGTTCATATTTTTCTTTCACATACCGTCATTGACTGCAGAAACATTTCCTTATTCATATTCATGTATCATAATACTTTAAACTTGCTGAGGTGTTCTTTGTCATATTTGTTTGTTTTCAAACTGCAGCGGTAAAGAAGACATGCCTTCTTTATGTCTTCTAATATGTTCTAGCATATTTGTAAGACATCATAATTTTTTAATGTTTAATGTACAATCTTTTGGTGTGTGTGTGTGTGTGTGTGTGTGTGTGTGTGTGTGTGTGGACTGGTAGAAATCAGTACTTGTGTGTGTGTGTGTGTGTGTGTGTGTGTGTGTGTGTGTGTGTGTGTGTGTGTCTGTGTGCGGACTGGTATATATCAGTGTGTGTGTGGTGTAATAATGTGAGCATTGATTATTTGAAATGGAATTATTGTTGCCTGGAACTTTTCACTCTTATGTATACTTTTATATATAAATTTATGTGTATATGTGTTTAAGTGCGTGCTATAGCTTAGCAAGGACATGATTGAAAAAAAGTAATTGAAGGTACCTAATCATTTATCCTTGAAAATAAAGTTTCATTTTATTTCTTCTTTCTCTCTCTGAAATTCTAGTTCTTTCTCTCGTAAGGCTTGTCCTTATCGTCTTTCTCTTTGAAATTCTAGTCCCTTATCGCCTTTCTCTCTATCCTTCGCTTCTTTCTCTCTTAAAGACTCTCTCTTCCTTTCCTCTCTGTCTTTACATTTCTCAACACACTCAAACAATTTGTCCTTCAACCTAGCCTCTCCCCTTGCTTAATGTAAGCCTCTACTGGGTCCGAATCCATGGTTACGGAAAACAAATTTTAGAAACAGAAAAAATATTTAGAACAACAAACAAACACAAAACGATATAAATGAAAAAAAAGTCTTACAAAAAAGAAGGGCCACAGAATTAAGCACACTGACTACTCATGAGAAACAGTGACCTAGTCCTGACATCCAGATGGAACGGGAAAAAACACCGATAGACAGAAGAGCAAGGAACGAAGAATAACGATATCTATACAGAAGGAAGAAACAAGAAACTAGCTCCTCGTAAAATCCAGAAAACCACTGAAACAAAGAATATTACCCCCTAGAATCGGAGAGGAGAACAACTAACACAGACAGACAAACAACCACATAGCCATCATACCATACTCTATAGTCCTTACAATAGGACATAGGCTAGCTACCACACTTTCGGCCATCCACTCTAACCTACTGCTAAAGAAAAAAATCAAGGTCACCACTGTAACGCACGCAAACTTTCAACCGGTCGCACGTACAGACTCACAAACGCAACTGGCGCATACACAAACAACGCTAACTCTCAGTCGGACGCATTCGTGCAGAATAAACGCAAAACATAATTTCATCTTTTCTGTGGCCCATATAATCCTAATTAACAAAACGTGAACTCAAAAATACTCTTTACAAGATACACAATTCTCAACACTAGCACATCACCCTCACATCCACACACAATATAATAAAGCCAGGTTATGTAAACTGTCCTCATTATCCAACCTGCTCAACTGGTGTTATCACTCTCTATCGTTCGCCAGTTCCTCCCCGCCTAGCCATGTAGTTTCTTTCGTCACGCGTTCCTCAAACTGTCCTACGTTCGCCCACTCGGCACCGGGTCCCAAGTGGCGTGGGTGGGTCGTCTCCTCAGTCACTGACTGAGTGGGCTAGCGAAGGGGTGCCATCTTTGTCCAGGATTAGGACTTGATGTCAGCAGATATGTTGTTCAGTCTTTTTCACTGGTCCGGTTTTTAAGGAGCTGTGCTAACCCAGGTCGTACCATGTTGGATTGGTCCTTAAAAATACTCGTGAGCTTTTGGTCCTTTGGATCCCAAGTGTTTGCCGTGCTTGGAGACCCGTGTCGGGGGAGAAGAGGATCCTGGTGGCTGAGGTTCCTTTGGGTTGCGGCTCACTGGTGCCAACACTCCACTTTGGCCTTGACTTCTACCTAAACGGGAGGCTAGTCGTACCGGCCTAGTCAATCGGGTCTTGTCACGTTGAGCCCTATCCCACTGTTGACATGTGGGTTGATATACGGAGCACCATGCTATAGCCTCTGCTGCTGATTAGGTGCTTTACGCCAGTATTCCCCTGCATTCAACGGTGTGATAGAAGGCGGTGGCTCAGACGGTTCAATCGGGCTTACCCCCTTGAGTATATCTTTCGGGCAGTCTCCATTGTGCGTCGGCTGGAGACCCGCCGACAGTTGCACTTTCCCCTTGTTGGGTTCGGTGGCAGGCGGGGACCCCGGGGGATGAATATCTCTACTATTATAATATGGAAAACACACACACACACACACACACACACACACACACACACACACACACACACACACACACACACACACACACACACACACACACACAAAACAACAATAGACAAACACTGGCACAGAAGTGACACATAGCCACCGGCATTGTACATGACAGTGACTCGGACTGTGAGGAAGCGACGCCACAGGCGTCGGCCGTATGACCTCGCTTCCACATTGTCCATAGCAAGGTGAAAGAGAAACCTGTTTCCGAGCTGCATCCTTTTCTGGTCGGGGAGACCCTCAGGAGCCGTGTTGGCAGGCCTGATACCCAGCGCCTCAGGTCTGGTGACTTGCTGGTAGAGTGCCGTAACCGGGCACACTCCAGCGGGCTACTGAGGCTCTCTTCCATCAGAGACACTCCACAAAACTATGAATTCTTCAAGAGGCATGATAAAAGATCAAGCATTGGCAGAACCGTCAGAAGATGAACTTGTACGGAACCTTAAGTCGCAGGGGGTGACTTACGTCAGGCGCTTCGCTTCCAAGCGAGGTGGTGGGGAGATCCGTCTCCCTACCATCATCCTGCCGTTTGGCACTCCCAACCCTCCTACTACCATCTGGGGAGGTTATTACTCCTTGAAAGTGAAGAAGTACGTCCCTCTCCCCCACCGGTCCCCCACCCGGGTCTGCCCCGTGGGACTTGGGTGGGGTTAACTACTTTTTAGTTCCCAGGGTCACAGGGTGGGTTTTCCCCTCTATTCTGGGGCATGTGTTTCTGTCTACCCGTGGTCCATTCACCTGTATTTTCCTTTATTAAACTCTTCTTACTGTCTACGCTGCCTGCAGCTCTTGATATTGGATGTGTGTTGCTAAATGGTCTTGGGTTTATTTACCGTATTAGACCGGCTGCCGACATACATTCAATATTCTGTTTAGGTCTTTTTTCCACAGGCAGTGCAGTCACGTCCTGAGAAAGTCTTGTTGCTGTCGGGACGTTAAGTAATGTACAACCAACCAATCCCCCTCCGGTGCTTTAAGTGCCAGGCAGAGGCTTCATGCGCCCGTTGCACTAAGCCCGGACACTCTGCTGAGTCCTGCACAGCCATCCCCCTGTGTGTGAATTGCCAGGGGGCACACCTCCCAGTAAAGGTTGAATTGGACGAACCGCCCACCGCTGAAGAGACCCTCACAGCCATCCACCAGCTCAAGAGTGGCAAAGCAGCAGGCATTGATGGAATACCGCCAGAGATCTGGAAACATGGAGGCACAAGCACTGCACAACAAGCTCCATGACCTCTTTCTCTGCTGCTGGGAGGAAGGAACACTACCAAAAGATCTCCGTGATGCAGTCGTTATCACCCTGTACAAGAACAAAGGCGAGAAGTCTGACTGTTCCAACTATCGGGGAATTACCCTGCTGTCCATTGCTGGGAAAATCCTTGCAAGGCTGCTCCTGAATCGGCTGGTACCTGCCATCGCTGAAGACCAACTCCCAGAGGGCCAGTGTGGCTTCAGAGCAAACAGGAGCACCACCGATATGGTCTTTGTGCTGAGACAGCTACAGGAGAAGTGCCGCGAGCAGAACAAAGGGCTGTACGTAACATTTGTCGACCTAACAAAAGCGTTCGACACTGTGAGCAGGCAAGGCATGTGGCAGATCCTGGAGCGACTTGGCTGTCCCCCAAAGTTCCTCAACATGATTGTCCAGCTACACGAGGACCAGCAAGGCCAGGTCAGACTCAACAATGACCTCTCAGAACCATTCCCTATTCTCAACGGCGTAAAGCAGGGCTGCGTGCTGGCACCGACCCTCTTCACCATCTTTTTTAGCATGATGTTGAAGCAGGCCACAGTGGACCTTGATGATGACGATGCAGTGTACATCAGGTATCGTCTCGATGGCAGTCTGTTCAACCTCAGACGACTGAAGGCCCACACGAAAACCCTAGACCAACTGATTCGTGAGCTGCTTTTTGCTGATGATGCTGCCCTCGTTGCACACACAGAGAGAGCCCTGCAGCGCATCACGTCTTGCTTCGCAGATGCTGCCCAGCTCTTTGGACTCGAGGTCAGTCTGAAAAAGACAGAGGTCCTCCATCAGCCGGCACCCAAGACAGTGTATCGCCCTCCTCACATCACCATTGGCGAGTCTGAACTAAAGTCAGTGCACCAGTTTACTTACCTTGGCTGCATTATCACGTCGGACGCCAAGCTGGACAAGGAGCTTGACAGCAGGCTGGCAAAAGCGAACAGCGCTTTCGGGCGACTTTTCAAGCGGGTGTGGCACAATCAACAGCTGAAAACAGGCACCAAGATCAGCGTGTACAGAGCTGTGGTCCTCACCACCCTGCTGTATGGTTCCGAGTCCTGGGCCCTCTACCGCAGCCAACTACGACTCCTCGAACGCTTCCACCAGCGCTGCCTGCGTACCATCCTGGGCATTCACTGGAGTGACTATGTCACCAACGTCGAGGTCCTTGAACAGGCTGAAACTGTGAGCATCGAGGCTTTGCTGTTGCGGACACAGCTCCGCTGGGCGGGGCATGTCTCCAGGATGGAGGATCATCGCCTACCAAAGATCACCCTGTTCGGCGAGCTTGCTACTGGACACCGTGACAGAGGGGCACCAAAGAAGAGATACAAAGACTGTCTCAAGAAGTCACTTAGTGCCTGCCAAATCGACCACCACCAGTGGTCTTCGCTTGCTGCGGACCGTGACACCTGGCGCTCCACCATTTACAAGGCAGCTGTCTCCTTTGAGGACTCTCACAGAGCTAGCCTTAAGGACAAGCGGCTCAGGAGAAAAAACAGAGATGCCGCAGCTCAGAACCCCGGCCATACCTTCCCCTGCAGCCACTGCGGTCGAACCTGCCTGTCTCGGATTGGCCTCCGCAGCCACGAACAAGCCTGCAGACGTCGTGGGCAACTCCTATAAAATCTTCGTTCGCGAAGTCAAGCCAAGAGAGAGAATTGCCAGGGGGCGCATAATTATGGCTTCGAACAAGAAGTGCCCTCGTTGGATATCCGAGTGCAGGATTCAGCAGGTGCGCGTGGAGAAGGGGCTGTCCTTTGCGGACGCAAAAAAAAAAAAAAAAACTGGTTGACGGCCTTGGTGCAGCTGAGGCTGCCCCAAACTCCTAACACCTTTGTGTATACATTCAGTGTTGCGGTGGCAGGCAAGCACCACACTAAAGATTTCTCATGTCAAACCCCAACTTCTTGGTTGGGGGCGGAGCCTCGGCTCCTCTCGCCCCTGGAGAGTAACCCTCCTCTGTTGGTGACGAGGAGCCAGGGAACGAAGAAGGCGGTCACTGCCGGTTCGGTAGTACCGCCTTCTGTTGCTCCTAAGCCTCAGCTTCCACCCAAGCCTGTCAGTATGTCTACTCCAAAGGCTTCTGGCTCTGGTCAGCCTTCTAAGGCCGCTAACTCTAGCGGCAGGAACGCTGCCCAGGACCAGAAGTCTAAAAAAGCTGTGCGCACGGGCCCAGAAGGGGAACACTGATATCCCCTGTAACGCACGCAGACTTGCCCACAGTCGCACATACAGACTCTCACGCAACAGACGCATACACCGCCACTGACTCAGACGGGCGCATTCATGCGGTAAAACAAACACACGGGTTCCCTTTCTAAAGTGACTTTATACAATATACAAGAAAAGAAACACTTAAAGATTATCAGACTATATACACTCCACCTTCCCCACTACATCCAAATCACATACACAACACACTCTATCTCGGCCAGGCTAGGCTTTAGTCTCACACTGTCTCCAACCTGTTTGATGTTATTGCCTGGTTACGTTGGTCCTTCTCACGTCTAGGCGTGAAAGTCTTTCGTCGTACGCTTCTTCTTGCCGTCCTGTCTCTTTGGCACGGACGTCCTCGTTCTCGTACGGTAGCGCAGTTCTCGCTTTGACTCGGGTGTCTTGGTCCCGGTCAGACTCACTCTCAGTGAAGAGCTGGAGGGGTGATGACCTCACGTTAGGTCTGGTGACTCGACGTCTCGGCATCCGTCTCTCCCTCTTTACAAGCACTCTGAATACGACAACAAAAGTCCCAACGTAACACTTGCTAAACACACAACATATTGGATCAATGAGAAACGTCACGTAACCTGGCTGATACAAATAACTCACACGTTCATTCACACACACACACACACGTGCTTCATAAACTGTCTACTTCTGTAACACCCCCATATCTCTGTCACTATCTTGAAACAGACTATAGCCTAACACTCTTGCTATACACTACTCTATACACTGGAAAAGACTATGCTTAACCAACCACGTACTATCTTCATAGCGGCTTAGACATACACACCTCACATTCCTGTAGTTATCTATCGCGGTAAACAACTGTATACAAAAACACCGGTTACTTCACTGAATTCTAAACCAACATAACTAAACCAAACCGGTCAACACTATACAAACAAATTACTCTTAGCAACGCATACTGTCTTTAACTAAGCAACTATCAATACTACATATATAGAAACATACCTGAATTCTAGGTCTCAGAGTCTTGGAATACGGGCTAGGTATCTCAAACACAACCGTTCCATACGACAAGACAGCCCGTACTACCGATCTAGACCTCTGACAGACACAGCTTCCGCCTAGAACTAACTAAACAGAACTCACTAAAAATCCCGTGCTAACCATGTCTTACAGATTTCCCGTGAAGCCTAATGCCACCCGGACTATCGGCACAAACACACCGTTAACAAAACCCGTACCGTACTAACCCTAATGTATGAGCACTATGCACGAGCATAGAGCTTCATCACATCCCCCTTCAAAACAAATATGTTGCATTGGAGGAGCGGATGGAGGGAGTGGAAGTTGTCGTTGCTGGTGCTGCGGCAGCTCCACTCCCTTCATCTCCGAAGAACCAGAGGAGGCCCGGTAGCCGGCCCCCATGTGTTTCTTCAACTCCTTCCAAGGCAAAGGAAAAGGGGGGGGGGGGGAGGGAACTCTTCACCCCCAGATAAGACATAATCATGTACTCTTTGCTTCAGTGGAATTGTCGTGGTTTTCAATCTAACTTTGAGAAATCACGTCTTTTAGTCAAGTTCTATAACCCCTCAGTAATATCTCTTCAGGAGACTTACCTGAAGACTTCTGACCCTGTGTCCTTTAATGGTTTTAACGCTATACATAAAGGCTCTGATTCGGAGAGGCGCTCGGGTGGAGTGGCTCTTCTCATTAGTAGCCAAATTTTATGTAGCCCCGTTAGCATCGACACATGTCTTCATGTGGTCGCAGCTCGGGTTACCTTGAAGAAGACCATAACCATATGCAGTGCTTACCTGCCACCATCCCTACGGGTCTGTAATAATGATTTTTTTTTTAACTTAGTAGATCAGCTGCCCCCTCTCTTTATTCTCATGGGAGATTTTATCGGTCAAGCTCACCTTTGGGGTAGTGACCACTATGATGGCAGAGGTCAGATGTTAGAAGATGTTTTTTCTCAACTTAACCTAAGTGTCTTTAACGATGGCTCACCTAAGTACGCTAACTCAGGTTTAGGATCTAGTTCTGTTCTAGACATCACTGTGTGTGATCCTTCTCTCATGCTGGACTTTGACTGGAAGGTTCACGACGACTTGTGTGGTAGTGATCACTTCCCAGTAGTCCTGTCATCGGTCAGCTGTGAGGAGGATTCGCCAGTGGGGCGCTGGAATCTCAAGAAAGCTAACTGGCCTCTGTTCGCCTCCCTCTGTCAGTCTCGTATTACAGAGGAGGTGGTCATGTCGGCTGAAGAACCTGTTTCTTGTTTTACTTCTATTTTGTTGGACGTAGCAGGTGAAACCATCCCTAGAACTTTCACATCAGTCCCTCGGAAGCCGAGAGTACCATGGTTCAATGAAGAGTGCAGCAAGGCCCCAAAACGTGCAAATCTGCTCAGCGACGTGCTTTTCGTAATCCGTCGCAAGCGAATATTTTAACATTTAAAAGACAGAGGGCGAAAGCCCGTTACATTTTTAAACGTGAACGCCGTGCTTCCTGGAGCTAAATAAAACAAAAGCCCGTTACATATTTAAACGTGAACGTCGTGCTTCCCGTGCGTCTCATCTTCATCTTCTAGGACTCCGTCCCCAAAAGTCTGGAAGGCTGTTTGAAGAATTAGGAGCGGGGATGGCTCGGCTTCTGTCGGCCATCTTAGAGATGGTGCCAGTTTGGTCACGGATAAAAAAAGCTGAGGCCAATTTGCTTGCCTCCACCATTGCCCATAATTCTTCAACAGAGCATTATTCACCTTTCTTTCAAAGAGAGAAGAAGCGAGAGTCTTGTACTTGTGATTTTATATCGGATAAATCGGAAGACAATAATGCCCCTTTAACATTTTCAGAATTGCAGCAAGCCATGCAGAAATGTAATGACTCTGCTGCTGGACTAGATACCGTCCACTATCAGCTCCTAACACATGTACCTGAGGATTCACTCCTTGTACTTCTCAAGGCCTTTAACCGTATCTGGATAATCGGTCATTTTCCGCCATCTTGGCACCAGGCTGTGGTTGTGCCAATCCTCAAGCCGGGTAAGGATCCTTCCGACCCGGGCAACTACCGGCCAATCGCTTTGACATTGTGTTTATGTAAAACTATGGAACGCTTGGTCAACGCCCGCCTGGTGTGGAGTCTTGAGTCACAGGGTCTCATCACAAACCTCCAGTGCGGTTTCCGGCGCTTCCGTAGTACAACTGACCACCTAGTCCGCTTTGAGTCGTTTATCCGAGATGCTTTTGTCAACAAGCAGCATGTCTATGCAATTTTCTTCGATCTTGAGAAGGCATATGACACTACCTGGAAGTATGGTATAATGTCTGATTTGTCGGACATGGGTTTTAAAGGGCACCTGCCCGTTTTTGTTCACAATGTTTGTCTAACCAGTCGTTCCATGTCCGTTTGGGCTCCACCCTCTGCGACTCCTTTGAACAGGAGATGGGTGTCCCGCAGGGCAGCATTCTATCTCCTGTTTTATTTAGCATTAAAATTAATAACATTGTAAAGGCCGTCAAGGATGATTCCGAATGCTCTTTGTTTGTGGACGACTTTGCTTTGTGTGCACGAGGTCGAGGACTTGCGTCTCTTGAGAGGCGATTGCAGCTGTGCGTTGATCGCACCCAGGAGTGGGTGTCTCTCAACGGATTCAAATTCTCGCCCTCCAAGACAGTCTGTGTGCATTTTACTAACCAGACGAATTTTTTTCCAGAGCCTAGCCTGAGCATTGCTGGAGTGCCAATTAAGGTGGCCGAGGAGGTAAAGTTTCTGGGGGTCATCTCTGACAAAAGACTGACCTTATTCAACCATATTAATTACCTTAGAACCTCTTGTCAGAAGGCCCTCGACGTTCTTCGTGTCGTTGGTTGTACTGACTGGGGTGCAGACCGCATTGTCTTACTTGGACTGTATCGGGCCCTTGTTCGGTCCAAACTGAATTAGGGCTCTGTGGTATATGGCTCGGCTTCCAAGTCTGTTTTACAGCGTCTGAACACAATTCACCATCAAGGTTTGCGGGCCTTCAGGACGTCTCCAGTTCCTAGTCTGGATGCCGAGGCAGGGGAGCCTTCTCTCAAGTTCCGCCGCATCCGTCTCATGCTCAGCTACGTTCTGAAACTGAAGGCCCATCCGGACAATCCTGCCTATGATTGTGTTTTTAAACCGTCGTTTGCAGAGATTTACGATAGCCATCCGGGAGTTGTCCGTCCACTTTCCTTCCGTGTCCGACCTCATCTGCAGGCGGCTGGAGTGGACCTGGACAGAGGTTCGGAATCTCTACAACACATCACTCCACCCTGGCTATTACCAGTTTCTGACATCTTGCTGGACTTGACCGCCCACTAAAAGGACTCTATCCCACCAACCATATACCAACAGAGCCTCGATGAACGCCTTTTAAGTTTTCCTGGCTGGTGAGCACTGCTCAGGCCACAGGCAGGTTGAATTTTTTCAGGGGTTCCTGATTTATGCAGATTCTCTTTAATTACTTCTTCCTCGAAGCAATTACAACAAGGAGGATGTGCTAATCGTTTCCCTGCCTTTTCAACCATCCGGAGGATATCATTTTTACCTCTGAAATGTGACATCTTGGACTGTAAATCTTTGACACTGAAAATGTTGATGGTCGGCCCTAGTGAACTCTACAGGTATGCCGCTCGGCCAGGCTAAACGGAAGGCTGAATCTACAACTGACTCAGTCTACACCCAGACATGCGGCCAGACAGAGAAAAGCGGCACTTCTAAAGAAAGCCAGGAAGAAGAAAAGCAAGGCGGAGCCGGCATCGGACAGCAGGGCATCGATCAAGTGTCACTTTCAAACTACGCGGCGAAACAGCATGGCGGAGACTGCGGACAAGAATGCGTCGTCTGCTACCGCGTCTGCCACGGTCTTCGTATCCACTGGTGACGACGTACAGGTCAGTGACCCTTCTAATGCTGATCTAATGAGACTGCTACGTGAAATGTCTACAAAGCTAGACA
This sequence comes from Semisulcospira habei, assembly GCA_036245525.1. Lineage (NCBI taxonomy): Eukaryota > Metazoa > Mollusca > Gastropoda > Semisulcospiridae > Semisulcospira > Semisulcospira habei. The sequence goes on along the minus strand of BTPG01000003.1, from coordinate 50,827,424 downwards.
AAGTGAATGAGCAATTCGAGGAGTTGAGAGGCGAGATGCATGAGCTAAGAGTGGAAAATCAGACACTGAAGGTTGAATTGGACCAGTGTAGAAAGAAGATAGAGGAGGCAACCAGTCTGGCTACGGAGGCGAAGTTTTTAGCTTCCGTAGCAGAGAAGCGTTTGAACGACTTGGAACAATACACCCGCAGAAATAACGTTCGCATACTGGGGGTACCAGAGGCAGAGAGAGAGAGAGAGAGAGACCGTAGAGGAGTGCGAAAAGAAAGTCCTTCAGATTTTCAAAGACAAGCTACAGCTGCCCGGTCTACAGCCTGGAGATATTGAGGCCTGCCATCGCATAGGTCAACTACAGCAGCGATCACAGGGAAGTGGGCAACAACAGCGAGGGCCGAGACCTGTGATCGTGCGATTCATGTCGAGGAAGGCTGCAGAATTAGTGCTTTTCCATAGACGGAAACTAAAGAACACCTCCTACATCATAACCGAGGACTTAACTCATAGCAACTACACTCTGCTGTCCCAGTGCTGGGACCACCCTGCAGCGCAGGATGCGTGGACAAAACGTGGGAGTGTCTATGTAAAGCGCAAATCTGATTCCAGGGTGATACGTATAGCCTCAATCTCGGACTTGGTGGACAAGGTGCCTATTGGAAGTGACCCAAACACAACACCACCACGGGAGAGAAGACGACGTACGCTTCAGCGCTGAGCTAGCCCGGCGATCGGCTGTATATGGACTCTTTGCCTAAACTGCATGAGTTTCGATGTGCACCCGATCGCGGAGCTGGCTACATGTAGGCAGTGGATGCTTTGCAATCTTTGTGATCACCCTCTGTTTACATGTGTTTTTTCACCTGTGACCTGTAACCTTACGCGTGACACGTTACCTGGGTAAGAGCGGCTACTCTGGCCAATAGGTCAATAAGTTCGCACGAGGTCTGTTCCTCAGTGTGAGGCAGGATGTGATTCTGTTGGAGTGTGTTGTGAGCCAGGCTCGTATGGTCATGATGGTTTAATGTGCTATGTCACTGGCATCTGGTGTTTGAGACTGAGACGCCGAGGGACTGGACACACCTTTCTTGGTGAGGCACGGTACGTACATTTTATTCTCGGCATGGGCAGTCCGAATCGTTTTGGTATGCGAACGTACATTCACAGGTGTCACTCTGTGTGTGCTAATTCGTGTGCCGGGTCGGCCCGGAATGCCCATTTCTCGAGCAGTGACATGCCTCAAAATGTACGTCCTTTCTGCAATATTTTACAGTGGTGTTGTGATGGATGAAGAAACATTGTAGTGTGTCATGTGGCTACAAGTTGTTTTGGGTATTATTTATGCTGCGTGTGCCACAGGTCAGGTGTGTATAATTATGTATATATAATAACGCCTGCATACATGTGTACGGGCGTGTGCATGTATGTCCAGGTACTTTCTGCTGGGTACCTATGTATGTTGTTATGCTATTTATTTTTTTGGAGCGTGTGTGTGTGTGTGTGTACATGTGTGCCTGCATACATGCTTGCATGTGTGTACACTTACATGTGCACGTGCATGTTCATGGGTATGCATGTCTGCTTGTACAGATGTGCAGGATGATTTGTACAAACATGCTTTGGTATGTGTGTGTACTTGCGGGTGCATTTGTGCCGGGTGGATGCATATCATACGCTTCTTCCCGGCATGGGTGTGCTGTGCGGGTGAACACATATGATGGGTACTTTTGTAACTAGGGTACATGTACTCTTCTCATGCACAGAAGTGTGTACATGTGCATGTGTATTTACGCGTGTATGGCATGTGTGTGTGTGTGTGTGTGTGTGTGTGTGTGTGTGTGTGTGTGTGTGTGTGTGTGTGTGTGTGTGTGTGTGTGTGCATGTGAGGGTATTGTGCAGGCGTGCCGGGAGCATGTGTACATACCTGATACTCGCTTTGGTGTGTGTTTGTGCCGGGTGGGTGCGTATTACACACATCCACCGGGCACAGGTGGGTGTACACGCGCATACAAATTTTATGTATACTTTAGTGCACATGTGTGCCTTATATATATTTGTGCGTGTACATTGACATGTATGTTGATGTGTATGTGGCGGGTATGTTACTTGTTGAGCACTCCCAAATGCTAACATTAATATACAGGGCTGACCAGCGGGTGAGTGCGTGCGGCTCTGCGACACTGGTCAAGCCTTAAAGTCCAGGGCAGCAGTTCAGTCCACTTGTCTCTCTGTTGGGAGGGTAAAGCATGACTTACAACTTTGTTCATTCGTACTTTACTTTTACCCCTAATTACCTTTTTCTTTACATGTTACTTGGAGTTGGAGGGGCCAAATACATATGTCCTTTTTTGTATAGATATAGCATTGACTTATAAATATATTGTAATTGCTATTCTAGGAGGGAACTACAGGTATTCCTGAACGCTACACCTTGTTAATGGTGTCATTCCTCATGGAGCTATAGCTGGATATCCTCCCGAAGGAGAAGAGCGGTAATGCTTGCATATATATCAACTTTTTTCCCTTTTTTTTGTTTTTTTCTTGGGTTTTTTTCTTTGCACATGGTTTGCTCCTATATGCTGAGCGTAGAACACACACTTTGTTATGTGACAGGGTTATTAGAGTATGGAACATTTGGTGTAAAATATATGTGTTTTTTCTCCTGTTCCCTGCACCTGTTCAGTCACCTTGGTTCGTTTTGCCACTCACTTGAATTGGCCTTTGTGTGCACCTGCCACACATTCAGTACTGATGATACAGTCAGCCGGTTTGACCATATATGCAAACTGCTGCGTGTAACGGCTGGAAACAAACTCCACTTCCAGTATGGCTAGTATTACCAATGACAGTCCATTAAAAATATGTACCTTTAATGCCAATGGTCTTGGCCAGTATCAGAAAAGGAAAGATGTGCTAGACTACCTCAGACAGTTAAAGGCTTCTATCTACGTTTTGTAAGAGACACATCTCAAGACTAAAAATGAACACATGCTAAGGGTCATGTGAGGCTTTGAATGTTTTCTATGTCATGGCTTGACTTCGCGAACGAAGATTCTATAGGGCTTGCCCACGTCGTCTGCAGGACATAGTCCGTGGGCGTTTCCTAAAGCCTGCGCGGTGGATCTTTTTGGTGGAGTGCAGTGTGCGCAGTACTGGCCCCACCCTTTAAACCCTTGGTTCGTTTGCCATGGCCTAGCAAGCTGGGACGGTGGCATCGAGGTCCTCAGGTCGTAGGTTTTATATCAGACTGTCCTTGTCTTAGTCTCTGGCTCAAAAGCCTTCCCCGGAGACACGGGGGCTTTGATGTCAGGGGTTTCCTCCCTTAGCCTTTCCGCAGCCAAGCGGCCAGACCTGCAAGGCAGCAGGGGACTCGTGGGGGCCGGGGTCGTCTATGTCCCATGCAGATGTGAACATCTGCCCACTGCCCAGACGGTGACACTTACCAGAGGAGAAAAATCCAACGCCGGAACCCGGTATCGAACCTCGTACCTTTGGCATTGGAGGCAGACGCCTTAACCACTGCGCCACTTCCCCGTCTGTGTGGTAATGCTACAAATAGCAAAGGAGTTGCAATTCTGTTTAACAATAACTTTAAGTATAAAGTACATAATGTGATTAGAAGTAATGATGGCGCTTATATTGTACTAGATATTGACATACAGGGTAAGCGGATGACTATTGTTAACCTGTATGGGCCTAGTAATGGGGACTCTCCCATCTTTTTTGAACTGTCTTTGAAGAAATAGGTAGGTTAGATAATCAATATGTAATAGTAGGCGGTGACTGGAATGTTGTACTGGATGTTAATACAGGTATAGAAATATTAACCGCCCTCGATCAATGCAAAAGGTGCTTGAATGTATGCAGGTGTATGATCTAGTGGATGTATGGAGGGTGCTTCACCCAGCATCTAGACACTACACATGGCGTCGCTTTAACTCTGCTCAACAAGGCAGATTAGATTATTTCCTGGTATCGGAATGTTTGATGGTAGAGGTTACTAAGGCAAAAATTAACTCAGGTTATCGTTCAGATCATTCGCTTGTGTCTGTTGATTTTTTTTGCATCGCTTCCTAAGAGAAATAGAACTTACTGGAAATTCAACAATTCACTTCTTAAGGACAAGTCATTTGTAGAAATGGTTAAAAAAAATTGATTCTGGACTTGAAGAGGCAATATGGACTTTTGATTTATAACATGGATTCTATTGATAATGTGAGAAATGATGACCTACAATTTTGCATTAGTGATCAAACCTTTTTGGAGATGATACTCCTAGAAACTCGGGGCCAGTCCATCTCATATGCTAGCCACAAAAAAAGGAAGAAACCAAAAAAGAAGATTCTCTTAAGAACGAGATTAAAAACTTAGAACGTAGTATCCAGCACAATAATATCCCTCTTCTTGAGGCTAAAAAAGCAGAACTCGTGGAATTACGCAAGAAAAAGACAGAGGGTATGATTGTCCGGTCCCGAGCTAAGTGGATCCAAGATGGGGAAAAGACATCAAAATACTTTTGTAGTTTGGAAAGTAGGAATTTTGTTAGTAAATCAATGAACTACTTAGAGAACGATAACGGAGAAGTGATAAATAATATGGATGCTATTGTAAAAGAAACTCAAGCGTTTTATGAGCAATTGTACACTTCGAGGGAAGAAGAGTTAGTTGAGGTTGACCTCTCCTCCACTGTTTTTGCACCCTCGTTGTCTGATGATGCGAAGATGTCTATTGAAGGACCCATTTCGATGGAGGAGGCATTAAAATCATTGAAAAGAATGTGTAACAATAAATCTCCAGGTTCAGATGGTTTTACCACCGAATTTTTTTAATTCTTTTGGGCTGATATTGGTCATTTTCTGGTGAGATCTATAAATTATGGCTTTCAGCATGGCCAGCTGTCAGTAACACAAAAGCAAGGGGTGATCACTTGTATACCCAAAGAGGGAAAGGATAAGAAATTTTTGAAAAACTGGAGACCCATTACTCTTTTAAATACTAGTTATAAAATAGCCTCTGCCTGCATAGCAGAACGTCTGAAACTGGTTTTACCCTCTATTATACACCAAGACCAAAAAGGCTTTTTGAAGGGCAGATATATTGGTGAGAACATACGGCTTCTTTACGATGTACGTTTTTACACTCATGTAAACCAGGTGCCAGGTCAACTGGTTCTCATAGACTTTGAGAAAGCATTTGACTCGGTCGCCTGGTCCTTTGTGGAAAAATGTCTTGACTTTTTCAACTTTGGTCCAGATATGAAGAAATCGATTAAAACATTTTACTGTGATATTAAGGCCTGTGTCTCTGTTAATGGTCGCTATTCTGGGTGGTTTCCAGTAGAAAGAGGATGTCGTCAAGGCGACCCAAGTTCTCCGTACATTTACTTAATCTGCGCGGAAATTCTGGCCTCTATTCTACGCCAGAATGAAAATATAAGTGGGTTAAAAGTTAAAGATATATACTTACTTCTGTCTCAGTTTGCAGATAACACTTCATTGTTTTTAAATGGAAGCAAAAGGCCTTTCGAAGAAAGCATCCACAGTCTACAATACTTTGCATCTATCTCAGGTCTCTAGATGAATATGGATAAAACGCAGGTGGTCTGGCTTGGACCTATGAGGAATTCACACACTCGGTTCATGTCCAAATTCAACTTCATCTGGGACCCTGGGATTTTTAAGGTTCTTGGTATAAAGCTCTCCACAAACATTAATATTATAACCGCTATTAATTACGATGGCAAACTTGCTGAAATTCAGCGAGTTTTGTATGTTTGGTCTAAGCGTCAACTTACACCATTAGGTAAAATTACGGTAATCAAAACACTTGCAGTGTCAAAGATTGTCCATCTTTTTATGAACCTCCCAGATCCTCCTGCACAGTTTTTGACTGACCTTGAAAAATAGTTGTTTACATTCTTGTGGGATGCAAAGAGAGCAAAAATAAATAAAGCTGTTGTCTGTTCAGCATACAATGAAGGTGGCTTGCGAATGTTAAATGTTTATTCTTTTTTGACGTCTATGAAGGTCAGTTGGCTTAGAAGGGTCTTTGATGTATCATGTGACTCATTGGTACGTCGGATTCTGGTCAGCTGCTATCCTATGTTTAGTAACATGCAGGTGTTTGGTGGTGAATATGCAAACGTTTTAATGCTTCATTGTGATAATTGCTTCTGGGCCGATGTTGCCAAACATTACAAGATTGTTTGTAACAAGTGTGTACCTGAAAATTCTGATGAAGTGCTCTCAGAACGTATTCATTATAACAAGAACATTATTAGAGACAGGAAAACGGTTCATATCACCGAATGGAGAGACAAAGGAATTTTGGTTATTGGAGATCTGCTTGATGAGAATGGCTCTCTGTTGTCTTTCGAGTCATTCAAGTTGCTGTTCCCTGATGTGTCTACTCATTTCTTGATGTACTCTGGTGTAGCTAATGCTGTCAGGGCCTACTTAACCTCATTAGCAGTAGAGCCAGTTAAGGAAGGAAATAGTACCGGCAATAAAGTCTGGAACATTATCTTGCAGGGTTGTAAAACCATATATTTAACATTGGTCAAATCAAAGTCAAGGCCTATTTGTATTCAAAAGTGGTCTCAATGTTTTGATATTGACATACCAAGCTGGAAATGTATTTTTTCAAAACCCTTCAAAACCACACCAGACTCCCAACTAAAATGGTTCCAGCTAAGGTTATTGCATCGGTTGCTGCCCACAAAGCGATTTCTATTTCTGCGTAAATTGTCTGAATCTGCAATTTGCACCTTTTGTAAGAATGAGGACGAAACCCTTTCCCACCTGTTCTGGAACTGCTTGTATGTACAGATATTTTGGTCTGACATGGGACAATGGTTGCGAGACAACTGTGTAAACTGCACTAATTTTGAGTTCACAAAAAGTCTTATTGTCTTTGGCACAGCTACGCACTTTAGGTCAGACATTGTCTTAGACCTCATAATATTAGTTGCTAAGTTTTATGTTTACAAATGTAGATTAGAAGAAACCCCGCCTAATTTAAGGCACTTTGTTAGAATTATGAAGAGTCGCTATCTATGTGAGAAGTACCGATTTGGAATTACTGGTCAGAGTAACAAGTTTTGTCATATGTGGTATCACTATGCTACACCTTTTGGCGAATTGTAATGCTATTACAGTGTTAGAGGCTGCAGCCTCACCATTGGCGATAGTGTGCAGACGGCTTCTGGCACTGCCAGGCATCTCACTAAGGCATCCAGGGTTGGTTCAAGGTAGCAAGGGTGGCTTAGCTGGATTCCCTTGTGCATGTATCCATTTGTGTCTGTCCAGCACGACTGTTCAGACCTATGTAAACTTTGCTTGTCATTTGTTGTGTGTTCGAGCGGTGTGTGTTCTAAGAGAGTGGGGCGGGGAGGGGGTGGGGGGGGGGGTGTAAATAGGATCGTGGGAGGGGTGGGGAGGGGGGTACATACTTATGTGCTGATATTTTTTTCTATACTTTTCGATCTGTGATTGTGTAACTTGATTTGCAATGTAATTATGTATATATGGCTTTTGTATATATATGCGTGTGTATGCATATGTATATATATATATATATATATATATATATATATATATATATATATATATATATATATATATATATATATATATATATATATATGTATGTATGTATGTATATTTCTATATAAAATATACTGTATGCCTAATTTAAATACCGAAATAAAGAATTCGAAAAAAAAAAAAAAGTTTTCCTGGCTATTGTCATATCTATACGGATGGGTCAAAGTCTGTGGATGGGAGAGTTGTTGCGGCCGCAGTGTCCTCTCGCCATCCTAGACGCCCATTTAAGCACCGCCTCCCAGACCATTCATCTGTATTTAGTGCAGAACTGCAGGCAGTTCTGCTGGCACTCAGGCATGCTTATCAGTCTAGAGAACGGAACTTCCAGATTCTGTCTGACTCTCTTTCTGCCCTGCAGAGCCTTCAGGGCTTGTGCAGATTAGAGAGCTCTACGCAGACTTGATGAAGGAATATTATGACATTTTTATTTGGGTCCCAGGGCATGTGGGCATCGAAGGCAGCAGGATCGCAGATTCTGCTGCCAACGATGCCTGCAATGACCCTTTTCCTGACGCACAGACTGTTCATAGTGATTTTAGACCTGTGAGTAGTGCGTACATAGCCCGTGAGTGGCAGTCCGAGTGGGACAAAGAGGAAGCTAAGAAGCTGTATGAAGCTCTTCCTAAGTTGTACCCGTCTTTTCTAAGCGTGTTTCTTTCTCCGTTGGGTACTTCTTCCTAAGGTGTCCGACAGTCTACCTTGCCGCTGCGGCAGCCGCCGTGAGGGGACTGTCCTTGCTCGGCTCCACATCGGGCACACGTTAGTTAAGCACTCTTACTTACTAAAACAGGATGACCGTCCATGGTGTTATGCCTGTGACGAGCAGTTTTCTGTTCGACACTTTTTCGCTGTCTTGTGCCGATCTAATTGACACAAGATAAAAGCGCTTTGCAGCAGACTCCTTGAAGGTTTTGTTTTGGGGGACAAAATCTTCAATTTCTTGAGAGAATGCAATATTTTAAACAAGATCTGAGCATTCATAGACTATGTAAATTTTTATTATTTTGCCCTTTTTGAGAGTCTGTAGACGTTTCTTTTAAAGACTCGTGCGACATTTTAGCATGACATGTTTGTAAGATATCTTTACATCTTGTCTTAAGACCTTTCTTTTAGTCTGGCTGACCAGATTTTTACCCATCCCGCCGTGAGATGACCTTAGTCACCTGCTCGGCGTTAAACCCCAATAAATAATCAAAAACTGTCCCACGTTCCCCGAACTGTGGACGTCATCTCGACACACTCCACTAGCGCAGCCTCTGTCGACTTTGATGTCTTGGCAACAAGTCTCTCGTTGCCCGAGCGGTGAATGTCCTCACGACACGTTTCTCCAGCGGCAGCCTCTGTTGACTTTGACGTCTCGGCGTCGCGTCCCTCGCTCCACACAAGAACTCTGTACAATAATGTTCTAATGTCATAACACTTGCTTAACATACACATATTGGATGATATGAGGTACATTACGTAACCTGGCTGATACAAATAAATCTACATGTTCATTCACACACTCGTGCTTACTAAAACAGACTAGATTCGCAACACACCATAACTCGGTCACTACACTGAAAAAGACTATAACATGACGCACGCGCCACACACTGGTTCGTACATAAGAAAAGATAATACTTAACACACCCACAAACTACCTTCGAAAACAACCTAGGCATACACACATCACATTCCTTAGTTATCCATCCCGGTAAATAACTATAAAGAAAAATCCGCGGTTATCTCAATAAATTCTAAACAGACATAACTGAACCAAATCAAGCTACACAACCGAACTAAGTCTTACTAACGCATACTACCTTTAGCTCGCTAGCTGTTGATAATACATATAAAAAACGTACCTGAAATCTAGGTTTCAGAGTCTTGGAATACGGCTTGTATCCGACATACGTCCATCCTCACTGACAGACTAGCACGTACTAACTACTCTTGAACTCTGGTTAGGCTGAGCTGCGCCACTAGAACGCCGTGCGGATTGTTGACCTCACGATCGCACAGAAATCATGAATACACGGACTATTTGTCACTAGACAAACCGCTGACAGGACAACACAATGTAGAATTCTTGTGTGAACTTTATGCGTGGGCGTAGAGCTTCATCACATCCCGCGACGCTGTGTTTATAGTGACGACTCGATGTTATGCGTCACTTATCGCAGTACTAACATTTGACGTATCAGAAAATCCGCAATGGCCAGGCTGGACAGGATCTGGCAAAGTAACTCCATCAGCTTCACCATCAAGTACAGGCTTCACAAGTCCCTCTTAGTGTCCATTCTACTCTACGGCTGTGAGACTTGGACATTGCTTGCAGACTCAGAAAAGAAAATCCGGCCTTTGAGAACATGTGCTTGAGGAAGTTGCTCCGCATCTCGTTCCGCGAGCACAAGACCAACGAATATGTACGGAGTACTGTCACTTCCCTGGTGGGCCCACATGAACCCCTTCTGGCAACCGTGAAACGGCGCAAGCTTGCTTGGTTTAGCCACGTGACCCGACACAACACCCTGTCCAAGACTATCCTCCAAGGCACTCTCGAAGGAAGCCGCCGGCGAGGTCGTCAGAGAAAGAGTTGGGTCGCAAACATAAAAGAATGGACCGAACTCGAGATGTCAGACTTGCTTACCACCGCCCAAAATAGAACTCAGTGGAGAGCACTGTCTGTTGCTGCTGCCTTTCAGTCCCCCCAACGCCCAGATCGGGCAAGGGACTGAAGATGATGATGAGGAGAATCAACTTTACAATTTTCTTGCTGATTTTCACGCCTAGGGCTTACAGGTCACAATTTGACCTAATCCTACCCCAGGGTCGGGACAAACAGCAGGCTCATGCAAACACTGTTCATTAAAATCATTCAGGTATTAATGAAAAGATTTTTTTTCTTAAACAAATTAAAACTTTGTTAGCTGTTTTACAAATGACTCCTAAAAAGGGGTGCAGAACATTGATTTTCACACCTAGGGCATACAGGTCACAATTGACCTAATCGCACCTGACAGCAGAGACAAACTGTAGGCTTGTGTAAATACCGTATACGAAAAATCTTGCGATTATTAATGAGAAGATTGTTTTTTTCGTAAAAAAGATTCAGTTTGTTGAAGATTAACACATATACTTCGTGAAAGTAATCCCCAAAAGGTGAAAATATATTAAAAAAAATATATAATTCAAAATGTTCTAGAGGTACAATTCTGGTTAACGAACTCATTCAATAAGTCCCTTTTATCTAGCTATACGCAAAATATCTAGTAAAAATAAGAAACATTACGGACTCCAGTGTGGATCAACTGCTTTTTGTGAAACAGTCATTTTCTCGCCAATGAGCATCTTAATCAAAAAATCGAAAAACAAGATCCGAGATAATTCTTTTAGAAACAATATCCTAAAGTTTCAAGCTTGTCCGTCCTTAAACGCGGGCTATAGTCGCTGTCACATCCACATCCACACACACACACACACACACACACACACACACACACACACACACACACACACACACACACACACACACACACACAAACACAAACACACACATACGGCGCTTGGCGCCAAAAAGACGTTCTCTAGCATTTTAATGTTTGCGTAAATAGACGTGACGTCATTTATATCGTGTTACTTCTTTGCCAGAATTTCTGAGCCGAACGCCAAAAACGTCATGTGCATGCTCCGGGAGCGCTCCGACCTAGCCCCATTTCAAAGTCTACTGTATTTTAAATACGGTAGACAAAAAAAAACAACAACCTTGACTTCCGCAGAAAGTGAGACAGTGGCGGTGACGTAAACGAAGCAACTTCGTCACCATGCAGACATTGACACAATACTCTAAATATGACGCAAATCTCTCTCTCGCGCGCGTTCTCTGTCTCACATACAAACATGTGCGCATCTCCAGGAGGCATAGATCCTCATGCGCCCTCGGGGCGCATGAGGATCTGTGCCTCTTGGAGATGTTCTTGGAGATGTTCGGAGCGCGCGCGCACGCACACACTAATACGCACACACACATATCAACGCGCTTTCAGAAGAGCATGCAAATGACTCGTGTACTTAGCAATCATGTAGCTAGACAGAGTCAATCTGCTTTCACACAAATTATAGCAAGACTTAAATTGTTTCGTGAAATTCTAGTTTTGTAACAATTTTCGTAAGCCTATGAAGCGAAAGTGAAACTCATATCACATAAAATATAAATTACTTAATAACTAAAACGTATGTCATGACAAATGACGTTTCACAAACCAATGACGTGTATGTCCTGCGCCCACTATGGAACTAACTGACGCATTGGCAGATCTGCGAAACTTTTTCAATAGGAGATATTTCAATATCAGAATTAGGTCAAAGACAAAAGGCAGAGACCCTTGACAGCGAGGACAGCTCTCATATAGAAGGGACTTTGTGGGTTATGGTTCATCCCATCTTGTTATATTGTGTGTGGATATGAGTGTAACGTGATAGTGTTGAGAATTGTGTATTTTGTGAAGAGTATTTTTAAGTCCTTCTATTTATAGAAGGGACATTTTAGGACGGGTCGCGGTGGGGCGAATTTAATAGCATGTGCATGATGTCAAAGGCGGGCGGGCTAAATCTCTAACAATTGAAGCAACAAGATAAAAAACTTACGTCATGTCTAGTTACGCTAACCTCGCTGCTGAACGTATATTTGGCGCGAAGCAGCGTATGTGCGTATGCATGTGAGTATGTATGTGTGTGCGTATGTATGTAAACAAGAGAATCTCCGATATTTCTGTACGCACAAGCTTGAAACTTGGCAAAATACTTTCTTACGTGGGTGGCTAAGAGAGCCTCCGGGCATATTGTAATTACATGTCTCATTGAAGACATAAAAGACCGTTTATAGAAAATTGGTTGACCCAGATTTGAGTCCTTAATTTTTGTCATATTTACTTGAACTTTTGCATATAACTAGTTTAAAGAAAGACATTGAATGAGTTTGTTAGCCAGCTTCGTATCCTTTCAACTTCTTTAGTAAAAATTAATTAATTATTTTCAGAAAAGAATTCTCTTCTCTAATCTTGGCTTGGCTTCGCAAACGAAGATTCTGTAGGGCTTGCCCACGTCTTCTGCAGGCATTTTCGTGGCTGCGGAGGCCAATCCAGGACAGGCAGGTTCGACCGCAGTGGCTGCAGGAGAAGGTCTGGTCAGGGTTCTGAGTTACGACAACTCTGTTTTTTCTCCTGAGGCGCTTGTCCTTTAGGTTAGCTCTGCGAGAGTCCTCAAAGGAGACGGCTGCCTTGTAAATGGTGGAGCGCCAGGTGTCACGGTCCGCAGCAAGCGAAGACCACTGGCGGTGGTCGATTTGACAGGCACTAAGTGACTTCTTGAGACCATCTTTGTATCTCTTCTTTGGTGCCCCTCTGTCTCGGTGTCCAGTGGCGAGCTCGCCGAACAGAGTGATCTTGGGTAGGCGATGATCCTCCATCCTGGAGACGTGCCCCGCCCAGCGAAGCTGTGTACGCAGCAGCAAAGCCTCGATGCTCACAGTTTCCGCCTGTTCAAGGACCTCGATGTTGGTGACATAGTCACTCCAGTGAATGCCCAGGATGGTACGCAGGCAGCACTGGTGGAGGCGTTCGAGGAGTCGTAGCTGGCTGCGGTAGAGGGCCCAGGACTCGGAACCGTACAGCAGGGTCTTGAGGACGACAGCTCTGTACACGCTGATCTTGGTGCCTTTTTTCAGCTGTTGATTGTGCCACACCCGCTTGAATAGTCGCCCGAAAGCACTGTTTGCTTTTGCCAGCCAGTTGTCCAGCTCTTTTTCCAGCTTTGCGTCTGACGTGATGATGCAGCCAAGGTAGGTGAACTGGTGTACGGACTTCAGTACGGACTAGCCGATGGTGATGTGGGGAGGGCGATGCTCTTCCTTGGGTGCCGGCTGATGAAGGACCTCTGTCTTTTTCAGACTGACCTCAAGACCAAAGAGCTGAGTAGCATCTGCGAAGCAGGACGTGATGCGCTGCAAGGCTCTCTCTGTGTGTGCAACGAGGGCAGCGTCATCAGCAAAGATCAGCTCACGAATCAGTCGGTCTAGGGTTTTGGTGTGGGCCTGCAGTCGAGACGATACCTGATGTACATTGCGTCGTCATCGTCGAGGTCCACTGTGGCCTGCTTCAACATCATGCTAAAGAAGATGGTGAAGAGGGTCGGTGCCAGCACGCAGCCCTGCTTCACGCCATTGAAAATGGGGAATGGTCATTGAGAGGTCACTGTTGAGTCTCACCTGGCCTTGCTGGTCCTCGTGGAGCTGAACGATCATGCTGAGGAACTTTGGGGGGCAGCCTAGTCGCTCCAGGATCTGCCACATGCCTTGCCTGCTCACCGTGTCGAACGCTTTTGTTAGGTCGACAAACGTTACGTACAGCCCTCTGTTCTGCTCGCGGCACTTCTCCTGAAGCTGTCTCAGCACAAAGACCATGTCGGTGGTACTCCTGTTGGCTCTGAAGCCACACTGGCCCTCTGGGAGGTGGTCTTCAGCGATGGCAGGTACCAGCCGATTCAGGAGCAGCCTTGCAAGAATTTTCCCAGCAATGGACAGCAGGGTAATTCCACGATAATTAGAGCAGGCAGACTTCTCTCCTTTGTTCTTGTACAGGGTGATGATGACTGCATCACGGAGATCCTTTAGTAGTGTTCCTTTCTCCCAGCAGCAGAGAAAGAGGTCATGGAGCTTGTTGTGCAGTGCTGGGCCTCCATGTTTCCAGATCTCTGGCGGGATTCCGTCAATGCCTGCTGCTTTGCCACTCTTGAGCTGGTGGATGGCTGCGAGGGTCTCTTCGGCGGTGGGCGGTTCGTCCAATTCAACCTTTAGTGGGAGGCGTGGGATTTGGAGGATGACTGTTTCTTGAACAGTGCGCTCAGCGCGAAGAGGTCCTGAAAGTATTTCGACCAGCGGTTCAAGATGGAGGTATTATCTGTGAGGAGTGCCTGTCCATCAGCGCTTCGCAGAGGACTTTGTACCAGGTGCCTAGGGCCATACACTGCTTTCAGTGCTTCGTAGAAGCCCATGTAGTCACCGTTGTCAGCGCAAAGCTGGGTCCTCTGTGCGAGTCTGGACCACCACTCGTTTTGGAGCTCTCTAAGCTTGAGCTGGAGACTGCTGCAGATGAGGCGGAAGGCAGACTTCTTCATAGGGCAGGAAGGCTGGGCTAGGTGGGCCTGGTGGGCGGCTCTTTTTTTTTTTTTTTTTTGCTAGAAGTTCCTGGATCTCTACGTCGTTTTCGTCAAAGCAGTCTTTGTTCCTCTTTCTAACAAAGCCCAAGACTTCCACAGAAGATTTTACAATAGCAGTTTTCAGTTGTTCCCAGAGTGTTTCAGGGGAGGGGTCTGCTGGATCAAGTGTGTCTTTGAGCATGCGCTGTAAATCTGTCTGAAGGGCAGCTTTCTTGTCGTCACGCTGAAGGCTGGCAAAATCAAACTTTTTCTTGGGGGGGGGGGGGGGGCCTTTCTTGGGTTTCAGCTTGAGGCGGAGCCTAAGTTTGCAGCGGACAAGGCGGTGGTCAGTGTGGCACTCTGCGCTGGGCATCACTCTGGTGAGGAGGACGTCACTGCGGTCCCTCTGACGCACTAGGACATAGTCGATGAGGTGCCAGTGTTTGGAGCGAGGATGAATCCAGGTGGTCTTTCGACTGTTCTTTTGCTGGAAAGTAGTGTTGGTGATGACAAGTTGCTGCTCTGTACAGAACTCCAACAGTAGGCGGCCATTGTCATTGCAGTTCCCAACGTCATGCTTGCCGAGGACTCCTTTCCAGGCTTCAGAGTCCTGGCCCACTCTGGCGTTGAAGTCGCCAAGGATGATGACTTTGTCGTCTGCAGGGGTGCTCTGTAGGAGGCTGCGCAGGTCAGAGTAAAACTTGTCTTTTTCTTCAGGCTCTGCCAGGAGGGTTGGGGATTACACACTGAGAAGGGTGACGTATTGCTGGTGTCTCAGTGGGAGGCGCATGGACATGATGCGGTCGGAGTGACCCGTTGGTAGGTTTTCCAACTTAGTCGCAATGGGGGTCTTGACCATGAAGCCCACGCCTGAGAGCCGTCTTTCTGATGCAGGCCTGCCTGACCAGTAGAGGGTGTAGCCAGCGCCAAGTTCTTGGAGGCTGCCTTCCTCCGGGAGGCGTACTTCGCTGAGCGCGGCGATGTCGATGTTTGACCTCCGCAATTCATGAGCAATGAGGGCGGAGCGACGTTCAGGGCGTCCGCTGTCTGCTGTGTCGAGCATAGTTCGGATGTTCCAGCATGCTACGTTGAGTCCGCTCGTGGTCGTCATGAGAGTGGATCCGTTGCTTTTTCTTGTTTTCTGACCGCAGGAGAAGATGCCCGTTGAACGCGGCTAGCCAACTGGGGTTACAAGGGGATGAGCTTTGGTTAGGCCACCTTTTCCAGGCGACCAATATCCTGAACCGCCTGCATGCAGGTTTGAGACTGCGGCTTCCAGTGACATCTTTCACCTGCCGTTTTGCCCCTTGCCCATCGCTACAGGACTTGGAAAGGTCAGTGTCATGGTCCGTGGGCGTTTCCTAAAGCCTGCGCGGTGGAGCTTTTTGGTGGAGTGCAGTGTGCGCAGTACTGGCCCCGCCCTTTAAACCCTTGGTTCGTCTGCCATGGCCTAGCAAACTGGGACGGTGGCATCGAGGTCCTCGGGTCGTAGGTTTTATATCAGACTGTCCTTGTCCTAGTCTTTGGCTCAAAAGCCCTCCCCGGAGACACGGGGGCTTTGATGTCAGGGTTTTCCTCCCTTAGCCTTTCCGTAGCCAAGCGGCCAGGCCTGCAAGGCAGCAGGGGACTCGTGGAGGGCGGGGTCGTCTATGTCCCGTGCAGATGTAAACATTTGCCCACTGCCAGTGGGCAGTTAGGTGGTTAATAATGACAGGTGATTTGGCATGTGGGGGGTTGCTAAAACAAGAGTCTGATTTAGTGGCAAAGGCTTGCGCAGGACGTACACACGTACTCAGACTGTGCTTGTGAAGAAGAGCCAAAACCACCCGGCACTTACCTTTTCATCAAAGCTGCCGATAGCCAGGAACTGGGACGAGGGGGACCAGGCCACTGTCTTGATGCCCAATGCCCACTGGTAGACCGAGTAGCGAGCCAGACATCGACCATTAACTGAGTATAGCAGAAGCTGATATGTAACGCACGAGTAAAGGACTCGTGAGAAAAGAATCAAAATACTAAAAAAAAACAACTGTACTTCTAGAGAATGTCAGACAGTGGCGGTGACGTAAAAGAGACAAATCCGTCACCACTCAGACACTGACATAATACTCTAAATATGACGTCATTCTCCCTCGCGCGCGCGTCTCTCTCTCCTCTCACACAACCATGCGCGCATCTCCAGGAGGAATAGATCCTCATGCGCCCTATAAAATAATAAAATTACGTAAAAACTAATACTTACGTCATGACAAATGACGTTTGACAAATCAATGACGCGTATGTCCTGCACCCCTTATAGAACGCACTGACGCATAGGCCGATCTGCGAGACTTTTTCAATAGGAGATAATTCAACATCAGAATCAGATCAAAGACAAAAGGTAGAGACCACTGACAGCGAGGACAGCTCTCAACTAGAAGGGCCTTTGTGGTTATGGTTCATCCATCTTGTTTGATATTTTACGTGATATGAGTTTCATTTTCTCTTCAAAAGTTTGAGAAAATGGTGACAAAACTAGAACTTCACGGTACAATTTCAATCCTGCTATAATTTGTGTGAAGGCAGGCTGACTTTACCTAGCTACATGATATACTAAGTGCACGGGTCACTTGCATGCTCTTCTGAAACCGCGTCGATGTGTGTGTGCGTGTTTAGTGCGTGCGTGCGCGCGCGCTCCAAACATCTCCAGGCGCATGAGGATCTATTCCTCCTGGAGATGCGCGCATGTTTGTGTGTGTGCGTGTGTGTGTGTGTGTGTGAGAGAGAGAGAGAGAGAGAGAGAGAGAGAGAGAGAGAGAGAGAGAGAGAGAGAGAGAGAGAGAGAGAGAGTGAGTGAGTGAGTGAGTGAGTGAGTGAGTGAGTGAGTGAGTGAGTGAGTGAGTGAGTGAGTGAGTGAGTGAGTGAGTGAGTGAGTGAGTGAGAGAGAGAGAGAGAGAGAGAGAGAGAGAGAGAGAGAGAGAGAGAGAGAGAGAGAGAGAGAGAGAGAGAGAGAGAGAGAGAGAGAATGACAATGACAATGATCCTTTATTTGACAACGGTAAAAGTTTTGGTAAACTAGAACTTCACGGTACAATTTCAATCTTGCTATAATTTGTGTGAAGGCAGGTTGACTTTACCTAGCTACATGATATACTAAGTGCACGGGTCACTTGCATGCTCTTCTGAAACCGCGTCGATGTGTGTGTGCGTGTTTAGTGCGTGCGTGCGCGCGCGCTCCAAACATCTCCAGAGAGTGAGAGAGTGAGTGAGTGAGTGAGAGAGAGAGAGAGAGAGAGAGAGAGAGAGAGAGAGAGAGAGAGAGAGAGAGAGAGAGTGAGTGAGTGAGAGAGTGTGAGAGAAAGAGAGAGAGAGAGAGAGAGAGAGAGAGAGAGAGAGAGAGAGAGAGAGAGAGAGAGAGAGAGAGAGAGAGAGAGAGAGAGAGAGAGAGAGAGAATGACAATGATCCTTTATTTGACAACGGTAAAAGTTTTGATAGTAACAACCATTTTTCGAACTTGCCGTTGCTAATCTACTGATTACAGAGTTACTATCGCACTAATTTTTTTCTACTACTGAAAAGGGGAAAAAAATTACATGACACAGCACAAGCCAAAAATGAAGAAGAAGAAGAAGAAAAAAAATGTAAGGGGGAAGTGCCATAGGAATTACCAACTTTACTGGTCGGGCACAATGACATGTTGTGAGGTTTAATTAAAGTAATATAATAAGAATACACACAACCTAATACGCATACATAACGCATGCACATTTGAGCACGCCACTCTCTATCTCTAATATACACGTACGCACACGCACACACGCACACACACACGTGCACACACACGCTTACGCGGCTTATAACGTTAAGCTAGTCAGTCATAGGAGTAGCTGGCTACACACAAGCTGTACCGAATAAATATGAGGAATCAGTCGAAACCTGTGATACACGCAATTAATGATCTAATGAGAAATAGTATTTTTCAATATGTGCACAGTCACGGGGATGCTGCTGACAAAAATAAGTACTTGATGAGACTGACTTTTAAACGAGGAGAAAGTAGCTGATGTCGTGACGTTTCTAGGCAAGGCATTCCAAAGACTAGAGCCAGAGAACGTCAAACTCGTTTTATAGAGATCAATTCTAGGTCGCGGCACAATAAGGGATTTTCTTGATCTGGAGTATGTTGATGACTGGACGGTAAATAGCGATGTGATATATCGGGGTAGCTTATCGTTTAATGCCTTGAACATAACCATTCCCTTATTGTAAATTAGATGATCTTTTAGGGGCAGAATTTTTAAGGCTGCCAATTTTTGGTCAGTAGTTAAGCTGGGATCAGGGAGTATTAGTTTGGCAGCTCTCCGATGTAGAGAGTTCAATCTTTTCAAATTGGACATCGCTCGAACCATCCCACACAGTAGAAGCATAGTCTATATGCGATCTAATATGAGGATTGAAGAACAGTTGACGTGTCTCCATATCAGTAATCAGTAATGTGCTTAAGTTTTGCTAAGATGTACAGATTTCTGGAGACAATTTTACAAACATTACTGATCTGTGGCTGCCACCTAAGCTGGATTGTCCACCGTGACTCCTAGCAGGCGATGGTTAGTAACTTGGCTGATGGTTTTGCCTTGGAGGGAAAGAGAGAGAGAGAGAGAGAGAGAGAGAGAGAGAGAGAGAGAGAGAGAGAGAGAGAGAGAGAGAGAGAGAGAGAGAGAGAGAGAGAGAGAGAGAGAGAGAGAGAGAGAGAGAGAGAGAGAGAGAGAGAGAGAGAGAGAGAGAGAACGACGTCATATTTAGAGCAATAGAGAGATTAGATGCTGCCAACGAAGTTCGTAGTGTAAGGAAAAGTGTGTACTATGTCACCAAATTTGCAGGGTCAAGCTTATAGGTCAAAGGTCATCGCTTACGACCGCATTTCGCTCCGCGAAGTTTCGTCTAATTCAAGTTTCCCTACCTATGAAGTGTGTTTCGGTGAGTATTTTTGAGCATCATGTCTATACTTTTGTACCAAAATGGTATATTCAGACATTCACGAGTACATAGAGACTGTCACTGACTACATTGCCTTCTGTGAGAGCCTCTGTATTCCCACCAAGACCTGCAAGAGTTTCCTAATGACAAGCAAGCCAGATATGCAGTACTAAAAGCAATTAACACTGCCAAGAGCAACTTCAGAGACAGACTAGAACAGAAAATCGCAGCTAGTAACCCTAGAGACATCTGGCAAGGCCTTAAAAACATTACACATGCGTCTCTCCCAGACACTCTGAATGACTTTTATAGTCGGTTTGACAAAAAGAATACGACCCCACCTCCTTCTGTGGAGAGGAGTCATACTCAGAACCCACCTTTCATTATTCTAGACGCCGATGTCAGGTGCATGTTTCAGCGTCTAGACAGCAGGAAAGCTTCCGGTCCAGATAACATTTCTCCACGCTTACTCAAACTGTGCGGACCAGCTCTCGGGCGTCTTTACTGACATTTTCAACATGTCTCTCTCTCTCAGTGCAGTGTTCCTCAGTGTTTCAAAAGGTCCACCATCATTCCTGTCCCGAAAAAAATCCAAAATGTCCTCCCTAAACGACTATAGACCGGTCGCTCTGACCTCAGTTGTCGTGAAGACGCTTGAGCGCCTGGACCTCTGGTTTCTGAGAACACTTACCGATCCTCTGCTGGATTGTTTTAAATTCGCGTATCGCGAAAAACGTTCCGTGGAGGATGCGGTGTCACTTGATTTGTTTTATGTTTTACAACACCTTGAAATCCCAAGCACCTATGCCAGAATTTTATTTGTTGATTACAGTTCTGCTTTTAACACCATTATTCCATCCAAATTGTACCAGAAGATCTAGCAAGTCGGAGTTCCAGAGGCATTGTGCATCTGGACCCTCGATTTCCATTTGATGAGACCACAGGTCGTTAAAATTGGTGAAAATGTGTCATCCACCCTCATTTTATCCACGGGCACGCCTCAGGATGCGTGCTCTTCCCTATGCTCTACTCCCTGTTTACCTATGACCGTGCTTCATGCCATGCCAGTACTAAAGTTCTGAAATTTGCAGATGACACCACAGTGGAAGGGTGCATTACAAACTCAGACGAATCCGCCTACCGTAGTCAGGTTGAGACTCTAATTAGTTGGTGTAATAACAACAACCTTGAACTGCACTCTGGCAAAACAAAAGAAATGATAGTGGACTTTAGAAAGAAACAGTCCCCTCTCCCTCCCCCCCCCCTCTTGTGATCACCCCTACCCGGGTCTGCCCTGGGGGACTTGGGTGGGGTTAGGTACTTTTTAGTTCCCAGGGTTACCCTGGTCAGCCCCACAGGGTGAGTTTTTCTCTCTATTCTGGGGCATGTGTTTCTGTCTACCCGAGGTCCATTCACCTGTATTTGCCTTTAAAACTCTCCCTACTGTCTGCACTGCCTGTAGCTCTTGATATTGGATGTGTGTTGCTAAATGGTCTTAGCTTTATTTAGGCCCCATGTGTTAGGTTTATTTAACGTATTTGACCGGCTGGCGACATACATTCAATGTTCTGTTTAGTTGTTTTTTTCACAAGCAGTGCAGGCACGTCCTGAGAAAGCCTTGTTGCTGTCGGGACGTTAAGCAATGTACAATCAATCAATCAAAACCCTCTTGTGATCAATAGTGAAATCATTAAAACAGTCCAGAACGTTAAGTTTCTTGGCACTACACTGTCATGTGACCTTCTCTTGGCTTGACTTCGCGAACGAAGATTCTATAGGGCTTGCCCACGTCGTCTGCAGGCATTTTCGTGGCTGCGGAGGCCAATCCGGGACAGGCAGGTACGACCGCAGTGGCTGCAGGGGAAGGTCTGGTCAGGGTTCTGAGTTACGACAGCTCTGTTTTTTCTTCTGAGCCGCTTGTCCTTAAGGTTAGCTCTGCGAGAGTCCTCAAAGGAGACGGCTGCCTTGTGAATGGTGGAGCGCCAGGTGTCACGGTCCGCAGCAAGCGAAGACCACTGGCGGTGGTCGATTTGGCAGGCACTAAGTGACTTCTTGAGACCGTCTTTGTATCTCTTCTTTGGTGCCCCTCTGTCTCGGTGTCCAGTGGCGAGCTCGCCGAACAGAGTGATCTTGGGTAGGCGATGATCCTCCATCCTGGAGACGTGCCCCGCCCAGCGAAGCTGTGTCCGCAGCAGCAAAGCCTCGATGCTTACAGTTTCCGCCTGTTCAAGGACCTCGACGTTGGTGACATAGTCACTCCAGTGAATGCTGAGGATGGTACGCAGGCAGCGCTGGTGAAAGCGTTCGAGGAGTCGTAGTTGGCTGCGGTAGAGGGCCCAGGACTCGGAACCGTACAGCAGGGTGGTGAGGACGACAGCTCTGTACACGCTGATCTTGGTGCCTTTTTTCAGCTGTTGATTGTGCCACACCCGCTTGAATAGTCGCCCGAAAGCACTGTTCACTTTTGCCAGCCTGTTGTCCAGCTCCTTGTCCAGCTTGGCGTCTGACGTGATGATGCAGCCAAGGTAGGTAAACTGGTGTACAGACTTCAGTTCGGACTCGCCGATGGTGATGTGGGGAGGGCGATGCTCTTCCTTGGGTGCCGGCTGATGAAGGACCTCTGTCTTTTTCCGACTGACCTCAAGTCCAAAGAGCTGGGCGGCATCTGCGAAGCAGGACGTAATGCGCTGCAAGGCTCTCTCTGTGTGTGCAACGAGGGCAGCGTCATCAGCAAAGAGCAGCTCACGAATCAGTTGGTCTAGGGTTTTCGTGTGGGCCTGCAGTCGTCTGAGGTTGAACAGGCTGCCATCGAGACGATACCTGATGTACACTGCGTCGTCGTCGTCGAGGTCCACTGTGGCCTGCTTCAACATCATGCTGAAGAAGATGGTGAAGAGGGTCGGTGCCAGCACGCAGCCTTGCTTCACGCCGTTGCGAATGGGGAATGGTTCTGAGAGGTCACTGTTTAGTCTGACCTGGCCTTGCTGGTCCTCGTGGAGCTGGAAGATCATGTTGAGGAACTTTGGGGGACAGCCTAGTCGCTCCAGGATCTGCCACATACCTTGCCTGCTCACAGTGTCAAACGCTTTTGTTAGGTCGACAAACGTTACGTACAGCCCTTTGTTCTGCTCTCGGCACTTCTCCTGAAGCTGTCTCAGCACAAAGACCATGTCAGTGGTACTCCTGTTGGCTCTGAAGCCACACTGGCCTTCTGGGAAGTGGTCTTCAGCGATGGCAGGTACCAGCCGATTCAGGAGCAACCTTGCGAGAATTTTCCCGGCAATGGACAGCAGGGTAATTCCACGATAATTAGAGCAGGCAGACTTCTCTCCTTTGTTCTTGTACATGGTGATGATGACTGCATCACGGAGATCCTTTGGTAGTGTTCCTTTTTCCCAGCAGCAGAGAAAGAGGTCGTGGAGCTTGTTGTGCAGTGCTGGGCCTCCATGTTTCCAGATCTCTGGCGGGATTCCGTCAATGCCTGCTGCTTTGCCACTCTTGAGCTGGTGGATGGCTGTGAGGGTCTCTTCGGCGGTGGGCGGTTCGTCCAATTCAACCTTTAGTGGAAGGTGTGGGATTTGAAGGATGACTGTTTCTTGAACAGTGCGCTCAGCGCCGAAGAGGTCCTGAAAGTATTCCGACCAGCGGTTCAAGATGGAGGTATTATCTGTGAGGAGTGCCTGTCCATCAGCGCTTCGCAGGGGACTTTGTACCAGGTGCCTAGGGCCATACACTGCTTTCAGTGCTTCGTAGAAGCCCCTGTAGTCACCGTTGTCAGCGCAGAGCTGGGTCCTCTGTGCGAGTCTGGACCACCACTCGTTCTGGAGCTCTCTAAGCTTGAGCTGGAGACTGCTGCAGAAGAGGCGGAAGGCAGACTTCTTCACAGGGCAGGAAGGCTGGGCTAGGTGGGCCTGGTGGGCGGCTCTTTTTTTTGCTAGAAGTTACTGGATCTCTACGTCGTTTTCGTCAAAGCAGTCTTTGTTCCTCTTTCTAACAAAGCCCAAGACTTCCACAGAAGATTTTACAATAGCAGTTTTCAGTTGTTCCCAGAGTGTTTCAGGGGAGGAGTCTGCTGAATCAACTGTGTCTTTGAGCATGCGCTGTAAATTGGCCTGAAGGGCAGCTTTCTTGTCGTCACGCTGAAGGCTGGCAACATCAAGCTTTTTCTTGGGGGGGGGGGGGGGGGGCCCTTTCTTGGGTTTCAGCTTGAGGCGGAGCCTGAGTTTGCAGCGAACAAGGCGGTGGTCAGTGTGGCACTCTGCGCTGGGCATCACTCTGGTGAGGAGGACGTCACTGCGGTCCCTCTGACGCACTAGGACATAGTCGATAAGGTGCCAGTGCTTGGAGCGAGGATGCATCCAGGTGGTCTTTCGACTGTCCTTTTGCTGGAAAGTAGTGTTGGTGATGACACGTTGCTGCTCTGCACAGAGCTCCAACAGTAGGCGACCATTGTCATTGCAGTTCCCAACGCCATGCTTGCCAAGGACTCCTTTCCAGGCTTCAGAATCTTGGCCCACTCTGGCGTTGAAGTCGCCAAGGATGATGACTTTGTCGTCTGCAGGGGTGCTCTGCAGGAGGCTGCGCAGGTCAGAGTAGAACTTGTCTTTTCCTGCAGGCTCTGCCAGGAGGGTTGGGGAGTACACACTGAGAAGGGTGACGTATTGCTGGTGTCTCAGTGGGAGGCGCATGGACATGATGCGGTCGGAGTGACCCGTTGGTAGGTTTTCCAACTTAGTCGCAATGTGGGTCTTCACCATGAAGCCCACGCCTGAGAGCCGTCTTTCTGATGCAGGCCTGCCTGACCAGTAGAGGGTGTAGCCAGCGCCAAGTTCTTGGAGGCTGCCTTCCTCCGGGAGGCGTACTTCGCTGAGCGCGGCGATGTCGATGTTTAACCTCCGCAATTCATGGGCAATGAGGGCGGAGCGACGTTCAGGGCGTCCGCTGTCTGCTGTGTCGAGCATGGTTCGGATGTTCCAGCATGCTACGTTGAGTCCGGTCGTGGTCGTCATGAGAGTGGATCCATTGTTTTTTCTTGTTTTCTGACCGCATGAGAAGATGCCCGTTGACCGCGGCTAGCCAACTGGGTTACGAGGGGATGAGCTTTGGTTAGGCCACCTTTTCTAGGCCCCTCTCCGTGTGGAGCAAGCAGTGCTGTCCCTAGAGAAGGCTGCTTGGTCGTCCAGGGTGTGCCGAGTGACGTTGTCATCCCCATGCCAACATCAGGCGACCAATATCCTGAACCGCCTGCATGCAGGTTTGAGACTGCGGCTTCCAGTGACATCTTTCACCTGCCGTTTTGCCCCTTGCCCATCGCTACAGGACTTGGAAAGTTCAGTGTCATAGTCCGTGGGCGTTTCCTAAAGCCTGCGCGGTGGAGCTTTTTGGTGGAGTGCAGTGTGCGCAGTACTGGCCCCACCCTTTAAACCCTTGGTTCGTTTGCCATGGCCTAGCAAGCTGGGACGGTGGCATCGAGGTCCTCGGGCATGTGACCTTAAGTGGGAGGAAAACACTCGCCTCATCGTCCAAAAAGCACAGCAGCGCTTGTTCTTCCTGCGACGTCTGAAAAGTTTCGGTCTCGGTGCCCACATGTTGATGCAATTTTACCCAGCTGTGATTGAGAGCGTGCTTACCTTTTCCATCATGGTTTGGTATGGTTCCATCACGGCCAAAGAGAAAATCAGACTGAGTAGGGTGATCACAAGACCGCTTCAAAAATCATAGGCAGAGATCTTCCTAGCCTAGACTCACTGTACCAGCAACGTCTCTTACGTAGAGCAAGTCTTATCTCCACTGATTCCACCCAACCCGTCAATGATCGTTTCCAAATTTTACCACCAGGGCGCAGGTACAGGTCCATCAGTACCAGGACCAGCAGATTCCGCAACAGTTTTTTTCCCTCTGGCTGTTCGCGCTCTCTCTGATCAACCGGACTGACTGGAGAGAGCGCGAGTGGCGAGTAAGAAAATTCGGCTGCTAACTTCAGCTCTGAATCCTAGTGTATAATGAAGTCACATAAAAGTATGTTAGCCCTATCACGACCTTGCATATCCGCTCTAAAAAATTCATGAATTTTCACAAAACAAAAAAGAAAGGCTGGTCAATTCACGCGCACAGAAAAACAAAATGTTGCAAACTGTTACGAACTCTCCGACGTCACACATACGAGGTCACTAGACATCGCGACCTTATCAAAGGTTCTAATCTACGCAAAACAAAGATCGACCGCTATTCTCCGTGCGACTTTTCTAGAAAACGTGATTCGTAACCATGATAGCTCAAATAAATATCGGATCGTTTCCTACGATTAACACATTCATGCTCTCACAGGATGACACAACCACAATCGTAACATTACCCCCCCCCCCCCTCTTTTAGAATGAAATTTCATAAAAATTTCTTCTCAAATCTCAAAATACGGTTGTGGCTGTGTAAACCTACACAAAACCATAAACATTTCACATCAAAATGAAATCAAAATAATCGTCTCACAGTTCCTTTAAACTGTTCTGCTCAGGTAATCCGCTCCAAAGTTCTGCGAACCTTTGATAAAACGTAAGTCAAAGTCAAAGTTCATTTCTGGAACAACACTAAATCACAAGTTACAGTTCACAATTCACACAGTTCAAGGGTTACTGGTCCTGGGTCAAACAGTTTTTCGTTGTCTAGTCTTTCGTCATCAGCAAGACGCACCGATGCGGCCAGTTGTGGTCTGTCTTGACGACCTCTCTCAATATATTTCTTCAGCAGATTAGCATGTTAAGTCTTCACCTTGTTGTTGATCTTGACTCTGTAGTCGTTGATGCCAACCACCGTGTCGACAACGTAGGGTCCCTTCCACTGCATCAGGAGTTTGTTGTTGTCGGTAGGAAGAAGAACCAATACTTGGTCACCTGGCTGGAATCGTCGAGGTTTCGCCTTACGATCATAGTAATGCTTCCCCTTGTTCTGCGTCTTCCCTAGTTTTTCTCGAGCCATCCTGAGGGTATCGTCCAACTTCTCTCTCAGGTCGAAGACGTACTGGTAGCTGATCTTCACCTCAGGCGCGTCGATGTTCTTGGTCCACAGCTCCTTCAGGATGTGCATGGGCCCCCTTACAGTCCTACCGTACAGTAATTCAAAAGGGGAAAACCCTGTCGAATCCTGAGGAACTTCACGGTATGCGCAGAGCAAGGCATTGATTTATCTATGCCACAATCTTGGGTACTCAGCACACAGTTTCTTCAACATAGCCTTCAACGTTCCATTAAACTTTTCAACCAGCCCATTACACATGGGGTGATAAGGGGTGGTAGTAAGGTGTCGGACGCTCAATAGCCGATTGACTTCCTCCATGCCGTCGGAGACGAACTGAGTTCCCAGGTCACTCAGGATCTCTTCAGGAATCCCCAAACGGCTGAACATGTCGACGAGCGCCTCTGCCACTGTTGGAGTGTCGATCTTCTTCAATGGTATGGCCTCAGGATAACGTGTAGCGTAGTCCACCAGGGTCAAAATGTAGCGATGCCCATCTTCACTTGGAGGAGATATTGGCCCCACCAGGTCCACAGCTACGCGTTTGAAAGGCATATCGATCAGTGGCATTTTCTCTAAAGGAACCTTGGGCACCTTTCCCTTCTGGCATATGTCGCACGACCTGCAGAATCGGGTGACGTCGCCTCCCATATCAGGCCAGTAGAAGACGGCTCGGATCCTGTCGAGGGTCTTGTTGATTCCCAATTGTCCTCCCAATATAGAAACATGGGCCAATTTCATCACCTGCATTATCAAAGGTTCAGGAACTACTACTTGACGTACAGGTTTATCTCCATTGCTGTTGAATATCCGGTGCAGAATATCTTTTCTGGTCTCGAAGGTTATCTCTTTTCCTTTTTGCGTCACGGGCTCGGTTTGAGCTCGGAACTTGTCAAGCGTGGGGTCGGTTCTCTGTAGCTCCACCAGCCTGTCCTTATTCACCACGGCTGCTTCCGTGTTGTCCGCCACTTTTAGAGGGATGGTCTGGTGACTCTTCTTTGCTTGACTTCTTGTGGTAACTGCACATGTTTCACGTCTCCACTCTGGATCTGGATCGTCTGCGTTTCTGGCACCATTAATGTTTCCGATGATAAGATCGTAGACAAGGGTCTTTACGCACAAGGCCTTCACCTCTCCTATCAGGTACGGAGTGTCGACATTGACATTGGCAAGGGGGATAATCCTTACAGTACTGTCGGCCAAAATGACGGTGGTTCACTCCTGTAGCTTCTGGTCTTCAGCTACTAGGTCCTCTCTCACGATGATGCAGCTACAACCAGTGTCTCTCAGCACTCTCACTGATGCTTTGCCGACGAATCCTGTCACCACCGGCATGTTCGGCACTTCATTCTCAGGCAGCGCGATGTTTGAGACTGGTAAAAATGTAGCCCAATCTCCTACTGGGATGCGTCCATTTTTTCTGAAAGATTCAATCAGCTTTGGTGTCGCATGTATTTCTCTAGATTCAAAGTCACTGGATGACGTCACATCATTGGCTAATACAGCGGCGGCTCTGTATTGAGACGTGGTACTGCTTCTGCCTGCTATCCCGCGATCTTGGTTGGATCTTCTGATGTTATCGCCTCGGGGAACATCTTTAGGATACCGTATCGCTTTGTAACCTTTCTTTCCACAGAGAAAACATGTCAGGCTCTCCATCGGCATGTGTTTCGGGGTGTCTCTGACGTCGTTGATTTCCCCCGCTGGCGCAGACACACGCTGTGACTTACCGGGTCCGAACTTCATGTTGTGGGCGTCCAGGTATCTTTGAGCGAAGTCTGCCAGGGCCTTCAGGGACTGGTCTTTTTGCTCTCTGAGGTGGGCGGCCAGGTCGTTAGGTCTCCAATCTCTCCTTTTCTCTCTCCAATCTCTCCTTTTCTTCTCTCTCTCATTTCTTTTCTTCTTTCTCCAGTCTCTCCTTTTCTCTCTCTAATCTCTCCTTTTCTCTCTCTAATCTCTCCCTCCTTTACAAACTCGAGGAGTTGAGCTCATTCGAGTCCACATTATTTTTTTTCAATTTTCAGGAATGTCTCCATTTCCGATGTCGCCATCTCTGCTTTTCACTGCTGGCTGTTTTCTCCTGCTACCCTGTCCACTGAGTCAACTGAAGAAGTCCCGTCGGAGGTGCCAAAATGTTACGTGGTGCAGTTGTAGTCGTAGTATGATAAACACACCAGACGCACGCACGTAAGGTTCTTTTAAATAAACTTCATTCAGCTGCAACCCGTCACACGTGGCTTAAGGATGTAGACAATACTGGAGTAACAGTTCCAACAATATTTTAATTCAGCGATGCGAACTCCACACAATGTATTTCCAAATGCACAAACACTGATACAAAGTCTCTTCTGCAATGTCCACACTGCCGACACAAAGCTTCTCATATACAGCGTCTCACACAATGTACACCCTATACGGGCCACGTACCTACGATAAACTGCGTGTCTCTACCACTGACAATGCAAGACAATGTACGAACGTGCTTTCCTAGCGCCCTCTTTATATATACTACCAATTTCCAGAATCATCTACGAAAATCATACAACGCAACCAGTCAGAACGAAACACGCAACCGAAAGTCATTAAAATAATCTTTCTAGAAAAACTACAATAGGTTACGAAAATTCGGCTGCTAACTTCAGCTCTAAATCCTAGTGTATAATGAAGTCACATAAAAGTATGGTAGCCCTATCACGACCTTGCATATCCGCTCTAGAAAATTCATGAATTTTCACACACACAAAAAAAGGCTGCTCAATTCACGCGCACAGAAAAACAAAATGTTGCAAACTGTTACGAACTCCCCGACGTCACACATACGAGGTCACTAGACATCGCGACTTTATCGAAGGTTCTAATCTACGCAAAACAAAGATCGACCGCTATTCTCCGTGTGACTTTTCTAGAAACTTCCGGTAAAACTTAACGAAATCCGCTCTACGTGCAAACGAGAGAGTACGTGATTCGTAACCATGATAGCTCAAATATCGGATCGTTTCCTACGATTAACACATGCATGCTGTCACAGGATGACACAACCACAATCGTAAAAGAGAAGGGATTTACACAAAATAATGATGAATTACATACAGTTATCCTTGGATTAGAACATCTGGAACGAATTCAGAGGATACAAAACTGCACATAAGGCACAGTTTGATTAGGAATACTGATATTAGTGTTGTGTTTTTTTTACAAATTGGCTAAGCAGTTATTGCCAAAATAAACTACAATGGAACCTTGGAACAGTGACGCAGAATTAAAAGGTACACTCTACGGCACTTTCACAAATTGCACAAATTCATAATACTGTACAGTGGTGCGAAAAACAAAAATGGTTATCCCCAGAGCGAAAATTAAGGTGACGGATTTACACAAATGAAGAATTACATACAGTTATCCGTGGATTAAAACATCTGGAACGGATTTAGAGGATACACAACTGCACAAAAGGCACAGTTTGATTAGTAACACTGATATTAGTGCTATGTAAAACAAAACTCAGTTTTTCCTGATTAGAAAATCTGAGTGGAATCGAAAGGTACAAGCTTTTCTCAGGGAATGGCAATATGAAAGAGTTATTCCAGGATCAGAAAATCTTGTGAGGCACAGTGGATTCAAAATGTACAAAGTTTTTGTAGGAAATGGCACATAGTGCTTAGCTTGTAATATATAACTGACAACAAGGAACGACCCAAGAACAAATAAAGCAGGCGACGTGAAATCGAGCATCACAATAAAAAGTGTTCAAAAGAAGAATACTGAGAAGTAGTCAAAAATGCAAATAGCATGATTACTACGAGAAAAAAAAATGTCTCATTTCTTTCGGAGCAATTAGTGCCTGCAGCATCTCCTGTATCAGTTTAGTTTGATTGTCCATTTCAAGCCTGCGCAGCTTCCTCTCATCCTCTCTCTGGTTCTTCTCCTCTTCAAAGCGCTCCCCTCCAGCTCGAGACGCCGATTCTTCAGCTTCCTCTCCTCCCGCCTTTCCTCAAGCTCCTTCGTTTGCAGGGCAAGTCCAGTCTCCTGGAGCTGCACCCGAGCCTCCGCATCTTATTGTCTTCATCTCTCCTCTCTCTCCTCGCGTTCCCGCCATATCGTTGAGACATCTGAGGTCCGCCTCCTTCATTGTGCAATTGAGTCGTCAGATGATACTGGTCAGATGAAGGCAGTCTCATCAGCGCTGAGGGGTGTAGTGGCAGCTGGGGGTGTAGTGGCAGCTGGGGGCCTAGTGGCAGCTGGTGGAACTGTAAAACAAGAAAATGGAATGAGATATTCAGCTGGACCTTGAGGACTACATGCTGTCTCACATGACGAGAAGACACATAGACGCCGTGTCGACTCACTTTGACTTTGCACATGGACAATTAAAATAGCAATTGACAGAGGCACTTAGTCTATTGCATCCAAACACACATACCTGTGATATGATGGTCATTCATCTAAAGCAGCGGTATCTGTCCTGTCCCTTAGGTGGCTGTTACCTACTTGTCCTGCAGTACATTCACTAAACAAAAACTAAATCGTGACTGAATTTTGTATCACAGAGAGATGACCCTTCTGACCCTTCGCACCAATAAGCTCTCATTTCTGAACATGCTTACTTGATGATTATGCATGAAAGTAGACATGCGCAGCAATCTGAGCGCACAACAACAACAAAAATCTTTCACTTCGCCTCGTTACCACTAATACCAAGCTTTGACTTGATGGGAGTGAGGAAAACCTCACTCATTTCGACCCACCAGCGGATCAAACTCGGTATGCTCACACTACTAGTGTAACTGTGTAGCAGCACTAGCCGAGATATGCCCCAAAATACATAAATTTTACATGCACTGAAATTTATATACAAATTAGTTAAGAGTTAAAAGTGACGTGTGAGTCACATTACTCACAAGGGCGACATACACAAACTAGTTAAAAGTAGAACAGCATTTTAGTGCGTGTCCCCTTTCTTTAAAGGTCAGCTGCCGCTTCCTTTCGGACAATTTTAGTAGGATCCGGTCACGAAGACTCTTTGAAGTCTTAACACTTTCGAAGCTTCTATCTGGGGACCTCTGCAGTCAGGTGAACACGTCCTCCCAGATGACCCCGTCCTGGAAGGGGTTGGTGAGGGCCACTTCATCAAGTAAAGTTGCATCCATTGCCACGGTGTAGAGCACACGTTTAATTTCAGCCATTTTGTTCTTCTTGGTCTGGTTTGCTGTAAGTATAACACAAAACGTCTCATTTAGATTATGTGCGTTTTAAAGTAAAATGCTTAGTAGTAAATTCATACTAATATTAACAAACGCTGATAACAATAAACCACAAAATAAAACCACAAAGTATGTTTGACAGATGACGGGCACATGTATTAATTATATATTTGCACAATGCAACACGCTTTAATTAAACCGGCATAAAGTTGGTTGGAAGAATGCCCGGTGGCCGTCACCCCCGCCATAGCTAAACGTGTTTCTTGCCCCCATTTCCAGTTTTACGCGCACAACAAGAGATTTAGGGTGTCAAAACATATGGGGAACAAGTATACATTTATAAGATATGTGATGCTATTACTAGTATTCGAACAAAGTGTAAAAATAATATGTATGCGTACCTTAAATTGCGCGCGCTCCGAGGAAACAGCTGGGAAACAGGAACGTTGTTTCTGACCGGCAAGAGTTCTGCAACGGGAAGTAACTTGAATCTAAGTTCAAAACAAATGTTGTCTCCCTTGCGCAAAACGCTCCGAACTTCGTAGCCGGTCTAAACCGCTTTCTGCGACAACACACGGGTGGTTCGTTTCGACTTGACTTTGTACAAGCCGGAAACGATTCTTACGAAACGAAGCGAAAAACGTTTCGTAGTGCGATCTAAGTGTCACTCTCTAATATGTCAGTGTCTGCTTGGTGACGGAGTTGCCTCTTTTACGCCACCGCCACTGTCTGTCTAGAAGTCAAGGTTTTTTTTTTAGTGTTTTAATTCTTTTCTGAAAAGAATTATTTTCACTAAAGAAGTTGAAAGGATACAAAAGCTGGCTAACGAACTCATCCAATGTCTTTTCTCCAAACTAGCTATATGCAAAAGTTCAAGTAAATAATTATGACAAAAATTACGGACTCTAATCTGGGTCAACCGACTTCCTATAAACGGTTGTTTATGTCTTATGAGACATTCAATTACAATATGCTCGGAGGCTCTCTTAGCCACCCACTTAAGAAAGTATTTCGCCAAGTCTCAAGCTTGTGTGTACAGAAATATCGGAGATTCTCTTGTTTACATACATACGCACACACATACAGATACGCACATACATACATAAATACGCACATACTGCGCTTTGCGCCAAATGTACGTCAAGTTCAGCAGCGAGGTTAGCGTAACCAGACATGACGTAATTTTCATCTTGTTGCTTCAATTGTTAGAGGTTTTGCCTGCCCGCCTTTGACATCATGGACATGTTATTAAATTCGCCCCATCACGACCCGTCCTAAAAAGTCCCTTCTATAAATAGAGGGACTTAAAAATAGACGGTCTGGGGACCGTCTAAAATTGGTCGCTTTTAGGTACGCGGGGACGCAAATAACACCAAAGTTACACCAAAATTACACCGTCCTGCGACGGCGTAGAAATGGTGTATAAATTTTGATTATATTGCGACCGCACTGGGACCAGATTGGGACCGTTTGCGACTACGCCAAATTTTGGTCGCATGTACCTACCACCCTTCCACCCACCCTCATGTAGGTTTTTTCCACACGCTTATCAACCTCCTGTGACAAATGCAAGGTGTCTATCTGTCTGTCTGTCTGTCTGTCTGTCTCTGTCTCTGTCTGTTTCTGTCTCTGTCTGTTTCTGTCTCTGTCTGTCTCAGTCTGTCTCTGTCTCTCTCTCTTATACACGCATGACAAATGCCCACACACCCACACAAGTACACACGTGCTCTCTCCCTCGCTCTCTTCCTCTCTCTTTCGTCTTTCTCTGTATGTCGTTCCTGTATGTCTGTCTGTCTGACTCTCTCTCTCTCTCTCTCTCTCTCTCTCTCTCTCTCTCTCTCTCTCTCTCTATATATATATATATATATATATATATATATATATATATACATATCTGGTCCGCCTCTCTCTCTTTCTTGTATGTCTCCGTCTGTCTTCTCCATCTGTCTATGTCTTTCTGTCTGTGTCTGTCTCTGTCTCTCTGTATATCTCTATGTACCCACTGCATAAAAATTCCCCTTCTTTGACACATATATTGTATAACAAGCAAATTTATATTCATGAACTTGCTCGATATACTTTCCTTCCCATAATCTCTTACAGACCAGAAAGACCCAATCTTGCTGCTTGCCTTTCCGCAATGCAAAACCGCTAAAAATGGGCATACTATCACATTAGCAAGCTCATTATGCTCAATAGTAAAGAAATACTTCTTAGTGTGTACGTACACTCGAAATTACTTTCCCATACACACACACACACACACACACACACATAAACGGAGGATAGACAGGAGCGAACATACGAATCAAATTCGCCATACTATTGAGATCGATGATACTGATGTCCGCAAGTGATAGTGAAAACCTTAGAAAACAGATCTGCTGGCATTTTCCGTCATTATCCGTTAGTCCATAAGCTAGGAAGGTCTACCGTGCAACTCTCCCTCCCCCCCTCCAGTACTCAATAAGATGGGTTTCAAAGTGTTCCTTAGTATGTCCTGAGATGTTTAAGCCATGTTCTCCGAAAATCCTTGGGAACACACCAGAGATATAGACGATGGCGCAAGGGTACCCCCATTCACGCTCTTCGCAGGTGCTAAAATAAGGTTGAGAAACATTTCTCTCTAAATACATCAGAATTCATTCCAGAAGCCCAAATCAGGTAATATTATGTTAAGGCACACCTTCTGCATCCTCTGTAAAAAACAGAATGAAAAAATATTGAATCTCTGGCTCTCAGTGAAGGTATTTGTGCACCCAGCAAACGGCCATTTCCGCGATATCGCAAAAAAAAGACAAAAAATAATGTGTCAAATTCCTTCAGACATTTTCTATAGCGCTGGCAGTCCATTTTCAGGCTTACATCATTAAAACAGGATGTCACAATTATTATAAACTTGACTAGGTGATGCTGTGATTACTATGAGTGCCACAGTGGTTGATTTTGTATCCCTACCCCCAAGTTGTAAAAATACACAAAATTAATTAGAAAAAAATTAAGTTATTCCATTTCATTTTGACCTCACTTTACCTATTGAGTTTCAATAATGTGAGCATAAAGTGCAAGAAAATAAGGAAATTTGGCATCCTTTACGGTACATTCGTGGTGAATTTAAAATTGCCGAATTGGGAAACGTACGTTGTTTCTGAACCCTCAGAAATTTTGTATACAACCGATAGGTCTTTGTTAGGTTTTATTGGTTAGGATAGAGTACCACAGTTACTCCCAACCTGATTTTGTGATGCTGTGATGCATTTAGGGGCCACAGTGCCTGAATCTGCCGTCCTACCCCCATTTTACCAGTATGCAAAGTAACGCAAAATAATCATAAAAATTGCTTTCGTCATACTCCTTTGTTTAATATTTGTTGTTGCCAGTTTTTTTTTTAAAGTATTCATATTGAGCATAAAAAGTTGTGATCATTTCATTAATTTCAATGTGACCCATCAATTTAATTGTAACTATTTTTTTTTTTTTTTGCATCCTGTCTCGGAAGACAATGGAGTATATGCGCTTGCTGGGTCAATCACTGGAGTGACCTCTCCAGGGCGCAAGCCTGGGCGAAGTGTATGGAGATCCTGGGGTGCCCAGTCGTCAAGATCCCCCTCTCGGCCTCGCTGATGTATCCAAAGGAATGCAAAGCAGTACGTTTGGCACCAGTTTGGCTGCAGAAGCTGCCAGAACAGTGCGTGAATACAGGCAGCTGTCTGCCTTCGGGGCTCCACTCCTGATTTGAAGGGTTTACTCCCCCACATTTGGCCGTTGGATCCAACCTGATCTCCTCCGTCCTCTAGCCGTTGGCTGTCAGAAACAGCTCATCCGCCTAGTGGTGCAATGTGAACACCACCCCCTCACGTGGTTTAGCCCACCAGCTGAGGTGGTTTGCCAGGGTGTGGCGCTTGGAGCCAGCACGTGAGAGATTAACTATTTTTAACTGGCTGGTCTTTTAGGCGATATTTTACCTAGCGTAAGGTGGGTCTAGTAAGGTCTCCCCTTTTCCTTTCATTTATTCTCGTCTAGAAATGTGTAAATATGAATATACGTAATAAAGTTTCATGGTTCCTAATAGCCAAAACAATGTTATCAAAATACTTAGTTTCCACATGTCCACCACGAAATCTCCACTTCCACCTTCTGCAACGTTCGATTTTTTGATGGCCGTCTTTAAATCTTATATTGTTCTGTCTGCCAATAAGTGAGCTTTCATGAGCTAGGCAGCATGTTTTCAGAGTTTGGTGTAGAGGGGCGTGTCTTCTGGTCAGAAAGACCAGCAGACCGCTTCTCTGTATGGACCTGTTTGGAGAATGTGCTAAGGAGAATGATTTTCTACGCCAAATTCACATAGGGCTGTTTCCGCATGACCCAGTCTCACGAGGTGAGTCCAGCAGGGTCCTTACGGTCTGTGAACATTTGTGAAAGTTGTTAAAAAATGATAAGGCTTTTTTCCGGGCCCTGTAGAGTCTGTCAATTTCAGTCCTTTTCCTTAAAGTCTGTGAAAGTTTGTAAAAAATGACAACGTGCTGGCAAACTTTTGTCTACTTCTTTTTTTTTTCTCCCCCAATTTGTGACTAATCCATTGTGAACGATCATGCTGACGCTTGTTGCAAGTGATCTATATTTACTATTTAGCTCTGATCATAAAGTGACTGCATGGCCTTTCTGCCGAACATTCTAATCGGTTGTTTATGCTTCTACCGAGCACCGCCATACGCTAAGCGTTTTTTAATTTTTATTTTGTTATCTCTTCATGCATTAGGCACGGAAGCTTCAAATAATTGCTGATACAGAGTGATCTAATTAAAGTGTGTAAACCTTCAGGCTTCAGTTTGGGTTTGTGAAACGTTTATGAAAAGTTTGTGAACTTCGTTCCTGCTTTTCTGTATGGACCCAGTCCAGAGTAATCAGTGCGTAGATGAAAGATGGTGGCCTGGCTCTCCCTGTTCAGCTTGTTGATGTCATCTGCCCACGGGCTGCAGCCGCCATTCTGTTGATGCCCATCACTTTGTTGTTGTAGTGTCTTGGTTTCTTTACAAGAGGTTGTGATCTTGAGGTAGTCTGGCGCCTGCTTTGGCCAGGCTGTCAGCCTCTCCATTCCCAGCTAGTCCAGAATGCACTGGAATCCACTGCAGCACTATTTTATGGACAGGGCATCCAGTCTATCTTCAAGCTTCCTGGTGAGATCAGTGGATCAAGCTTTCCTTTTCCTAGCTAGTGCTCTGCTGCTGTGTTGAGCACCTGCTGATCTGTACGATAGTTGGAGCTGCTGCCACCAGCTGGTAAGGAGAGGGAGGTAGTAGTGCAGTCTGCACAACAGATGTATATGCCACTGCCTTCATTCCGCACGGCATCTTGTGCAGTATCACAGCTGCTGTGAAGGTAGCGCTTGTGCATAACCTCCAGCAAGATGGCTTTGTGCAGTGCCGCGACCTTTGGCAAAGAGTCCTGGAACATTGTTTATGTTGTCTTGAAGGCTCTTTTGAGATGTCCAGGTATCTGAAGGGAGCTGTTCACATATCTTTGGGCTTGGTTCCAGGACGTCAGTTTTAGCCCTTTGCAGGACCTTGAGTTGGCGGTTCAGACGTGGGCGTTTCTGACGGTTCTTGGTCTGCTCCTGTAGTCTCCCATGCTGTCGGTGTTTAGTAAGTCTTCATCACGTGTGCTGTTCTGCGTTCCAGTGGCTCCAATGTCCTCCATTTCCTAAATTGGGGTGCTCCAGATGGCTCGAAGAATGTCACTGCATCATGAGAATGACCCATGTCCTGCATCTTGTCAAGCCTGGCTTTTTTGGTTTTGCAGGCAGTGTTTCATGTTGTCGATGTATCTTGGTACCGCACTACTGGTCTGACTTAGCAGGTATTTGCTTGTGCCAGGATGCTGTAATTTGCGCCAATGTGGTCCCCACCAGTTTCTTCATCAGAGACTTTTTTTTGCAGCTCTAGCTTCCATGGCTTCGATGTGAGGCCTCCACGTGAATCCAGTAATTTATTTGTTGCCAGTAAAGTTGGCCTGTCTGTCTTTGGTACTGGAAGGTCTCCAGTTTTGAGGTGACCTCTTCCGTCTGATTGAAAGAGATGGTCTAACTCAGTTTGAGTGGCCTCTTTTAGTCTAGCTGCTGACTCTATTGACAGCATCCTGGATTCTGCAGGATGCTATTTCTTTATGTTCTGCTGCGCTCCACACTGCAAAGTCATCCGCATTGAGGATGTTCGAGACGAACCTTGGTACTGTTGTACTGATGTCATTAATGTAGACCAAAAACAGCATCAGAAACATCTCCCTGAGGTACACCTTTCACGAGTTTGACAAGACTGCTGAATGTGCAGACAGTAGAAGCTTCAGCGGCAGCCCCTGTTAAGCATGCCTTAAATAAAAAGAATTACAATTAAATTGTTGGGTCACATTGAAATTAATGAAATGATCACAAATGTGTATGCTCAATATACATATTTTGTTAAGAAAACTGGCAACAAAAATATTAAACAGAGGGGCAATTGTTATGATCATTTTTCGTTCCTTTGCGTACAGGTAAAATGGGGGTAGGGCAGCAGATTCAGCCACTGTGGCCCCTGAATGCATCACAGCATCATAAAATCAGGTTGGGAGTAACTGTGGTACTCTATCCTAACCAATAAAACCTAAAAAAGACCTATCAGTTGTATACAAAATTTCTGAGGGCATCAGAAACGACGTACGTTTCCCAATTCGGCAATTTTAAATGGGAAAAAGCTATCATTCACCACGAACGTACCATAAAGGATGCCGACTTTCTTATTTTCTTGCACTTTCTGCTCACATTATTGAAACTCAATAGGTAAAGAGAGGTCAAAATGAAATGAAATAAATTAAGTAATTTTTTCTAATTAATTTTGTGTATTTTTACAACTTGGGGGTAGGGATACAAAATCAACCACTGTGGCACTCACAGTGATCACAGCATCACCTAGTCAAGTTTATAATAATTGTGACATCCTGTTTTAATGACGTAAACCTGAAAATGGACTGTCGGTGCTATAAAAAATGTCTGAAGGCACCTGACACATTATTTTTGTCCTTTTTTGCGATTTTGCGGAAATGGTCGTTTGCTGGGTACACAAATACCTTCACTGAGAACCAAAGATTCAATATTTTTTCATTCTGTTTTTTGCAGAGGATGCAGAAAGTGTGCCTTAACATAATATTGCCAATTTGGGCTTCTGGAATGAATTCTGATTTATTTAGAGGAAAATGTTTCTCAACCTCATTTTAGCACCTGCGAAGAGCGTGAATGTGGGTACCCTTGCGCCATCGGTTATATCTCTGGTGTGTTCCTAAGGATTTTCCGGGAACATGGCTTAAACATCTCAGGACATACTAAGGAACACTTTGAAACCCATCTTATTGAGTACTGGGGGAGGGGGGGGGGGTGCACTGTAGACCTTCCTAGCTTGTGGACTACGTGTTCTGCTTACAAATAGACCTCACTTAAAACACGATTATAGAAAGCACTGATGTCTGCACAGGCAAACAAAATCTCCGCGCTATCAGTCGACAGTCCAATACGTGGCACACAACAGGGTCACCATTTGGACAAACACACATCGGAAGTATCACACCCAGGTTCATAAATAGACATAGTTATTAATGTCTGTGGTCGGACCAAAGACAGTTAGATCCCCTGCCCCCGCCTATCAGGCCCCCAATCGCCAGCCCAAAGAGAAATACGCAGGTATAGATCAAGACGATCATCTACATCCTCCTGCGCTGAGTAATTCCCCTTGGTATGTGTACAATTCTGCCAGCGCTTGTTTTCTCCAACATCGGAGGCGTGTGAGAGGAAATTTGCGCGATGAAACATGTTCAGCAGTGTCAGATTTGGTGGGTTCTGTATGTGTGAAGCATACATTTGGTGTTGGCCGGTAAAGTTCCCTTCAGCCTATGTGCATAAAAAATTTACGTCATGTAAACTTTACGTCCTTTGCAACATTTCAGAAAAGTCTGACGTGAACTCCAGGCTATGCGGGCCATAGATTGTGACGTTAAAGAGTTTAATGGTGACGTGCTTGTTCTAGCACGTGTAGTACACACAGTGCCAGTATCAGTGACGCTGAAGGGGTAAGTTTCGCTATGTTTTAGCGCAAATCTAAAAAAAACAACAACCGTGAAATATGCAGCGAAAGTCTACACAGCCTGAATGAACCTGTGCGTAAATCTACCCAGTGTGAAAGTTTGCTGTCGCTATTCCATTGAGATATTTTGTATTTAAGTAAATGCAAGCCTTTGTCGATTTATGCTGGGTGGCATTATGATGTGAAGATTCACACTGAGTTTATTTAGTTCTAACAATAAATGGAAAATCAGAGGAACACATTTTCACTGGGTAGATGTACGCCTGGTGGATTTGCGGCGAGTACATTTCGGTTAATAGTGTCAAGCTGGGAAGTTTTATGTCCAAATATAGCAAAACTGACCACTTCAGCACCAATGGCGGTAATCGGAAAGACTCTGGTAAAGTTTTGTTTTGGACTGGATACATACATTATATTGAGCAACAGTTTTGCTTGATATAGTGACGTTAAACAGACAGATGTGATTACTTGACCCGAACAAAATAATAATAATAATAATAATAATAATAATAATAATAAAGGTAATTTGTATAGCGCCTAATCACCAAGGTGCTCTAGGCGCTTTACAATCACAGTAATGAAACAGTGAAGCAAAATACAAAAACAAGCACATATATTGATTTACAAGGAGCAGAAAACTCACACACACACACACACACACACACACACACACACACACACACACACACACACACACACACACACACACACACACACACACACATGATGAGCTGGCAGACAAAATGGTCTTTACGTATATGCGACTGAGAAAAGGTGTGTTTTAAGCTTGGATTTGAAAATGGAAAGAGATGATGAGTGACGCACACCAGCTGGGAGAGCGTTCCATGTAATGGGACCAAAATACGAAAATGCACGATGACCTTGAGTGACCTTATTGCGTCTTACGACTCGGACATTTTGATTCGGGTCTCGTAATGCAAAAACTGTGTTTTATTGTTCATGTTCAAAGGTTGCTGCTGCTGGTACATGAAAAGAATTGTTTTGCATTGCCAACAACCTTATGGGAAAGGTCAGGTCTGTTGTTCTTCCAAACACCCATCCACCCCCAATTCTT
The DNA here is from genome assembly GCA_036245525.1 of Semisulcospira habei. Classification (NCBI taxonomy): domain Eukaryota; kingdom Metazoa; phylum Mollusca; class Gastropoda; family Semisulcospiridae; genus Semisulcospira; species Semisulcospira habei. Next base: position 50,786,299 of record BTPG01000003.1, on the reverse strand, counting down.
CCAAAGCTTTTCTCAGATTAGTGAAAAAGGCGAAATCATCCGTGACAATATTGATAAATGTGCCGATGCTGGTATGAAAAACTATTCATCTGCATATACCTCTTTTTCAGGTATGCCTCTGACATGTTTTGTCCTGTAATAGAGAAATATGTGCATGAAACCATGATTAAGATGTCAGCTAAAAGGTGTCCCATCATCTCTTCTACTTGAATGTTGCGGAAAGATTGTGCCAGCTGTCACAGAAATTAAAAACCAATCTCTTAGAACGGGTGTTATCCCAGCATGTTTCAAAACTGCCATTGTAAAACCTCTTTTAAAAAAGCCCACTCTTAACCCAAATAATCTGAAAAATTACAGACCTGTATCTAACCTCACATTTCTTTCAAAATTACTAGAGAAAATAGTTTTGTCGCAGTTATTCGACCATATCAAAAGTAATGACATCTGGCACGTTTTCAATCAGCCTACCGCCCCAGTCACAGCACGGAAACAGCGTTGTTTCGTGTCGTGAACGACCTGCTCACCGCCAGTGATGAAGATAATGTTTCTGTTCTGGCCCTTCTTGATTTGAACGCTGCTCTTGACACGATAGATCACCAGATTCTCATTCAACGTTTAGACTCTGTTTTGGGCATCAAGAGTACCGCTTTACACTTTTTTGAGTCGTACCTCTTTGGAAGAAAGCAAGACGTAGTGTCTGTGTTGGGAGTAGAGTCCGATCCCACTGAGCTTGTGTACGGTGTTTTGGGGCCGATCCTTTTCATATTGTATACCCAGCCTTTATCAAGTGTTATCGAATGTCACTCTGTTTCTCACCATTTTTATGCTGATGACACAGAGCTGCATGCCAGTGTCCAACGCAAACATGTTAGTCATATGTTCCAGTCTTTAGAGTCCTGTGTCACAGACGTTCAGAACTGTATCACACAGAACAAATTGCAATGAATAGTGGCAAAACTGAGGCCCTAAGATTTTCTTGTTCAACCGCCACTGATCTCCCAGACTCGATCAGGGTTGGTGAGAACAGTATCCCCTTTTCCGAGTCGGCCCGTAATCTTGGTGTTATCTTTGACAATAGGCTGACCAATGAGAGAGCATGTCAACAAGGTTTGCCAATGTTCCTTCTTTGAATTGAGAAAGATCAGTTCAATTCGACACCTTCTCACTACCGAAGCAACTAAAACGCTTGTTACCTCTCTTGTTCTTTGACGCATTGATTTTTGTAATTCCCTTTTGGCTGGTGTTCCACAGAATCTTCTTGATAAACTTCAAAGAGTTGTGAACTGCTCTGCCCGACTAATTTACAGAGTACCGAAACGTGAGCACATAACACCCTTACTTGTTGACCTGCACTGGCTGCCTGTACCTCAAAGAATTGTAATAATAAATAAATAATAATACATAGTTCTTGTATAGCGCTGTTCTCCATAGAAACACTGGACTCACTGCGCATGCACAACAGCACAGCCTCTCTCTCTTAGACACACGCACGACTATACACTACTTAAAACCACCCCGTCTCTTCCCAACACCTTACATTCACTTCCTCTAGGATCAGATTAAAAGGCAGTCAACAGGTAGCTAAAGATGAGCCTGAACAAGGTCTCTGTCATTTGTTACAATGCTATTACCGGTTCTGCTCCCCCATATTTGTTTGACCTGGTTCATATTTACACGCCTTCAAGATCCCTCCGTTCAGCATCAGACACGCGTATTTTCATGGTTCCTAGGCGAAAGAAATCTAGCCAGGGCCAGCGTGCCTTTTCTTATTTCGGTCAAGTCACCTGGAACGACCTTCCAGCCCATGTCAGACATGCCCCAACTCTGTCTGCTTTTAAATCACTGCTCAAGACCTATCTGTTTTCTTATGCATGTAGTTAGATGCATTTTCAGTGCGTTAGCAATCTTTAGCAGTAACTGTTCTTGTAACGGTGTGTGTATATGTGTGAGTGTGAGCTTTTGATACGTGTCACTGTAGTTTGTGTAACATTTATTGTAGCGTTTTCTTTCTTGTACCTCTTGTTCTGTGATTTTTGATCTTGTAAAGCGCTTAGAGCACCATTCATTTGGAGGTTAAGCGCTGTATAAATACATTATTATTATTATTATTATTATTATTATTATTATTATTATTATTATTATTATTATTAATCACATCTGCCTGTTATCGGCACTATATCAAGCAAAATGTTGCTCAATATAATATACTATCATTCCTCTTTGTTTTTGTCTGTCTGTCTGTCTCTGTCTGTCTGTCTGTCTGTCTGTCTGTCTGTCTGTCTCTCTCTCTCTCTCTCTCTCTCTCTGCCCCCCCCCCACCCTCTCTCTATCTCTCTCTTTCTCTCTCTCTATATTACTTAACTTTTCACTTAAAGGTATTCAGGTAGAACAGGTAAACGAACATCGCGTATTAGAGATTACAAACGACAGTCAGCTAAAATGGCAAGCTCATACAGACGCCTTATGCAAAATAGTAGCAAAAAATCTCTTTATTCTATCAAAACTGAATTATTATACTGATTCAGATACCCGTAAACTATTTAATAAAGCTCACATATGTTCTCACATCGATTACGCGTCAACGGTGACTGAGAGATGGATGTAGTGAGGTCCATTTAAAGAGACTCAATTTCCTAGACAAACGGGCGACCAAAATAATCTGCCCTGATCCACACCTAACCACAAAAGAAAAGCTCACAAAAGCAGGTCTCCTGCTCTTCAAGATCATTTCAAATATAACAAAGCAATCTTTTATGTTCAAAGTGTGGAAGCGCAAAACACTTGAGTACATCTCCACTTTGTTCTGTAAGGCTGAGTCCAAGCTTGGAAACACCAGAAGGATTTTCATAGTCCCAAAACCAAGGATCGATCTATATAAAACTAGCTTATCCTTCTCAGGGACACATATCTGGAATGCTCTCCCCGACCATGTATAATCCGCCTCCTCGCTAGCCTGTTTTAAAAAGGGTCTCTGCAAATATTTCGTGGATCACTCGTAGGCATGCCTTAAATACATGTATTATATGTCTCTTTTTATTCCCAATTAAGCCTGTTATCAGTTTCATTTATCATTTAAACTACTTAGCTTTTGTGTGTGTGTGTGTGGGGGGGAGGTAAGGGGGGTGGGGGGGGGGCGGATGGGGGGGGGGGGAGTGGGGGTGTCTGTGAGTCTATGAGTATGTCTGTCTATGTGAACAGTGTTGTCAATTGTCTGCAAGTATTATGTTTTACTTATATGTATGTACATTTTGTAGATAGTCTTGTATTTGTTAGCAACGGCAGGTTTGTGAAATGGCTGCGTCCATGACGATGTCAATGCCTTAACCGTTGTAAATAATAATAATAATAATAATTACGGTATTTATAATGCGCTTATCTTATAATAATTATAACTCTAAGCAAGCACTCACAACTCGCGCACGCATGCGCACGCTTTAGACAATGACTCACGTACCACAAATAGTAAAATACATTACGACGGTCAGCTTGGGGTGGGGAGTGTGGTGATATAGCGCTAAAACTGTTGAAAGAGGTGAGTTTTGAGGGCGGACTGGAAAGAGGAGAGAGAGTGTTTCTGACGGAGAGAGAGTGGGAGAGTGTTCCAGGTGGATGGACCGTAGACGGAGAAGGAGCGGGGGCCGAAAGTGTTAAGTTTGGTGCGAGGGATGAGGAGGCGGAGAGGGTCGGAGGCAGAGCGGAGGGAGCGGGAAGGTGTGTAGGGTGAAGTAAGTTGGAGAGATAGGCAGGAGCGCAGTTGTTCAGGGATTTGTAGCAGAGAGACAGAATTTTGTATTGGATGCGTTGGGGGATGGGGAGCCAGTGAAGGAGTTTGAGCAGGGGTGTGATGTGGTCGGATTTTTTCTTTCTGAGGACGAGGCGGGCAGCATTGTTCTGGACGCGTTGGAGAGTGAAAATGGTGGAGTGAGGGAGGCCGGAAAGGAGAGAGTTGCAGTAGTCGATGCGAGATAAGATGGGAGAGACAGCAAGTTTGGTGGCAGCTTCGGTAGTGAGGTATTTTCTGATCTGTAAAATAAAGTTTCATTGATTCATTGGTTCATTGATTCTCTCTCTCTCTCTCTCTCTCTCTCTCTCTCTCTCTCTCTCTCTCTCTCTCTCTCTCTCTCTCTCTCTCTCTCTCTCTCTCTCTCTCTTCAGTTCAGTTCAGTCGTCGGAGAGTACACATCGTGCTCTAGTCTCTCTGCACTCGATTGGTTATTGTGCAGTCTTACGTTATTTCTCTGTTGTGATTTTTGGCAGGGTGTTTGTGCTCTGTGAATTCTTCACGATGGTGCAGTTTCAGGACTGCGGACATTATATTTTGTAAGTTATTGTTCTGTGAATTTGTCATTATATCTTACTATTGACTTCACATGGCCTAGCCGCCATGTTCTGCTTCGTCTTTGTGGCGTCAGTGACGCTAGTTACGTAAAGTGTAAGCGGCTCGGACTCTGCCTCGGTTAGTGAGGCGCTTAACTTGTGTTGTATCACCCTGGTAGAATGATCGTTATCGCCGCATCTCGTTACGCATGAGTGGTTTTGAAAGACTGGCCAGATGTTGAAGTGTCCTGTTTTGTGTAATGGCGACTAACTCCAAGCTGATCAGCAAACATGTCGACACCCCGAGTATAAACTGATTATGGCGGCACCACCATACTTCCACTATGCCAGTCACACACTCCACTGCGGCCAGCTCAAGGCTGTCTTTAGAAAAGATAATACAGACTAACGATCCAATTCAAGTGACTTTTGAAACTGAGGGCTGGAAGATACCCCTGTGGAGGAGAGCCCTACATAAATTCTATGGCGAGGAGCCTATGCCGCCTGGTATAACTCTCTCCTGGAGAGACAGAGATAAAGACCATGAGGCGTTGAAAAACCAGTGCTCCAATCAGCCCGCATTACCCCAGTGAACTATATGAAACTATCATTCAGCTCTTTAAATGGCACCCGGAAACTAATTACGGTAACGCTGTTCTACACCACCGGGACAGGCCTAGCCCAAGGTAACTGCTGCAAAACTTGGGTTGACGACGAGTTCGGCGCACTGAGGGACAGCGTTGCCAAGATGGCCAGCGCTCTAATCTCTCAGTCCTTCGCCCCCTCTTGCCGTTGATCCTGTCTCGGCTCAGTGCAGCTCAAGCGATGAAGTGTCCGACACCGCAGCGAACCCCGGACACCTGCCCGCCACGCCCTCCAGCTCGCCACGTGTCTCCGCCCAACCAACCGCGGAGAAATCTCCTGGCCCGCGACTCGACCCTCACCGACCGTCCAGCGGGCGACGGTAATCCCATTATCCCACCTAGTGGGACCTCTTCCCCCAACGGCCCTAATGACCCACAGCCGGTCAACACACTGGATCAACCTGGTCAGGTCACGCCGCACCCTGATGTCATCAGTCCTCTCGGCGCTGATCTCATCGCTCCGCCATCTATCGAGCTCTCTGCGCAGTGTCATGGACCTGTACTGGAGTGGATGCTCATGATTCAAACCACCATCCCCACACTACAGGCAGAGCTACATCTGACACGGAGAGAGCTGTCAGAAGTGAAAGCTCGCTGTGCCTCCATGTCTGACAGCCAGGCACAGCTCGACAGTCTCACCCGTGACAGTGACGTCAAACTGAAAAACTGTTCCAGGGCGACAGACAGATTTGTCACTGAAGCAATCAACTCATCGCTAGAGCCAGTGACAAAAATACAGCAAGCCCATAACGACCCCCTGAAATAGCTGACGTCCTCCAAAGACAGTCATGACAGCAAGTTACACGACATGGAGCGGCAGCTTAAGGCACTGAGTGAGGGAGCAGAGTCAAACAAACCAAAGCTTGCTCTCTCCGCCTCTTCCATCGCCACATCCAAATCATCCTCCCTGAAGTCGACATCCCCCATTTCCCCCAAATCTTCAGGTAATAGTACTGTTCAGTACACCCCCCACCCTGACTTCATCATCGAAAACATGTTTGCTGCCCTGTCGAGTGGCGACGGGAAGCAGCAAGTTCCCTGGTGCTGGTAGACGACGGTGCCACACTCAACGCTGCCACCGACTCTCGTGGGACTAATACTTCAGAATCACCGGTCACCCCGCCGGACAATCTGCGAGCCCAGACCATCAGGCCCGACGTTAACACGCTCCTCGTCGGCGACTCTGTCTTGAAAATGGTCGATGCCCAGAGGATGTCTGTGGACGGCGCCGTCGTGCAGAACATGTCGGTGTCGGGGGCTTAGTATCAGCGAGCTGGCGGAATGGCTGCGCAATCAGCACCAGGCACGACACATCCACAGAGTTGTGTTTCACGTCGGCATCAACAGCTGCAGGCAGCAGGGCCATGTCCCCAAGCCGGCGTGGATGCAGCTTATCCGTCTTTTGACCTCCGCTTTCCCAAATGCCCGCATTCAGGCCTCTGCCATCAGGCCCCCGAGAGGTCAGAACCACCCCCTCCTTGCCCCCGCCTCCATCTCCAATGAAGCCCTTAGGGAGGCCTGTGAGCAGATGAGAATTCTGTTCACGGACCACACCTCCATCTTCCTCACAGACAACAAGCCCCCCCCCCCCGAAAGAAGCTCTACCAGGACGGCACCCACCCGAGTCCTGCTGGTGCCATGAAGCTGGCACTGAACCTTCGCTTTGCGGGTGTTCCACGTCAGCTCCACAGCGAACACGGGGTGGAGGAAATCAGCCGCGCCAGCAGCCAGCCTCTTCACATTTACAACCAGAAGCAAGAGTCCCACTGGCAATTCAGCAGAGTCAGACACCAGCAGCAGGACCTGAGACGTAGTAACGGGTCTCTGCAGAACTACGAGCAACCACAGCGCGACCAGCTTCAGGCCCACAACACCCGCCACGCCTTTCCCCCGCGTCCTCAGCAAGGTCAGGGCGGGCCAGTCGTGACGTCACACGGAGAATTCCCCAACATGCCAGCGGCTAGTGCTTACATACCAGCCGGTCACCCTTTCGCTGCTACAGCAAAACCGCCGCCCAGAGGGTGGGAACAATCGCCGTCAACAGAGACAACTCCTCCCAATCCCCATACAGACAATGCAGCTTATGGCACAGCTGCTGCTGCCGTATCTACCTGCATGTGTTTAATTGTTCACCTCGTCAATACTGGAACGCAGTGACCTCTGCGGATCGAAACTAACTTGACAATCTGTATGCCCGTGCAGCTGCTCTGGCCCATGCGGATAGATACCTCATGCTGACCGCAAATTCTAAATGCAGAGGGCATAGATCCTTATGCGCCCCTGCGTTTGCACGGTCTCTGCAGGATAGATACCTCAAGCAGGCCGCGATTATCTGTTCAAATGCAAGAGGCATGGATCCTCGTGAGCCCCTGCAAATGCACGGGCTCGTGAGGATAAATACCACCTGCCATCTACAAGCCTCAAATGCAAGAGACATAGATCCTCATGAGCTCCTACAGTTGCACGTGCTCGTAAGGATAGATGACTCATGCAGGTTACACTCACACCTGTGTTTCTCACGAGTGTAAATTAGCACGTTAGTACTGCATGATAAAAGTGTGAATGGTTCCGTATCTCTATAGCTTTTGTCGATACACGACTGACTTGCCCGGACCTCTGGACTTTTCTCACATATTTTGTGGACTAGACCGAGTGTCTATAGTAAATGCTGCTTTGATGTATCGCTTTCAACTACATTCCACTGAGCACCTTCGTGTGGAAGCTTTATTTAACCGTTCTCATCTAAATCGGCATTTATTAAGCCGTACTTTAGACATTGCAGAAAATTTGACTGTGGACACTGATGGACTATTTTATTTACAGCGATTCGTTTTATTGTGGGTGCCCCGCGGCGTAAGTTCTGTTCCTAAACAGACGTGGAGTATTTTGACATTGCTCCTTCAGTGTAGCGGACATCGATACTTCCCCCTGAACGTTTGATTATCACATTTTGTCTTCATACTTTATTGTTTTCTTTGATTGTTTTGTTTTCTCTTTACTTTGGCCTTCCATCTTTGATTGACGTTTGCTCAACCACCGCTATTGTAGATGCTATTTTCATTGTGAAACAACATACAGTTGTTGGCGAAATGCTCATGGCCAGAAACAAACAAAAAGTACACAAATTACGAGTGGGTCACCTCAACGTTTTTCATCTTTATAATAAGGTATCTGAATCTGACCTGTCGGCGTTCCTTAACAGTCCCACGCCGTTCGACAATTTCGGCCTTACCGAGTCACGCCTAAATTCAAATATCAGTGATGATGCCGTGAAAATTCCTATTTTTAGTATCATGAGAAGAGATTCCTCCTGTCACGGTCAAACAGGCATTGCTGTATACGTTCATCACTCTATTGAACACTTAGTTCGTAGGCGTAAAGACTTAGAAACGGCTGAAGTAGAGTGTGTGTGGATTGAGGTCAAGAGCCCGTACTGCTCACCGTCATTTGTCGGGTTTCTTTACCGCAATCCGGCGTCTACCTTCGAGTGGTATGACAATTTTGCTACTAACCTAGACAAAGTATGTAAAGGACACAATGACGTCATTCTTCTAGGTGACTTTAATATAGACATGATTACACCCCATCCCGCATGAGAAACTACATCTTCTTTATTTGGCCTAGTACAGCTAGTTAAATCCCCCACCAGAATTACCGCCACGAGCTGAACGCTCATTGACCACGTCTATACAAACAAACCACAGGCGGTGACCGATTTTAGTGTCTCAGATTTTAGTGTTAGTGACCACTGCCCCGTGATTTGTTGCTGGTCTATGAAACTCCCCAAATTAAAGAAACATAGTCATACCACAACAACCTACAGGTCATTTAAGCATTTTAATCATAATGAGTTTCTACACGATCTTAGTAACACTCCTTTTGACGAGGTTCTTCTCACAGATAATCCAGATATTGAGCTCTCCACTTGGTACAGAATATTCCTTGGAGTATTAGACAGATATGCTTGGATTAGAACAAAATGAGTAAAGAGTGAGATACTTCCCCCTTGGTTGACAAAAGAAATGAGGCATGCCATGTCGGTGCGAAATGACTTAAAAAGAGAAAAAAAGTTTGATGAATTTAAAAAGCAGCGAAACCGTGTGAGGTTAATGGTGCGCGCCGCGAGGAGAGACTTTATCCGCAACAATGTCAAGGACAACAAAGATGTGTCAGCAGTGTGGCGGGTACTGAATTCGATCACCCGAGGCAATAGCAGTAGGTCAATAACCATCCCCAGTAATCTTTCCGCCGACATATTCAACGAACATTTTCTGTCTGTAGCGGATTTGATAACTACTCCTAGTCGTGATACAGAGGCAGACACATGCCCCGATTACTTGGTTAATTTCTGCAACAGAAAAACAACTGGCACTCCACCATTTAGTATCCCCATACTTGCTGTGCACGAAGTGGGCAAACTAATTAGTGAGCTAGCTAATAAAAAGTCCTCCGGCCATGATGATATCAACCCACAAATATTAAAGTTGTCTGTACTATGCATCATTGAGACCCTAACTTATATTTACAACTTATGTATTACAAAAAATGTATGCCCTACATACCTTAAAGTCGCAAAAGTCGTCCCACTGCCAAATTCAAAAGATCGTACTGACCCTAACAATTATAGACCCATTTCTCTGCTGTCAGTATTATCTAAGCCCCTCGAAAGGCATATATACATAAACACCTGTCTGACTACTTAGAATCACGAAAGTTGCTCCATTCGTCTCAGTCAGGATTTCGCCCTCGGCACTCAAGTCATACGGCTCTGAGCAGATTAACAGACACATGGCTTTCAAATATAAATAATTCGCAGCTGACAGGTGTAATTTACCTTGACTTTAAAAAGGCTTTCGACTTAGTCAACCATACAATATTGATTTCCAAACTTAAGCATTATTTTCGAAACGACATGCCTGTTTCGTTGTTTACGTCATACCTCGAAAACAGGAAACAGAAAGTAATTGCTAATGGAGCCTACTCTTCTACTAAACATGTTAAACTCGGAGTTCCGCAGCGGTCAATTTTAGGTCCTATTTTATTTTGTATTTACATAAATGACCTACCTCTAAGTCTCACCTACGAAGCAACACAGTGTGATATGTTCGCCGATGATGCCTCAATTCACACAGCTAATAAAGACATAAGTGTAGTTGAAAACGACCTTCAACAAAGTCTCGATGATGTAGCAGCTTGGTGTAAAGTCAACGCTATGATTCTGCATCCTACTAAAACAAAATCTATGATTATTGCAACACGCCAAAAGCATCAGTTGAAACCATTAAAGCTCAATTTATCACTCGGCAACGAAATCATAGAACAGGTAGCCGAACATCGCCTATTGGGGGTCACAACTGATAATCAGCTGAGGTGGCAGATGCACATTGACAATGGCTATAAAACGGTCTATAGAAATGTCTTTTTGTTATCGAAATTAAAGCATTACACATATAGTGAAACCAGAAAATTGTTCAGTAATGCACACATCATGTCACATATAAACTACGCATCGACGGTGTGGGATTGTTGCAGTGATGTACACTTAAAAAGACCAAATTCTTTACACAGGAGTGTTTTTGAGTGGGGCTGGTACATGAACGAAAAAGAACATAAAAAAGTACAATCTCTCTCTCTCTCTCTCTCTCTCTCTCTCTCTCTCTCTCTCTCTCTCTCTCTCTCTCTCTCTCTCTCTCTCTCTCTCTCTCTCTCGCGTTACATATGGAAGTTTGAACGGTGCCTTTATCTCATATTACGACTCGACACTTGATTATAGTTTGTGACTATCATCAGACTTTTCCTATCGGAACATTTCATTTTGCCTTTTTATGTCGTTAGTGTGTGTGCACGGTCGTGCCTCTTGACAAGATTAGACTGTTGGCCAGTGGTGACTGTTGCACGGGCTGTGTTGCTAATGACATTGTCCACAGGTTTTGGTGTACAAGTACAAGGCACTATCCATATGATAAAGTCACAGGTCTTACGTGATTGTGACTTAATTATTGAAAAGCGCAACGCGTGACTTAGTTTGTGCGCTGTGCCACATCTATACTAAGAATCAGAGGTCACTTAAAACCTCAGCACTCAAACCGCTGGGCGAGTGGAAAATAGTCTTTTCCGCTGGCTCTGTGGTATAGATTGTGCAGATTCGTTGACATTATCAGCGCAAAACTGGACATTATCTTGTTTGCAGTGAAAACGCGCTATTGCTTTAATTTGTTTTATTGCACTGTCAGTTTATCAAATTATTTTGTGTAGTTCTCTTTGACGGTTCACCTTTACCTATCCGGTTTGCACTGTGTGTATGATTGTTACTTTTGTGTGTGTGTGTTTCTTTTGTGTTGTGAGACAGTTTACATTCTTTTTGTGTTATAATCTTTTATGCCTGTGCTAGCCTCAATGGCGAAAGCGAGCATAAGGGAATGTACCTTACGTGTAGGCCATCTTAACGTGTTTCATCTTTACAATAAGATACCTGACTTAGCTTGTTTTCTTAACAATCCCACACCGTCACCGTTTCACTTGTTTGGCGTCACTGAGACACGCTTGAGCTCGAACATCAGTGATGAAGCCATTAGTATCCCTAACTTTTCTGTAATCAGAAGAGATCCTTCCTCCCCAGGCCAAACAGGCATTGCCGTCTACATCCACCAGTCTATTCAACACTTAGTCCGTAGACGGCAAGATCTAGAAGCCGCAGATGTTGAGTGCGTGTGGATTGAAGTAAAGCGTCCTTTTTTGGCTCCATCATACGTAGGCTTCTTGTACCGTAACCCGGCGGCTGACTTTAGTTGGTACGACCATTTCACCTGTAACTTAGATAAAGTCTGTAAAGTAAACACCGACATCATTCTAATGGGTGATTTCAATATCAATTTACTGAAACCCCACACCGCGTGGGAAACAACATCTTCCTTATTTGGGCTGGTGCAGCTGGTGCAGTCACCCACTAGGATTACTGCTGCATCATCCACTCTCATAGACCATATTTATACCAATAACCCTAAATCTGTGACTGACGTTTCTGTTCCCGACTTGAGCATTAGCGATCATTTCCCTGTAGTGTGTAAATGGGCTGCGCAAATTCCAAAGACTAAAAAGAATGGTCATATCACCGTAACATATCGCTCTTTTAAACATTTTAACCAAAACGCATTTTTACATGATCTTAGTAATGCGTGCTTTGACTCAGTAACCGAGTCCAACGACCCAGAGGTTGCTCTATCTGCATGGTACAGCATTTTCCTTGGGGTACTCAACAATCACGCACCCCTCAGGGAGAGGCGTGTCAAAAGCGCGGTACTACCCCCATGGATTACAAACGAACTGATGCAGGCCATGGAGTTTAGGAACACCCTCAGGAGAGAAAAGAAGTTTGACGAGTTTAAAAAGCAGCGTAATCGCGTCAAGTATATGTTACGCGAAGCGAAAAAAGCCTTTGTAAGAAATACTATTAAAAACAACAAAGACGGGTCTGCTATTTGGCGCGTCCTGAATTCCCTTACCCGAGGCTCTAGTGCATCCACGGTAATCCCTAGTGATCTATCCGCTGACATGTTTAATAATCACTTCCTGTCTGTTGCTGAAGTTTTTTCAACACAAGGAAGTGTCAATGATAAGTGTTTCGATATTTTAATTAACTACTGCAATCAGAAGACTGTGACTCCTTTTAGCATTCCATCGATTGCAATACATGAAGTAGGTAAATTCATAAGTAGTCTCGCGAACAAGAAGTCATCAGGCCCTGATGACATAAATCCTAAAGTTCTGAAACTATCCCTACCTTACATTGTTGAATCGCTGACATACATTTACAACCTATGTCTCCATCAGTGTGTATTTCCTACACAGCTTAAACTTGCAAAAGTAATTCCACTACCGAAATCCAAGGACAGGGGAAATCTGAATAATTATAGACCGATTTCGTTACTGTCCGTGTTAAGCAAACCTCTCGAGCGACATGTACACAAACATTTGTCTCAGTATTTAGAGACAAATAATATGCTTCATCCCTTCCAGTCTGGGTTTCGTCCGAAGTATTCCTGTCATACAGCGCTAAGCAGACTTGCAGATAAGTGGTTATCTAACGTAAACAATTCGCAACTGACGGGTGTTATTTACCTTGACTTTAAGAAGGCGTTTGACCTGGTTAACCACGACACTCTGATAAGCAAACTTAGTCATTATTTAAAAAAACGTCTCAGCAGTTTCCTTCTTTAGTTCATATCTAAAGGGAAGAAAGCAAAAGGTTGTAGTTAATGGATCACACTCTGAAGTGAAGGAGGTTAAGTTTGGAGTACCTCAAGGGTCAGTGTTAGGCCCTCTTCTATTTTGTTTATACATCAACGATCTGCCTCTTCACCTAACGTCAGAATCTGTCGAATGTGACTTGTTTGCTGACGATACGTCAATCCACACGGCAAATAAAAACCTTAATGTGGTTGCAGATGACTTACAACAGAGCCTTGATGAGGTGTCCGCCTGGTGTGAACGTAATTCGATGAGTATCCATCCAGCAAAAACCAAGTCAATGGTAATTGCGGCACGCCAAAAACACCAATTAAGCCCCCTTTCACTTGATTTGTCCTTCGAAGGCAATTCTATTGAGCAAGTGTCTGAACACCGCCTCCTTGGAATTATCATAGATGATCAGCTCAAATGGCAGGCACACACACATAAAGTGTGTAAAACTGTTTCAAGAAACATTTTCATGCTGTCCAAACTGAAGCACTTCACTGACTTTGAAACCAGAAAATTATTTTATTATGCACATATTCAGTCCCACATTAATTATGCTTCGACGGTGTGGGATGGCTGCAGAGATGTACATTTAAAAAGACTGAACTCCTTACACAAAAGAGCAGCGAAATTAATTTTACCTGATCCTACTTTGACAACGGATGATAAGATTTACAAAGCGGGACTTCTTTCTCTCAAAAAGCAGTTTGCATTCAACAAAGGTGTTCTCCTTTTTAAGATTCGGAATGACAACACTCCGGAATATCTAACCCAGCTGCTAGTCCGGTCACAGTCCCGCTATGGCGATACAAAAAGCCTATATGTAGTACCCAAAACCAGAATAGACTTATTTAAAACCAGTCTAGCATTCTCGGGGGCGACTTTGTGGAATTCCCTTCCATCCCACACGAAGACCACTCCAACGGTATCATCTTTCAAGAAAAGTCTTTTTGAACATTTATCTTCGCAGCCATAACTATCTTCAAGCTTTGCTTTCTATACGTAGATATCATTGTTAGTAATGTACCCATTCTACTGCTGTGTATGTATAGTGCTGCTGTGTTGTTGCTCTTTTTTTTTTTTTTTTTTTTCCCCTTACCATTGCTCCAACTCCCCCAACACACCGTAGGCGTTCGTCCTATACATGTATTAATGTAATGTAATTGTTGTGTTTGTAGATGTAGCAACGGCAGATTTGAAAAATGACATTGCCTCTGGCATTGTTAATATCTTTACCGTTGTAAAATAAAGATTCATTGATTCATTGATTCATTGATTCTCTCTCTCTCTCTCTCTCCCTCTCTCTCTCTCTCTCTCTCTCTCTCTCTCTCTCTCTAACGGCAGGTTTGTAAAATGGCTGTGTCAATGACGATGTCAATGCTTTAACCGTTGTAAAATAAAGTTTCATTGATTCTCTCTCTCTCTCTCTCTCTCTCTCTCTCTCTCTCTCTCTCTCTGCTTTTTTTTCTTTCAGAGAGAGAGAGAGAGAGACAAACACACACACACACACACACACACACACACACACACACACACACACACACACACACACACACACACACACACATACACACACAAACAACGACAGACAGACCGACGAGAGAGATAGAGACAGACGAAACAGAGAGAGAGAGAGAGAGAGAGAGAGAGAGAGAGAGAGAGAGAGAGAGAGAGAGAGAGAGAGAGAGAGAGAGAGAGAGAGAGAGAGAGAGAGAGAGAGAGAGAGAGAGAGAGAATCAATGAATCAATGAATCAATGAATCTTTATTTTACAACGGTAAAGATATTAACAATGCCAGAGTTAATGCCATTTTTCAAATCTGCCGTTGCTACACAACAATTACATTACATTAATACATGTATAGGACGAACGCCTAAGGTGTGTTGGGGGAGTTGGAGCAATGGTAAAGGGAAGAAAAAAGAAAAGAAAAGAAAAAAAAAAAGCAACAACACAGCAGCACTATACATACACAGCAGTAGAATGGGTACATTACTAACAATGATATCTACGTATAAAAAGCAAAGCTTGAAGATAGTTATGGCTGCGAAGATACATGTTCAAAAAGACCTTTCTTGAAACATGATACCGTTGGAGTGGTCTTCGTGTGGGATGGAAGCGAATTCCACAAAGTCGCCCCCGAGAATGCTAGACTGGTTTTAAATAAGTCTGTTCTGGTTTTGGGTACTACATATAGGCTTTTTGTATCGCCATAGCGGGACTGTGACCGGACTAGCAGCTGGGTTAGATATTCCGGAGTGTTGTCATTCCGAATCTTAAAAAGGAGAACACCTTTGTTGAATGCAAACTGCTTTTTGAGAGAAAGAAGTCCCGCATTGTAAATCTTATCATCCGTTGTCAAAGTAGGATCAGGTAAAATTAATTTCGCTGCTCTTTTGTGTAAGGAGTTCAGTCTTTTTAAATGTACATCTCTGCAGCCATCCCACACAGTCGAAGCATAATTAATGTGGGACTGAATATGTGCATAATAAAATAATTTTCTGGTTTCAAAGTCAGTGAAGTGCTTCAGTTTGGACAGCATGAAAATGTTTCTTGAAACAGTTTTACACACTTTATGTGTGTGTGCCTGCCATTTGAGCTGATCATCTATGATAATTCCAAGGAGGCGGTGTTCAGACACTTGCTCAATAGAATTGCCTTCGAAGGACAAATCAAGTGAAAGGGGGCTTAATTGGTGTTTTTGGCGTGTCGCAATTACCATTGACTTGGTTTTTGCTGGATGGATACTCATTGAGTTACGTTCACACCAGGCGGACACCTCATCAAGGCTCTGTTGTAAGTCATCTGCAACCACATTAAGGTTTTTATTTGCCGTGTGGATTGACGTATCGTCAGCAAACAAGTCACATTCGACAGATTCTGACGTTAGGTGAAGAGGCAGATCGTTGATGTATAAACAAAATAGAAGAGGGCCTAACACTGACCCTTGAGGTACTCCAAACCTAACCTCCTTCACTTCAGAGTGTGATCCATTAACTACAACCTTTTGCTTTCTTCCCTTTAGATATGAACTAAAGAAGGAAACTGCTGAGACGTTTTTTTAAATAATGACTAAGTTTACTTATCAGAGTGTCGTGGTTAACCAGGTCAAACGCCTTCTTAAAGTCAAGGTAAATAACACCCGTCAGTTGCGAATTGTTTACGTTAGATAACCACTTATCTGCAAGTCTGCTTAGCGCTGTATGACAGGAATAGAGAGAGAGAGAGAGAGAGAGAGAGAGAGAGAGAGAGAGAGAGAGAGAGAGAGAGAGAGAGAGAGAGACAGAGACACAGAGAGAGAGACAGAGAGAGAGACAGAGAGAGAGACAGAGAGAGACAGAGAGAGATTGTACCTTTTTATGTCCTTTTTCGTTCATGTACCAGCCCCACTCAAAAACAAAACAAAACAACATCAACAACAACAACAAAAAACAAACAAACAACAACAACCATAAAAACCCCGTTATATTCTTACGCCATTGCCAATACGACGCTTCTGATGACGCAAAATCATAAGCAGAACTGCGCAGCTGAATTATTACTCAGTCCTGCGAGCAGTGGTAGACGTTTACGCTTTGAGGATAGGTAAGTCTTTGTCTGATTGAAAATAGGTTTTTCTTCCTTATTTATGCTCTTTATGGCGTTGCGTGGTGCTCATGCATGCGCCGGATCTTGAGACGAAATCATTGCAAAAGACATTGTGTGTTCTACAACATACACGTCTGTGTGCATTTTAGCTCATGCACAGTAGGCTGCAATGCCAGTATACAGTAACACCATAGGGGTCTGGTTGGCTCACTGTACAAACATGAGATACAAACCATGGGGCACCGCGCGCTCCATCAGTCAACACAGTCGCTCAGTAAATAGTACACCTTAGTAGTGAATGAGTGTGGTGAATATGCGCGCGCGGTGGCGCATTGGTTGTCTCGCATATCAGTACATCGAGACCGTCAGACCCTTGTGAGTAACCTCTCCAATGCCAACTGGCTGATCGGCCGAGATCGACGCTCGTACCAGCCAGAAAGCGAGATCCGATCTGATCGTGTTATTATACTCTGTGGTTAAAAACCGGTACATGTGGCGGCAGTTTGCTTGGCAGCAATTACCTGAACGCACACAATGCAGTGAGCTGAATTTAGACAATAATGGCAGTTTACGTCGGACGACTCCAACAACGAAAGAAGAGCAAAGTCACGGCGAATAAACAATGTGTCAGAAGCATAGACAACACTCCGAACATCTCTAACAGGCATAGATCTTCGGGAGCTCGGGGCGTTGTCTATGCTTATAGTGGACACTGGCTATCCGCCATGACTTCGCTGCTTTTTGTTGTTGGTAGCCTTTATTTCTAAACGAGGTACACTGTAAACAAAGAGATGTGTGAAATGCATTTCTTTTTTAAACTTGTCTAGAAACTGTCTAGAAAATATAAACACCACCCACCTGCAGGAAGTAACAATTCCTCATAGCTTTCGCATTTACGGGGGTACATGAGGATCTATGACTTTTGCTGAAACCACTTTGTATCCATGCTATTTTTAGGGCTGGGGATTTTGCTCGTTAGATACAAGGATTTCCAAAACACAGTCTGCGTCCACTAGAGCGCAAGTCGTTTGAACAACTTGAGAAATTCCTAACAGAATTCATGTATATGACTTATGAAACGTTTATCGTGGGCAGGGGGCAGATGTTCACATCTGCACGGGACATAGACGACCCCGCCCTCCACGAGTCCCCTGTTGCCTTGCAGGCCTGGCCGCTTGGCTGCGGAAAGGCTAAGGGAGGAAACCCCTGACATCAAAGCCCCCGTGTCTCCGGGGAAGGCTTTTGAGCCAGAGACTAGGACAAGGACAGTCTGATATAAAACCTACGACAAGAGGACCTCGATGCCATCGTCCCAGCTTGCTAGGCCATGGCAGATGAACCAAGGGTTTAAAGGGTGGGGCCAGTACTGCGCACACTGCACTCCACCAAAAAGCTCCACCGCGCAGGCTTTAGGAAACGTCTACGGACCATGACACTGACCATTCCAAGTCCTGTAGCGACGGGCGAGGGGCGAAACGGCAGGTGAAAGATGTCACTGGAAGCCGCAGTCTCAAACCTGCATGCAGGCGGTTCAGGATATTGGTCGCCTGATGTTGACCTGGGGATGACAACATCACTCGGCACACCCTGAACGACCAAGCAGCCTTCTCTAGGGACAGCACTGCTTGCTCCACACGGAGAGGGGCCTAGAAAAGGTGGCCTAACCAAAGCTCGTCCCCTCGCAACCCCAGTTGGCTAGCCGCGGTCAACGTGCATCTTCTCCTGCGGTCAAAAAACAAGAAAGAATACCGGATCCACTCTCATGACGACCACGACTGGACTCAACGTAGCATGCTGGAACGTCCGAACCATGCTCGACAAAGCAGACAGCGGACGCCCTGAACGTCGCTCCGCCCTCATTGCCCATGAATTGCGGAGGTTAAACATCGACATCGCCGCGCTCAGCGAAGTACGCCTTCCGGACGAAGGCAGCCTCCAACAACTTGGTGCTGGGTCTCTACTGGTCAGGCAGGCCTGCATCAGAAAGACGGCTCTCAGGCGTGGGTTTCATGGTCAAGACATTCATTGCGACTAAGCTGGAAAACCTACCAACGGGCCACTCAGACCGCATCATGTCCATGCGCCTCCCACTGAGACACCAGCAACACGTCACCCTTCTCAGTGTGTAATCCCCAACCCTCCTGGCAGAGCCTGTTGAAAAGGACAAGTTTTACACTGACCTGCGCAGCCTCCTACAGAGTACCCCTGCAGACGACAAAGTCATCATCCTTGGCGACTTCAACGCCAGAGTGGGCCAGGACTCTGAAGCCTGGAAAGGAGTCCTTGGCAAGCATGGCGTGGGGAACTGCAATGACAATGGCCGCCTACTGTTGGAGTTCTGTGCGGAGCAGCAACTGGTCATCACCAACACTACTTTTCAGCAAAAGGACAGTCGAAAGACCACCTGGATGCATCCTCGCTCCAAACACTGGCACCTTATCGACTATGTCCTAGTGCGTCAGAGGGACCGCAGTGACGTCCTCCTCACCAGAGTGATGCCCAGCGCAGAGTGCCACACTGACTACCGCCTTGTCCGCTGCAAACTCAGGCTCCACTTCAAGCCAAAACCCAAGAAATGGGGGCCCCCCAAGAAAAAGCTTGATGTTGCCAGCCTTCAGCGTGACGATGTGAAAGCTGCCTTTCAGACAGATTTACAGCGCAGGCTCAAAGACACAGCGGACCCAGTAGACTCCTCCCCTGAAACACTTTGGAAACAACTGAAAACTGATATTGCAAAATCCTCTGCAGAAATCTTGGGTTTCGCCAGAAAGAAGAACAAAGACTGGTTTGACGAAAACGATGTAGAGATCCAGGAACACCTAGCAAAAAAAAAAAAAAAGAGCCGCCCATCAGGCCCACCTAGCCCAGCCTTCCTGCCCTGTGAAGAAGTCTGCCTTCCGCCTCGTCTGCAGCAGTCTCCAGCGCAAGCTCAGAGATCTCCAGAATGAGTGGTGGACCAGACTTGCACAGAGGACCCAGCTTTGCGCTGACAATGGTGACTACAGGGGCTTCTACGAAGCACTGAAAGCAGTGTATGAAAGCACCTGGTACAAAGTCCCCTGCGAAGCGCGAATGGCCAGGCACTCCTCACAGATAATACCTCCATCTTGAACCGCTGGTCGGAGTACTTTCAGAGCCTCTTCAGCGCTGAGCGCACTGTTCAAGAAGCAGTCGTCCTACAAATCCCACACCTCCCAGTAAAGGTTGAATTGGACGAACCGCCCACCGCTGAAGAGACCCTCACAGCCATCCACCAGCTCAAGAGTGGCAAAGCAGCAGGCATTGATGGAATACCGCCAGAGATCTGGAAACATGGAGGCACAGCACTGCACAACAAGCTCCATGACCTCTTTCTCTGCTGCTGGGAGGAAGGAACACTACCAAAAGATCTCCGTGATGCAGTCGTTATCACCCTGTACAAGAACAAAGGCGAGAAGTCTGACTGTTCCAACTATCGGGGAATTACCCTGCTGTCCATTGCTGGGAAAATCCTTGCAAGTCTGCTCCTGAATCGGCTGGTACCTGCCATCGCTGAAGACCAACTCCCAGAGGGCCAGTGTGGCTTCAGAGCAAACAGGAGCACCACCGATATGGTCTTTGTGCTGAGACAGCTACAGGAGAAGTGCCGCGAGCAGAACAAAGGGCTGTACGTAACATTTGTCGACCTAACAAAAGCGTTCGACACTGTGAGCAGGCAAGGCATGTGGCAGATCCTGGAGCGCCTTGGCTGTCCCCCAAAGTTCCTCAACATGATTGTCCAGCTACACGAGGACCAGCAAGGCCAGGTCAGACTCAACAATGACCTCTCAGAACCATTCCCTATTCTCAACGGCGTAAAGCAGGGCTGCGTGCTGGCACCGACTCTCTTCACCATCTTTTTTAACATGATGTTGAAGCAGGCCACAGTGGACCTCGATGATGACGATGCAGTGTACATCAGGTATCGTCTCGATGGCAGCCTGTTCAACCTCAGACGACTGCAGGCCCACACGAAAACCCTAGACCAACTGATTCGTGAGCTGCTTTTTGCTGATGATGCTGCCCTCGTTGCACACACAGAGAGAGCCCTGCAGCGCATCACGTCTTGCTTCGCAGATGCTGCCCACCTCTTTGGACTCGAGGTCAGTCTGAAAAAGACAGAGGTCCTCCATCAGCCGGCACCCAAGACAGTGTATCGCCCTCCTCACATCACCATTGGCGAGTCTGAACTAAAGTCAGTGCACCAGTTTACCTACCTTGGCTGCATTATCACGTCGGACGCCAAGCTGGACAAGGAGCTTGACAGCAGGCTGGCAAAAGCGAACAGCGCTTTCGGGCGACTTTTCAAGCGGGTGTGGCACAATCAACAGCTGAAAACAGGCACCAAGATCAGCGTGTACAGAGCTGTGGTCCTCACCACCCTGCTGTATGGTTCCGAGTCCTGGGCCCTCTACCGCAGCCAACTACGACTCCTCGAACGCTTCCACCAGCGCTGCCTGCGTACCATCCTGGGCATTCACTGGAGTGACTATGTCACCAACGTCGAGGTCCTTGAACAGGCTGAAACTGTGAGCATCGAGGCTTTGCTGCTGCGGACACAGCTCCGCTGGGCGGGGCATGTCTCCAGGATGGAGGATCATCGCCTACCAAAGATCACCCTGTTCGGCGAGCTTGCTACTGGACACCGCGACAGAGGGGCACCAAAGAAGAGATACAAAGACTGTCTCAAGAAGTCACTTAGTGCCTGCCAAATCGACCACCACCAGTGGTCTTCGCTTGCTGCGGACTGTGACACCTGGCGCTCCACCATTTACAAGACAGCTGTCTCCTTTGAGGACTCTCACAGAGCTAGCCTTAAGGACAAGCGGCTCAGGAGAAAAACAGAGATGCCGCAACTCAGAACCCTGGCCATACCTTCCCCTGCAGCCACTGCGGTCGAACCTGCCTGTCTCGGATTGGCCTCCGCAGCCACGAACAAGCCTGCAGACGACGTGGGCAACTCCTATAAAATCTTCGTTCGCGAAGTCAAGCCAAGACATCGTACGGTTTTATATTAAAAAAGTTCCATGTTGTCCACAGATTACTAAAACAGTGCATTCAGGGATAGAGGAAACCAAAGCTACCTATCGACTACTTACAGCGGTGTAGGGGATGCCAGACATTGCACCTATCAACTATGTACAGCTGCGTAGGGTGGATAGTGGACCTTGCACCTACTGACAACGTACAGTGTTGTAGAGTGGACGCCAGACCTTGGACCTATCGTCAACGCGCAGCGTTGTAGAGTGGATGCCAGAGCTTGGAAACCGAAATCTATCGTCACAGTACAACGTTGTACATGTAGGTTGAATGTCAGACTTTGGACCTATCGATAACGTACAACGTTGTAGAGTTGATGCCAGACCTTCACCCTTTCTTTGCCTGATGGGACCAACTTTACTATGTATAACGTAAATTAGCCTATTATGAATCTGTCCAGCGAATCATTCTGTACCCAGCACAAATCTGGCGAGGCACGGTTCACCCTAGTGTGAATTTGTGCTGGTGATTCGCGTAAATTTATTAAAATGAAATATATGCAGCATGACTCTGCAAAAGATTGACGGCATTACAGATTTAACCTGTGTTTCCATATCGCGACGCGTCAGCGGTGCGACAAAGAATGTAGCTGGGCGGTAGGCGGAAAATCGCTTGGTGTATTTCCATATAGCGGCGCGACAAAGCGATTTCGCGCCGTTATTTTGGATTGGAAAAATGGCTCAAATTTGGCGCGTGCTGAAAACCACGCTTCCTTTACTGAGAAATTGCAGAAAAAACAAACAAACAAACAAACAAAACAAACAGACACATGCGCAAAACCACCTTTGAATCTCTCAACTGATCAATAGAATTTTGTCGCGTCACTGTCGCTTGTTGCACCGCTTCCGTATCGCGCTTATAGAAACACTCCTTTATTTCTATGTTCTCGATTTTTGTCGCAGTCGCCAGCGCTTTCGTGTTGCTGTCGCGCTGTGATATGGAAACGGGTGGATTTCTGCCTGGGGCTTTACAGTTGAAGAAAAAGCAGCACCTTATACGAAGTCAGTGCAGTCTGCACAGCCAATACCTGAAGCCTATCAGTGAGAGATAGTGCCTCAAACTCTGAAATCAGTCACGAATCATGCTCACACATCTATGCCTAAGCCTTTCCGAGCGCAGAGATCCCATCTTGATCGAATTGAACTGAACTGTAATTACGTTGGTTTAAATTTTTCTAGGTATATTCACGCTGAATACATTTGCGCGTGCATATAGCAAAGTTGATCCATTCAGAACAAAAGAAGGTTTTAATATTTGCACATGAAACCCAAACTATTTTGTAATCCGGACCTTTCTTTGCACGGCAAAATTGTATTTCTTGATGACTGATGTTTCATTTAGAAAAATAAAAGTTTCTTTGTATGACACGTTTACATCTATGTTTCCAGTTATGTGTGTCTGCATGAATGAGCCTTATAAACATTATAATAAATGAGTAGTACATAATATGGGTAGGGGTGGGTGGCAGGAAGGGTGGGGTAGGTAAGGGGTACGGTAAAAGAAATTTGCATGGTGTCAAACCCGACTCATATAGGTCCCATTTCGGTCGAAAAAGACCTAAAAATGACCATATCTACACCATTTCTGGACCGTCGCAGGAAGGTGTGTTTTTGGTCGTTTATCGCACAGAATTTGGTCGACAACACACCGTCCGGCGACGGTATTTACACGTTTTATTTAGACCAAATTCACACCAAAGTTTGCGACCATTGGAGGACCACACTACTAGGGATGTTCTTTTGTTTGAAAACCTTCTATCGGTTCTTTTTGTCTGTTTCAGCATAACTTTGTATATATCTTATTCTTCTTTAGAAGAATGTTTCTGTGTTATGAAAATAAATTTGGTCCATAGAAGAAAACACCGCTTAAGTAAAAAAAACTCTGTGAAAAATTCGACTTATTCCGTCATACGGATAAGTCGAACAACGGATAAGTCGAACGAAAATAATTTCCCCTGCAGGTTCGACTTAAAGCGTTGTCGACTATAGCATTAAACGCCGCCGCGACCTAGCATTTCAGCCTCACTGTTGGGTCACATTGCCGCTTTTTTGCAACGGCACAAACCGGTCTCTGGCCAGGTGCACAATAGCCTTATAACTCTTAAAACAGTGTTAAAAGTAAAAAATTACAAACGTTTTGACAAAAAAAAAACGTGTTTAGCGCACTTAGATGCGGTGCACGAAGACTTCTAATTCTTAAAAACAGTTTTACAAGTGAAAATTAAAAATCGTTTTTAAAAATCGTGCTTAGTGCACGTAGATGCGGTGCACGGAAGTTTTAACACTGTTTTAGCGACAATTTTCACTTGTAACTTTAGAAGTGCTCGGAGCTATTCTAAACGCGCTAAACCGCTTTAAAAACTGAATGGAACTGAATGGGCGCCATTTTGAATCAGCCGCTTCATTGAATTCGACAATATCAGCGAAGAAAACAGAGATAGCTGCATCTTATGACGGAATACAACGACGAACAACATCGGTTTCAGCGTTTGAGATTTACTGAGAAGGGCTGAAAAGCCTTGAGGAAGTGAAATACTGTCAGAGAGATCGGCGGAGGTCAGCCGACGTAACACAACCTGACTTTGTATATAATTATAATATGCTCGATTACGATCAATGCCACAACATCACATTCGACTCAAAGCAGCGGAGGAGAGAAGACGTGCTCCAGAGTGCAGCGAGGCAGAACGCAGCAAGTGTGCTTTGTGCTAGAGTACAGTGTAGTGAGAGTGATAGCGACCGGTGACGGAGCTGTAAGTAGCTGCCGTCACCAACCAGGTTTACGTAGAAGTAGCCAACACCACCGCGGATAGTTAGGACAGCGATAGGACAGAATAGGCTTCAGGGATCAGTGGCCCGGTAGGGCGGCGGTCCCTGGCCAGGCCATAGAATTAGTTAGACTAAACTAGGACGGCCACAAATCATCGATTGGTTAGTTCGGGTTTAACGTCCACAGCACCGAGGTGATCATGGACGGCCCCGACGGGCGGGTTATGGGGGACAGGAAAATCTATTGCCTATGGAGTTCGACCTGAACACTGATCAACTCAGGCGCACTCCAAATGTGCCACTTTGATTTACCAGGACCTTTCAACGGACATGCTATTGAACAAATCCGTTCCCCCCCCCCCCCCTGGATTGTGAGTCCAGCTACCGGGGCCGGGACGGGATTCGAACCCACGACCCGGCGATTCCCTTCGCTCTCCTGCTCCGACGTTTAACCACCTGAGCTATTTCGGACTCTACAAATCATCGCTCTCCCAGGACAGCTCATCTACGAACGGTTCAAAAACAGGTATAAGTTTACCCGCCACTTTTTGGTAGACGCTAGTTAAGTAAAGCAACGCTTACGCTCAAGCTTAGAGCTTACGCTTATGCATAAAAAACTCTTACGCTGAGGCTTTAAAAAGCTTACGCTTAAGATATACCCGCCACATTCGTGAAGTGGCAACAATCACCATCGACCGAGAAGAAAACGCTTACGCTCAGGCCCTCCCACGAGGGGTCGTTACACACGCTTATGCTTAAACAAGTCATACGCTGTAGCCTACGCTTAAGCTAACCATTTTATTACCACAGTAACCCACCTTGAAGGGCGATCCGGCCAAGATTGTCACGGGCTACGCTCGAATTCAAATTCGAATTTGAAATTCAAAATGGCCGCGGACAAAGAGCCCGCCACCCAAAACCACAAAGGAAACAAAGGCCAAGCGAACATTACCAGCCTAGCTAGCAGCCAAACCGCAGGGGAAAGGCCAGTGACCCACCTAGCGGCGGCACGGCGGGCTCGAAACGAGGAAATAGATGCGACAAAACCCACAGAGGGGGAAATCCCCCCACGTGAGATAACCAGCGACGAACATGACTCAGACACCGAACATGACTTAGACACCGAACAAACTGAGCAATCATATAGAGCAGTGCATAACCGCCGGAAACCAAAGCGCCCGCCACCAAAGAAAGAGAGAACGCAATTCACCTTCCCGGTCTTGATTACACCGGAAGACAACTCACCCGACCTGTTTAGATTGATTGATTGTACATTGCTTAACGTCCCGACAGCAACAAGGCTTTTTCAGGACGTGCCTGCACTGCTTGTGAAAAAAACAAAACAGAATATTGAATGTATGTCGCCAGCCGGTCCAATACGTTAAATAAACCTACAACATGGGGCCTAAATAAAGCTAAAACCATTTGGCAACACACATCCAATATCAAGAGCTACAGGCAGTGCAGACAGTAGGATGAGTTTTAAAAAGGCAAATACAGGTGAATGGACTAAGGGTAGACAGAAACACATGCCCCAGAATAGAGGGGAAAACCCACCCTGTGGGGCTAACCAGGGTGACCCTGGGAACTAAAAAGTACCTAACCCCACCCAAGTCCCCCAGGGCAGACCCGGGTGGGGGGGGGGGGACCTGTTTAGAATGGGTATCAAACAATTGTATGAAGTATGAAGAACTATCAAGCGCCTTTGGCCCACCAACAGAGACGCGCAGAATCGCCTATGGCAAGAGAATACTCATAGCATGCGCGACCAGAGATATTCAGGCCAGAGCGCTAACAATAACACGCATCGAGCAGATCTCGGTGAAGTGTTCGCTACCCAACCCCCCCCCCCTCCCCCCAAAGACAGGAACGCTTAAATAAAAGCGTTAGGAGTACTTAAACCAATCCACCCGGACGAAGATATCTCCTTCGTCGAGACACAAATTAAGAAGAACCACCCCCAAGCTCGGGTCCTCAAAAGGCTGACTATAAGAGAGGGACAACCTAGCAGAGCTATACTAGTTGAATTCCCTGGAGAGGCTCTACCTAAAACCATGAAGATAGGGGGTGAGATTCTCCGAATCGAAGGATACAAGGGCAAGGCACTGATGTGCAAAAAGTGCTAGAGGTTTGGACACTCGGCCAGAGTTTGCACCAGAGACACCACATGTGCTAAATGCGGCATGGACCACCCGACCTCTGAGTGCCAAATTAAGGACCGCAGCTGTTTTATATGCCCGAACTGCACCGGCAAAGGTCACGCCGCCCACTACGGAGGGTGTGCAGCCCAAAAAGCCCACGATAGAGCCGCCCGGGTCGCCAGCTTGGGGATAGAAAAACATATGCGGAGGCACTCAGAGAACGGATGGGACACAAAACTAGCCCCTGACCAACCAACCAACAGTGAATTAACCGAGCCACGAGACACTGAACTAACAATGCTCACCAACCGAACAGACACCCAACAGAACAATTCAGGCAGAACGCAACACGGTCCGCCGCACCGCAACAACCAAACAGAGGCCAAAACCCCAAAACAAGACGCGCGCACAAACACTGGACAGAAATCGGCTCAAACAAGTCACCCACGGCAGCCGAACAAAAACAGCACCCAACACGGCCTCCAACCGGGACCAACCAACAACCCCCACCAGTCTAACAAACACACACATCCATCGCCAAACACCCCCACCCAGGGGAAGCAACGGTCGGTGGCCGCGCCTGAGTCGATGGGAATGTCGATGGTCGAAGCGGTTCTGGCCATCTCCCCCCCCCCCCCCTTTCTTCACATGGGAGGGCGTATCAAATATATACAGTCAAACCAACCAACAGAGGGGGGGGGGGGGGGGAATCGGGGCAGGACGGATCGGTCACCCAGAACGCGAGTGCACGTCACCGATTCGCTACCTGGATCATGGGCTGGGGCCTCCACAAGTTGAATGACATACAAGCAACAGGCACACAGGCAAACCTCCACATCTTCTACCGTTACTTCCAAGATATATTCGAAGCATGTAGATAAGATGGCAGGCCTCCGAATCCTCCAACGGAACTGCAGGTTCCTCTACTCCAAACTAGATGAGTTCAGAAGTTGGCTAACCCCCAACCCCCCGGAAATCCTCGCCATCCAGGAGACGGGTTTCCTGGATAACACCCCCCCCCCCCCAAATAAAAGGGTAAAATACCCACCCATTTACAAAAATAGGGCAGACAAAAAAGGAGGAGGCGTAGCCATCTACACCAAAACAGAACTAGCAATCACAGAAATCACCCACACTCTAAACCCACAAATAGAGGCGGGTACAACACCCCCCTCCAGAGAAATACAGAAACACATATAGAGGGGTTAGTAAAAATCAACCCCCCTCAAAAAGTATGGGGAAGTAGGGTGCGGGCCTAAAAACCGGGGCCTTGGACTGTGACCCCAAAGGAGAAAGCAGGAGCCAGACACCACCAACGAACAAAGAAGGGAACACCATCTCTCCTCCCCAACGACCCAGCCTCCAAAGTCGCGGACGGACGTGACGAAAAGTTGATCAAAGCGAGGCGCGAGCATCGGCGACAAACAGTCAGAACATAAGCCCCCCGCCCCCCCCCCCCAACCCCCGGCCCATCCCTCCCTGGACGAAATCAGCGAGGGCTGGAGGTCCGTATCCATCAAAATTAGCACTAGCAATGCCACAATGGCGCAGTCGGTAAGACGCGCTCTCCAAAATGTCACTTTTGAAACCAGGACTGGCGGTGATCGAGCCACAGCCTTTTCGTTTGTTTTTTCTTTTAGTTTTCTTGTTTGTTTGTTGTTATTGTGCTGCACGCATTTAATTATTTCCATATTACTCCAGCAGGACTGCTTCCTCTGCCGAGGAATTTTGTGTGTGTGTGTGTGTGTGTGTGTGTGTGTGTGTGTGTGTGTGTGTGTGTGTGTGTGTGTGTGTGTGTGTGTGTGTGTGTGTGTGTGTGAAAATAGTCTCCGCCGGACTTGGAGTAGCCATCTTGGCCGAAATGGAACTGACATATTTTGACGCAATAAAGTTAATTAACGACAATCGTATAGGTGTTAATTTTTTTATTTTTTATTTTTATTTATTTTTTTAATTTTATTTTTTTTTACGAACTTTTAGTTCGTCAGCTGTTGTTTCACGTCGTACCTTCAGTTGCATCCTCATTATCAGAAAAAAAGTTGCAAATTGTGTAATTGTTTCTCACAAACCAGATAGGTGAGGCTAGCGCTGGCAGAATTGTCAGTACTCAAACCAAGGGGAATCACAGCGCTGGACAGACAACAGTTAGATCCCCTTCCCCCGCCTATCAGGCACCCAATCGCCAGCCCACAGAGAAATACGCAGGTATAGAATAAGACAATCATTTCCATCCTCAAAAAGAATGGATCAGGTCTCTTATATAACCCATGTCTTTCTCCGGAACTTAGGAAGTAGGCAGGAGAAACATACATACACAAACATTAAGGTGCGCTACTATATGTGGTCGGGTAAATACCCTGATTTCCCACAGTAGATGCACAGAACATTACACAACAATGTAACGATACAATGTTGTGTATGTATGTTTCTCCTGCCTACTTCCTAAGTTCCGGAGAAAGACATGGGTTATATAAGAGACCTGATCCATTCTTTTTGAGGATAGAAATGATTGTCTTATTCTATACCTGCGTATTTCTCTGTGGGCTGGCGATTGGGTGCCTGATAGGCGGGGGCAGGGGATCTAACTGTTGTCTGTCCAGCGCTGTGATTCCCCTTGGTTTGAGTACTGACAATTCTGCCAGCGCTAGCCTCACCTATCTGGTTTGTGAGTATCATGTATAACTCGAGGCAAAATTTGTATCGTTACATTGTTGTGTAATGTTCTGTGCATCTACTGTGGGAAATCAGGGTATTTACCCGACCACATATAGTAGCGCACCTTAATGTTTGTGTATGTATGTTTCTCCTGCCTACTTCCTAAGTTCCGGAGAAAGACATGGGTTATATAAGAGACCTGATCCATTCTTTTTGAGGATAGAAATGATTGTCTTATTCTATACCTGCGTATTTCTCTGTGGGCTGGCGATTGGGTGCCTGATAGGCGGGGGCAGGGGATCTAACTGTTGTCTGTCCAGCGCTGTGATTCCCCTTGGTTTGAGTACTGACAATTCTGCCAGCGCTAGCCTCACCTATCTGGTTTGTGAGTATCATGTATAACTCGAGGCAAAATTTGTATCGTTACATTGTTGTGTAATGTTCTGTGCATCTACTGTGGGAAATCAGGGTATTTACCCGACCACATATAGTAGCGCACCTTAATGTTTGTGTATGTATGTTTCTCCTGCCTACTTCCTAAGTTCCGGAGAAAGACATGGGTTATATAAGAGACCTGATCCATTCTTTTTGAGGATGGAAATGATTGTCTTATTCTATACCTGCGTATTTCTCTGTGGGCTGGCGATTGGGTGCCTGATAGGCGGGGGCAGGGGATCTAACTGTTGTCTGTCCAGCGCTGTGATTCCCCTTGGTTTGAGTACTGACAATTCTGCCAGCGCTAGCCTCACCTATCTGGTTTGTGAGTATCATGTATAACTCGAGGCAAAATTTGTATCGTTACATTGTTGTGTAATGTTCTGTGCATCTACTGTGGGAAATCAGGGTATTTACCCGACCACATATAGTAGCGCACCTTAATGTTTGTGTATGTATGTTTCTCCTGCCTACTTCCTAAGTTCCGGAGAAAGACATGGGTTATATAAGAGATCTGATCCATTCTTTTTGAGGATGGAAATGATTGTCTTATTCTATACCTGCGTATTTCTCTGTGGGCTGGCGATTGGGTGCCTGATAGGCGGGGGCAGGGGATCTAACTGTTGTCTGTCCAGCGCTGTGATTCCCCTTGGTTTGAGTACTGACAATTCTGCCAGCGCTAGCCTCACCTATCTGGTTTGTGAGTATCATGTATAACTCGAGGCAAAATTTGTATCGTTACATTGTTGTGTAATGTTCTGTGCATCTACTGTGGGAAATCAGGGTATTTACCCGACCACATATAGTAGCGCACCTTAATGTTTGTGTATGTATGTTTCTCCTGCCTACTTCCTAAGTTCCGGAGAAAGACATGGGTTATATAAGAGACCTGATCCATTCTTTTTGAGGATGGAAATGATTGTCTTATTCTATACCTGCGTATTTCTCTGTGGGCTGGCGATTGGGTGCCTGATAGGCGGGGGAAGGGGATCTAACTGTTGTCTGTCCAGCGCTGTGATTCCCCTTGGTTTGAGTACTGACAATTCTGCCAGCGCTAGCCTCACCTATCTGGTTTGTGAGTATCATGTATAACTCGAGGCAAAATTTGTATCGTTACATTGTTGTGTAATGTTCTGTGCATCTACTGTGGGAAATCAGGGTATTTACCCGACCACATATAGTAGCGCACCTTAATGTTTGTGTATGTATGTTTCTCCTGCC
Source organism: Semisulcospira habei (assembly GCA_036245525.1). Taxonomy (NCBI): domain Eukaryota; kingdom Metazoa; phylum Mollusca; class Gastropoda; family Semisulcospiridae; genus Semisulcospira; species Semisulcospira habei. The sequence continues at coordinate 50,755,240 of BTPG01000003.1, read as the reverse complement.
TACTTCATAAGTTCCGGAGAAAGACATGGGTTATATAAGAGACCTGATCCATTCTTTTTGAGGATGGAAATGATTGTCTTATTCTATACCTGCGTATTTCTCTGTGGGCTGGCGATTGGGTGCCTGATAGGCGGGGGCAGGGGATCTAACTGTTGTCTGTCCAGCGCTGTGATTCCCCTTGGTTTGAGTACTGACAATTCTGCCAGCGCTAGCCTCACCTAACTGGTTTGTGAGTATCATGTATAACTCGAGGCAAAATTTGTATCGTTACATTGTTGTGTAATGTTCTGTGCATCTACTGTGGGAAATCAGGGTATTTACCCGACCACATATAGTAGCGCACCTTAATGTTTGTGTATGTATGTTTCTCCTGCCTACTTCCTAAGTTCCGGAGAAAGACATGGGTTATATAAGAGACCTGATCCATTCTTTTTGAGGATGGAAATGATTGTCTTATTCTATACCTGCGTATTTCTCTGTGGGCTGGCGATTGGGTGCCTGATAGGCGGGGGCAGGGGATCTAACTGTTGTCTGTCCAGCGCTGTGATTCCCCTTGGTTTGAGTACTGACAATTCTGCCAGCGCTAGCCTCACCTATCTGGTTTGTGAGTATCATGTATAACTCGAGGCAAAATTTGTATCGTTACATTGTTGTGTAATGTTCTGTGCATCTACTGTGGGAAATCAGGGTATTTACCCGACCACATATAGTAGCGCACCTTAATGTTTGTGTATGTATGTTTCTCCTGCCTACTTCCTAAGTTCCGGAGAAAGACATGGGTTATATAAGAGACCTGATCCATTCTTTTTGAGGATGGAAATGATTGTCTTATTCTATACCTGCGTATTTCTCTGTGGGCTGGCGATTGGGTGCCTGATAGGCGGGGGCAGGGGATCTAACTGTTGTCTGTCCAGCGCTGTGATTCCCCTTGGTTTGTGTAATTGTTTGTATACAGTCATATTCTGAACAGGCCTAAATATTAATAGTAACTGTCTTTGCTAATCGTGTTTCTTTTTTCATTGGGATTTTCTCTCCATACTAGTGATTATAAATCTATACTGCGAATGAACGGTTCAAGGAACCCCCTCTCGGTCTATTTATATATCGGTGACGTAGTGCGGTAGACAATTTTTAGCTAAAACATTGTTAACTTTTTTTAGAAACGTGTCGTGCACCAGTTTTAAAAGTGTTATAAAACCTCTGTTAACTGAAACGATTTTAAATTTTAAATGCTTTTAATTTAGAAGGCTGTTGTGCACCCGTCCCTAGTGCCTATCGCATTTTAGTTCCTGCGACCAAAAGCAGAACCGAAATCCGATGGTCGCATCATGGTAACATTTAGGTCTCCTTTGTGACGGTCAAAGTATGCTCACGTTTAGGTCTCATTTGCGGCAGTCACTGGAGAGTCTCAGTAAGGGTTCAATGTGACCGACACAGAACGGTTGCATTAGGATTTCATTGTGACCGCACCATTTTCCCACCCCTCTTTGTTCCTCAAATAAACATTTGCATGCATAAAATTATTACATGAGTCAAGCCTGAGTCAGACATTAGGCATTTTGCTATGAAGAGGTATACTGTAAAATGCATTATAAATGACTATGGACAGAATGGCTAGTTAGTCCATCGAAAGCTTGACAGATACATGTGTACTGTCATGAGAAGAATAATCTAAAGAAAAATGTAATTATTGCAAATAAACCAAACATAAAACTGTAAATATGACCAATAATTTTTTATCACTTTGTAACACTTTTAAATAAATAATTTCTTTTTTCTTCATGTCTTTTACACACACTCACTGGGATTCAGGTTGCTATGCCATGGCTTTGGCTCTGCCCCCCCCCCCCTCCCTCCCCACAACCACCCCTCACCCCACCCCCTTTATTTTTGGACAGTAGTTCATAAAATGTACTGCTTTTAACTGTTTGGAAGGTGCTGTTTTAATGTTTCATTCTAGTTTTAACTTTCGAAAAAGCGCCATAATGCAATGAGACAGCTACAGTGTACATTTTAAAACACAATAGTGAAGGAATTAACAATCTGCAAGACATCGAGCTATTTTATTGAAGCTAATTCATTTTTTGGACCTTGTGGTGTAGGAACAGGAACTCAAAAATAAAGTTTTTGTCATCATTCGTTGTGTTAATATACTGGTCAGAGTCGAGAGACACTGAAATGTTTTTCATGTTTTCCATTGTTTTCTTATTTAGCGCATTCCTTGCAATATTAACAACATTTCTTCATGCATGTTATCAATTATTACCCTGTCAGTTTGAAAATATTAGGGTGTTGGTGGAATATGTTACCGCGTTTCACGTGACACCGTTCACAAGACGATAATGAACGATAGTACCCCCTGATTTATTTTGAAAAAGAAATATGGATAGAAGTGTGCCGCAGTGTTGATTTTAGAGTTAAAAGACGACGATGAAGGAGAGTATAACCTAATTCATCCTTGAAAAAATATCCGATAGAAGTGGGACGCAGTGTTTTAGGGTTCTAGCGCTTCATGTGACTCGTTGGGACTCAGTGTCGCTGTTTACTTTCCATTCAAAGGCACAGAATTGCTTAAAATTGCTCTAAATATTAAAAATGCGAACATGTCATAATAATGTGAAACCGCTCAATATAAACACTGTCAAGGAAGAGAAGAACAGGCATTATAAAGAAAAGGGGCAGACGTGGCTTGCAAAAGTCGACCGGTTTCTCTCGTTTCAGCAGAAATTCTAGGGAGACACGTCACATTCTGGCGGACACAAAGAAGTCTGACTTCAGAGTATACGGGTGAAACGTTGTTATCACTCCAGTATTTTGCATTTAGTTTCCAATTTGTCCGTTTGTCCTAGCATTAACAAGTTAACATAGGCAAGATCTATTTTCCATTCACAACAGATCGTTTAAATTATACCCAACCTGTTAAATCCTAGATATCTGCAGAAACGAAGGACAGCTGCAGGAGTTCGGAAGAAATCCCCACACAAAGACACCCAGGTGTAAGGGTTCTCATGTTCGCTGTCATTAAGAGCTGGATGGTAGACCTCCACACGGCCCTCTGACGTCCGGTTACCTCCCACGAGACGATACAGAAGTGCTGCAACAGAAGAATTTCAATATACGTGAAGTGAGATAAATATGATTGTTTTTTTATCCTCGGTCACAAGACCAGTTTCTTCAGCGGAAACATTGTAACGTGACCTCGCTGTAAAACCCTTGTAACGACTAATTGCAGACTGTCACGTAGCTCGCTTTTGAGGCGCCTTGGATACAAGTTTTGTCCCATAAAATGAACATAAAAAAGTACGAAGTTACCTTGGTGATGTTTGAAACAACACGCACACTGGATTTGTTTGCAGCACAAATTTGCAACAATGGCATAGTACTGCGTAATATACCACTAAGCATTTGTGGAATCGAAAGGACATCGGTTTCATATGCCGACTATATAAATGATGAAATTTTAATTTGACTGAGGCAAACATGACAGTCACTCACCTCTTCCAATGCATTACGCAGAAAATATATGGACATTTCCCAGCCAACGCCATGAAAGATCTTGTACTACTTCATAAATAAGTCAAATATAAGTATTATGTATATAGTATTTTGACGACAGTCATGTCTGGTGTTATCAGGTCGAAGATTTCTTGTCACCGTGAGTAAATCATTATTCAGTGATCTTTCATCAGATTGATTTCTTTTACGAAAATAGTTGAGAAATGACACCACATACGTTATTGGTAGCAGTGGTTTGCTACACGGACCCTTTTATGCTTGAGGAAGGTCAGCTAAACAATGGTTAATTTGACCTGCCTTAGGCCTACACGGGTCTGTAGTATATTAGTTTTGTATAAGTAGACATTAATATTGGATTTGTATAATTAGACATTAGGAACTTCCGGCAACGTTGTTATGCTAGCAAGACGTGTTCCAACCGGGCGGAATTATTCCCGGACAAATTGAACGTTACCCTCTGTGTTTGGTGTATATATACATATATACATATATGTGTTGTGCTGTGAGCATGGACAAACACTACAATGGCGACGAGGATGGCCGTACGAGGAGCCGAAACAAGAGAAACTGAACCACCCGCGTGCGTACCCGTGTGAGAACCCCGTAGCGTGCCCGAAAAAAAGACAAGATGGCGTTTCTACCCTGTGTTGCCACTTTCGACCCCACTACTGATCCTTCATCTACCACAGCGAGATGGAGACGTTGGAGGAAAAGCTTCGAGCTGTACCTTGCCGCAAGGGGTGATGTGCAAGCAGAACAGAAAAAGCCGCTACTACTGCTTTGTGCAGGCCAAGAGGTACAAGCCATTTTCGACACTCTTAATACCGGTGACACCTACGACCAAGCTGTGGAAGCCCTGGATAAGTACTTTCAACCACAAGTCAATGAAACCTTTGAAAGGCATCAATTTCGTCAGATGTACCAAAAAGACGAATCGTCCGTTTCCTTCATTACAAGACTTAAACAGAAAGCTGTCAATTGTAACTTTGGTGACAAAGTGGACGAAAACATTCGTGATCAATTTATCGATAAGTGCAGTGACCGCAGATTGCGAGGAAAACTACTGGAGCAGAAAGACTTAACATTAGACAAACTGATCACCATTGCGCAAGCCCACGAAGCAGCAAAACTACAAGTCAAAGAGATGGAAGGAATTCAAGGGACTGACCTGGCGGCGGCAGTATCAAGCAGACAACCATGGAAGAAAAAGCAAGGCAACAAACCACACAAGAATCAGGGTTCAGTGAGTGCGAATAACGGGCAGGGTAAGAGCAGTCAAAAGTGCTTTCGTTGCGGGAAAGGAGGACATTTTGCCAAAGACTCGGTATGCCCAGCGAAAGGAAAGACATGTACTAAATGCGGGAAAAAAACAATCACTTTGCTGTGGTGTGCAAGACAAAAACTAGTCTAAACAATGTACGTGAGCATGATGATGATGATGATGATGATGATGTGTTCGTTGTAAAGCATGCACAAACAAACATAAGCACTAAGATATGAGGGGTAGGCTTAGACATGCTTATTGATTCTGGTGCAAGTTGTAACATAATAGATAATCAGACATACAACAAGATGAGAGCACAGAACATGAAGCACACGATGCAAAAAGGCCCAAGAACCAAAAACTTGTTTGCTTATGGACAGGATAAACCACTCACAGTAGTACATACGTTTCTAGCTGATGTTCAAATTCAGGGAGTTTCAAAGCGTTGCACAGAAGAGTTCATAGTCATTAAAGAAAAGGGAGCAGTTCCTCTCCTGGGGAAAACAACTGCAGAAAAGATGGGTGTTCTTAAGGTAGGAGTACCTACATCAGAAACAGTGCGGTCTGTCTTTGAGAAACCAGAAGACAAATTTCCAAAGTTGTTCTCGGGGCTAGGGAAGCTAAAAGACACGCAAATACACATTCATCAGAATAATGACATAAAACCAGTAGTACAATCCGCACGAAGAATTCCGTTCAGCTTGAGAGAAAAAGTCGAAGAGAAAATAAAAGAGCTAGAAAAGCTGGATATAATCGAAAGAGCATCGGGACCTACTACTTTCGTGAGTCCGATAGTGGTCGTGCCAAAACCAAACGGTGAAATTCGGTTATGCGTTGATATGCGACAAGCAAATGAGGCGATCGAACGGGAGAGATTCCCAATACCTACCATAGAGGAAACACTAACAGAGATGAATGGAAGTAAGGTGTTCACAAAACTAGATCTTAAATGGGGATTTCATCAACTAGAGTTGTCTGAAGAGTCGCGATCAATAACGACATTTGCAACACACGTCGGGTTGTTCCGGTATAAACGTCTCATGTTCGGTGTTACGTCAGCACCTGAAATTTACCAATACACAATTCAGAACGTGTTGCGCGATTGCCCTGGTCAGAGGAATTTGTCAGATGACATAATCGTATATGGAGAAACAGTTGAAGAACACGACAGACGTTTGGAAAAGGTCATGAAAACATTGGAAGAAAGCGGTATGACACTGAACGCACAAAAGTGTGTGTACAGAATGAATGAGATCCAATTCATGGGTTTCCTGCTCTCAGAAAAAGGGATCGCCCCTGCAGTTGCTAAAGTCGAGGCAGTGAAAAATGCTCAAAAGCCACAAAATGCCTCAGAAGTACGCAGTTTTCTGGGATTAGTAAACTTCAATGGGAGGTTTATTTGCGACTTGGCAACAAAATCAGAACCACTGGCTCGATTGACTAGAAAAGGTGTTCCATTCAAATGGGGTGAAGAACAAGAAAAAGCTTTCAGTCAGCTAAAAGAAGATCTGTCAAATGCAGAGACTCTGGGTTACTTTGATCCAAAAGCTGAAGAAACTCGGATTATAGCAGATGCAAGTCCAGTCGGTCTAGGCGCAGTCTTGATTCAGACTCAGAAAGGCACGAAGCGTGCAATCTACTATGCCAGTAGAAGTCTCACAGAGACAGAAAAGCGTTACTCACAAACAGAGAAAGAGGCGCTTGCACTTGTGTGGACGTGTGAACGGTTCCATCAGTATGTAGTTTGTTCTAGAAACAGATCACCGTCCCTTACAAGTCATTTATGGCAAACGTTCAAACCCGTCCGCAAGAATCGAACGTTGGGTTCTCAGACTGCAAAGTTACAATTTTAGTGTAGAATATAAACCAGGCAAGCAAAACCTTGCTGACTCATTGTCACGGCTCTTGCCAAAACATCAACTTGGAAAACAGGCCCGAAACGTAGCTGAAGAATACATTTGCTTTGTAGCCAAATCGTCTGTCCCAAACAAAATGAGCTGTGAGGAAATAGAAAAGGAATCAGCAAAAGATAAAGAGCTCACAGATCTCAGAAAGTCCATACTTCAAAATGATTTCAGTACATGTCCAAAGGAATTCAAAATTCTCAAAGAAGAGTTAGCAGTTGTAGGCAATCTTGTCGTCAGGGGAACGAGGTTAGTGCTACCTGCTAATCAAAGGACGCGAGTGATTGATCTAGGTCAAGAGGGGCATCAGGGAATAGTAAAAACAAAGCAACGGTTGCGTACCAAAGTGTGGTGGCCCAGTATGGATAGGGACATAGAGAAACGTGTCCGAACATGTCACCAATGCCAGATCGTAGGTCAGAAATCAGCTCAGAACCCCATGACAAGGTCAAAATTTCCAGAAGGACCGTGGGAAGATTTAGCAGTAGATATTCTCGGTCCATTGCCAAATGGCGAGTCGCTGCTTGTTTGTGTTGATTACTACAGTCGCTATTTTGAAGTTAGAGTGATGAAGTCTACAACCTCTGCTAAAGTTGTCGAGGCGCTCGATGATTTCTTTACCACACATGGTCTGCCAAAATCTGTGCGTACAGACAATGGTCCTCAATTCATTTCACTAGAATTTAAAGAGTTCATGACAACAAATGGAATTGAACACAGGCATACCACACCGTTGTGGCCGCAAGCTAATGGCGAAGTAGAAAGACAAAACAGAACTTTGCTGAAAAGCATGAAGATCGCACAGCTCGAAAAGAAACAATTGAAAAAAGAGCTGAATACTTTCCTTCTCGCGTACAGAACAACTCCCCATTGTACCACTGGAGTTAGTCCTGCTGAACTCATGTTCAACAGAAAATTACGCAGCAAACTTCCTGATCTTGAACAGCCCGTAGCACACTATAGGCAAGATGAGGAAATAAGAGATCGAGAACAGCTTAAGAAGCAAACAGGCAAAGAATATGCAGATACTCAAAGACGATCAGAATATAGTGAAATTGAGGTTGGTAGTGAAGTTTTGCTACAGAAAAGTTTTGCATATTGAGTCAGTATGCGGCTCCCAGCTTAATTGGTTGTCCACTATAACGCCTAATAAGCGATGCCTAGTTACTTGTTCAACAAGCTGTCTATCTAAGGAGAGTGTTAAAGGTGGTAGGCCATGCTGGTGTTTCTGACGTGTAGTAACCAACATGCTCTTTGTCTTTGGAATACTAATAATCATGTGATTATCACTGCACCAGCCTGCTACTTCATCAAGACTTTGTTGGAGTACCTTATTAATGGTTGCGATATCTTTATCAGATGTGTGTATGGTCGTGTCATCTGCGAACAGATCGCAGTTTGCTTCTAAATGAGATATGCACAGTGGCAGATCATCAATAAATAGATTAAATAATAAGGGCCCTAGAATAGACCCCTGTGGAACACCGCAAGTTACTAAACCATCAGAGGAATATTTGCCATTTAGCAGTACTTTCTGTGTTCTGTCCCTGAGATAGGAAGATATAAAGGAGACAGTATTTGAGTCAATGTGATAGAATGGTATTTTTTTTAGTAGGATAGAGTGGTTGACAAGATCAAAAGCTTTTTTTCAGGTCAAGAAAGATTGTACCTGATACTTTACTGTCATTTATGGCAGAGAACCATTTATCAATTAAATGATTGAGGGCAGTTTGGCACGAATGTAGAGGTCGAAATCCTGATTGTGCTGCAGTTATCATATGGTTTTGCTCCAGAAAGTTTAGAAGATGAGTATGGATATGTTTCTCGAGCGGTTTTGAAATACAGGATAATATGGAAATGGGCCTGTACTCGTTTAGGTTGCATAAATATTTGCTTTTGGGAAGCGGGATTACCTTCGCTTTTTTTAGCTCGTCGGGAAAAACGTTATGTCTGATCGATAAATTATAAATAAAGGTCAGGGATTCGACGACGTAGGGCAGAGATAGTTTTAAAATTTGACTATTAATACCATCTGGACCGCAAGATGATTTGTTCTTTAAACTGGAAATAGATTTGCCTACATCTAGGACAGTCATAAGCGGTACTAAAAATGGGCCGCAGGCTCTCTGTTGACTATGGTGACGTAGTTGATGAGAGCAAGTGTAGTTTACAGGGCTAGGTGTATTTGACTTTGCCAGAGTTTGAGCAACAGTTATGAAGTGAGCGTTGAACGCATCAGCAGTAAGATCGGGCGGAATATTAGGCGATCGTTTACTGTTACCTTTGGTGAAATTGTTTATTACTTGCCAGACTGAACGGATGTCTTTGCCGTCGGCAATACTTTGTTCTGCATTTTGCCTCTGTGCTTTACAAACTAGAGATTTGACATGGTTTCGCTGCTTCTTGTATTCAGTAAATTTCTTGTCTCGTTTTAATTCATCTCTTACTTTCATTGCTTGTTGTATCTCACCAGAGAGCCATTTTGGCATAACAGGACATTTGACGCGTTTGATGCGCTTAGGCGCGTGTCTATCCAGAACGGCGAGAAACAGCTCGTACCAGCGTGACAGGGCATCGTTAGGGTTTTTGCAGTTTTGTATATCATAAAATGGTACTAAAGATAGGTCATATAAAAAAGCAGTTTGGTCGAATTTGTTAAAACATCTATACATTATGGTAGTGTGTCCTTTGATTGACTGTTTAGCTAACCTAACAGACAACGTAAAACAAACAGGAAAGTGATCACTAATGGAAAGATTAGGTACGCTAACATTTTTTACAACGCTGACATTTGTGCTATATACATGGTCTATCAGCGTTGAAGATGAGAAAGTCACTCTAGTAGGTGACTGGACAAGCTGTTTCAACCCTAAAAAATTCAACATGGATCTCCACGAAGTGTGTCCTTGCTTTTGCAAGTCTATGTTGAAGTCTCCCAAAATATGTACATCACCTTTGGACTCCTGAACCACATCCACCATTAACACAAACTCGTCCTGCCAGGAGGCTGAGGCCGCTGGGTTTCTATATACAAAACCTATAAGAACAGGCGAGGACATTGTCGTTTTAACTTCTAACCACATGCACTCTATATTAGGGGATTTTAAATCACAACGCCTCTTTACATAATTGTTGATGGAATTGTGTACGTACACTGCTAGGCCAGTATGTCCGGGTGCAGATGCATCTCGCCTGAGAATGGAGTAATTGTATATAGCTATGGCATGGTCACTAATGTTAGCTGTTAGACGAGATTCCGTAAATCCAAAAATGTGAAATGGTGAGGACTGGTTTAGGAGAATAGTTATATCTGGTATTTTGTGACAAAGGTGATACACATTAAGATGACCGATATTTAAAAAATGAATGCTGTTGCCACCTGTTGACATATTAAAAGGGAACGTATAGATAGTCAAGCAGAACAAAGCAAAAACAATAATAACAACAAATACAAAAATAAACAAAAACAAGAAAAACAATGTGTGGGCTGAAGAAAAAAAAATCGTGTAAACACCTAGCATGTAATTACACAACATAAAGTGTCTAAGTATCCAATTAGTACTAGAGGATTCCAATAGTCAAGAGCTGTAGGCGGTTCAAACAAACTATCACACGCTCAAACAATCTTCACACGTGACTGCTGGCGGTGACTAGCGCAATCACATCAGACAACACGCGGTCAATACAATCCGTCACTCCTTTGTTTGGATTAGCTGTGTCGCCAACTGAGAAACCACTCGAGTATTGAATTGTTTCAGCCTGCACAGACGCACTGGTTAGCTTTTCTCCGGAAAGCAGGGATAAGCAAGGTTGTCAAGCAACGCAATAAAAGTCCACCGTGCTCTATGTTATAGTCCAGTCACAGGTTTGAAGATAGGTCCCTTTGGGTCCATGCAACACCATACGTAGTTGTAATAGTTACCGTGTACGAAGAAAAAGTCACATTCGTGGTATAAATGAGACGTCATGCAACAGTCTGTGATAATAAGTTTATGCAAAAGCAAATCACCTTGTCAATCTAAAACGTCATAAAAAGTCTGTATGTCTGAAAGTCTATGTTTACTATTAAAAATAAAGCAATGGATGACATCATCCTCCACTCCAAAATATCAGATCAGTGCTGACATTGTGTCGAAAAGACTCTCACAACAGTTAATAGAAAACGTTATGAAGAGTCTCTGTCACACAATCTTGTATCGGCATGGTTTCATTCGCTAAACCATTGTTTATTATTGTGTCGCAGTGACTCACATAAAATCAAGCTTAGATGATGTTATGAAGAGTCTCTGTGACACAGTTCTGTATCAATATAGTTTCATAACCTAAATCATGGTTTCCATTGTGTCGCAGCGACTCACACAACACCAAGATTCATTAGTGTTAGGAAGAGTCTCTGTGATACAATCTTGTATCAGCATACTTTGTATCAGCATAGTTTGATATGCTAAATCATCGCATATTATTGTGTCGCAGTGACACAAATAACATTAAGTTTTGTTAATGTCATTAAGAGTCTCCATGAGAGAGAGAGAGAGAGAGAGAGAGAGAGAGAGAGAGAGAGAGAGAGAGAGAGAGAGAGAGAGAGAAAGAGAGAGAGAGAGAGAGAGAGAGAGAGAGAGAGAGAGAGAGAGAGAGAGAGAGAGAGAGAGAGAGAGAGAGAGAGAGAGAGAGAGAGAGAGAGAGAGAGAGAGGGTACTTACGCGACCAGTACTTGTGGGCATCCTGAGCAACAACATACACGAAAATAAAAGAAAATGATACTAAAAATACATTCATTTTTAAACTTTTATGCATCTGCTTCTTAATTCCTTTCGGCGCTCATCTCACTCTTTTATATAAACAAGAGCTTTAATGGGTATGTGCTAATAAACACTTCATCCTGAAACAGCCTAACCATTGGTCGGGACCGCTGAAGAAGAAAAAGAAGAAGAAGGTAAAATATTGCAAAAGAAAGCGAAAGAGGGCAAGTCAATTTTTGTGAAAAACGAGACTTTCGCTGAAAGAAAATGAAGACATCGCTTTTCACAAAAATGGACTTGCTGTCCTTTGGCAGAAGTTTCCTTGTTAGAATTAGATGCTATTTCGGTTTTGAAAGGAATGATTTGGAAATATACTCGCGCTCAACTGCAAATACTGATTGATTGTTCCGTCGCTAAAATGAGTGGAGTTTCGCCAAGCTGCTTATGGTCATATTGTATACATAAAGCGACCTGCTCCGGGCGGGCTTCGATTGCTAAAATGTGCCGATACAAGCGGTTCTCAACTAAGTCTTTACTACCATTACATATGTTAAAGCGACCTGCTCCAGGAAGTATGTGGTTAATAGTTTGCATTATCTCCTTTATAAATGTCCTGAGTCTGCCGTACAATAATGCTGAACAAAAAGGGTAACTTATGATGTTTGAATGTCGCGAAATAAAATACGCTTCTGCTCTTCTTATCCTTCGTAAGTAGAAGAGTTCCGCCGACTCACACTAGAAAACCTCAGCTAAGTAAGAATAAGGGTAGAGAAAGTTTAGAAGAGCCAAGAAACAATCGAGAAGCCAGTTTCTTACACACCTTCTTTGCTGTCTTTGAGCGAAAAAAGCTGTATCACACACGTGTGATACAGCCTGGCGGTATCACACGTGTGTGATACAGCTCTGCTCTGCTGCGTGAACGGCCGAGCGTGCACAATCTGGTCAACAAAAAGGTACGGGCACACGCGATATTGAAACTTGACCTACTTTCAGCTTACGTGCAATGACATCATTTCAAAGTGACGACTGACACTCCAGTCTGGCGACATGTATTGCGCTATTACATCATCATATAAGAACATTTGTCTGGCATCCACATATTGACGTCACATTACAAAGTAAATTACGTGAAGATCTCTGCCAAGACACAATGGCGGCTGTATTGTGGCTAGGTGTGTGCCGGAAATCAACTCATGTCAGATTTTTGCAAAGAAAAACTTGAGTAAGAAATAGATTCTTACATCGATGTTTCAGTGATAATAATAATAATAATAATAATAATAATAATAATAATAATAATAATAATAATAATAATAATAATAATAATAATAATAATAATGGCTACTTATATAGTGCTTATCCTTAAATAAGCTCTAAGCGCTTTACAAATAAAGAGTGGGAGTGGAGGGGGTCATAAAACCAGAGAAACAACGGATTCTGCAATACAAACACACACACACACACACACACACACACACACACACACACACACACACACACACACACACACACACACACACACACACACACACACACACACACAGGTACATAATGACAAAGAATTGAGCTACATTGGGGTATCGAACAGGTGGGTCTTTAGGGCAGATTTAAAGGCAGTGAATGAGGGAGAATGTCTAATAAGATAAGGTAAGAGATAAGATAAGAAAACTTTATTGCCAGATGCATAAACATTAGGATTTTTTGCGGCGTAACTGACGAGCGTCCATATTACGATCAACACATAAAACATACATATATCACAATCAAGCAGACTCAAAAATACCAAACCATACATATGTATAGCAGTTATTGTGCTAAGTATGCACACACATTTATAGTAAGTAAAATATATTTAATTTTTAAAAAAAAATCTATAGCATAATAACCATATTATGACAACAAAAACCGCCAGGTGAGCCACCGCGCAACGAAACAGAGTAACTAAATTCATATGTATTTGTAAAGGGACTGTATATCTTGTTTAAGAAGAGGTTTAATAGAACATAAAAGAACTATAAACAACTAAGATGGGCTGCAGGTAATTCCACCTTGGGGACTTTGATTCAATCTGCTGAGCTGTATCATATCGCAGCCACATTAGACAGGGCCTGAACAGCCAAGGGAAAAAAGCTCTTCTGAAACCAGTGTTTTTTGGCCTTAATGGATCTAAAGCGTGAGCCAAATGGCAAGGGCTCGAACAGGCTATGTGCAGGATGGTGCTCGTCATGTATAATGGAGCTCGCGCTCTTGAAGGTGCGTGCGTGGTACAGAGATTCCATCGAGAGGAGATCAGTTCCAACACTATGAGATGCTGTTTTGATCACCCTATTTAATTTTTTTGCGGGCTTCGTCGGTTGCGCTGCCATACCACACCGTCATTGAGAAGGTAAGAACGCTCTCAATGGCGGCGCGGTAAAACTGCACCATGATCTGCTGACTGAAGCCAAAAGACTTCAATCGCCGAAGAAAAAACAGGCGCTGCTGGGTTTTCTTTACTAGCTGTTCAATATTTTTCTCCCACTTCAGATCGTGCGAAATGAGAGTACCCAGGAACTTGAACGGTTAAACAATTTCAATGTCGTTTCCTTGGATGGTTAAGGGAAGGGGGTCAGTTTTCTTTTTTTCTGAAATCAATTATCATTTCCTTGGTCTTACCAACATGCAAATCCAGGTTGTTTTCAGATTGATTGATTGATTGTACATTGCTTAACGTCCCGACAGCAACAAGACTTTCTCAGGACGTGAGGTTGTTTTCAGAGCACCAGCCTACTAACAAAAGTAACATGAATGTCTATAGGTAGGGAGTTACAGACAACAGGTCCAACGTGCGCAAATCAACGGTCACCTCTGGTTTTGTATTTGAAGAGCGGGATTCTAAGAAGGCGCGTGTCACTACTTGAACGGAGGGAGTGGGAGGGAGTGTATAGTTGAAGAAGATCAGCGAGATAGACAGGGGTAGAGTAGATGCTGAGAATCTCACTCTCGTCGTCTTAAAACCTTATCCAACTCGCTTTCGCTCGTAGGATAAGGTTTTACAACCATTCGAGTGAGATTCTCAGTATCACCTAAACACTGATGTAAGAATCTATATGTATCGGCAGCTTTTAGCAGTTAAACCCCTAGCTGGAGCATGTCGCTTTAAATGTTTGAGTGGTATTCCCTCACAGTACTTGTTGAGTTTTCGTAAATTATCAAAACCTAAATGATACGATACATGATGCTGACTCACAATTCGAGCGTTGTGCTCCTCGCTTCACTCATGCCGTTGTTCTGTAAATCATTTCCCGATCTCATATCCTGACTGAAACCAGAATTGAGTGCGTTCCCTTGTTTAGCTCCTTCACTGCAGAGATAAAGTGAATGCGATCCAGCTGCAAGAGACACAGATCCTCATGAGCCCCCGCGACTGCGGCGGCTTATGAGGATCTATGTTTCTTGCTCGGACCCAGTTATATCTATGCCCCTTTGACGGTTGCTGCGTTTTTGGTGGCTGAATGAACAAAGACTTCAGAAACAAAATGTTCGTCCAGCGACAAAGATTGGACAAACGAGAAGACCTGTCACGATAATGTTCTAATTATTCAAGTGTTTATTTTAAACGTTCCTTTGTCAAGATGGGTGGGTCTCTATATACAATAATTACGTCTTGGAAAACAAAAAGTCGCCCTTTATTAACACATTCGAGACGTGCCGCATCCGCATTCGCGGCTTCATGCCGCGAATCCGGTTGCGGCGCGTCTCGAAAGAGTTAGACCAGTCATGAAAATTTCCTACACAGTCTAATATACAATAGTAGCAGTGTTCCTTCACTGCAGGAAAAAACTTGAACACTACCCAACTGCAACTGGGAATTTTTTGGGTTTGAGCTGACAATGATTTTAAAAACACAGTGGTAGTGAAGAGGTTATCAGAGTACTGTCAACAGGGAAGGAACTAAAGGTCAAAGCACTTGAACACTACCCAACTGCAACTGGGAATTTTTGGGGTTTGAGCTGACAATGATTTTAAAAACACAGTGGTAGTGAAGAGGTTATCAGAGTACTGTCAACAGGGAAGGAACTAAAGGTCAAACTTTTTGTTTTCCAAAACCCCAGCGATTTCAGATCCACAAAAAACATTTAGGAATGACTTCTTTACGTCCCCATGGGTCTAAGCCCTTCACTAGACACAATGCCTACCCTGCCCAGGCTCTCCTAACATGCATTATTACCGTTTAAAGTACGTAAGTATGCATTCGTATTTATGTGTTTTGACAAGATAGCCTCTTTTTTCTGCATCCTTAAAACCAAGTGCATGTTTGAAGGGTTACAAACAGCCACGGATTTGGAAAGGCCAGCCATTTTTGCACCGAACAGTCAAACTGAGACTGACCTGCGCTCGCGGGTGTTGATTTTGTCTATCTATCTATCTATCTATCTATCTATCTATCTATCTATCTATCTATCTATCTATCTATCTATCTATCTATCTATCTATCTATCTATCTATCTATCTATCTATCTATCTATCTGTCTGTCTGTCTGTCTGTCTGTCTGTCTGTCTGTCTGTCTGTCTGTCTGTCTGTCTGTCTGTCTGTCTGTCTGTCTGTCTGTCTGTCTGTCTGTCTGTCTGTCTGTCTGTCTGTCTGTCTGTCTGTCTGTCTGTCTGTCTGTCTGTCTGTCTGTCTGTCTGTCTGTCTGTCTGTCTGTCTGTCTGTCTGTCTGTCTGTCTGTCTGTCTGTCTGTCTGTCTATCTATCTATCTATATCCCGTAGTCTTGCCGACCGTTGGGGCACCACTGAGCTCCCTCCATTCCTCTCTGTTCTCTGCCATTCTCAGCGTATCGCCCAACTTCAGTCCTGTCCACTCTGAGATATTGTCCTCCCATCTTTTCCTCTGTCTTCCTCTCCTTCGTCCTCCTTGCACAGTGCCTTGCAGGATTGTTTTGGCAAGCCCTGCTGAACGCGTGACATGCCCATACCACTTCAGTTTGCGTTTTTTTTACAATGGCTAATAAGTCTTCATAGGATCCGATGGCTTGCCTGATTCTGCTTCCCACTTCCTCGTTTGTGATCTGATCTCTGTATGAGATGCCAAGCAGCCTTTAAAAACATCTCATTTCAGTGGCTTGTATCCTCCTTTCGAGGTCTGCTGTGAGGGTACATGACTCGCAGGCATACAAGAACACTGAGATGACTAAGGAGCGCATCAGTCTGATCTTGGAGCAGAGTGTGATGTTTCTGTCCTTCCATATGGTCTTCAATCTTGTCAGTGCTGTTGTTGTCTGCGCAATCCTGGACAGTATTTCTGGTTTTTATCCCTCATCTGTCACAATGGCTCCTAAGTATTTGAATTTCTTAACTGTTTCCAGTTTTTGGCCTCCAACCATGATTTTAGTGCCAATGCCACTGGCGTTATTGGACACCAATTTGGTCTTCTCTGTACTGATTTCCATCCCATACGCAATGGCTGTACTATCCAGCTTTTCCACCAGCTGAGCTAGCTCCTTCTCTGTTCCTGCAAGGCCATCAATGTCGTCTGCAAAGCGCAAGTTCTTGATTGTTCTGCCTCCAATATTGACAGTTCCTTCATGATCTTTCAGAGCGTCCGTCATGATTCTTTCCAGGAAGATGTTGAAATGAGTAGGTGAGAGCAAGCAGCCTTGTCTGACTCCAACTGTAGTCCTAAACCAGTTTCCTATTTTGCCGTTGAAGCAGACTGCGCTAGTGGCCTTGTTGTAAAGGTTTGCTATGACTGTGATCAGGTTGGCATTGATGTTGTATAGCTTCATGGTGGACCAGAGGGCTGCATGCCACACCCTGTCAAACGCTTTCTTAAAATCCACAAAGACATGATAGAGGTCCTGCTGGTGCTGGAGGTATCTCTCACATAGAACTCTCAGGTTGAAGATCTGTTGATTTTATACCGTCACACAAAATGCAGCCTCATGCCATAACATTTGTTTTTCAAAAAACTGGTACGACCATTCGCACTGAGAACAACCCCCCCCCCCCAAAAAAAAAAAAAAAAAAAAAAAAAAAAAAAAAAAAAAAAAAAAAAAAAAAACCAACCATACAGGGCCCAAAGGACGTTTTCTTTAGTATTGTCAACGTTCTGGTATTGCTTTCTGCACCCATAATTGAACAGCCAAGCTCTGTGTTTTCAGCTTGATTGTTCAAAATGACTGTAGTAGGCATACCTAATTGTGTGGGCACCAAAACGACGCCGCAGTCGGCCGCTAGAATAAATATAATGGACGCCGTTCTCTGCCAGCAAGAGACATAGGTTGTTATGAGCCCCTGTATCCTGTGCAGTGTGCGCAGTACTGGCCCCACCCTTTAAACCCTTGGTTCGTTTGCCATGGCCTAGCAAGCTGGGACGGTGGCATCGAGGTCCTCGGGTCGTAGGTTTTATATCAGACTGTCCTTGTCTTAGTCTCTGGCTCAAAAGCCTTCCCCGGAGACACGGGGGCTTTGATTTCAGGGGTTTCCTCCCTTAGCCTTTCCGCAGCCAAGCGGCCAAACCTGCAAGGCAGCAGGGGACTCGTGGGGGCCGGGGTCGTCTATGTCCCGTGCAGATGTGAACATCTGCCCACTGCCCAGACGGTGACACTTACCAGAGGAGAAAAATCCAACGCCGGAACCCGGTATCGAACCTCGCACCTTTGGCATTGGAAGCAGACGCCTTAACCACTGCGCCACTTCCCCGTCAAAAAGCTCCACCGCGCAGGCTTTAGGAAACGCCCACGGACTATGACACTGAACTTTCCAAGTCCTGTAGCGATGGGCAAGGGGCAAAACGGCAGGTGAAAGATGTCACTGGAAGCCGCAGTCTCAAACCTGCATGCAGGCGGTTCAGGATATTGGTCGCCTGATGTTGACCTGGGGATGACAACGTCACTCGGCACACCCTGAACGACCAAGCAGCCTTCTCTAGGGACAGCACTGCTTGCTCCACACGGAGAGGGACCTAGAAAAGGTGGCCTAACCAAAGCTTATCCCCTCGTAACCCAGTTGGCTAGCCGCGGTTAACGGGCATCTTCTCATGCGGTCAGAAAACAAGAAAAACCAATGGATCCACTCTCATGACGACCACGACCGGACTCAACGTAGCATGCTGGAACATCCGAACCATGCTCGACACAGCAGACAGCGGACGCCCTGAACGTCGCTCCGCCCTCATTGCCCATGAATTGCGGAGATTAAACATCGACATCGCCGCGCTCAGCGAAGTACGCCTCCCGGAGGAAGGCAGCCTCCAAGAACTTGGCGCTGGCTACACCCTCTACTGGTCAGGCAGGCCTGCATCAGAAAGACGGCTCTCAGGCGTGGGCTTCATGGTGAAGACCCACATTGCGACTAAGTTGGAAAACCTACCAACGGGTCACTCCGACCGCATCATGTCCATGCACCTCCCACTGAGACACCAGCAATACGTCACCCTTCTCAGTGTGTACTCCCCAACCCTCCTGGCAGAGCCTGCAGAAAAAGACAAGTTCTACTCTGACCTGCGCAGCCTCCTGCAGAGCACCCCTGCAGACGACAAAGTCATCATCCTTGGCGACTTCAACGCCAGAGTGGGCCAAGACTCTGAAGCCTGGAAAGGAGTCCTCGGCAAGCATGGCGTTGGGAACTGCAACGACAATGGTCGCCTACTGTTGGAGCTCTGTGCAGAGCAGCAACTTGTCATCACCAACACTACTTTCCAGCAAAAGGACAGTCGAAAGACCACCTGGATGCATCCTCGCTCCAAGCACTGGCACCTTATCGACTATGTCCTAGTGTGTCAGAGGGACCGCAGTGACGTCCTCCTCACCAGAGTGATGCCCAGCGCAGAGTGCCACACTGACCACCGCCTTGTTCGCTGCAAACTCAGGCTCCGCCTCAAGCTGAAACCCAAGAAATGGGGCCCCCCCAAGAAAAAGCTTGATGTTGCCAGCCTTCAGCGTGACGACAAGAAAGCTGCCCTTCAGGCCGATTTACAGCGCATGCTCAAAGACACAGTTGATCCAGCAGACTCCTCCCCTGAAACACTCTGGGAACAACTGAAAACTGCTATTGTAAAATCTTCTGTGGAAGTCTTGGGCTTTGCTAGAAAGAGGAACAAAGACTGGTTTGACGAAACCGACGTAGAGATCCAGGAACTTCTAGCAAAAAAAAGAGCCGCCCACCAGGCCCACCTAGCCCAGCCTTCCTGCCCTGTGAAGAAGTCTGCCTTCCGCCTCATCTGCAGCAGTCTCCAGCTCAAGCTTAGAGAGCTCCAGAACGAGTGGTGGTCCAGACTCGCACAGAAGACCCAGCTCTGCGCTGACAACGGTGACTACAGGGGCTTCTACGAAGCACTGAAAGCAGTGTATGGCCCTAGGCACCTGGTACAAAGTCCCCTGCGAAGCGCTGATGGACAGGCACTCCTCACAGATAATACCTCCATCTTGAACCGCTGGTCAAAATACTTTCAGGACCTCTTCGGCGCTGAGCGCACTGTTCAAGAAACAGTCATCCTCCAAATCCCACACCTTCCACTAAAGGTTGAATTGGACGAACCGCCCACCGCCGAAGAGACCCTCACAGCCATCCACCAGCTCAAGAGTGGCAAAGCAGCAGGCATTGACGGAATCCCGCCAGAGATCTGGAAACATGGAGGCCCAGCACTACACAACAAGCTCCACGACCTCTTTCTCTGCTGCTGGGAAAAAGGAACACTACCAAAGGATCTCCGTGATGCAGTCATCATCACCCTGTACAAGAACAAAGGAGAGAAGTCTGCCTGCTCTAATTATCGTGGAATTACCCTGCTGTCCATTGCCGGGAAAATTCTCGCAAGGTTGCTCCTGAATCGGCTGGTACCTGCCATCGCTGAGGACCACCTCCCAGAGGGCCAGTGTGTCTTCAGAGCCAACAGGAGTACCACCGACATGGTCTTTGTGCTGAGACAGCTTCAGGAGAAATGCCGCGAGCAGAACAAAGGGCTGTACGTAACGTTTGTCGACCTAACAAAAGCGTTTGACACTGTGAGCAGGCAAGGTATGTGGCAGATCCTGGAGCGACTAGGCTGTCCTCCAAAGTTCCTCAACATGATCGTCCAGCTCCACGAGGACCAGCAAGGCCAGGTCAGACTAAACAGTGACCTCTCAGAACCATTCCCCATTCGCAACGGCGTGAAGCAAGGCTGCGTGCTGGCACCGACCCTCTTCACCATCTTCTTCAGCATGATGTTGAAGCAGGCCACAGTGGACCTCGACGATGACGACGCAGTGTACATCAGGTATCGTCTCGATGGCAGCCTGTTCAACCTCAGACGACTGCAGGCCCACACCAAAACCCTAGACCAACTGATTCGTGAGCTGCTCTTTGCTGATGACGCTGCCCTCGTTGCACACACAGAGAGAGCCTTGCAGCGCATTACGTCCTGCTTCGCAGATGCCGCCCAGCTCTTTGGACTTGAGGTCAGTCTGAAAAAGACAGAGGTCCTTCATCAGCCAGCACCCAAGGAAAAGCATCGCCCTCCCCACATCACCATCGGCGAGTCCGAACTGAAGTCTGTACACCAGTTTACCTACCTTGGCTGCATCATCACGTCAGACGCCAAGCTGGACAAGGAGCTGGACAACAGGCTGGCAAAAGCGAACAGTGCTTTCGGGCGACTATTCAAGCGGGTGTGGCACAATCAACAGCTGAAAAAAGATCAGCGTGTACAGAGCTGTCGTCCTCACCACCCTGCTGTACGGTTCCGAGTCCTGGGCCCTCTACCGCAGCCAACTACGACTCCTCGAACGCTTTCACCAGCGCTGCCTGCGTACCATCCTCAGCATTCACTGGAGTGACTATGTCACCAACGTCGAGGTCCTTGAACAGGCGGAAACTGTGAGCATCGAGGCTTTGCTTCTGCGGACACAGCTTCGCTGGGCGGGGCACGTCTCCAGGATGGAGGATCATCGCCTACCCAAGATCACTCTGTTCGGCGAGCTCGCCACTGGACACCGAGACAGAGGGGCACCAAAGAAGAGATACAAAGATGGTCTCAAGAAGTGACTTAGTGCCTGCCAAATCGACCACCGCCAATGGTCTTCGCTTGCTGCGGACCGTGACACCTGGCGCTCCACCATTCACAAGGCAGCCGTCTCCTTTGAGGACTCTCGCAGAGCTAACCTTAAAGACAAGCGGCTCAGAAGAAAAAACAGAGCTGTCGTAACTCAGAACCCTGTCCAGACCTTCCCCTGCAGCCACTGCGGTCGAACCTGCCTGTCCCGGATTGGCCTCCGCAGCCACGAAAATGCCTGCAGACGACGTGGGCAAGCCCTATAGAATCTTCGTTCGCGAAGTCAAGCCAAGAGAGAGAGAGAGATCCTGTAAGGGCTCATAGGAATATACGCCTTCTACAGACGTAGGAGAAGCATGAATTCTAACGGTTTCTGCATGGTGATGGAAATCAAAACCTCTTGATGGACGCGAGGCAAACGAGCGAAATAGATTATCATGAGCGTCTGTAATTAACCTGTCGGACTCATGAGAACCACCGCCTTTTGCACGTGAAATCCAGGATGTCCTCCTGGACAAAATTTTAAGTTTTCTGAGATAGTCAAGTATTTTCAGCAAGATTCGACTATTTGGTCACCAGGTGAATTGTATTGTTGTGATCTTTACAAGAGTCTGTAGACACATTCCTTAAAGACTTGTACGATTTTTTTTGGTGCCTAAACTGTTTTAAAATATATTTGCATCTAGTCTTAAGACCATTATTTTAGTTTGGTTAGCCAGATTTTTACCCATCCCGTCGTGAGATGGTTTTAGTCACCTGCTCGGCGCTAAAGCCAAATAACTAACTCTCGCACGTGGAAGGTTCAGGAGGAACGACAATGACAGAAAAGAGATGACAAAAACGAAAATTGCCACCGAGGTATGCAGTATATGCCCGGGTGTCACCTGTTGATTGAGACATGACAAAGTCACTTGATAGCCTGCTTTGCTCGCTTCGAAATAACTCAGCCTACTTTGTTCGCTTTGAAACAACCGTGCCATTTCTCAGCTTACTCAACGACAAATGACGACGGTGGAAGTTGACCTAATTGCATATGACCCAGAATGTCAACGATCAGCATTTTTAAAACCTGTCTTGTCTATGGAGTTATTTATAGTAAAAGTGTGAGATATAATCACAGTAACGATGAACATTATCACATGAATAATAAACCCCTGATTGTGTTTCTTACCACAGCTGTGCATGTGTGTACTCTTTAGAAACCATTCTGGAATGCTTTCACGTTAATGTTGTAGTTCTACAACTATTGCTTCCAAAAAATGACTATGCTGTTAGATACTAGTTAAGTAATAATTAAGGCGGTGACTGTTTATGCCGGAACGACTGTCTAATAGCCGGCACTGTTCTTATGGCGACGGGAACCCAGATAGCAACTGTGAAAGTATAATTCGTCATTCTTTATTGGGTTTTGTTTATGCTTATTTCGCATTTGTGTAAATAGTCTCAGCCAAGGAGAACGCTTAAAAATGTTTACGTGTTAAAGAGATACTATGATAGAGCTGTCTTTAGTTTGCTTTGTGCTCGGGAGGTTCAGTTCGGGTTGTGGCCGTTGGCGCCGGCCATGAGACACCTTGGAGACGGGCTTCACTCGTCCCGAACCATTGTCCATTTGTTGTTTGTAAACTGTTGTGTGAGTGTGTGTGATTGGAGTTGTTCCTAAGGTGGCGAGACTGTAATTGCCCTTTAAGGGGATACATATTTTTTTTTTGAAATTTGAATTTTAAAAACAGTTTGTAAAAAGTGACTATTTTTAAGCCGTTCTGCATACCCCGCATGACAGTTTACGTCAAAAATCGTGTATCATGTATTTTATCAAAACTTTGCCTGTAAATATTCTTAGTTCTCGTACAACACTGGAAAAAGTGGCGTATTTTGTTTCTTGTTAAAAATAGCACGGAAAAGCCCGTAGCTTTCTGACAAATCATTGAAGTCACAGTGGATAACGTTTTACAGACCTAGACGGACAGGTAGGCTACAGTCATGGATTCATCCCGAGGGGTTTCCTCAGCCGTGAGGGACTATTTTTAGCTGCTTTGCTTTCCCCGCGTGACAGGTTTTATCAAAAGTTGTGTATCACGGTTAACCTATTCAGCCCTGACGCACTACAGCCAAGTTAATCTGACACTACCCTTGAATTATCATGGTCGATCCATCTCTTGCAACAGGTGCATAGACGTTAGATGACGCCTCAAAAACGTGGGAAATACGTGCGTCGAGCTGAATGAGTTAATATCCACGGCAGATCACCCGCTTGAATCGAAAAGTACAAACACAACTCCAAACATTAAAAATATGTGTAGATCCTCGTGAGCACACGCAGAACACGATGGCTCATAAAAATACGTATGTGTCTTAAATTACCCCTATGTTGTTTTCATACAGGATACACCGTGTTTTTTTGTTAGCCCCACGAGAACATGAATAGCAAAGACCTTAAAGCTAAGAGGGACAGTAAAAAAAACTCCGCCCCGCACGTGTTTTATAAAAAAAACTTTACGGGACCCAGCGAGGGCCCTGTCGTGAACGTACTTCGGCTACCTTGCCCGTAAATCGGTAAACCGGTTTGCAACTCAGATGACTGAGTTTTCAACTGCGTTTTTCGTGCTGGCAAAACTCCCGTGAAAAAGACAAGCCACTTCCTGTATGCAGCGAGTGGGCACCGCGATCACTGATGTAAATCATCGATATTTCTACTGATAGCAACAGTAGCAGACGACACTCGACCACCCGACGGACAGAGCAGGCCATTTGAGTCTTAGTGCCTGAACGCAAACTGGATATGGACCAGGCCGAGCTATCCGTAAGTTACACAGTACAGCCTGAAGCTTTATTTGATATCGGAAGGGTGAGGAAGGAGGGGTTATTTGTCGTTTTGTGCTTGTTATTTTATCTTTTCATCTGGAGTGGCCTACAGCAAATATTTTTCCCTACGAAGGGCAGCTACTATAAATCAGCTTGACCCATGGCGACCTAAGATTGATCTCCCTTGTATCTTTTGGCAACTATGTAAACAGTCGATTGTCTCTCTCTCATCCAATTTACTGTGTTGGCTCTATATAACAATGCTTCTTTATTTATTCATATTAGCATACCGATATTAGACGTTGTGGCATCAACGAAGGTTATAATTATAATGATTATAAATCATAAAGATTCTGTTGCAGCAATTGTTGTTGTGTCTTTGTTGTTTCCCCCTTGTTTTTTGTTGTTGTTTTTATTGCTTCTTGTGTGTGGTTTTTTTTTTTTTTTTTTTTTTTTTTTTTGATGGGGTGAGGGGATGCAATATATCTCTCCGAAGTACCAAAGAATGAATAAATAATATGAATAATATGAATAAATAAAGAAGCATTGTACAGCCTTTCAGGATCTTGCGACCTGCTGTGTGTTACACACACACACACACACACACACACACACACACACACACACACACACACACACACACACACACACACACACACACACACACACACACACACACACACACAAACACACACACACACACACACACACACACACACATTCTGATTTTGTGGGTACATATGAGCTTCCAGTGTGTGTGTGTGTGTGTGTGTGTGTGTGTGTGTGTGTGTGTGTGTGTGTGTGTGTGTGTGTGTGTGTGTGTGTGTGTGATTGTGTGTCAAAAAGCCCAAAAGAAACATGCTTAGAATAGACACTCACAAAATTTTTTATTCAATCATCATAATTATCTGGACCACCAAAATGTTATAATTTGCTGGGAACAGTCTTTCTAAAAGTGGTTCTTTCCTCAGAATTTAATATCCAGTTTACAACTTTCAACTCTATTTTGTGTGTCCATGTATGTTAGTCACTGTGTGTATTTGGGTTTCAGAGTTTATGCACACGTACATAGACCATACATTTGGACTCAGATTTGATGAGGGCCCAAACAGCAACAAATCAGACTTTCTGGACATGTTGGAGGCACAACAGAGGGCCAATTGAGGTGCCTGGAAAGTCTACATGCAACAGAAGTGATGAGGAGAAATGAAAGGTATAAATATAATGTGCACCACCAAAGTGAAAACATCAGGACACTTATTCAATACAGAACACACCAAAGATCCATTGTGGCTTGTTCTGCATTCACTAACATGAATTGCTTGGTTATTTGCACTGTTGTCCTCTTTCAGACTGTTTACACTTGTTCTTATTGGCCTAGCTCTATTCACCTTTTTTCCCCTCAAGGCAAGTGAAGGCTCTGTATCATATGTTACATCGCCAACTTGTGATAAATAGTTTCAACTTAGCGCATTTTCCAATGATGTAATTGCTGAGAAAAAACAGTGTTCCCCCAATATGTCTTTGGCCAGTCATATTGTTTTGTATGAACAAACTCTAATCTCCATGATTCAAACTGTAAGGCACCAAAATGCAGTGAAATAAGCAATATCGCGTCTTTATTTTGTGCATGGATGATGTCATGGGGCAAACAACTGAATGCAGGAGTTATGTAATCCCGTTAATGCCAATGTCTTACCAAAAATATTTGAAAAAGGCATTCAGTTGGATAACATCATGCACAAAATATACGAAGCACAGAAGCAATCTTTGTAAGCTACATCAGTATAACTGAAAGAGATGCAACCACAAAAAGCCAACAAAATAAAAAGTGAGAGGTTTTATGCAACAAAATAACTATGTGCATGTGTTGGGTACGACTTATGGTACCAGTTCCATACAAAGAAATAAATCCATTTGATAATACCTGTTGGAGCAATTTCCAAGAGTATGGCTAGTTGGCTGACAGTCGAAAACATTGAGATTTGTGTCCCTGATTTTCTAAGTCAAACGTACTAAGCATGGGTTCTTTGATGTTGATGCTTGATGTTTACATATTCTTATTGTTGTATTATGTTGTATTATTTGTTTCATTATATTATGAGTTAGACTTTGCCATTGGTTCTTGTCACCTAGAGGGTCTGACCAGGGAGTGCAATGTCAGCGGTACCTCTGACATTGAACTCCTTGATTGGATTCTAGAGATGACAAGAACCAAAGGCAAAGCCTAATTTGGAATACAGCTGATAATATCACACTCTGAGGAACTGTGGCTGCAAGTAAGTTCAGTTATAGCTATGGCAGGCTATACTAATTATGCTTATATAATGGAAGTTCAAGAGGACTGATAGCCAGTGTAGGCGTCATCCTCAGTTCAAAATCTGAAACGAATTTTCGCCCGCACACATGAAGGTGGGCATTGTCATATCCCAGGCCCCCCTGACACCCTCCACCCATAAAATTAAAAAACAACAACAATAAGCTTGACTGCAGAATTTATCATTTGAGTATTCAGCAGATACTCCATCAAATTTATACGCATAGTTGGCCACACCAACAATTTGAAAAACACTTTGAGTCAAACACAAATCACTAAATGTGGGTTCATTTGTGACACAGTGCTGCCACTGACAGCATATTTGGTGCCTATGCTCTGCCTCAAATACACAGTGGCCACTTTCGAACCAACCTGGTACTAGCTCGGCCAGCTCATGTCCAATGCTGTTGGTGATAAACGGTATCATGTGCGCCTGTGTTTGAAAGATGTTCCTTAGATGTTGTCTCAACTCATTCTCTCCCATGTTGTTCAACTTGTTCTGATAAATAAATACAACATGACAATTATATATATATTTTCTTTTCAGTTGGTAAACAATACAGTGGTCAGTGAGTATGGCCAACCTAACATTTTACACAAATTTACACAAAGGTGAAAAGGCAATGTTAGAAAGAGGGCCCTACAATTTACACACAAATAATTATGCACAAATCAACAAGGGAGACAATTATTCCATTGGAGAAAATGATAAATGTTCAAGGCATTGAAATACAGAATACGGATTTATACCTTGAAACCATTGCTCATTGGAAAAGACAAAAAGTCAAGATGGTCATCCATCCTAAAGAAATCCAAACTTACAAGTCAACATTGATATGATCTTTTCCCTCCCCAATAATGGGAGGCTATGGGCCACTATATTTGTAAGGCAGTAATCTTAACTTTACTTTGGGAAGCCACATTGGCAGAAGTCCTCTTTGATAGGCAATATGCACTAACCTCTGCAGCTGTATTTTATCGCTGCTTTGCTCCTGTCTGCAGCAGACTCCACCTTCAGCAAGAAGGTCATACCTGATAGTGTCCCAAACCTGCCCCGAGATGCTTTCTCACTGGACTGGGAAGGACGTGAGATGTAGCCCTGAGGTGCTTCTATATTTGCCTGCTCGTCATTGGACTCTACACGTTCATCCTGTACAAATAAAAAACATTCGTGACATAACACATATGTATGCAAACCAAGGGGAATCACAGCGCTGGACAGACAACAGTTAGATCCCCTGCCCCCGCCTATCAGGCACCCAATCGCCAGCCCACAGAGAAATACGCAGGTATAGAATAAGACGATCAATTCTATCCTCAAACGAATGGATCAGGTCTCTTATATAACCCATGTCTTTCTCCGGAAGTGGGCAGGAAAAACATACATACACACATGAAGGTGCGCTACTATATGTGGTCGGGTAAATACCCTGATTTCCCACAGTAGATGCACAGAACGTTACACAACAATGTAACGATACAAATTTGCCTCGAGTTATAGATACTCACAAACCAGATAGGTGAGGCTAGCGCTGGCAGAATTGTATGCAAACAAAGGGGAATCACAGCGCTGGACAGACAACAGTTAGATCCCCTGCCCCCCCCCCCCCACCCCCTATCAGGCACCCAATCGCCAGCCCACAGAGAAATACGCAGGTATAGAATAAGACTATCATTTCCATTCTCAAACGAATTTAAACCCATGTCTTTCTCCGGAACTTAGGAAGTGGGCAGGAGAAACATACATACACAAACATGAAGGTGCGCTACTATAATTCGTTTGAGGATGGAAATGATTGTCTTATTCTATACCTGCGTATTTCTCTGTGGGCTGGCGATTGGGTGCCTGATAGGCGGGGGCAAGGGATCTAACTGTTGTCTGTCCAGCGCTGTGATTCCCCTTGGTTTGCATACAATTCTGCCAGCGCTAGCCTCACCTATCTGGTTTGTGAGAATGACACATATGGCACAGTGGATTCTGCTTTGTGTGTAATAAGCTGATTATTTGCTCTTACATACCATGATGTGTTTGTTTGTTATGAGTTTGACAAAAGAATATACTTTACATACATAAAGATAGACATAAATTGCATGGGATATATCACTGTGTGTTATGCATGATGTCCTCATGACTTACTGATATTATTTATCTATCACATGGCAGATTTTGTGTTGATTGTTTATTTTTGGGTGTTTTGGTTTTCTTCTGTTTTGGTTGGAAGGGGGAGGGGGGAGTAACTTTGGTCTGTGCAGCTTTGGCTGTCACTAATGTTCAAACTGTAGTTGAATTCTCTAGTGTATACAATTTACGTGGAGCACAAATTATGTGTGTTCAATTTCCATACATATGTGAAAAATAATTAAAGAAGCCTTGTTCATTTATCGTTTGTTGTTTCGAGTAGAATGTGTGTATTTATTGGTCATCACAAAGTGTTTGTCAAACCATAATTAAATTGTTTACATATACAGGTAGTAAAGTTCCAGTATAAGGTATTACCAGAGTACCTGAGGAGGGTATGTGCCAAGTTTATCAGAAGCAATGTAATTTACTTCGAGTACCATCAGGTTGGCCAACAAAGTGTTATTGCGTGCACATTTTGTAACATAAATTACATGGGTTTGATATATACAGGAATTTTAGTGTATGTAACAGATTCAGGAACAGAAGTGTAAGCATTTCAATGTACACAAGGATCAAGCTTGGCAGCTGAATTCACATAATTGTTGTTACTAATGCTTTCATTACAACAGACACAAAAACTAGCACCAAAATACTAAATGGCAACAAGCTAAAAAACACACTTCACTTACCATTCCGGTGTTTACACAGGCCCATGTGTGCAGTCAGACAGTCTGTGCATTGTGTTTTGTGCTGCTTGCTGACACCGCTGAGAACAGGTAGACCTTTTGTGGCATAGGCAACATTTGGACCCCTGATGAAAAAAAATAAAATGAACACAAAGTAACATGATGCTAACACGGCTGCGAAGTAATACTATACAAAAGGGTTGTGTTTGCATGTACACATATACACCTGCCTTGCATCATCAGATCAGACAACATCACAACTGTCCCACAATATATATACTGTTCTATTTTGCTAAAGTCAGCAGGAAAAATACATTGAAATGTGCAAGAGAAACAACGCACAGGGTACTACATAATAAAAAGCGAACATACACAATGGAAAGGAAAGGAAAAGAAAACAGCTGCTAAAACTGTACTGAAATTAAGATCAGCCCCCGTGTCTTCCGTCAGAAGCAGCTGCAATTGCTTGTTCTTTTCAGACTAATTACTTGCAGCGTAAGAATTCATTCTGTACGAATGTGATTGCGATAATTTGCCCCCATCGAAACCAGTGCTTAGACTTGACCACCATCTTGCATATCCAAGGTAACCAATCACGCCGAGTAGCTACCCCTGATTTCCCACAAGCCTCGTTGGCGATGGTGACTAGCGGCTGCTCAGGTTGTGTGAACGGTAAATGGTAAATTGTACACCTGTACTATATGTACAATATCATGGACTGGATGTAGGCATACGTGTTGAAAAAAATTCGTTCACAACTACAAAGTGTCAGGAGTCATACAGCTTGTACAGCCGTACATTCTGCCATCATCCCCAGCGCGTAAAAATCCGTGGCTACCGGTCAGTTGCAAAGTGTCACAGAATCGTCTGCTGTTGTCCGATCTGCTAATCGCGATGATTTCCATGCAACAGGAAGTGGCCTGTCGTTTCCCGAGAGTTTGCAAGCTCGGGATACGCAGTTGCCAACTCCGTCAACTGAGTTACGAACCGATTCATATGTGACCCACTTCAGGGGCAGGGCCCAAGCTGGGTCCTGTAGAGTCTTTTTAAAACACGCGCTGGGCGGGTTTTTCTCATTGCACCTCAGCTTTAAGGCTCATTTGCATGACCGATCAACATATTTTGTGACAGGCCACTGAAATAAGCAAGTGTTCTAACATCAGGGAAGTGCTGCTTTTGCACCTGCGAAATCCAGGTTTTCTCAAACTATCCATTTTGCACTTTTGTCAACCTCCCATGACCTTGACCTTTGTGGGTAGTGGACCACATTAGTATGCATTGAAAGATCTTATCATCAGCTACCATCATCAGGTACCGAAATTTTAGAGCAGCGACAATAATCAATACCTAGTTGGCAGCCAACCTCGGCAGCGGTGCCTGTCAGCAGACTGGTTCAGGCTGGTTCGAAAATCAATAAACTGTGTGTGCTGCATATTGCGCAACACCGCTGTGGCCTGTTTCCACTCGCTCTCACAGAGGAGGTTATAACCTAGGTTGTCCCCCATGAGAGCGTGGTGTGGTCTGGCCACTGGCCGCTATGGTGGTCCTCACACCCCACCGAAGTGACGAAACGAAAGTGTGGAGAGGCCCAGAGGTGATTCGAACAGCAGAAGCAAGGAGAGTTACAACCCAGGTTATGTGCGCAACTCACTCCCCTTGCTTAGACCGGCGACCAAACCACTAAGCCATTTTGCGGACCAAGCGAAGCAGCGACAATTTGAGTACTTAACAACTGCCGAGGTTGGCTGCCGGCTAGGTATTGAATTTTGTCGCTGCTCTAAAATTTCTCAGAATAGCATGGGTCGATACAGTGTTTTAGATAGCCGTGTGTTTTGCTGTTTAAAAAAGCCCTGTTTTAGACATTGATTCAAAGATACTGGGGGTGTGTCTTTGTATTGTCCAACCCTTACTCTTTCCCCTTCTTAGCAGTGAACATCCTTCTAGCATTCTGGACAATCATTGAAGTCACGTGAATCAACTTTTTACAGACGTGGTCCTTATACAAGTCTGTAGGGAGACTAAGTCGTTTAACTGCGTTGATCGTTGGTGACCACTAATCGCCTAATCCCATCACGACTAACAGCACAGCGGGTCGCCAGTCACACGCAGATTGCGTATTTTGTCTTTTGAGGTAGTGTTAGTGGACATGCACCATTGCTCAACAGAGCATTCAGTTTAATTTTCTGATGCCTCTGAACTTCTTTTCCCACCATTTGACACTCAAGCTCACATTGAATTGAATAATTGTGATGAAGCTCTATGCGGTTTGTCTTGTGACAAATATCCCGTGTATGCGCGAGGTCATGTGCAATCATAAGGAAAGCGTTTTGCACGGAGTTTTAGGCCGCAGTTCAGTCTAACCAGAACTCAAGGATAGTTAGTACGGGCTATTCTGTCAGTGAGGACGGACGTATGTTGAATATGCTAGCCCTATTCCAACAACCCTGAAGCGTAGAATTCAGGTATGTTTTTATATGTATTATCGACAGCTACTGAGTTAAAGATAGTATGCGTTAGTAAGAGTTAATTCGGTTGTGTATCGTTGATTTGGTTCAGTTATGTCGGTTTGGAATTCGTTGAGATAACCGGTAATTTTCCTATGTAGTTATTTACCGAAATGGGTAACTAAGGAATGTGAGGAGTGGTTGGTTGGTTAGTTCGGGTTTAACGTCCACAGCACCGAGGTGATCATGGACGGCCCTGACGGGCGGGTTATGGGGGACAGGGAAATCTATTGCCTATGGAGTACGACCTGAACACTGATCAACTCAGGCGCACTCCAACTGTGCCACTTTGATTTACCAGGACCTTTCAACGGACATGCTATTCAACAAATCCGTTTCCCCCCCTGGATTGTGAGTCCAGCTACCGGGGCCGGGACGGGATTCGAACCCACGACCCGGCGATTCCCTTCGCTCTCCTGCTCCGACGTTTAACCGACTGAGCTATTTCGGACTCTGTGAGGAGTGTATGCCTAAGTCGTTTATGAAGGTAGTACGTGGTTAAGTGTAGTCTTTTTCAATGAATGGAATAATGTATGGCGAGATTGGCAGGTTATAGTCTGTTTCAATGTAGTGACAGAGTGTGTTGCGAAAGTAGTTATGAAGCACGTGTGGGTGAATGAACGTGTGAGAGTTATTTGTATCAGTCAGGTTACGTAAGGTACCTCATATTATCCAAGTTGTGTGTGTGTTTCAAGTGTTATGATGTCAGGACTTTGTGAACAGAGTTCTTGTGTGGAGCGGAGCGATGTGACGCCGAGACGTCAGTCAACAGAGGCTACCGCCAGAGGGACCTCTCGTGAGGTCATTTCACCACTCGAGGAGTGAGCGACCGGTGCCTAGACACCCGGGTCATCAGAGACTGCACTACGGGGGCGAGTCAGGAGGACGTCCACGGTACGAGAAACGGGCCCCGGACTACTCAGAAGAGTGCGACGCGAGAAACTGCACGCCTAGACGTGGAGGGACAGAGCGTTACAGAACGATAACACCAGTGAAACAGGTTGGATTGTGGGGACAATTACCTAGCCTGGCGTTTACATTGTGTATGTGTATTCGGTGTTGATGTGCTTGTAGTGAAAAGTGTATGGTGTAAAGAATCTTTTAAGTTTACTTTAATATTTTGTTAAGAGTAAAAGAGCACAGAAGAAAGAGAAATAGTGTTTGAGTTGTACCGCGTGAATGCGCCTGACTGAGTCAGTGGCGGTGCGTGCGCCTGTTATGCTGAGAGTCTGTACGTGCGACTGGGGATAGTCTGCGTGCGTTACAATAACACAGCATAAATATGAGCATTCTGTTCTACGTGTTTAATAAATTGTATTGTGTTGTACCCGTCTTTTCTAAGCGTGTTTCTTTCTCCGTTGGGTACTTCTTTGCATATTACACGCTTGGCAGTCACCTTTTTGGTCTGGATTGTTCTACGCGTGCTACGTAGGTCATACAGTTCAGGTCTAGAGCGCATACATACATAGACACACACAGACACTTAAAGTGTAGCGAACTATCGAATTCTGCGGGGTCCGTGGACTGAGTCCAATTCCACACATGTATTTCTCTTCATTAGATAGACACCGGAGTTTAAGTCTTTGTTTTACGCATATGACAGTGACTGTCCTGTCAGTATCTGATTCTGCAAGCTTTGTAGACTTGTAAAGAAAACTCCAAAACACTACGCGACTGACACATTGAGAGTACAACATGCCACTACGCTGCATGTCTCTAGTCTGGATTGTCAAGAAACATGTGAAAAGAGTTCACGGTTTCGCTAACTGAAGAAAATAAAAGAACCCTATAGACACGGTAAAAGTAATAATGTGATAAATTGGTCACGCATACCGGCGCAGATGCATAGATCCTGCATAAGCAGCTGTATATGTGCAGAAGCTCAGAAGGATCTGTGCATCTTGCGGATACAACGTACTTGGAGAGAACACGCGAATGCTAGAGCAAATTAGGAGTGACCTTAGTCCTGTGCCGACACAATGCCTCCTCCCCGTTGTTTGATTTTTCGGCCACTGGAAGGAAGGTGGGGGAGGCCTTTTGTGACAGGCTAATGGTCCCAAACAAAAAATGGACCCCTTACCCCCTCGAGGTAACTGATCCACCCCTGGTGTGTGTGTGTGTGTGTGTGTGTGTGTGTGTGTGTGTGTGTGTGTGTGTGTGTGTGTGTGTGTGTGTTCTAAAAGGTATGTTTGTCTGTTTTCTGTTGTTTTTTAATCTAACTTTTAAAAGTTTTAATAAACTACCGAGCAGGCAGGAAAAAAAAAAAAACACTGATAAGAAAGAGAGAACTGCGCTTGTGTCCCGCCTGTTTGGTAAGCTATACTCAATTACAACCGCTCTCAGTCACCCATGTTGGATTCGTTGATAGCTTTAACCCTTTGTGTGACCGCATTCCTACAGGACTCATCGCGACTAAAACCGCTACCGACACACACAGGGTTAAAAATTTGCATGACAAAATACGAGCAAATAGCTTTGGAAAGCAAAAGAAGTCAACGAAAAAGCGATCACATCCCTCAAAATTCTTCCTTCCTTTATTTGTATTTGGGTATGGTCTGCTGCAAATGAATACATACGCTTTTCAACATTTGAACAGTGCTCTTAAAACCCTACATAAATGTTCACAACAAAAGAAGCAAAATATACACAGATGCAGTTTGCCGATGCAGTTATAAATTGCTAATTCAGGGGCGGATATGGGGGGGGGGGGGTTCGGAAGCTCCCCGCCCCCCTCCGACCCAAATTAAAAAAAAAATATACTACAACCAAGTCTCTTTTCGGGGTGTTTGCTCCCCCCCCCCCCCATTCCACGTTTAAAATGTTGGCGAGTCCCCCCCCCCCTCCCCCGTTGTTTGATATTTTGGCGAACGGTGAGAGCCTTATTTCGCTCCTTTTCTCTCTCTCTCTCTCTCTCTCTCTCTCTCTCTCTCTCTCTCTCTCTCTCTCTCTCTCTCTCTCTCTCTCTCTCTCTCCCTCCCCAGTATAGACCTGGTCAGGGGATACCGTGCCGGTGCACAGTTTATTCGAACGATGTGCTTAGCATGTCGTTCGAGTGAAAGTATACTTGTGGCGTGCCCCCCGGGTGGGAGTGTCTGGGGAGGGCTCCCGCAAACGGATATTATGACACGTGCAAACATCTTTGTATGGGTACTTGTGTGTTTTGCTAAATCATTGTTGCTATTTGTAGTGTTGTTGTAATTCGCATTACTTTCGATGATGTTTGTGAGTGTAATGTAGCTTTGCCTGTTATTATGTCAGTAGATGTAGCAAGGACAGATTGGAAGAAAGGCCTGTGCGCCTAATATCTCAATCCTTGATAAATAAAGTTTCAGTCAGTCAGTCAGTCTCTCTCTCCCCCCCCCCCCCCCCACCTCCCAGCGCGCCTTTTTTGGCCTATGGAAGCAAGGTCTAGCGCCGGTGAGGCCTTTTGTATTTTTGTATCAAGTTTGAAGTCCCAAACAAAAAGTTGGTATCCCCCCTTCGAGGTAACTGATCCGCCCCTGTAATTCAAAACTTCACTGAAGATTATTATACAAAGTTGCATGATCCAAAACTATATTATCAAGGAAATAACGGATCATACCAAACACAGAAGAAGCCGGTCAAACTCCATGACTGCTACTGACGACACCGCTCTGCGGAAAAGACGCGTAGGTACGAGTTATTGTTTCCCGCCCAGGGGTGTCGTCAGTAACAGTCATAAAAGCTAACGTACCATTAACCCTTTTGGCCCCAAGGTCCCATTTCTCAAATTTAAGAGGTGTCGCCTAACGACTATGAACCAATTGCAGGAGACGGACTGACCATGATAATTCTAGGGTAGTGCCAAATTAGCTTGGCGCCTGAAGGCGCCAAGCTAATCTGGCACTACCCTTGAATTATCATGCTCAAACCTTCCTGCTGTAGGGATCCGGGGCTAAAAAAGGTTAAACAAGGAACACATGGCAATAAATCCAACCTGATTATTTTACTTGTCAATTCTCTCTCTGAACCTGTAAGAAAACAATTGCTGGGGGTTTATGGGATGTGCGAATATATTTATGAGAGTCACTTCCCAGCACATGACCAACCAAGACACTAAAAAACACAAAAAGTACGTAATGACACCAAAAAAGAGTTAAACGATTGATATCTCCAGATGAAAAAAGCGCGAAAATGTCATTGAAGGAAAATGACGATCGAAAAAATACATATTTAGAATGATTGACATTGTCATGCAGATCTGACACAAATTACAGCAAACGAAAAACACACAATTAGAAAGGTGGGCTATAACAAAAGTTAACATCACCAGCATATATAATACAGAAGCATGACTAGAATGTAAATACCATCTATACTCAGAAGTATAAGATACATGAACAAAAATAAAGTTCGCAAAAAAAGAGAATTGTTTTACTATAAAAGTTCGATCCCGACAAGCTATCCTGGTACCACCCTTGAACTATCGTAGTCAAATTAATGTCGAGTAATCAGGATGAAAATGGTTAACAGCGCTTGAAAACTAAGAGGACACACGACTAGCGGAAATTCTTCAAGTGCGCATGAAACAGAAATCCTCTGATATTAACCACATTAGTCAAGTACACTGCAGTGAGAAGAAACCCAAATGTGACAAATGTGATACGACTCGAACCTTACTTCTTACAGTAAAACATGTACATGTATTTACAATGAAAGTCAGCAAGAAACATATAGGCTGTGGGGGTTCACGTAGATAGATCTATGCGACTCGAATATGGCTGACCTATTCTTCAGATATGAAGGGGTTAATTTGTTGGTTTGTCCTGCAAACGGCAAACCTTAACTTATCCTTAGGATATTTACTGTCTGTTAGTAAATATTTGCTTTTATTGTCGCTCTTACGTCACTCGACCAATCACGTACGTCTCCTTCTTGACCTTGGTTACGTTAAAGAAACTCGAGTACATAAATACCCAAATTACGCTGCTGCGGTCAATCTCGCAGCCAATCCGAAACAGTTGGGAAGTTTGAACGCTAATCTTTCGCTTACTTCTCTGTTGATAAAGTTGATAAATGGAAACAATCACAATATTGTCACGCATTTTTCTCTCTCCCTTGATTCGGCGTTTACTTTCGATCACGCGATCTCGATCGCTTCACACAGAAAATTATCAAAGACGAGTGAAAAAAAAATTCTTGGTTCATTTAGCCCCATGGCCGCATTTTCCAATTTTGGAGGTGTTACCTAACGACTATGCACCAGTTGCAAGAGATGGACTGACCATGATAATTCATGGGTAGTGTCATGCAGCTTGACGCCTTTAGGCTCCTGCTGTAGGGCGTCAGGGCTAAATTGTTTAATATTGTTTTGCTGTTTGCTGCACCCCTTGCGTAAGGTCTCTGACGTCTCGATGTCTTTTGCTCCTCAGCTTCGCTTCGAGACATCGTTGACCGTACAAAAAAGGTTGTAGTCAATTAAATAGCACAATAGCTAATATTGTTTTCATCCCTACGTCACACGAAAACCGCACCATGTGACCTCTCTACAAAAAGCCTTGTAGCGAGTAGCGACTAATGGCGGACTTTTGTAGCCCTCTTTCTGACGCGACTTGGATGCTAGTTTTTTCCATAAAAGATCACCAAGACGTTTTAAAATACAAAGTTACTTAGTGTTGTTCGAAACAACAGGTACACTACTGGAGACGGCAACGCCATGAAAGATTATTTTAATTACGTCATAAGTCTATGATGTATAAATGTATATTCCTTTGACGTCATTCATGTCTGGCGTGATCCAGGTCGGAATATTTCTTCTTGATTTCTTTTACGAATATAGCGGAGGAATGAAAACAAATACGTTATTGGGTTATTGGTAGCAGGAGCTTGCTGCACGGACCCTTGTAATCCTTCGGGAGGTCAAAGGAACCATTGTACCCCTCAGGCCTTCGGCCTTCGGGGTACACTGGTTCCTTTGACCTCCCTCAGGCCTACAAGGGTCCGCGTAGCAAACCCCAGCTACTAATAACTTTTATTGTCTGCCAAGTATAATAGTAAATAAACGTACGCAGTAAAAGAAGGCAAGACCAACAGATTCTCACGCAGTCTGCGGGGGCTGGTAATGATCTATACTTCATGCAGACACATTCCATTTCTTCAGGAATGAAGAACTTAACTAATGCAGTGTTGGTATACTTCGCCCAGAGGGGACATTTGCACACATTTCTTGTCGGTCCTGTGACATTATAAAACTCGCCTAGAATCAGTAGGGTAGGCTACATCAACACTGGGATCATCTAGAACAGGGCGAGGTTTACAAACTCCGTCTTACTCAATGTTCTTTTGTGCCCCCGCAAAAAGGGCGCAAGATGTACATAATCGGACGTCAGTGATTGCCATTTTCGAGCCAGTGACACTACACGTGGCACATAATCTGATATTTCGCCCAGGTCGTTTTCTGCGGGAGAGGCCGTAAAATGCAAATAATCAGACCGGAAACTGCATTGTCTGTCAGACTTACACCCCTTGTTCACGCCGCCATCTGGGGCTTTTAAAGTCCCAGCTTACAGGCCACGTTACATATTTAAATGAAGTAGGTGAGGCAATAAAAGACATTAAGAAACATCATGCCTTCTTTGGCATTTTGCACAGAGGCAGTATGCTGGAATTTGCTTGAGAACTTTTGATATATGAGAAGAGACATGTTTGGAGCTTTGATTCATATCAGCCTTGGCTTAACCGGCGGACTCTGTTTGGCCTAGTTTGAGTTGCCAAGCGGATGGTGATTTGAAGTGTGTACCAGTTTGGGCTGCGCTTGAGTGTAGGGTTGGTACAGAAACATGTTGATAGCCAGGAAATGGGACGGCTGATGTCCTTATTTTGTGTGGATTTTCATTGAGCATGGCACATGTGCAGCAAATGGGCGGTAGTGTTGTTTAGGGGATTGAAAAATAAGGGGATGATTGGGACAGACTAAGGCTAAGGAATTTTAACAGGTGGGAGTGCAGGGGAGGTTACATGTGGTCTTTGACTTTTAGAAAGCCTTTGATGGTCAGATGGTAAAGATGGCCGTCTCTCTTCAAGCGTTGCAGAGAGCGTATGATAATTAGTCACCCCTTTTCCCCACCTCATTGGGAACGTTGCAGTAGGGGTAAGGTAATCCAACGGCAAAAATGCCATTGGGCCGACGTCGGCCGTAGTCGGTCCGCGCACAGTCGTGCGCGGACCGGTTGCAGCCGACGACGGCCCAATATCTTCTTGCTCGCTGGAATCTGTCGACACACATGATCGTCTCTCGGGACGCTTGACACAAGGGGTCAGATAGTCACACGGCCAAGAGCGACGTCTCCGAGGTGAAGCTTTAGTGTCAGAAAGGATTCGTCCGTCAATACGAGGAGAACTTGAAGCTGGGTTAACCCCACTGTACACGCGGCAAATGGGGTTAAGATAGTCATCGGGAAGTGACCATCGTCTGCACCACGGAGCAGGAGAAGTAACTTCAGGAAGCGGCGGTAGCGGGACTTGAATGCGGCGTCGGAGATTGGCGGATCCAGAGAGACGAAACCGCCGGCGACATGGCAGTGGACGAGGTTCTGTGACAATGGGAACATTTGATAATAATAATAATAATAATAATAATAATAATAACAACAACAACAACAACAACAACAACAACAACAACAACAACAACAACAACCAGGAAAAAACCCTTGACTCTCGGGTTACTTTTATTCTTACATCATTGGTTTTGTATTCACATCAAGCTTATTTAGATTCATCGGTCTAAAACACTGGTATATATGTTCACCGTGAAGGAACAAAATGCGAACAGTTCAAAAACATTGTCGTGCAGTCAAAAGGTGTTGACTTTTTTTTTTTTAGAACATTAGTTATTAAGTCCCTTCTATTTTTAGAAGAGACTTTTTAGGACAGGTCGCGGTGGCGCGAATTTAATAGCATGTCCATGATGTCAAAGGCGGGCAGGCCTAAACCTCTCACAACTGAAGTAACATGATAAAAATTACGTCATGTCTAGTTACGCTAACCTCGCTGATGAACGTACATTTGGCGCGAAGCGCCGTATGTGTATGTATGTATGTATGTATGTGTGTGTGTACGTATGTATGTAAACAAGAGAATCTCCGAAATTTCTGTACACACAAGCTTGAAACTTGGCGAAATACTTTCTTAAAGGGGTGGCTAAGAAAGCTTCCGAGCATATTGTAACTGAATGTCTCACTAAGACATAAACAACCGTTTATAGGAAATCGGTTGACCCAGATTAGAGTCCGTAATTTTTGTCATATTTACTTGAACTTTTGGATATAGCTAGTTTGAAGAAAAACATTGGATAAGTTCGTTAGCCAGCTTTGTATCCTTTCAACTTCTTTATTACAAATTAATTCTTTTTAGAAAATAAATAAAACAGTAAAAAACCTTGACTTCTAGAGAAAGTCAGACAGTGGCGGTGACGTAAAAGAGGCATTTCCGTCACCACGCAGACATCGACATAATACTCTAAATATGACGTAATTCTCTCTAGCGCGCGCCGCGCTGTCTCTCTCTCTCTCACAGACATGCGCGCATCTCCAAGAGGCATAGATCCTCATGCGCCCGGAGAGCGCATGAGGATCTAGGTCTCTTGGAGATGTTTGGAGCGCGCGCGCATGCACGCACTAACACGCACACGCACACACACACACACACACACACACACACACACACACACACACACACACACACACACACACACACACACACACACATCGTTGCGCTTTCAAAAGAACATTAAGGTGAACCGATATAACTAGTTTGGAGAAAGACATTGGATTAGTTTGTTAGCCAGCTTTGTACCCTTTCAACATTTTTAGTAAAAATTAATTCTTAAAAAAAATTAAAGCCTTGACATCTGGAGAAAGTCAGACAGTGGCGGCGCTGTAAAAGAAGCAACTCCGTCACCACGCAGACATACTCTAAATATGACGTAATTCTCTCTCTCGCTCGCTCTCTCTCTCTCTCTCTCTCTCTCTCTCTCTCTCTCTCTCTCTCTCTCTCTCTCTCTCTCTCTCTCTCTCTCTCTCTCACATATGCGTGCATCTCCAAGAGGCATAGATCCTTATGTGTCCGAAGGGCGCATGAACATCTATGCCTCTTGAGGATGTTTGGAGCGCGCGCATGCACACACGCACACGCACACGCATCGACGCGCTTTCAGAAGAGCATGCAGGTGTACTTAGTATAGCATATGCTAGGTAAAGTCAACCTGATAAAAAAAAAAATTATAGCAAGACTGAAATTGTACTGTGAAATTCTAGCTTTGTCACCATTTTCTCAAGTCTTGAAGCGAAAGCGAATCTCATATCACACTAAATGTAAAATTACGTAAAAACAAAAACAAAAAAAAAAACGTCATGACAAATGACTTTTGACAAACTAATTACGCGTATGCACTGCGCGCGCCCCTTATAGAGCTCACTATGACGCATTGGCACATCTGCGAGGCTTTTTTCAAAATGAGATATTTCAACATCAGTATCAAAAGCGACAGCGAAGACAGCTCTCATATAGAAGGGAATTTGTGGGTTATGGTTCATCCCATCTTGTTTAACTCTTTCGAGACCTGCCGCATCCGGATTCGCGGCGTAAAGCCGCGAATCCGGATGCGGCACGTCTCGAAAGAGTTAAAGCAGTGCAGTAACCAGTCTAGTGCCTACAGAAATCCGCAGGCACGATGCAGACTGTGCCTGTCACATCACTAGTGACTGGCCAAAGCTGTGTCTCTATCATCATAATCGGAAATTACCTTTAACTCATTTGAACGTGCCGCCTCCGGATACGCGGCACGTCTCGAATGAGTTCACTCCATTGATTTTTACTTACTTTTTGAGCCCCTCTTATTTATAGATTTGATTTCTTAGGCTGGGTCGCGATGGGGCGCTTTTGCCGCGTATCCGGCCGGAGGCGGCACGTCTCGAATGAGTTAAACCTTACCCAAGTATTGTCCAAGGTGGGTGTCGTCGATGTAATGGTAGTGCTCCTCCTCCTCCTCTATCCCAGCGCCTTGATTCCCCAGCATGTCGACACCAGTCAGCAC
Organism: Semisulcospira habei; assembly: GCA_036245525.1. Lineage (NCBI taxonomy): Eukaryota > Metazoa > Mollusca > Gastropoda > Semisulcospiridae > Semisulcospira > Semisulcospira habei. The sequence goes on along the minus strand of BTPG01000003.1, from coordinate 50,713,316 downwards.
TCTAAGTGCCTGCATCTCAAAGTCCTGACCTTGCGGGTTGCACGCGTTCCTTCTTTTGACTGCAACACAGCAGTAGCTTTAAGTCTACAATCTTCCCCCCCCCCCTCCCCGCACTCCCCCCACCCCTCCCGCCCTTCGCGCCCGCCTCCTCCACTCCAAACCGCCCCCTTGCCTCCTCCCGCACAACCCACCGCCCCGACACCCTTCATCTATTTGGTAGTGGGCTTTACTGAACACCAGAAGCATATCAAATGCACTGTGAAAAACAAATAAACAAACAAAAAAACCCAGCCAAACATAAAGAGAAAGACCCCCATTAACCCCCTAAAATAAAACCCACACAAAAAACAAACAAACAACAACAACAAACAAACAAGTAAACAACAACAGATAGCTAGCTATCACTTCAGTTTCAGACAATTTTTTTCCCCCACTGTAACCTAATCTAATCAGACAAGTCGCAAAGATAAGTCGTCCATGATAGTTCAAAAGCAGCACAAGTTTAGCCTGAAACCTCTTCGGGCGAAATCAGGACAATTTCATAACGGTGACTACTACCGGTATAACACATGAGGTAAGACACTGATCCAATCTTATGAAATATAGGTACAACCTCAGTACAGAACTCAGTTGTTGGGATCCATATATACTGACGAGCAAAAGAAAAGCGACATTTTTGGAACCATCGGAAACACTCAAGATGGTTGAAAAATGTCACATTTCTTTAATTGGTTCGTCAGTATACTGTGGTCAGTGGCGGATCCGAGGGGGGGGGGGGGCAGGGGGCCCGGGCCTCCCCGTCAGTCCTGGCATTTTTTTTTTTTTTAGTGGTGGATGGTTGGTTAGGAAAAATTTTGTTATTTTTATTTTTTTACTGCTGGTTGGTTGGTCAAGGTTTTTATTTTTTAATTAATTTTTTTTTCTTTTAAATATTTGTATACTGGCGGCTGCTTGGTTGGTGAGATTTCATTTCATCACGGTACTCAGTCTTCTTAACCGTTCTTGTCCTCTCTTACGTACTGAATCAGTGGGTGGGCCTAATGTGTCGAGACTAGTCAAATAACCTCAGTTCGCACTAAATACCTGCACCCCGTCATAGTCTTTCAGCCAGAAATAGAGTGTCAAATGCCCCCGCAGTCAAAGTGGCTGATGAAAAGTAGTATCTCTCACTGTGTGATGTCACCAGCATCCTCACTCCGAGTCAGCCATATGATGTAAGTCCTTGAGTGTTGGTTCACCCCAAGTGTGGGTGAGAATTCAGTCCATGCTGATAGAGGGCTCCTCGGTAGAACCATAGAATTTCATGCGCCCCAGCAGGCAAAGGGGCTCCGGAAAAGCTATACATCTTGGATTCGCTTACGACTGATGCCACGCCCGGTTGAGGCAATTATTCAATCAGAAAGCGAGGGGCCGACTTTGTGGATGTGGTAGACCATCTAGTGTCACCTGTTAATCGGAAAATTGCCCCTGACTACTGATACAGCGGAGTACGGTTAAGGCTCATTGAACTTCACCGGCAGTCTTTGTCCTCGGCGAGGATAAAGTAAAGGATGCCTTACGCAACAATCTCACGTCTTTATGTCAGTTCCGGTCCAAGTTAGTTTAGCCTTTTGGTGCCAACGTAAATCTTCTCTAGCTTTGACAATCACATTGTAACCGTATTACTGCAATGAATAGGTTCATAGGTAGCGACGATCGCTTTATCCAAAGAAATAAAATATACTTGACTTGGCTTGACTTCGCGAACGAAGATTTTATAGGAGTTGCCCACGACGTCTGCAGGCTTGTTCGTGGCTGCGGAGGCCAATCCGAGACAGGCAGGTTCGACCGCAGTGGCTGCAGGGGAAGGTATGGCCAGGGTTCTGAGCTGCGGCATCTCTGTTTTTTCTCCTGAGCCGCTTGTCCTTAAGGCTAGCTCTGTGAGAGTCCTCAAAGGAGACAGCTGCCTTGTAAATGGTGGAGCGCCAGGTGTCACGGTCCGCAGCAAGCGAAGACCACTGGTGGTGGTCGATTTGGCAGGCACTAAGTGACTTCTTGAGACAGTCTTTGTATCTCTTCTTTGGTGCCCCTCTGTCACGGTGTCCAGTAGCAAGCTCGCCGAACAGGGTGATCTTTGGTAGGCGATGATCCTCCATCCTGGAGACATGCCCCGCCCAGCGGAGCTGTGTCCGCAGCAGCAAAGCTTCGATGCTCACAGTTTCAGCCTGTTCAAGGACCTCGACGTTGGTGACATAGTCACTCCAGTGAATGCCCAGGATGGTACGCAGGCAGCGCTGGTGGAAGCGTTCGAGGAGTCGTAGTTGGCTGCGGTAGAGGGCCCAGGACTCGGAACCATACAGCAGGGTGGTGAGGACCACAGCTCTGTACACGCTGATCTTGGTGCCTGTTTTCAGCTGTTGATTGTGCCACACCCGCTTGAAAAGTCGCCCGAAAGCGCTGTTCGCTTTTGCCAGCCTGCTGTCAAGCTCCTTGTCCAGCTTGGCGTCCGACGTGATAACGCAGCCAAGGTAAGTAAACTGGTGCACTGACTTTAGTGCAGACTCGCCAATGGTGATGTGAGGAGGGCGATACACTGTCTTGGGTACCGGCTGATGGAGGACCTCTGTCTTTTTCAGACTGACCTCGAGTCCAAAGAGCTGGGCAGCATCTGCGAAGCAAGACGTGATGCGCTGCAGGGCTCTCTCTGTGTGTGCAACGAGGGCAGCATCATCAGCAAAAAGCAGCTCACGAATCAGTTGGTCTAGGGTTTTCGTGTGGGCCTGCAGTCGTCTGAGGTTGAACAGGCTGCCATCGAGACGATACCTGATGTACACTGCATCGTCATCATCGAGGTCCACTGTGGCCTGCTTCAACATCATGCTAAAAAAGATGGTGAAGAGGGTCGGTGCCAGCACGCAGCCCTGCTTTACGCCGTTGAGAATAGGGAATGGTTCTGAGAGGTCATTGTTGAGTCTGACCTGGCCTTGCTGGTCCTCGTGTAGCTGGACAATCATGTTGAGGAACTTTGGGGGACAGCCAAGTCGCTCCAGGATCTGCCACATGCCTTGCCTGCTCACAGTGTCGAACGCTTTTGTTAGGTCGACAAGTGTTACGTACAGCCCTTTGTTCTGCTCGCGGCAATTCTCCTGTAGCTGTCTCAGCACAAAGACCATATCGGTGGTGCTCCTGTTTGCTCTGAAGCCACACTGGCCCTCTGGGAGTTGGTCTTCAGCGATGGCAGGTACCAGCCGATTCAGGAGCAGCCTTGCAAGGATTTTCCCAGCAATGGACAGCAGGGTAATTCCCCGATAGTTGGAACAGTCAGACTTCTCGCCTTTGTTCTTGTACAGGGTGATAACGACTGCATCACGGAGATCTTTTGGTAGTGTTCCTTCCTCCCAGCAGCAGAGAAAGAGGTCATGGAGCTTGTTGTGCAGTGCTGTGCCTCCATGTTTCCAGATCTCTGGCGGTATTCCATCAATGCCTGCTGCTTTGCCACTCTTGAGCTGGTGGATGGCTGTGAGGGTCTCTTCAGCGGTGGGCGGTTCGTCCAATTCAACCTTTACTGGGAGGTGTGGGATTTGTAGGATGACTGCTTCTTGAACAGTGCGCTCAGCGCTGAAGAGGCTCTGAAAGTATTCCGACCAGCGGTTCAAGATGGAGGTATTATCTGTGAGGAGTGCCTGGCCATTCGCGCTTCGCAGGGGACTTTGTACCAGGTGCCTGGGGCCATACACTGCTTTCAGTGCTTCGTAGAAGCCCCTGTAGTCACCATTAGGGGCAGTGGGCAGATGTTCATATCTGCACGGGACATAGACGACCCCGCCCTCCACGAGTCGCCTGCTGCCTTGCAGGCCTGGCCGCTTGGCTGCGGAAAAAGAAATAAAATATAACTGTGTGCCATTCAATCTCCGGCCATTGTTTCTTTACAACTTCGTCAAGACAACCCGTCCGTCTGATTTCATACACATCAGTTTACTACCTGTCACCGACGCCTAAGCTTCCACGATTCTGTGCGTTATTATTGATAAAAGGCACTTGTTTGGATTTACCAGTCATGGTATTGTCTTTCTACTAATGCGATATGCAAGGGACTTTGCGGTCAAGCAGCCCAGCAAGATTCTCCTCCCATCCTTTTTTTTGTTTGCGGAGAGAAAAAAGTAGATTGGCATACTTCTCTGACTGGCAACAGACTGTGACTGTGACCTGTCAGAAAAGACAAAATATCACTGACGAGGTTGCATGTGAACACCATTTATGTGCGGATCCCGTCGTGTGTGCTCAGTTCTAAGTCACAGTTCTAGAGACATGTCGACTGTGATAGTTCAAAGGCGATGTCGGAAGAACTTAGTGCCTATATGCGCCAAGCTATTCTTACACCGCCATGGTCGATACACATCTCCTTTCATAGCATGTCTGGCCTTTATAATTTAATAGGTGTTTTAGTGTTGTAGTCTCGATTATTTCATCCCTTTTTGCATAAAAAACTTTTACGGTTGTAAAACTATTGTTTTGTGTGTGTTTGTGTGTATTTGTGTGTGTGTGTGTGTGTGTGTGTGTGTGTGTGTGTGTGTGTGTGTGTGTGTATGTGTGTGTATGTGTGTGCGCGCGTGCGTGCGTGCGTGCGCGCGTGTGTGTGTGTCCGGGTCTGTAAATCTGACGTACAGGGTGGGGGGGGGGGGCGGAGAGGGGGGGGGAGGGGAGTCGGCAGCTGGGGGAGGGGGGGAGCGAATTTGGGACCCCCACTACAGACCCCCCCCCTGGATCCGCCCCTGGTTGTAGTAGTTCTTTGCCTACTCTCAGCGGCGGAGCCTGCCGCCGGCGCCTTTTCATGGCCACACTGGCAGAACTGCCCACTGTTGACCCACAGGACAGTAGAAGTGCTTGACTATTTTCAGTGGTTATATTTTCAGGGGGTTCTTTCTCCGGGTACTCCGGCTCTTCCTCCCCCACGACTTTGGTATCAGTTTCAGCCCACTTAATCAAATTTCAAATACAAACGATTTTGAATTTCCTAAAACTACAGTAGCTCGCTTGAACTTGCCCTTAGCACCACGTGAATGTTCTGTGTTTTTGTACAGTGTGTGAGTGAATGCGCGTGATTCACGTGAGCGTGCTTGTTGGGTTCAGTTCGCGGCGGCGCTTTGAGCCGATTTTCAATTGGGATAAAGCGCCTATTTAATGCGCTTATTATTATTATTATTATTATATAATAACGGAAAGCGGCTAAAGGACATACATGCGCGCTGCATGTGAAAATGAACGGGCCTCCTGTTCATAATTATCGTGTTAGTATTGGTTTTTAAGTTGGGTCGCTTCCATCGGCGTCTTTTCAGTCGGCATTTTCAATCGCTGTAGGTTTGCAGCAGTATGGAGAACATACGTGATTCTTAGAGGACGTTTTTTTGTTGTTGTTGTTGTTGTTGCGAGGTACGCTCTGATGATAAAGAATTTGCTGGCGTTGCTAATTCGGAAATTAAAGGACGTAGTGAAAAGAGAACGCAGACTCTTGAAGAATCGGAGGATGAAAAGACCGTGTTTGCAGCGTCCTAAATTTCTTCTATGGTTGTTTGCGTGTACGTTTGCCGTTGAGGACATTTATAATGTTTTGAACACATGTTTATACATATACAATGAAATTAGCGGGACACAGATGCGCGTAATACTGAGACTGACACGTATAAGAGAAAATAGGACGAATACAAACCTACCTAGCAATGCCCTGAGCTTCACCACAACAAAGCCTCCAGTGATGATTATGGCGATAACAGCAACTAGCCCGCCAATGATAGCGCCAACATCAGGCTCGGACTCTGGAATGTGCGTATGACAAATGTGTCATCAAAATAATGTGCTTTGTTAGTACCGTCGGTGGACGTGTGTTCGTGTGAATACTGCTTAACCCTTTGCGTGTCGGTAGTGGTTTTAGTCGCGATGATTCCTACAAGGACCATCGCGACATAACCGCTACCGACACGCAAAGGGGCAACTCATTTGCGGCCAGCCGCATCCGGATGCGCGGCATAAGCCGCGCATCCGGATGCGGCTGGCCGCGAACAAGTTAACGTTTCGACAACAAGAAAGGTTTACTCACGACGTGCCTGCATTAACCCCATAAACACCATACAAAACACGAGCCCTACACAACCCAACCATGGCTTCGGTTACTTCTTGCATAAAACATCAGTACATGAAGTCCATTTCTGTCTGCATGCCAATTTTGAACAAGTTTTAACCTGTACTTGTCTTTTCTAAGTGTGTTTCTTTCATGTTCGGAATTTCCAAAATAAACCAAATCAAAGAAAAACTATTTCCACATTCAGCCCGACGGCAGTGTGTCCCAAATTTTGGAGGCGTCATCTAACGACTATGCACCTGTTGCAGGAGATATATCGACCATGAGGGAATTCAAGGGCAGTGCCAGATTAGCTTGGCGCAGACAGGCGCCAAGCTAATCTGGCACTACCCTTGAATTATCATGCTCGACCTATCTCCCGCTGTAGTGCGTCAGGGCTGAATGGGTTAAAGGGCACTGCTTATATGTAACCAGCCCGTTTAACTCCTTGACTACCGAAGAAAACGAACACGACGCAACTGCAAGAGATATAGACCCTCATTGGGTCCTGCAACTGCGGGGGCTCATGAAGATTTATGCCTCTTGCTGAGACCAATTTGTATCCATGTTTCTTGGACGCTTGTGGCTTTCGGTCGCTGAATGAACGAAGAATTTTGAAACAAAATTATACGTACAGTGGCAGAGAAGGGGTTAAGGAGTAAAACCAAACCTAAGGCAAACTGGAGACGCTGCACCTTCAGGCTAATTATGGAACTTAACACATTCTACCCCAGGACCGAAATCCCCAAATTTCGAAGGTGCCCTCTGAAGGTCTGTATTACAATTCTAGAGACAGATCGAGCATGACAGTTCAAGGGTGGTGCCGGAATAGCTTGGCGCCTATGGGCGCCAAGCTATTCCGGCACCACCCTTGAACTATCATGCTCGATCCCTGTCTTGCTGTGGTGCGTCCGGGCTGAATGAGTTAAGTAGGCGCGTACACATGTATAAGTGTCCACGCACGAATTTGTATCTCGGACAGCTATGTTAACGGTAAAGCACCACAATTTCTTTAGAAGCAGACATCATCAATGGTTCAGGGTGACTAATTTAATGAAGGAATGCATGCATTAGGGGACGAATGGATAACTACAGTACATATTCGGAAGAAAGAAAAGAAACACTTGCATAAAATAAGATATACAAAGCAAGTGGATGCAGATGTAAAGAGACTAACAGCTAAGCCACAACTCAGTAATGAAACGATTGTGCAAGCTATATATAAAAAAAAAAAAAAACCCACGTCAGTCAGCTGATCATTCAGCCAGCCAATAAGCGGCATGAGTACAAACACGCGTGGACCTCACACACATTCTCCGGGGAGTATCCGATGCAGTGAAACTACTAATCAATGAGAGCCTAACATGATCACTGCGTAAACATCTGTAGCAGCAGCTCAATTTAACATATATTGCGTCCAAAATTAAAGCGATCTGCTCCATGGGTTATCGATAATGTATTGCCTCAGTTAAAACTTTTCTACATTTTATTTACAAAAGGCATGTGATAAGGCATATTTACCAGGGGTCAGTTGCATGAGGAGCTTAGTCCTGCACCAGCCACTAAGCAAGGTGCGCCGCTATAGCGGCGCACCTTGCTTAGTGGTTGGCGCAGGACTAAGCTCGCTCATGTAACTAGCTCCAGAGGTTTTCTTCTGCCCCAGGTTCGCAACGGGGGAACTCCTCTACGTACAGAGGCGAAGAAAAGGAGAAACGTCTTTCAGACGTCATACGTTAATCCTTTTGCCCGGCATTGTTGTAGGACACACTAAGAACATTTTTGAAGGAGGCATTACAAACTATCAACCCTTTATTGCCTGCCAGTGGAACAGGTCCTTTCATCTGGCATTAGTACTCTGAAGACAACAGACCAGCTCAGCAGACATATCGACCACGATAATTCGAGGCACGGGTGGTACCAGAATAGCTCAGGGTAAATCCGCCTTCTGATTTAGAGTGACTGGATCGTTATGTGTTCACTTACGCAGTCCCGACACACCACATCAAGACATGGATCGAGCATGACAGTTCAAGGGTAGTGCCAGAATAGCTTGGCGCCTATAGGCGCCAAGCTATTCTGACACCAGCCTTGAACTCTCATGTTCGATCTGTCTCTGGAATTGTAATACAGCTCCTCAGAGGGCAACTTCAAAATTTGGGGATTTTGGCCCTGGGGCAGAATGTGTTAAGTAATGTTAGCCGTTTCTAGGGCAGTTCGCTCACACTGGTTGTCTCCCTCGATTGGCTACCAGCGACAGCGAATAGCGGGAGACAACCAGCGTGCAGTTTTTTTTTAAATTAACAAGCATGCACATTGATATTGTAACAATGGCTCTCCCGGCAAAAGAAAATTTCCGTAAGTCAACTTAGCATGGGATAGTAATGTTTTCTGAATGTAAATCCGATTCTACGGGTTTGCGCAATGCTCACGCTGTCTCATGCAACTGAATCCAAATTGATTCAAACCTTCGCGGTTGCGAGGATCCACTTGTAGGAATACAGTGACGTCACCGAAAGCATTACCCAAATTAACTTCATAAAACCCTTCATCCACGAAGTCACGGAGGACAACACAGCGGGCGATACCGATGACATCAGATCGGTGACACTGAACAAAGTTCTTCCTGAAGCCACTGGCAGACGTGCGCCTATCAGCTGGCATCGTGACACCCAGGTATCTAGTATTTCTGGCTTGTGGGGGAGGATAGGCCGGAAGGTCAAAGGTGAAGTCATGACCTTGATCCCAGATGAACCTGATTGGGTTGAGCTCAGTGCCCTGGCTGTGTGTATTGTTTAACTTCATCAGGTGCGGTGCAGCTGAAAGAGGCGAAATAGTTTATGATTGATTGATTGATTGTACATTGCTTAACGTCCCGACAGCAACAAGGCTTTCTCAGGACGTGCCTGCACTGCTTGTGAAAAAAAAAAAACAACCAACTAAACAGAACATTGAATGTATGTCGCCAGCCGGTCAAACACATTAAATAAACCTAACACATGGGGCCTAAATAAAGCTAAGACCATTTAGCAACACACATCCAATATCAAGAGCTACAGGCAGTGCAGACAGTAGGGAGAGTTTAAAAAAGGCAAATACAGGTGAATGGACCTCGGGTAGACAGAAACGAAATAGTTTATGAGAAAGATAGAATATAACAATATTTATATTCCACACACACACACACACACACACGCACGCATGCACGGTCTTTTAGTGAACAGACCTGATACGATATTAATTGCATCAAGTTCAATCTACGTTTCCACTGTAAAGAACGCTGGAGAGTTCAAATGAAGGGTGTTTGCCTTGTAAGTCTCGCAATTTCAAACCCATGCAGCAGATCCAGAAATGACTTTTACATGTTCTTATCGGTCCCTGCCCTTCACTAGACACAAGGCCTACCCAGTCCAAGCTTTACTAACGCCCACTATTGCCCTTTGAGCGACATAGGTATAAACTCTTATTTTGTGCTTTTGAAAAAAAAAATCTTGTCTCTTGCAACCTTTAAACCACGTGCTTGATGAAGGATGACAGACAGCCATAGATTTGGAAAGACCAGCCATTTCTGCAGTAAAATTCAGATTGACCTATGCTCACGGAATTTGATTATACACATTCACACAAAATAAGTCTCAAGCCATAAAATTTTCTCTTCACAATCTTGTACGTTTAACAGCACTAAAAAAAGTTTTAAAAAATACTGGTTGTCTATACTGGGGATCTACAGTGTTTTCCTTAGCAGTGTCATCACTCTGGAAATGCTACGAACACCCATAATGGAACAGCAAAGTTCTCAGACATGCAGCCTGTTATGAATGGCTGTGGTGGGCGATCCTAATTTTGTGGGCTTACAGTATTACGTACTTACTTCCATTATAATTTGTTAACTTACACAGTGTATTATACCGTTTTACGAAGTTTTGGAGATGTATCTTTGAAAAAAGGTGTCTAATTTTACATGTACACGCCTAAATTCGTGTGAAAAGTTGTTATTCACCCGACCGCTTCAATGTACACGGCTCAGTTAGGAGCCGCAACATTTTGGACAGTTATGGTACGGCATGTAGCCCTTCCCTAAAGAGGTTCAAATGTAAAAGAAAGTGTTTGTTTCTTCTGCACGTGTAAATTTGCTTGCGAGACACAGAAATAAATTGATCAACATCAATTTTATGAGTTTGTAACCTAGTTAATTGAGTTTGACGCCGAAGAGGCAATTAACTACTCAAGGAGGCCATTTTTTTAAATGATATGAACGTTAATCACCGTAAAGTGCAGTTTTCAGTATGAGAAAGTCAGTAAAGGTTGTTCTTTAGCTTATTTTCATACTTTGAACGTTTTTGAGCTCACAAAGTGACCTTAGCATCAGTGGCGTAGGAAGATAGTTTTCACTATTTGTCACTACGAAAGCCCAGCGTGCCTGATAACCTGTTACTTTATTGACTTCCCCAAAAATCAAATAACAGGAGGCGTAGGTGGGTGGTGTGCGTGTGGGGAGGGGGAGGGGGAAAGGGGGGGGGGAGAGGGAGAGGGATAGGGGGTAAAAAAAAAAACCCAGAGAGCGGTGGAGTGGGGAGAGGGGCAAGCAACAGTTCAATCTCCGAACAATCTAACACGATTATAAAAAAGCTTCTCATTGTTTCCTGCAAGCAAAATATATACAAAGAAATACAATGTTTGTTCCTCACATGATTTTATATATATATATATATATATATATATATATATATATATATATATATATATATATATATATATATATATATATATATATATATATATATATATATATATATATATATATATATATATATTCTTTACTTTTAAACGAAGGCGTCGCCAAAAGCCCCAAATGCACTCAGTCAGATTAGTTCCAAGGGACGTACTTTTTCATGTCAATTCTGAGACTGCTCTGCTGCGTTAATGCCATGGAATTCCAGGCTGGTAAGCTTGCATTGTGTCATCAGGACATCAGCTGCCCTTTTTGTGACTGCAACGCTCACTCACTAGATCTAGAAAGAGAGGGTAGTGGGAGAGAAGGAATGACAGACCTATCATTTTGAGCCTTCCACTGAACACCTACGGCATAAAGCATTAGGGACTACCCCCAGGTGCCCCGCAATCCGCTGGAGAATATACAGTCCTCCCCCGGAGAGGGGATGCTATATATATATATATATATATATATATATATATATATATATATATATATATATATATATATATGGGGGGGGGGGGGCATGGTATACTCGGTCCCCTCCCCCCCTTCCCCGTTTTCATTAGGTGGGTTCCAGTGTCTCCCGCCCACCCAACCCAACCCCTTTCTCCCCATACCAGGTGCAGGTTTGAGATGCATGATTATTTAAACAATGTCTGTGAAAGATTAGCCGGGTATTGCTGTGTTTGTCACGATGCAGATCTATTTCGCTGGATTGCGAGTCCAGGTACCGGGGCCAGGACGGGGACTCGAACCCATGAGCTGGCGATTTCCTTCAACTCTCTTTTGCTTAACCACCAGAGTTATTTCGGACTCGGCAATTCGAAGTATCATGTCACCATTTATTGTGCTTTTATCACTTGTACGTTTGTTCCGCCCACGCTAACGTTTGTTGATTTAATTGGCACTTACATAATTAATTTTCTTGGACTGTGTTCAGGAAATATCTGAACGTAAATAAAATATGCATTTTTATGATGTTAAAGACAACAACCTAAGTTTTCTTACCGTTGACATAAATAGTGACGTTTCTTGACAGGATGCCGGCAAGATTCGAAGCCTGAAACACATAGATAGCCGCGTGGTACCATTGCACCAGACTGGTCAGCGTGTATCGTAGGTGGACATAGTCTTGGCCTAGAAAGTATGAAGATTCCGTGTCCGGCTGGAACTCCACTGCTGTGTCTGCTCTAAATAAGCGCACTGACGGCATCAAAAGTCCCATTACTTGACAAGACAGGACGACGCGCACAGCGCTTCCGTCATTGAGAATCAAGCCGTACTCACCGCTTGGATTCATTGATGCTTGATGGTGTTTAATGCCATCGGAGCCATCCAGCATGAAATACGTCACGTTGGGTGCTATGAAACAAAAATCATCCAAACAGACAAACAATGAAACTTTCAGTTTAATCGGCCGATGTTAAAATACAATCAACCTTTTTGCGATAAGTTCATAATACAATACAATACAATACAATACAATACAATACAATACAATACAATACAATACAATACAACACAACACAATACAATACAATAATATACAATACACTTTATTGTCCTTGAGATGGAATTTTTTCTTCGGCTTCGACAATAAAACACACATAAGAACAAATAAGAATAATAAACATACGTGCAAATATGATAATCTTGTTCATACTCACACGCGCACATGCTCGAACGCACATACAGACACACGCACGCAAACACTATCATCCATGGACAATTATGTTACATACTTCACCGTGGTGAAAACTTACTATACAGAATAACTATTCTCAAAATATTACTGGTCATATGGTCCAAAAGTTACATGATGGAGTTCGGCAAGGTTATTGCACTTTGCACAAATGACTTTTTGGAAAGATTTTTGCGAAACAGGGGCATTCTGTGACGCCTACCAGAACGGCAGTTTCTCAAACTGGCAGTGCAGCAGGTGAGAACTGTCTGATGTGATGGAAAAGGCTTTTCTGTGAACAGAAACGGTATAAATGTCACTGAGCTAACTTTGTGCTCTGCGTATAAGCTTACTGGCTGTATTCACGACTCTTGTCAATGTACTCTTGTTCTTTGCACTCAGGTTACCAAAACAAACTGTGATGCTGAATGATAACAAACTTTGGATGAGACTTTTATACACATTTTCAAGCACGGCCTCACTGACCCCAAAACTACGGAGTTTCCTCAGAAGAAACAGCCGCTGCACTGCCTTTTTGAAAATGAAATTAGTGTTCTGATTAAAACTGAGTTTACTGTCTATCTGCGTGCAAACAAATTAAAATCACTCCACCTTCAATAGGTTGGCCACTGACAACGACTGATTGGAATGCATCTGGTGGTTTGGAATCATCCATGATCAACTCTCTTGTTTTATCACCATTCATATGTAACGCGCTGGGTGAGCACCAGTCTTGCAAGGCAAGAACATGATCAAAATATATTTGTTCATGCAAGGTTCGTTTTCTCATTAGGAAAGCTGCCAAAGCCATGTCATCTGAATACTTGTTCAAACGAACAACAGCATTCGGGACCTTCATTTCATCAGCGTAAATATAAGATAACAATGGTGATAGCACATAGCCCTGAGGAGCACTTGTTTTTAATACAAGTTCATTTGAAAAGAAACTCTTCATAAGAACTCTCTGAGGGCGAGTAGACAAGAAATCTTTGATCCAGAGGATGAGACCACCATTTACAGACAGGTTAAGTAACCTTAGTAACAGAATATGGGTTTGCATGGTGTTGAAAGCGGAACTAAAATCAATAAAAACAAGTTGGACATAGGCTTTTGGTTGCTGCAGGTGCTTTGCAATAAGATTAACTAGGGATAGTGTCGCATCGTCTGTCCCTCTGGGTGCCCTAAATGAAAACTGGAGCGGATCAAGCTTGTCAACAACTGAAGATGTAATATGATTGCTGACCACCCTTTCCATACACTTGACCAGCAGAAAGGTGAGTGTCACAGGTCTGAAATCGTTATGCAAATGTCCACCAGGTATTTTCGAAATTGGAACAATGGTTGAAAATGTCCAGGAGTCAGGGACAACACATTTATCCAGTAAGAGCTGAAAAAGGTAGGTCAGAACAGACTTAAGCTGTGTAGCACATGTTTTCAAAACCATGCCACGCAGACCATTAGGTCCGGGCGCTTTGTTTGGCTTTACACGTGCGAGTTAAGCGGCAACCTCATCCTCAATCAGCCGCAAGGGTACGTATGGCCATATGGAGGAACACTATCACGTACACTCTCATGCTCACAACGAAAATCAGTAGTATCAAATTTAGCATAGTATAGTGTTGATTTAGATCATTGACAAACTGATCACAGTTATCAGGATTTACGTGCTGATTTGTTTTTGCCTCCCCATGATTGCACTTAACCCGTCCCACGCTTGCTTTTTCCCCGTCCAAAACCGGTGCTCTACTTTATCCTTGAAATCTGACTTGGCCTGTTTCACGAACAAGGGGTAAATAATAAATATTGTTTACACAGCTTTCATAAACCTCGTATTCCATATGCATTGTTTCAAAGACGAAGGACAAAACAAACCTTTGAAACTGATGGTGTATGAATCTGTTGCAGATATTTCACTGACATTGGCGTTAGATACAGTACATTTGATTTCCTTCCCATCATCCTGTACTGCCGGAAACCACGTGCACGTGTCACTTTCATCACGTCGTGTGTGGTTGTCACAAGCAACGCCACTCCAGGTGAAGACCACACGAGGAGCAAATTCGTGCACTGTACATGTCAAGGACAAAGACCCTGGAAGGCCACTTTTGTCACTGAACGATTCGTCGACTGACACTCTCAGAGGTCCGTCTGCACAGCAGGGCAGAAACAATGAATTATAGGTATCAGGCCAGGTCATATAGGACAGGCGTGTTGGGTATTAACTCTTTCACCCCAAGAAAAAGGAACGCCACCCAACTGCACGATTGATAGATTCTCATGAGCCTCCGCATGTGCGGGGGAGCATGATGATCTACGCCTCTTGCTGAAACCACTCGTATCCGTGTTCTTTTGACGGTTGGGGATCTTCGACTGAATTTACAATGATTTCTAAAACACAGTCTACGTTTGCTGTGAATGAGGGGTTAAAGAGGGTTAACATGGGATACTCGAGGTGGGGGTGGAGGTGTTTCCAGGCTTACCCTCCCCCCCATCCCCCACCATCTCCCTCCTACCCTAAGAAAAGGACACGAAAACATGTACTCATATTTAACGCATTCTGAAACCCCGAAAGTTTGAAGTTGCCCTATGAAGGACTATATTACAATTTTAGAGACAGATCGAGCATGATAGTTCAAGGGTGGTGCCAGAATAGCTTGGCGCCATCCTTGAACTATCATGCTCGATCCATGTCTTGCTGTGGTGTGTCGAGGCTGAATGAGTTAAACAGATGCAAAACTCACATATGACACTGAGCGTGTACCGCGCCCATGCATTCAGCGTTTCCTCCTCAGAGTTGATCGCCCGACACACCACTTCCTTTTTGTTGTCTCGTCCTGTCACTCGGAAGGTACACTTGCTGCTGTTGTCACGTGATGTCTGGCGTTCACAGTCTACACTCCACGTGAAGTTCACGTTGTGTCTGTATTGTGTCGCTGTGCAGGTGAGACTGACCTGCAGCGTGTCTGTGTCAAGGATGATGAAATCTGGTCCTGCAATGGTGGCACTGACGGGTCCAACTGTTGAACAGGTACATGTCAATTATCTGGTTATTACCACCACTGTGCATGCGCAAAAAACCCCAAAACAAAACAAAACAAAAAAACCCAAACAAAACCAAAACAACAACAACAACAAAAAAAAAACCCCAAAAAAACAAAAAAACAACAACAACAAACGCTACCGTACAGATATTTGCGTGTACAAAGGGATTAACACTTTCGAGACGTGTCGCATCTGGATTCGCGGATTTATGCCGCGAATCCTGTTGCGGCACGTCTCGAAAGAGTTAACCGAGGCTGTTTCTATCTCGTTTTGATCAATTTTACTGACTTTAAAGTAGGTAATTAATTATCACGTCGAAGGTGAAAACACACGTCGTATGTATATAGAATGTACACATACCAAGGGGAATTACTCAGCGCTGGACAGACAAACAGTTAGATGTATATGATCGTTTTGTTAACCCCTGCGTATTTTTCTGTGGGCTGGCGATTGAGTGCTTAATAGGCGGGGGCAGGGGATCTAACTGTTGTTCTGTCCAGTAATTCCCCTTGGTATGTGTACAGTTCTACCAGCGCTAGCCTCAACTATCTGGTTTGTGTGTGTTGAATGTATAGTAAGGACAAAGCAGGAACAACAACAACAGCGACAACAAAACGTGACTGTTTGCGTAAGACACTTACACGGAGGTGTACAATCCACTCCAGCGTCCCTCCTGTCGCCAAAGTCGAATCTCGAAAAGATTCCTAAACCGTCGTGTTGACACTGAAGAATGCTGCTTTCATTTTCGTGGCATCTCACATTGTTCAGCAGTATGGGGCCGTCACCGAGACCATAGTACTTAGGGCCAAGTACTTCTGGGGGCAGGCCACTGACGGGAAGAAAATTTCTTCAGATTGATAAGGTGTAATATTTATTTAAAGCTACAAAACAACTACAGTAACTTATTCAGCCCCAACACACCACTACAAGACATGGATCGAGCATGATAGTTTAAGGGTGGTGTCGGAATAGCTTGGCGCCCATAGGCGTCAAGCTATTCTGGCACCACCCTTAAACTACCATGCTCGATCGGTCTCTAAAATTGTAATACAGTCCTTCAGAGCGCAACTTCCAAAATTCGGGATTTCGGTCCTGGGGTAAAATGTGGTAAAACATACCACCAGCAAACTGAGTACTTGATAACATGTACTAAAATATTATTTGACACACACAAGACTCTCTCCCTCTCTCTCTCTCTCTCTCTCTCTCTCTCTCTCTCTCTCTCTCTCTCTCTCTCTCTCTCTCTCTCTCTCTCACACACACACGCATGCACGCACGCACGCACGCACGCACGCACGCACGCACACACACACACACACACACACACACACACACACACACACACACACACACACACACACACACACACACACACACACTAATCCTATATTTCAATCCTCGTCATTATCTTTGTCAAACAGAAAACACAAACTGCGACAAAATCATATTATATCGTACTCTGTCGATGTAAATCCCAGCATACGACAGACCACCTTGGCTTCAGGAGCATTGACCCGACGTTGTGAAAAGAAAGGGTATGTCCAGATTGACTCCCACACGTCAGGTACAATCTGGACCTCAACCCTTCCTGCTGACGGCCTAAGTCCTCCCACAAGGCGGATCCTAGTTTCGTGCAGCACTGGAAGAATGTTTATACACGTTTTGACAGTCGTTAGTGCTTTTTTTGCAGTGATGATTCCTGCAGAAGTCGAAGTCATCGCGACAAAACGCGCTAGCGACAATAAAGGGGTTATCTATTTCACTGTCAAAACATTGCGATCAACACCCGAATGCAAGTATCATAGAGCCTCGCGATCTCCAACAGACGCAGGTGTTCACGAGAATCTATGTATCTTGCTGGATTTATTTATACCTACGAGCCTTAGAGACGTAAGGAAACCGGCACTATTTGTGATTAGCTGTTTTTCGGACTAAAATAATAAATGTACTCCACATGTTTATAGAAACCTTTTTTGGATTTCACAACAAAAGCAATCAAGGGGCAAATATAGGCTCTTTCCACTGAAAACCA
The DNA here is from genome assembly GCA_036245525.1 of Semisulcospira habei. Taxonomy (NCBI): domain Eukaryota; kingdom Metazoa; phylum Mollusca; class Gastropoda; family Semisulcospiridae; genus Semisulcospira; species Semisulcospira habei. The sequence goes on along the minus strand of BTPG01000003.1, from coordinate 50,695,753 downwards.
ATTTCAAATTGGTTTTTAGTCGAAAGAGCCTATATTTGCCCCTTGATTGCGATTATTTAACCACCATATCGTAGGACAAACACGTTAATTCACATCCTGTGTGATTTACATCTTCGACTTGTGTTTGACACAGGCTATCGCCGAGCATCGCAGCCAGACCTTGAATGTCTGTCACAAGTTGCACATCTTCCTTCCCCTCAAGGCAAATTGTGTACTGAAACTAAGGAATCAGTCACTGGTCAGCGGACCTTTGTCAATCAGGAAGGGTAGTCAGTTTGTTATTGCTTTTTGTGCTTCTTTTGTTCTTTCATTGCCTTTTCTTTTCTTCTGACGTCATCTCCCTTGTTGTGATGTAAACCTCTCTTGTTCATTTTGTTTGTAGAGTTGTTGTAAAAGGTCGGTGAATTAATTATTCGAAGTCAGCAGCGTGTGCATTGCTATGTTGTCTTCAAAAGACAGGTACATTATTTATAATTATTTAACGCTGTCATAACATATTTTGACAGAATACAATACGTTAGAACATCTTTAACTAAAGCCCTCTTGGGCTACCACATCATCATGTCTGACAGAACAAACGTACAAATGGCTTTGAGTATAAAAATGATTTGTACAGTCGTGCATCGAAAGGATTCAAAGAGAAGAAATCCTTCAGATGTTGGTTAGACACATTCGACTGTTCAAAAGTAGACCTTGATCAAATGCACTGGTGTGTGTGTGTGTGTGTGTGTGTGTGTGTGTGTGTGTGTGTGTGTGTGTGTGTGTGTGCGCGTGCGTGCGTGCGTGTGTGTGTGTGTCTGTGCGCGTGTGTGTTTGTGCGCGCGCCTAGAGAAAACACATTGTTGAATGAGAAGAAGTACCCAACGGAGAAAGAAACACGCTTAGAAAAGACGGGTACAACACAATTTATTAATATTTCGGGTAAATACCCTTTGTCAAAATAGACAAACAAACAAACAGAGAGATTAGCCGCTACTTATCTTCATTGGCAGAAAGAATGTGGCAACTGAAGGAAGTGACATAAAAGAAAGAAAAGGAAGAACAAAAGTGAGGAAAAAGTAAAAATGACGTCAACGAAAAATCGTAAGAGAGAGACTCGGAAAGAACCTGAACACCAGAGACAGAGTGTGTGCAAGCACGTACAGGAGCGAGCGAAAGAAAAGGCGTGTAGATGAGGCCAGAGAGATAGATAGAGAGAGAGAGAGAGAGAGAGAGAGAGAGAGAGAGAGAGAGAGAGAGAGAGAGAGAGAGAGAGAGAGAGAGAGAGAGAGAGAGAGAGAGATGATGATGAAACGTTTTTATTCAGGATAAAAAGTTTTAGGCATAGCAATGCCTATCTTCCAAACTGTCCTGCTACTCTACACATATAAAAATACATCAGACGATACATCAAAAGATAAAACATATGTAAGTAAAAAAACCCATCCCCCTCCCCCCCCCCCCACCACCACCACTCAGAGGGAGAAAAAAGAAAGAAAAAAAAAAAAAAAAAAAAAAAATATATAATATATATATATATATATATATATATATATATATATATATATATATATATATATATATATATATATATATATATATATATATATATATATATATATATATATACACAGGTATGAACCTGACATGTTAATGCAGACAGTCGAACTATTACATAATCTGTAGCAACAGTAGAAGAGTATTAGGTAATAGGAAACTTGTCACTAACTGTACTAACTATACGAATAGTAGCATAAGGGAGCCGAACATACTATTACTTCTGAAGTAAATATTTATGGAGGCGATGTTTGAAGACGCTAATCTTACAAATTGATTTCAGGTGTGGAGGTAACATATTCCACGCTTTAGCGCCTGAAAAAGACAGACTGGTTTTACAGATGTCTAATCTAATTTTTGGAAGGTGGATCAAACTATTTCTCGTGTTTGTCCTATTATTGTCGGAAAATAGAGTTTTTAGGTAGGGTGGGGCTTTTCCGTGCATGATCTTGTGCAGTAGAACACAGCGATTAAATTCAAACTGTTTCTTCAATGTTAGTAACTTGAGAGATTTTAATTTTTCATCAGTCGAAGTAGGACTGGGAAGTATTAATTTAATGCCCCGACGATACAAGGAATTAACTTTTTTCATGTGAACTTCGCTGCATCCATCCCAGACGGTAGAACTGTAGTCACAATGCGTTTTGATATGCGCATGGAAAAAGAGTTTACGGATATCAGTATTAACTATATGGCGTAGTTTTGATAACAGGAATAGATTTTTGGAGATTGTTTTGCATATTGAGTCAGTATGCGGCTCCCAGCTTAATTGGTTGTCCACTATAACGCCTAATAAGCGATGCCTAGTTACTTGTTCAACAAGCTGTCTATCTAAGGAAAGTGTTAAAGGTGGTAGGCCATGCTGGTGTTTCTGACGTGTAGTAACTAACATGCTCTTTGTCTTTGGAATACTAATAATCATGTGATTATCACTGCACCAGCCTGCTACTTCATCAAGACTTTGTTGGAGTACCTTATTAATGGTTGTGATATCTTTATCAGATGTGTGTATGGTCGTGTCATCTGCGAACAGATCGCAGTTTGCGTCTAAATGAGATATGCACAGTGGCAGATCATTAATAAAAAGATTAAATAATAAGGGCCCTAGAATAGACCCTTGTGGAACACCGCAAGTTACTAAACCATCAGAGGAATACTTGCCATTTAGCAGTACTTTCTGTGTTCTGTCTCTGAGATAGGAAGATATAAAGGAGACAGTATTTGAGTCAATGTGATAGAATGGTAGTTTTTTTAGTAGGATAGAGTGGTTGACAAGATCAAAAGCTTTTTTCAGGTCAAGAAAGATTGTACCTGATACTTTATTGTCATTTATGGCAGAGAGCCATTTATCAATTAAATGATTGAGGGCAGTTTGGCACGAATGTAGAGGTCGAAATCCTGATTGTGCTGCAGTTATCAGATGGTTTTGCTCCAGAAAGTTTAGAAGATGAGTATGTATATGTCTCTCGAGCGGTTTTGAAATACTGGATAATATGGAAATGGGCCTGTACTCGTTTAGGTTGCATAAATCTTTGCTTTTGGGAAGCGGTATTACCTTCGCTTTTTTCAGCTCGTCGGGAAAAACGTTATGTCTGATCGATAAATTATAAATAAAGGTCAGGGATTCGACGACGTAGGGCAGAGATAGTTTTAAAATCTGACTACTAATGCCATCTGGACCGCAAGACGATTTGGTCTTTAAACTGGAAATAGATTTGCCTACATCTAGGACAGTCATAAGCGGTACTAAAAATGGGCCGCAGGCTCTCTGTTGACTATGGTGACGTAGTTGATGAGAGCAAGTGTAGTTTACAGGGTTAGGTGTATTTGACTTCGCCAGAGTTTGAGCAACAGTTATGAAGTGAGCGTTGAATGCATCAGCAGTAAGATCGGGCGGAATATTAGGCGATCGTTTACTATTACCTTTTTGGGCAGTGGGCAGATGTTGACATCTGCACGGGACATAGACGACCCCGCCCTCCACGAGTCGCCTGCTGCCTTGCAGGCCTGGCCGCTTGGCTGCGGAAAGGCTAAGGGAGGAAACCCCTGACATCAAAGCCCCCGTGTCTCCGGGGAAGGCTTTTGAGCCAGAGACTAGGACAAGGACAGTCTGATATAAAACCTACGACCCGAGGACCTCGATGCCATCGTCCCAGCTTGCTAGGCCATGGCAGATGAACCAAGGGTTTAAAGGGTGGGGCCAGTACTGCGCACACTGCACTCCACCAAAAAGCTCCACCGCGCAGGCTTTAGGAAACGTCCACGGACCATGACACTGACCATTCCAAGTCCTGTAGCGACGGGCGAGGGGCGAAACGGCAGGTGAAAGATGTCACTGGAAGCCGCAGTCTCAAACCTGCATGCAGGCGGTTCAGGATATTGGTCGCCTGATGTTGACCTGGGGATGACAACATCACTCGGCACACCCTGAACGACCAAGCAGCCTTCTCTAGGGACAGCACTGCTTGCTCCACACGGAGAGGGGCCTAGAAAAGGTGGCCTAACCAAAGCTCGTCCCCTCGCAACCCCAGTTGGCTAGCCGCGGTCAACGGGCATCTTCTCCTGCGGTCAAAAAACAAGAAAGAATAACGGATCCACTCTCATGACGACCACGACCGGACTCAACGTAGCATGCTGGAACGTCCGAACCATGCTCGACAAAGCAGACAGCGGACGCCCTGAACGCCGCTCCGCCCTCATTGCCCATGAATTGCGGAGGTTAAACATCGACATCGCCGCGCTCAGCGAAGTACGCCTTCCGGACGAAGGCAGCCTCCAAGAACTTGGTGCTGGGTACACCCTCTACTGGTCAGGCAGGCCTGCATCAGAAAGACGGCTCTCAGGCGTGGGTTTCATGGTCAAGACATCCATTGCGACTAAGCTGGAAAACCTACCAACGGGCCACTCAGACCGCATCATGTCCATGCGCCTCCCACTGAGACACCAGCAACACGTCACCCTTCTCAGTGTGTACTCCCCAACCCTCCTGGCAGAGCCTGCTGAAAAGGACAAATTTTACACTGACCTGCGCAGCCTCCTACAGAGTACCCCTGCAGACGACAAAGTCATCATCCTTGGCGACTTCAACGCCAGAGTGGGCCAGGACTCTGAAGCCTGGAAAGGAGTCCTCGGCAAGCATGGCGTGGGGAACTGCAATGACAATGGCCGCCTACTGTTGGAGTTCTGTGCGGAGCAGCAACTGGTCATCACTAACACTACTTTTCAGCAAAAGGACAGTCGAAAGACCACCTGGATGCATCCTCGCTCCAAACACTGGCACCTTATCGACTATGTCCTAGTGCGTCAGAGGGACCGCAGTGACGTCCTCCTCACCAGAGTGATGCCCAGCGCAGAGTGCCACACTGACCACCGCCTTGTCCGCTGCAAACTCAGGCTCCACTTCAGGCCAAAACCCAAGAAATGGGGGCCCCCCAAGAAAAAGCTTGATGTTGCCAGCCTTCAGCGTGACGATGTGAAAGCTGCCTTTCAGACAGATTTACAGCGCAGGCTCAAAGACACAGCGGACCCAGTAGACTCCTCCCCTGAAACACTTTGGGAACAACTGAAAATTTTGTTCTGCATTTTGCCTCTGTGCTTTACGAACTAGAGATTTGACATGGTTTCGCTGCTTCTTGTATTCAGTAAATTTCTTGTCTCGTTTTAATTCATCTCTTACCTCCATTGCTTGTTTTATCTCATCAGAGAGCCATTTTGGCATAACAGGATATTTGACGCGTTTGATGCGCTTAGGCGCGTGTCTATCCAGAACGGCGAGAAACAGCTCGTACCAGCGTGACAGGGCATCGTTAGGGTTTTTGCAGTTTTTTATATCATAAAATGGTACTAAAGATAGTTCATATAAAAAAGCAGTTTGGTCGAATTTTTTAAAACATCTATACATTATGGTAGTGTGTCCTTTGATTGACTGTTTAGCTAACCTAACAGACAACGTAAAACAAACAGGAAAGTGATCACTAATGGAAATATTAGGTACGCTAACATTTTTTACAACGCTGACATAATTTGTGCTATATACATGGTCTATCAGCGTTGAAGATGAGGAAGTCACTCTAGTAGGTGACTGGACAAGCTGTTTCAACCCTAAAAAATTCAACATGGATCTCCACGAAGTGTGTCCTTGCTTTTGCAAGTCTATGTTGAAGTCTCCCAAAATATGTACATCACCTTTGGACTCCTGAACCACATCCATCATTAACACAAACTCGTCCTGCCAGGAGGCTGAGGCCGCTGGGTTTCTATATACAAAACCTATAAGAACAGGCGAGGACTTGGCCGTTTTAACTTCTAACCACATGCACTCTATATTAGGGGATTCTAAATCACAACGCCTCTTTGCATAGTTGTTGATGGAATTGTGTATGTACACAGCTAGGCCAGTATGTCCGGGGGCAGATGCATCTCGCCTGAGAATGGAGTAATTGTATATAGCTATGGCATGGTCACTCAAGCAACGCAATAAAAGTCCACCGTGCTTTATGTTATAGTCCAGTCACAGGTTTAAAGATAGGTCCCTTTGGGTCCATGCAACACCATACGTAGTTGTAATAGTTACGAAGGGAAAAAAAAAAAAAAAAAAAAAAAAAAAAAAAAAAAAAAAAAAAAAAAAAAAGAACATTCGTGATATAAATGAGACGTCATGCAACAGTCTGTGATAATAAGTTTATGCATGAGCAAATCACCTTGTCAATCTAAAACGTCATAAAAAGTCTGTATGTCTGAAAGTCTATGTTTACTATTAAAAATAAAGCAATGGATGACATCATCCTCCACTCCAAATATCAGATCAGCGCTGACATTGTGTCGAAAAGACTCTCACAACAGTTAATAGAAAACGTTATGAAGATCCTCTGTCACACAATGTTGTATCGGTATGGTTTCATTCGCTAAGTCATTGTTTATTATTGTGTCGCAGTGACTCACATAAAATCAAGCTTAGATGATGTTATGAAGAGTCTCTGTGACACAATTCTGTATCAATATAGTTTCATAACCTAAATCATGGTTTCCATTGTGTCGCAGCGACTCACACAATACCAAGATTCATTAGTGTTAGGAAGAGTCTCTGTGATACAATCTTGTATCGGCATACTTTGTATCAGCGTAGTTTGATATGCTAAATCATCGCATATTAGTGTGTCGCAGTGACACAAATAACATTAAGTTTTGTTAATGTCATCTAAGAGTCTCCGTGACACAATTGTTGTGAACTGTACTGTACTGTTTAATAAATCGTTGCAGCATGCACTGTGTCGCAGCGACTCACATAACATTAAATATAGTTAATGTTATAAAGAGTCTCTGTGACACAATCTTGTATCGGCACTGTCTGACGAAATCGAGGTTTGAATTTTGCCGCACTGGCTGTACTTAGCATGAGGTATTGGTGATTCCACGAGGATTCACTGCAACACAATCATGTACAAACACAGGCAGTGTGCTTATGCACTGGGCCTGGATGAATAAATAAGCTGTGCGATTTGTCTCAAGACGTGGTCCGGGAGGTGAAAACTGTCAACACAAGCAGGGCCAGCACGACCCCAGGCGTTAGTAGAAGATGGCGGAGCCGGCGTGACTGCAGGACTTGGTCCCGTAGGACCCAAGGGCGGAAAGTCAGTCGGCTGAAAGTTTGCTGGCTGATGTCCCACGAAAACCTGTTGGGGACGCGGATGGTGGGAAATTGCGTCACCCGGCTGTGGGCGGCACATTGCTGGCTGCTTCAGTTGACCTGATAAGGCCTGATCGTGGTGGACTGGCCCCTCAGACCTGCCATGGTCGTGTCTCCGAGTCAGGTTGTGGCCACGCCCTTCTGACCTGTCAGAATGGCACGGCTGTAGACTGTTGTGGTCAGACTGGTCCTTGTAGATTGCCGCGCGACTTTGGCCGCGGTGAGGTGCAGAAGGCCGGTATTCACCATACCGTATGTTGAGGGCCATGCGTTTGGTGCCCTCGGCGCTGGGGTGTTTCCTGTCGCCGTCACGATAGAGGGCCTGACGGGGGGCGAGGTTCCTGGTCAAGAAGGTGGCAGTGTGGTCGACTATGGCGATATCCGCTTGTCTGCAGGCTGCGTGGAGGTTGTCGTTGGATTTTGTTGCTGCTGCAAACAGGGGGTGGCGCTGACCAAAGGGCGGCATGATGGTGGACGCCTGGAGAGACGCCTGCGGGAACTTCCTGGCAAGCAGGTTGATCAGCTGTAGCCACGTGTTGCAGGAAACTGGCGCATTCATGTTTTGGCAGCTGTTAATACCAACATGAAAGGTGACGTGGCGCACATGTCGGACAGGTTGGCGCGTGCCAAGCCACTTGAGGAGATCGCTGACTGTCAGGCCTGACACCGCCATGTTCTGCACGACAAAGTCCGGCGCCGACATTTTCCGGTCGTCAATGAACCGGATGACCGAGTCGCCAAGGAGTAGAGCGTGCGATTGCGGGTTCACCTTCGCCAGGCACAACTTTTCATAAGGTGTCAGCAGCTTGGTGGTGTTGATTGCAATGTCTGAAGAACCGGGTTTCGAACTGTCAGATTTTCTGGTTACATCACTTGTTCTGTTGTCACTTTGCTGCGCGTCGAGGGGAGCAAAACGGTTGTGAGTAGTGACGCCGAACAGTGATTCAAAAGGTGGGGGGCTACTCGACCGGCGGGAGTCAGGATCTAGGGTATTAGACGCATGACTGGTAGGAGACGGGGTGGCTGGGGGCCGGGGGCCAGGTGAGGGAGACGTGGAGGATAGGGTTGATTTCATTTGCGTCAGCAGTTCAACATGACTTTTCAGAGTACCAATCGAGGCACCCTGTGCATCTTTGGCAGCAACAAGTTTTGCCACCTGTTTGGCGATGGCTTCCTTCTCCGTAGCTAGTTTAAGGAATTCGGCACCTGTGGCCTGTTCCACTTTGATTAGGTCTTTCTCAACAACAGAAAGACCATGTTTGATTTTGACCTCATTGTCTTTCACTTGGGCGTCGAGTATGTTCTGTTGCTGACGGAGTTTGTCACATTCAGCCTTGACACTAGCCATCTGATTCTTCACGGTTCGTAGTTGAGATTGAAGTTCATTGATGTGAGCCTCTGCGGTTTCCATTTTTTTATGCATCTGACACATATATCGTAGGGCGGCTGGCAGGGTGGCTAATTGTGCAATGGGGAGGGGCATGTGGGGAATTGACGGAGTACTAAGATTTAGCGGGAAAACAAGCGGACCATGTGTGACGATTCTCTCACCGTCTGATACGACCGCGAGGTGGTGGTCAGGTCGGATGGCCAGGGTGGGACTGGTATGTGTGGCCACCACTGAATGGCCATTGTTGTCAGCGGGGGCTCCTTTGAGAGAGAGAGAGGGAAAACGAACGGAGAGTACCCTTGGGCACGAAGTAGGCGGAGTGTCTAATACACAAAGCCTGCTAAACACCAAACCGAAGGCAAACTTTATATCACCTTCAAGTTGAGGACTACCTCGGGGAAAAACGGGAGGACCCCGGGAAAAAAAAAACCCAGCATTTAGCACGGTACACAACAAGTAATAAGTCATGAAAACAAAGCAAATAATCAAATTCAGTAAGAGAATATTGGTATAAGTGGAGAGTAGGTAGTTGTGAAACCGTCTTCAAGGGTAACTCAAAAAATAGGCGGGGGAGAGAGAGAGAGAGAGAGAGAGAGAGAGAGAGAGAGAGAGAGAGAGAGAGAGAGAGAGAGAGAGAGAGAGAGAGAGAGAGAGAGAGAGAGAGAGAGAGAGAGAGAGAGAGAGAAGGGGGCGGGGGCGGGGGTAAAGGAGGAAGGAGGAAGGGGAATAAGGGAAAAGGAAAAAGCGTAAAGAGAGAAAGAGGGCTAGAGAGAAGTGGTAAAGGGGGTAGGGGGGGGGGGGGAGAAAGAGGGAGAGAGGTAGAAGGAGAGAGGAAAAAAAAAAGCCAGAGCCACCAACCCCACCCAACAGGCACCCACCAGCACACAGAAAAACACACAGGCACGCAACAAGACGACCACATACATCCCCAAGGGATAATAATAATAATAATAATAATAATAATAATAATAATAATGAGTACTTGTATAGCGCCTAACCTCAGATTAGAGCTCTAGGCGCTTAACAAAAAACTAATGTACAAAAATAAATAATTACAAAAATGTAATTTACAAAAAGTACAAAAAACAAAATACAACGCATACTGTAAACAAGCTATAAAGTCACCATTCAAAAGTGCTACGCTTATGGACTCATACTGGCATTCACACACACACTCACACACACACTACTTTTAACATAGATAGAGATGACATTAACATGACAGGTGTGTGACAAAGTCATTTGTAGCTGACAGAAAAAATATGGGTCTTTAGGGCTCGCTTGAATGCCTCTCTCGAATCCACGTATCTCAGTTCGCGTGGGAGAGAATTCCAAACAACTGGGCTTTGGTATCTGAATGACCTCTCACCAATCGACTTTGTTTTGACAAGAGGGATACGTAAAACTCGAGAGTCGGCAGCAGAGCGCAAATTCTGTCTTGAGGGCGTATACAGCTGGAGAAGAGAGGCAAGGTAGTGTGGGCAGGAACAGGTAATACAACTGTGAGTCATGCATGAAATTTTGTACTGTATCCTAGCTGTTACAGGTAACCAGTGAAGAGCAGACAGATGGGGTGTGATATGATCTGATCTAGGGACTCTAAGAATCAACCTAGCAGCTGAGTTTTGAATTTTCTGGAGTTTGCCAATCAGACACTGGGAACAGGCAGCCAAAAGAGCATTGCAGTAGTCTAATTTAGACAAAACAAAAGTGCAGACAAGTACTTTAGTTGCTTCAGGTGTCAGATAGTGGCGGACTGAAGCAATACGTCGCAGTTCAGTATAGGCGGATCTGCAAACGTTGTTCACATGAAGGCGCATGGACAGGTTACTATCAAGTGTGACACCCAGATTTTTTACATGGGGGGAGAAGGGGACAGTGGCACCACAGATTTGTAATGACTGGGGGAGTGTCAGCGTTTTCGTCAACCTCAGGGAAGCAATGATCATGGCCTCAGTTTTTCCGTCATTCAACTGTAATTTGTTTGAAGTCATCCACATCTTAGTATCCAAGACACACTCCTGAAGGCTCTCGATTGTGTCCATGATCTGATCAGGTGAACATGAGTCATGGAGTTGAGTATCATCTGCAAATGCATGATGTGATATGGAGAAACGGTTAAAGACACTGGCCAGTGGCTGGACATACAGGGTAAAGAGGACTGGTCCAAGAACTGAACCTTGTGGGACGCCAAAGCGCACGGTGGATGGGCTGGATAGTTTATCATTAACAACTATGCACTGAGTTCTGTCTGTCAGATATGATCTAAACCACGATAAAGCAGTTTCATGAATGCCATACACAGAATAGAGACGTTGTAGCAAAATGTCATGGTCAATCGTATCAAAGGCAGCAGATAGGTCTAACAGTGCGAGAACAGATACTTTGCCATCATCAAGAGCCTCGAGGAGGTCATTTAGAATTTTTGCAAGCGCAGTTTCAGTGGAATGACCTGCACGGTACGCAGACTGATTGGGACTAAGAAGATGATTCAGGTTCAGATGGCCGAGAAGTTGCGACAATACAACCTTTTCAACGATCTTAGAGAGAAAAGGGAGGTTTGAGACAGGGCGGTAATTCTGTAGATTGTTAGGGTCTAGAGAGGGCTTTTTTAGCAAAGGTTTAACAATGGCGGACTTAAAATCCGACGGAAAAACACCAGACCTCAGGGACTCATTGACAATGTTGGTCATGACTGGAAGCACAACATCAATACACTCGTACAGCAATGTAGTAGGAAGTGGGTCTAAACTACAAGTCTTGCACACGATGCACACGATCGCCCCGCCCCAAAACCGCGTATCAAACCGTGAGCCGGAGACCCGGCGCCCGACAGGGAAGGGCAAGGGATCCAACTAAACGTTCGGCCAGCGCTGAGAAAGTCCCCAAGGGAAATGTACATATCAACCAGCGCCAACCTCCCCTAACTGGTTAGTGAGTAGTAAAACAGTGAGGTAAAGTAGCAGACACAAGCAAGGTAAAAAATGTTAATCTTTCATATTCATCCCGAGTGGCGCCACAGTGCCCAGTTTATTAATCAGAGAGAGTATTAGGGCAGAAGGAAGCTGCTTTTCAGGAGAATTTCTATCTCCAAAAATCCACTGAAAATAGCTAACATCTAAACTTATAATTCCAGATTCAAAAATAAAATCTTCAAATTTCAATGAAAACATACATCTTTTAGCAGAAGTATTTCTTAATAAAGAGGAAAACGGCGTTTAAAGAACGCTCTCTCTTAACAGTTTCACCTTTGATGGCGTCACCTTCGCTCAGTGCAGTGGCGTAGCGATGGGCACAAAAATGGGACCCAGTTATGCTTGCCTTTTCATGGGTTTCCTTGAGCAACAGATTCTTCAGCAATACACCGGGCCTGTCCCTGAGATGTATAAACGCTACATCGATGACGGTTTAGGAGCTACACACATGACCCAAGCTGCACTTTTAGACTTCATTCACTTCGTGCAGGACTTCCACCCATCCATCAAGTTCACATACACTATATCAGCTAATTCAGTCGACTTTCTGGACATGAACATCAGGATTGACTGCGGAATGTTGAAAACTTCAATACATTACAAACCTACCGACTCACATTCCTACCTCGACTACCGATCTTCTCACAACCCCAAAACTAAAAACAGCATCCCTTATTCCCAGTTTCTTCGGCTAAAAAGAATATGTTCCGAAGAATCAGATTTCGATGTTCAATCCAAAGAAATGGCAGGATTTTTCATCGACAGACATTACCCACATACTGTTGTTCAAGGATCTCTCCAAACGGTTCAAAAACTTAGTCGCGCGAGTACAATGCAGACTAAACCTACCGCTGATAGTGACAGGCCTATCGTAACCATGATCTACCATCCCCACACCAATCCGGTGCGTAAAATCCTTCTTTCTAACTGGGGTCTTTTGTCATCCAGTCAAGAATCTGCTGCTATCTTTTCTGAACCTCCGTTGGTAGCTTTCAAGAGGGATATTAATTTGCGGGACATGCTTGTTCGCTCTACTCTCAAGCCTCGTCATACCACCAGACCCTCCGGCTCCACTCCGTGCAATGTTCCTAATTGCAAGACGTGTCCTTTTATTTGCCCTTCCACCGTGGTGAATGGTCCACGTTACAAATTCAACGTAGACAGATACTTCACGTGTCAAACCACCAACGTGATTTATGTCATCTCCTGTGTGACATGCGGCCAACTCTATGTTGGAGAGACGGAAAGAACCATCAACGACCGTTTCAAAGAACATCTTCAGTCTGTCAAGTACCAATACAACAGACCGGTCGGACGACATTTCAATCAGGCCGACCACTCCGTCTCGGACATTCGGGTTAAAGGCCTTTGGCTTATGCAAGCCAGTAATGTCTAGGCCAGGAAAGACCGTGAAAAATTTCTGATTAATAAACTGGGCACTGTGGCGCCACTCGGGATGAATATGAAAGATTAACATTTTTTACTTTGCTTGTGTCTGCTACTTTACCTCACTGTTTTACTACTCACTAACCAGTTAGGGGAGGTTGGCGCTGGTTGATATGTACATTTCCCTTGGGGACTTTCTCAGCGCTGGCCGAACGTTTAGTTGGATCCCTTGCCCTTCCCTGTCGGGCGCCGGGTCTCCGGCTCACGGTTTGATACGCGGTTTTGGGGCGGGGCGATCGTGTGCATCCATTGGGGATGTATGTGGTCGTCTTGTTGCGTGCCTGTGTGTTTTTCTGTGTGCTGGTGGGTGCCTGTTGGGTGGGGTTGGTGGCTCTGGCTTTTTTTTTTTTTTTCCTCTCTCCTTCTACCTCTCTCCCTCTTTCTCCCCCCCCCCCTACCCCCTTTACCACTTCTCTCTAGCCCTCTTTCTCTCTTTACGCTTTTTCCTTTTCCCTTATTCCCCTTCCTCCTTTCCCCCCGCCCCCGCCCCCTTCTCTCTCTCTCTCTCTCTCTCTCTCTCTCTCTCTCTCTCTCTCTCTCTCTCTCTCTCTCTCTCTCTCTCTCTCCCCGCCTATTTTTTGAGTTACCCTTGAAGACGGTTTCACAACTACCTACTCTCCACTTATACCAATATTCTCTTACTGAATTTGATTATTTGCTTTGTTTTCATGACTTATTACTTGTTGTGTACCGTGCTAAATACTGTTTTTTTCCCCGGGGTCCTCCCGTTTTTCCCCGAGGTAGTCCTCAACTTGAAGGTGATATAAAGTTTGCCTTCGGGTTGGTGTTTAGCAGGCTTTGTGTATTAGACACTCCGCCTACTTCGTGCCCAAGGGTACTCCCCGTTCGTTTTCCTTCTCTTTCTCTCTCTCCGTCTCTCTCTCTCTCTCTCTCTCTCTCTCTCTCTCTCTCTCTCTCTCTCTCTCTCTCTCTCTCTCTCTCTCTCTCTCTCTCTCTTTCTCTGGCCTCATCTACACGCCTTTTCTTTCGCTCGCTCCTGTACGTGCTTGCACACACTCTTGTCTCTCGTGTTCAGGTTCTTTCCGAGTCTCTCTCTTACGATTTTTCGTTGACGTCATTTTTACTTTTTCCGCACTTTTGTTCTTCCTTTTCTTTCTTTTACGTCACCTCCTTCAGTTGCCACATTCTTTCTGCCAATGAAGATAAGTAGCGGCTAATCTCTCTGTTTGTTTGTTTGTCTATTTTGACAAAGGGTATTTACCCGAAATATTAATAAATTGTGTTGTACCCGTCTTTTCTAAGCGTGTTTCTTTCTCCGGTGGGTACTTCTTTGCATATTACACGCTTGGCAGTCACCTTTTTGGTCTGGATTGATTATTTTTTTATACATTGTTGAATGGACTTATTTATATATCAAAACGACTTACATGGGGGATCACAGTCCACGCCAGCCTCTGACCAACTTTCGTGCATGGGACAGGTTTCTACAATCAAATCTTCAGACCTTGTGAAACCGCATGGCCCGACATTGAGCTCGCCCCGGGAGCATGTGTGTAGACGTACTGCCAACTGACTCCTTCCATAATAAGCACCGCGCTCCCGGACGACTGGCTGAGTACTGTAGACACAATCGTCAACACTGCATGAATGTAGAACATGCACACGCACACACACACACACACACTCACACACACGCACGCACGCGCGCGCACACACACACACACACACGCACGCACGCACGCACGCACGCACGCACGCACGCACGCACACACATACACACACACACACACACACACACACACACACACACACTTCGACGCGCTTTCAGAAGTAGAACATGCAGGTGTACTTAGTATATCATTTAGCTAGGTAAAGTCAAATTATAGCAAGACTGAAATTGTACGGTGAAATTCTAGTTTTTTCACCATTTTCTCAAGTCTTGAAGCGAAAGTGAAACTCATATCACGTAAGATATAAAATTACGTAAAACAAAAACAAACAAAAAAAAAGTCATGTAAAATGACGTTTGACAAATCAATGACGCGTGTGCATTGCGCCCCTTAAAGAAGTCACTGACGAACTGACAGATCTGAGAGGCGTTTTCAGTAGAAGATATTTCAAAATCAGAATCAGGTCAAAGACAGCAGGTAGAGACCCTTGACAGCAAGGACAAATCTCACACAGAAGGGACTTTGTGGGCTATGGTTCATCCCATCTTGTTATTTATAAAATAAGAACAACTTTGAAATGGGGCGCGGAGGAGCGCGTTCAACAGCAAATGTGCCCTATGCCAGTGACATCAGGAAATACATGGCTTGACGCTTCTTGAAATAGTTAGAAATAACGTTTTGTCGCAGTACACTGGAAATCCAGGGAATATTTGATAGGCCCCCTTCAGGGGGCTACCATATTCATTGCTTCCAGTCACTTACGTAGCGCACCCCTCTTTCATATCCTTTTATTTTTGGTGTCCTTTTACCAAAGTAGATCTGTGAACACTGATCGATAATGCACAATTCTCGCCCCTGACAGTGCTTTTATCTACTTTACTTGGTAGTCTTCCTAAATCATTAGCACTGGCATTCTCTCTTTTTCTTTTCGTTTATTACTACAGTTTCGACCGCAAGCCCTTCCGCCATTTTAGTAGGTTCTCTCTTAGGGTGCATGGAAATTTAGCTCTAGGCGGAGGCCTTGAAATGGATGCCCATGCAGACACCACAGTAAAATGTGGTTGTCTCTTGTAGGTAGGCAGAAGTTCCCGCCTTTCCACCAATTTCCACCATATTCATTGCTTCCAGTCAGGGGCTCCCATATTCATTGCTTCCAGTCACTAACATAGCGCACCCTTCTTTCCTATCCTTTTTGGCTCACGTGCGTTAGCAACAAGATGGGATGAACCATAACCCACAAAGTCATTCTATATGAGAGCTGTCATTGCTATCAATGGTCACTATCTTTTGTCTTTGACGTTGAATTATCTCCTGTTGAAAAAGTCTCGCAGATTTGCCAATGAGTCAGTGAGTTCTATAAGGGGCGGAGGAGATACGCGTCATTGATTTGTCAAACGTCATTTGTCATGATGTAAGTTTTAGTTTTTACGTAATATTATATTTTACGTGATATGAGTTTCACTTTCGCTTCATAGGCTTAAGAAAATGGTGACAAAACTAGAACTTCAAGGTACAATTTCAGTCTTGCTATAATTTGTGTGAAAGCAGGTTGACTTTAAATAGCTACATGATATACTAAGTACACAGGTTACCTGCAAGCTCTTCTGAAAGCGTGTCGATGTGTGTGTGCGTATTCAGAGTGCGTGCGTGCGCGCGCTCCAAACATCTCCAAGAGGCATAGATCCTCAGGTGCCTGGCGGGCGCATGAGGATCTATTCCTCCTGGAGATGCGCGCATGTTTGTGTGTGTGTGTGTGTGTGTGTGTGTGTGAGAGAGAGAGAGAGAGAGAGAGAGAGAGAGAGAGAGAGAGAGAGAGAGAGAGAGAGAGAGAGAGAGAGAGAGAGAGAGAGAGAGAGAGAGCCGGACGCGCGCTAGAGAATGACGTCATATTTAGAGTATTATTTCAGTGTCTGCTTGGTGACGGAGTTGCCTCTTTTACGTAAACGCCAATGTCCGACTTTCTCTACGAGTAAAAGTTTTTTTTTAGTGTTTTAATTATTTTCTGAAAAGAATTAATTTTGATGTTGAAAGGATACAAAGCTGGTTAAGGAACTCATTCAATGTCTTTCTCCAAACTAGCTATATGCAAAAGTTCAAGTAAATATAACAAAAATTACGGATTCTAATCTGGGTCAACCGACTTCCTCCAAACGGTTGTTATGTCTTCAATGAGACATTCAACTACAATATGCTCGGAGGGTCTCTTGGCCACCCACTTTAGAAAGTATTTCGCCAAGTTTCAAGCTGGTGTGTACAGAAATATCGGAGATTCTCTTGTTTACATACAGACGCAAACACATACATACATATATACGCACATACATGAACGCACATACGGCGCTTCGCGCCAAATGTACGTTCAGCAGCGAGGTTAGCTTAAGTAGACATGACGTAATTTTTATCTTGTTACTTCAATTGTTAGAGGTTTTACCTGCCCACCTTTGACATGCTATTAAATTCGCCCCACCGCGACCCGTCCTAAAAAGTTCCTTCTATAAAGAGAAGGGACTTAAAATAAGTTTAAATAATGTCTGACGTCCATCGTCCGTCGTCCGTCGTCCGTGGTAAACGTTAACGTTGCCATTTTCTCGGAGACTACTCAAGCCTCAGACTTCAAATTTGGCCGAAGGGTACTTTGTTGTAAAATCTTTCTAAACATACCAATTTGAGTGACCTCTCGCAAAGGTCAAGGTCTAGAAAGGGTAAAACTAGCCATATTTTGTCACAAATTGTTGTCCTTAAATGCTATTTTCGACTTCAAACCCAAACTTAGTACAGAGATGCTTGATGGTAAGACCTTTCTACGTATACTAATTTGGATGATAATACCTAAAAATCCCCAGATGATAAACCAACCCAAATGGACAAAACAAGACCCTTTCTGGTCTATTTCGTAACAATGTGATTGTGCATATATAAATAAATATATATATATATATATATATATATATATATATATATATATATATATATATATATATATATATATATATATATATATACAAATTTCTTGTTGAATTATTAAGTGCAGCTAAATTGAAAAACAGGTAATCCTGAAAACAGTATTTTGCAAGTAGTGAGTGACACCCCTAGCCTGTAACTCCCGTCCCCTGAACGACAATAAAGATTATGCGTTTTCAAGTAAATCTGATTGTTGTTTACCATATTACGTGTGTGTGTGTGTGTGTGTGTGTGTGTGTGTGTGTGTGTGTGTGTGTGTGTGTGTGTGTGTGTGTGTGCTATCGCCTCTTGTAGATCGTAGACCAAGCGGATACCAAGGAACTGCTCTTGGAGTCCCTGCTATGTTAAAAACGTGTAGGAGTCGTGACGCGGCGCTAAACGACAGAAATATTAAATAAGAAAGGAAGAAATCAGAAAATCAACCTACTTGGAGCTCCTTTGCCACCACAAACTCATGATGAAGGCTTTTTTTTGCGCAATGCACAAGCCGCTGCCAGCTACTACGATGTTTAGGATTTCAGACCTCCCGACATGGAGAATTCGAGATAAATAGATTCCACATCATTAGCATATAATGATAGTAACAAGAAAACATTTACGTCACTCGACAGCAAGATGACGTCATATTCTTGGTTATAATTTCTTTGACGCCTCATTCTTGAAGTGCATATGAAAACACTGTAGTGCTTGAGAATTATCTTTACGAGAAGAAAAAGAAAAATACTAAATAATTCTGCACCACCAGCTAACACTTTTACCAAGACACATCTGCGGCGGTAATAAAAGCATCACGTGTTCAAAAATGGAGATTTTTTTCCCGGTCTAACGACGAAAACAACTTACCCCAAACAACGTATCCGCTCCAATTCCATTGTGCGTCATAATGTCTACAGGGTACTTAGGCTATTTCAGTACTGCTACATATACGAAGCTTGTTAATCTTGCCGTACGAAAATATTTCGCGTTTCCGTTTTGAAAAATGTACTTATCATCAAGATCCAATTTTGGCGCGCAAGGGATTTTGGGAAGGGAATTCATGAATATTAATTTGCGTGTTATACAATATATCAATACATGTGTCAAAAAGGGAAAACCTTTATCGAGTGGGTACATGATATACTAACAACAGCACCGCAACGAGCGCAAATACAACACATTAAAAAAAAAAAAAAAAAAGAAGAAGAAGGAGAAGAAAAAAGCAAAAACCAAAACAAAGAAAGAAGCAAACACACATCACGAAACTAAGAGATAAAGTACTTATACACGTAAACTATAAAAATATCAACCAACTGATAGAAAGCGAACACACTAAGCAAAAACCAACCAACAAACCGACAAACTAACTATTCAACAAACAAACAAAACGCTGCTCTAAGACGCACGATTAGAGATTACAGGAAATTTAAAATTTCTTAACACATTCCGCCCCAGGACATAGATCCCCAAATTTTCAAGTTGCCCTCTGAAAGACTGTATTACAATTTTAGAGACAGATGGAGCATGATAGTTCAAGGGTGGTGCCAGAGTAGCTTGGCGCCTATGGGCGCCAAGCTATTCTGACACCACCCTTGAACTATCATGCTCGAGCCATATCTTGCTGTGGTGTGTCGGGGCTGAATGAGTTAACTGTTTATGACCAACCTGTTGAATCCTAGTTGCCGGCAGAAGCGGACTGCATTTTCAGTAGATAAGAAGAAAGGCGCACATAAAGACATCCAGATGTAAAATTCCTTATGTTTGGTCGTTCCATTGTCATAAAAGCCGTCAAATAGGACGGAAATGTAGACCTCCACACGGCCCTCTGACGTCCGGTTACCTCCCACAAGACGAACAGGTATCGCTGCAGGAGAAGATTGTCAACATTGCAGGATGAATATGTCCATTTTGCAATGTTGAAATCCTTTCGTGCAGCATGTGAGTTTTAACCTTATATGTCTCTATGTCGTTACGTCCAAAAACTTAAACAACAACACATAAACGTTCAAACACACGTTTCGTGCAATTAACGCCCATGTAATGTTTTGAAATATTTAGACGAGAGAGAGAGAGAGAGAGAGAGATGAGAGAGAGTGAGAGAGAGAGAGAGAGAGAGAGAGAGAGAGAGAGAGAGAGAGAGAGAGAGAGAGAGAGAGAGAGAGAGTGAGGAGAGAGAGAGAGAGAGAGAGAGAGAGAGAGAGAGAGAGAGAGAGAGAGAGAGAGAGAGAGAGAGAGAGAGAGAGATGATGATGAATCTTTACTTATTCAGGACAAAGCTATTAGGCAACTCAATGCCTGTCTTACAAGCTGTCCTGTAAACAAACAACATAACAGGAAAATAAACATAGCATGCAAATAACAATAATAATAATAATAATAATAATAAGAAAAACTACGGAAAAAAAACAAACACAATAGGTGAATCAATGAAAGGGAAAAGAGAGAGAGAGAGAGAGAGAGAGAGAGAGAGAGAGAGAGAGAGAGAGAGAGAGAGAGAGAGAGAGAGAGAGAGAGAGAGAGAGAGAGAGAGAGAGAGAGAGAGAGAGAGAGAGAGTACTTACACGACTCGTACAAGATGGCACCCTGATCAACAACATATATGAAGATAAAATACAATGATAATAATAAGGAGCTCATATTCAAACTTCAACTAGATCTACGATCATTGGTCGATAATGTACAACTCTCTCCCCTGACAGTGCTTTTGCCTACTTACTTCTTCTGAATTACATGCACTGGCAGTCAAACCATTTGATCTAGTTCAAGCATATACTTTTACATTAATTTCTGTGTTCATGCCACAGTCAGAAAGAAACAAGAGTTTACGCAGTTTTAAAGCTAAAGCGTCTATTGCCTGAGTGAGTATGTGCTATCTAACATATCACGCAGAAAGTCGGTAAAATGTTGCCAGACATGCTGCCCTGTGAATTAAAAAGACAGCTTGTCTATTTCTATGACAAGCGAGATTTTAGTTGTAATACAATCAAAATCTCGCCGTAACAAAAACGGACTTGATGTCTTTTGCTTTCACAACGTAGAAGCTTCCTTGTCAGGTGTAACCCTTTTACCCCCAAGGTCTCATTTCTCAAAGTTTGGATATGTTGCCTAATAACTGTGTACCAGTTGCAGGAGATCGATTGACCATGATAATTCAAGGGTAGTGCCAGATTAGCTTGGCGCCTTCAGGCGCCAAGCTAATCTGGCACTACCCTTGAATTATCATGGTTAATCCATCTCCTGCTGTAGAGACTCGGGGCTAAATGAGTTAAGTGTAAATATTGCTCGGAAAGTAATGAGGGAAATGTATTCATGCTCAATTTTTAAAGTTTGACAGATTGTTCCGTCGCCAGAAAGAGTCGTGTGTTTTGCCAAGTTGTTGCCTATGGTCATCCTGTAAACGTGAAGAATGAACTGTATTCATACTCAATTTTTAAAGTTTGACAGATTGTTCCGTCGCTAGAAAGAGTCGTGGATTTGCCGAGTTGCCTATGGTCATCCTGTAAACGTGAAGAATGAACTGTATTCATACTCAATTTTTAAAGTTTGACAGATTGTTCCGTCGCTAGAAAGAGTCGTGGATTTGCCGAGTTGCCTATGGTCATCCTGTAAACGTGAAGAATGAACTGTATTCATACTCAATTTTTAAAGTTTGACAGATCGTTCCGTCGCTAGAAAGAGTCGTTAGTTTTGCCGAGTTGTTGCCTATGGTCATCCTGTAAACGTAAAGAATGAACTGTATTCATACTCAATTTTTAAGTTTGACCGATTGTTCCGTCGCTAGAAAGAGTCGTGATTGCCGAGTGCTTGATCCCTGTAACGTGAGAAGAACTGTATCTACTCAATTTAGTTGACAGATTGTCCGTCGCTGAAAGAGTCGTGGTTTGCCGATGCATGATCATCGTGTAAACGTGAAGAATGAACTGTATTCATACTCAATTTTTAAAGTTTGACAGATTGTTCCGTCGCTAGAAAGAGTCGTGAGTTTTGCCGAGTTGTTGCCTATGGTCATCCTGTAAACGTGAAGAATGAACTGTATTCATACTCAATTTTTAAGTTTGACCGATTGTTCCGTCGCTAGAAAGAGTCGTGGATTTGCCGAGTTGCCTATGATCATCCTGTAAACGTGAAGAATGAACTGTATTCATACTCAATTTTTAAAGTTTGACAGATTGTTCCGTCGCTAGAAAGAGTCGTGGGTTTTGCCGAGTTGCCTATGATCATCCTGTAAACGTGAAGAATGAACTGTATTCATACTCAATTTTTAAAGTTTGACAGATTGTTCCGTCGCTAGAAAGAGTCGTGGGTTTTGCCGAGTTGCCTATGATCATCCTGTAAACGTGAAGAATCAACACCTTCGTTGTCAGTTGACACAGACTGTGTTCCTAAAATATCCTGGTTAATTCAACGCCACAGAGCGTCATTCGTCCCGGGAACATGGATTTAAAAATGGCGTCAGCAAGAGGCGTAGATCCTCATGAACCCGCACAATTGCGGGTGCTGATGAGGATCTATAACTCTTGCAGCTGGGTCGATTTGCCTGTGTTCTGGGCAGTCGAGGGGTTAAAGCGAGCTGCTACAGGGTGGACTTTGATGGTAAAATACTCCGATACAACCTGTTCTCATTGTTGTCTTGCCTCTACTAAGATTTTTTTTTTTTGCCTCAATCTATTTCACAATCTATATCAGTATGCACACGTAACACATATGTGTGTTATATTACCCCTGCCTGGTGAAGGAGAAGAAGAGCAGAAAAAGTCGTTCTTAGCACTTGTGTGCGGCATTATGGTAAGCTATGTCAAGAACATTCTTAAAACAAGAAAATGGGAATTATTAACTCACCATTGCCTGGAGAAGGTCCCTTTAAAGAATTAACCATTTACTGCAAGCTGACGGAGATTGTGTTTCTGAAATCTTGGTTTGGCACATTTTAGCAGTCACAGCCCAGCCTGGAGCAGATCGCTTTAAGTGATTGATTGACAATCCACACAGTTTTTGTCGCGTTTCTGTTGTCTAAGGGTAATTAATCCCTTTACCGCCAAGAAAAAAATAAACGCGATTTAACTTAAAGAGGCATAGATCCTCATGAGCCCGCGCGACTTCGGGGGCTCATTATCATCTATACCTCTTGCTGAAACCATTTTATGTCCATGTTCTTTGGGCAGCTTCGGCTTTTTTTTTAGTCGTTCAGCAAACACAGATCTCAGAAACAAAAAGTACTTTCGTTGGCAGGGAAGGGGTTAATGCGCTACAATATGCTAACTCATAAAGCATTGTGTTCCTCGCTTACCCTAGTAACCTCTTCGTCTTAATTACATATATCCTGAACCTAACCAAAAGTTAAGTTGATTTCCTTGTTTAGAAGACCTGACATAATAAAATCTTCAAATTATTCTAGTGATTTGACACGTTCCTTGTGAAGTGATTACGTACATGGAAGCTCTCAAACAACAACAACAAAACACACACACACACACACAAAACACAAAAAACAAACAAACAACACCAAAAAAAACAACATTAAACAACTACCAAACAACCCCCCCAAAAAAACCAACACCATAAGCATCGGTTTTTTTAAAATAACCTAATCATGAAAATGACCCACGCGGTCTACTTTGCAGAGAAAAAGGAAACACTGGACAACTGGATGAGGAGTAGATCCTAATGAGCTCCCGCAGATGGATAACCATTGGGAGACAACTCAAAACTCAGCGGAGAGAGAGAGAGAGAGAGAGAGAGAGAGAGAGAGAGAGAGAGAGAGAGAGAGAGAGAGAGAGAGAGAGAGAGAGAGAGACAGACAGACAGACAGACAGACAGACAGACAGACAGACAGACAGAGACAGAAACAGAGACGGAGGAAACAGAGACAGGCAGACAGACAAACAGAGAGAGAGAGAGAGAGAGAGAGAGAGAGAGAGAGAGAGAGAGAGAGAGAGAGAGAGAGAGAGAGAGAGAGAGAGAGAGAGAGAGACAGAGACAGAGACAGAGACAGAGACAGAGAGACAGAGAGACAGAGAGAGAGAGACAGAGACAGAGACAGAGAGAGGACAAGTTCTGCTTGTAAACGTGTAGCACCAATGTGTCCTGGTATGGCATGAGCCCGAAATCAGCCTGGCAGACTAAGGCCGACGTTAGTCCGAGGACCTTTTTCTGACGGGGTGTTGGCTTATCAAGATTGAAAAAAAAAAAGCTTATCACGATTGACACTAACCTGTTTTCACTGGATGAAGCCTTTGCTATCTTTGACCGAAAAAGGTCATTTAAAGCAGCTTGTTGGTGTCCGATTAACTTAATCGTTTGTGACTGTCGGTAGAGTTTTTTGTCGAGGCGATTCCTGCAGGAATCACATCGACAAAAACAGATACGGCAGCCAAAATAAACCATATAGGTACCATTAACATGACCGAAGATCGGGTTCGCAGGGACCACTCAAAAATTAGGAAAATGGAGTTATTTTTTACATCACTAAATCTCCACCAGACGTAACGACTTATCAGCCGATATTATGTATTTTGTCGAATGTCACTTGTGTAATATATGACTGTCTGTTACTATCAACAAATGAATGAAACAAATAGTATGAACTTACTGTCTTTTACTCTCACAGGGCAAACTGGTGATTTTCATTATGATGAAGATGATGGATGATGTTCATTAGTATAGCGCCTATATCCATCTTGTGATGGAATTAACAAGGCCGCTTTAGCAGGGCAGAGGATCATGAATAAAAACCGGACACGGTCCTTTAATACGCAGAATCATGCTGCTTACTCTAAGAACTGTGTCGTGCCAAATAATGTGTGCTTTGTGATTTAGATTAGAAAGGCCATAGGTTTCCGAGCTTGGATTGTGTATTTTGGCTAATATCAGGTTACAATGGTCAGCAAATGTGTGTGCCATTGTTTTGGCATTTTCTTGGTGTTTCATTTTCTGACAACAAATGGTAAAAACTCAACATTTTTTGTTTGTTTCTTTCTTTCATGTCTATGCATTACATTTCTCCCCAACTCAACAGGCACGCTGCCCCTTGAATGCTAAAGACAGCAAGTCCATTTTGTGAAAAACAAGATTTTCATTGTAATTCAGTAAATATCTTGCTTTCACAAAAATGGATATACAGTACTGTACTGTCTTTTTGCCTTCACAGGACAGAAACGTTTGAGAAAGGAGCATGATGAACGATATTTATCAAGTATAGTATATATGTTTTATGTTAACTGTCAAAATGCTTTTGACAGTGAATAGAAGATATAAATACAGCACATTCAGTTGAAACACATCGTCAAAGCGGTGCATTTCTCTACCCAAAGCCGATGGTGATCGCTGTTTATCCCATATCATTCGGAATACACCAGTGTATGAAATAAGTTTGACTAAAAAAAATTCAAGGGTAGTGCCAGAATTGCTTGGCGCCTGTAGGCGCCAAGCTATTCTGGCGCCACTCTTGAACTAAAGCCATTGGTCTATATCCTTATCTGTAAGTACTATAATGTAGCGTGCATATGGCAGTGTACAAATTTGAAGCTTTTAGCCTCAGTATGATAGGGGTTATTCCGTTATTCCTGCTTGGTTCCGTTGCTAGTTTTGTCAAGTTTGACCTTTATATGCTTTTACCACATGTGTACCCTGTGAAAGCAAAAGACAAGCCCATTTTTGTAAACTGCAAGATGTGTGTTGCAGTACAATGAAAATATTGCCTTCACAAGACACGTACATGCACTCGTGAAACGTATTCCCTTTTGTTCTATCGTAACACGCAGTTCATTTTCTTGCATTTCATTTTCTTGTATTGCATCATTGGAAAAGGGCTCTACAGTCAATGCTGCTGTGTTCAAAGCGGCCGTTTATTATCATTTCTGTTATTGTTTTGATTATTATTATTTTATTATTATTATTATTATTATTATTATTATTATTATTATTATTATTATTATTATTATTATTATTATTATTATTATTATTATTATTATTAGTGTTGTTGTTGCTGTTGTTGTCATTATCTCTATGATCATCGTCATCATCAGCATTATCTATTACCTTTTACTCCTTGGTTGTAGTTCCAGTTACGTACTAGGGCATACAGGCACCAGCACACATCATTTTATTTCCCGTGGAATGAATGTACAAAAGTTCAGAAGCACAGCTAGGCCAGCAAACTTTTATAATCATGTTTATGACCAGATGTGCAGACCGGCAAACCAAAATTATTTATTATACTTTTCTTGTGAAAGAAAAGTCCAGAGTCTGTATCCACCCCCCCCTCCCAACCCCACCCCCCTACACACACACACACCAAAAACAACAACAAAAGACAACTACATGAAAGCTTTAACCCTTTTAGCGCCAGCACCCTACAACAGGATCATTATGGACCATGATAATTCAAGGGTAGTGCCAGATTAGCTTGGCGCCTGAAGGCGCCAAGCTAATCTGACATACCCTTGAATTATCATGGTCAATCCACCGCCTGCAAGTGGTACTGACATAGTCGTTAAGTAACACTTCCGAAATTCGGGAAATGCGCCAATGGCGCTAATAGGGTTAATGTGGACAGTTCTTACAAGTATTTTGGTTTGTTTGAAATAAGGCCTGGAGCCGGGAAACACACCCACCATCGTCCAGTCTGAGATATTCGTGGTGGGCACTCGTCAGCTGGTACTGTGCGAGGTTCTGACGGACAAGACACCGCTTAGCGGCCATTTCCCCCTCGCCTGGTCCGAGGGCAACTCCCAGCTCTCGTCTTCCGGTGAACAGACAGGTAAAAGATTCAGTAACCACTTTGCGCCTGGGAAATAGCGACCGACGTCGACATGCAAGAGGCATAGATCCTCATGAGCTCCCGCATTTGCGGGGACTCATGAGGATGTATGAGTCCCGTGATGTAGTCTATAGAACCACATGAAGGGAAAGCCGGAGAACAGCGACCGACTATTAAATGCAAGAGCATAGATCCTCATGAACCCCCGCAGTGGCGGGGGCTCATGAGGATCTATGCATCTGGCTGGTCTCATCTACTTTCTACAATATACACATGAACCAAAGGAAATCACTCTCATTGAGTCCGAAATAGCTCAGGCTGTTAAGCATCGGAGCAAAAGAGCGAAGGGAATCGCCGGGTCGTGGGTTCGAGGCCCCGTTTCGGCCCCCGGTAGCTGGACTCGGAAAAAAGACGGGCTTGTTCCATAGCATGTCCGTTGATAGGTCCTGGTAAATCAAAGTGGCACGGTTGCAGTGCGCCTGAATTGATCAGTGTTCAGGTCGTACTCCATAGGCAATAGATTTCTCTGTCCCCCATAACCCGCCCGTCAGGTGCCGTGGACGTTAAACCCCGAACTAACCAAATCACGTGGGCGGGCTGGAGAAAACAAACAGTTGAATCTTTTGTTCTCTTCTTGTGGCATTTTCCTTGTCGGTGTCACTGTCAGTTTTCAACAGCCGCACAACGCCGCAGCCCCCTTCCCTCTGTATACGAAACAAGGCTTATACTCGTGATTATTTTGTGATGTAGTCACACCGAGCCATCGCCGACCATCGTGCGGAAGACGGGAAGCCATACGGTGTCCTGGTGATCTGCCTTGGACTGTCAAGAGTCGCTTCCCCTGTCTCTTCAGCAGTCATCGCCACCACACCCCTCATCCTGCTCCTTTACACCCCTCTCCACCGCTTCGCCACTCCTCCCTTCTGCCATGAGATGGCCTTAGTCGCCTGCTCGGTGTTAAACCCAAATAACTAACAACCCCTCCCCCCCCCCCCGACACACACACACACATACACACACACACACACACACACACACACACACACACACACACACACACACACACACACACACACACACACACACACACAACCCCTAAAAAAATATAAAAAAAATAAAAAAATGAGGAAGCGTAACTCATTCAGTCTGACGGCCGTATTTCCCAAATTTTGGAGGCGTCATCTAATGACTATGCAGCTGATGCAGGAGATGGATCGACCATTATAATTCAAGGGCAGGGCCAGATTAGCTTGGCGCCTGTCGGCGCCAAGCTAATCTGGCACTGCCCTTGAATTATCATGGTCGACCCATATCCTGCTCTAGTGCATCTGGGCTGAATGAGGTAAGTTGTTCATTTTCAACCTGTGTGAAACAGTGTGCTAGGTTATGAACGTTAACACCGGTTAACATGATAGTACACGAATATTCATTTTATATAAATAGCGTGCTCGTTGAGATCAGTTCGCGTCGGGGAGGCTTTTTATGTCAGGTTGAAGGTCCCAAACAAAACGTTGGACCCCCCCCCCCCCTACTCGAGGTAACTGATCCGCCCCTGAAGTGCGACATGAAGCACTCACGAATGACGTCGTTGGATTTATTGCCGGGTACAGTACCGCTACATACCGAGGTTGTGCCGTTATATGTAAAAAGCCAATAAGTACATTTGTTAGGAAAGCGAGATTTGCATTATATAATGATGAAAATTCGCTTTTCTGGAAAAAAGGGAATACTGGCTTTTGACCTTGCTGCCGGACTAGTATTGTATGTATTAGGCCCAGTGAGAGTGTAGTTTATGTTTAACACTTACCATGGGGGCGGTCCGTGGCGCAGCGGTAAAAGCGACTGCCCCCAATGCTACAGGTGCGAGGTCGATACCCGGTTCCGGCGTTGGACTTTTCTCCTCTAGTAAGTGTTACCGTTAATTCGGGCGGACCGTCGGGGGCTCTTTCTCCAGGTACTTCGGCTCTTCATCCCCGACGACTTTGCTAGCAATTTCAGCCCACTTAATCAAATTTCAAATATAAACGATTTCAATTTCCAAAACTTTAGTAGCTCGCTTGAGCTTGCACTTAGCTCCACGTGAATGTTCTGTGTTTACGTACAGTGTGTGAGTGAATGCGCGTGATTCACGTGAGCGTGCTTGTTGGGTTCAGTTCGCGGCGGCGCTTTGAGCCGATTTTCAATTGGGATAAAGCGCCTATTTAATGCGCTGATTTATTTTATTTATTATCATTCGGAATACGCCAGTGTGTGAAATAAGTTTGACTAAAATAGTTCAAGGGTGGTGCCAGAATAGCTTGGCGCCTCTAGGCGCCAAGCTATTCTGGCACCACCCTTGAACTAAAGTGATTGGTCTATATCCTTATCTGTAAGTACTATAATGTAGCTTGCATATGGCAGTGTACAAATTTGAAGCTTTTAGCCTCAGTATGATATGGGTGATGGTGGGTGGAGCTCAGCAATACGATATAACCCCGTCGCGAATGACGCAGATTGACTTTTTGCATGGTTTCCGGGTGCTTTACCGCGATATACTGAGGCTCTGCCGTTATGTGGCATAAGCCACCAAGTCCATTTTTGAGAAAAGCGAGATTTTCATTGTACAACAATGAAAATATCGCTTTTTTTTCCAAAAATGGACATACTAGCTTTTGCTATATAACGGCAGGGCTGACCTGTATGAGTGTCTATGTTCTCTTAGACCTAGTTAGAATGTATTTCAAGTCTATGATGATTTTTGTTGTCAGGGACGTGGCACTCCTTTTCAGGCGGAACGGCCACGGTGCTGAAGCGGTACACGAGTGAATATCAGTTTTACGCCAGCACTACCAACGACGGAGATGTCCTCACATGTACAGCGAGATTTGCAGACGGTGTTTCGCACTCTACCACACTCACCATCCACGTCTATAGTAAGAAGATAATAACAAACAAACAAACAAACAAACAAACAAACAAACAAACAAACAATAAAACAAACAAACAAACAAACAAACATAGATTCAATCAAACAAACAAACAACACACGCTGCTTCATAATTATATTAGTCACAATCATTTTTTATACCAAAATCAAAATAACTACTGATTTTCTTTGTTACGTGATGTGCACAGCTGACCTACTTTAAATAATTTTGCCCTGTAAAGGGGAAAGATATAAAGTCCAAAAGCAGGACTTTCGTAGTATTACAATGGAGATGTCGCTGTTCACAACAATGGACTTGCTGTCTTTTGCCTTTACGTCGCAGCATTGATTACAAACCCTCTGAGCAATGTGAGCATGCAGTCAATAGAGATTTGACGTTTGCGCAGAAAGACTCTCAACAAACGAGCGAGAACGAAGTCGCGGCGGACAGCCTCCGTCCACCAAAAGCATAGACATCACTCCAAACATCTCTAAGAGGCACATAATATACCCTAATGAGACCAGGGGACTCATGAGGATCTATGCCTCTTGGAGGTGTTTGGAGTCTTGTCTGTGCTTACGGCAGAAGCCGGTTATCTGCCGTGGCTTCTCTTTCGTTGGTTGTTGGGATTCGTTTGTTGCAAACGCAACCTCTAATAGTGCCGTACGCAGAACAGGTATCTTCATGGACTGGGGGGGGGGGGGGGGGGGAGAGGGGGGGGGGGAGAGGGGGGGAAGGAGGATGATTTTTGTGAGACACCCTTTTAACTGTAGACTAACATGTAGACTGACGCACGTAATTTCCCAAATTTTGGAGGCGTCACACTCATCTAACGACTATGCACCTGTTGCAGGAGATGGATCGACCGTGATAATTCAAGGGCAGTGCCAGATTAGCGCCAAGCTAATCTGGCACTACCCTTGAATAATCGTGGTCGACCCATCTCCTGCTGTAGTGCGTCAGGGCTGAATGTGTTAATCCCTTGACTGCTACGGACGCATCTTTTCCACCGGGCAATATGGTCAGTAGCGGCAAGGGGTTAAACAGTACCAGTGGTACCATGGACGCGGGGGTTAATTTTTGTCTTTGTCTTTCAGACAGTACACTATGCGACACCCACCCGTGTAGAAGCGGGGGATTCTGCGAAACTCTCCCTGCGTCACCTCACCAGTACACGTGCACCTATCAGAACGTAGGCCTAAGTACGTATGCACCCATTTTTATTCCTGCTTTACTGTCAGTGCGTGCATAATGCGTGTGTTGATGCGTGCGTGTGTTTTGAAATATGATTTTCTTTTTGCGTTGTATTTGTCATGGCATGATTCGAATTCCCAACCAACAAAGAAACACGATTAGAAAGGGCGCGTACAAACACAAGTGTGTTGTTCTTGTCCTATCTTAGCACGTTTCTTTACTTGTTTGGTAATTGCTTTGCACTCTCCGCGTTTCGCTTGGCAGTCACATAATTGTGTGGATTCATGGATTCTCCTTCTATTTTTTGTTGTGGGAAAATCCCATCCCACTGGCTGGACAACAAGCCTGAAGGTAAAGAGCCCTAGCATTGCAGGGGTTAACCACTTCACTGCCGAGAAAAAAGTGAACACGACCCAATTGCGAGAGACATAGATCCTCATGAGCCCCCGCGACTGCGGGGGCTCATGGGGATTTATGCCTCTTGCTGAGACCAACGTGTATCCATGTTTCCTGGAGGGTGTTGGCTTCGTGGTCGTTGAATGAACCAAGCTTTGAGAAACAAAAATGTACGTACAGTGGCCGGGAAGGGGTTAAATGTCTTTTTCGCTCCCGGAGCATTCTCAACATCGCATAAACGCTGGTTGACGAATATCAACACCTGATATACATAAAATATTATTATTTTATACAGTGTGATGCCTCCAAACGACTGGCTACGGTTGTTATTTCGTTCATAACTGTGTGATTACGTCGCTTTGTGTCCGTTTTGCCGCTGCCGGAAGGGTATGCGCAGCTCAACTCCACGAAGCGTCAGAGCCGAAGTAAAAGCTATTTATAGCTTCAACTCCATTTCCTCGAGCAAAACCGAAAGCAGCTGGCGATCTGATATAGGTCACGGACCGCAGTGCCGTTTCCGTACTGTCCAGTCTTAGTCAGTCCCAGTCATCCCCTAATTTTTCAATTCCCTAAAAAACACTACCGCCCACCAGCTGCACATTTGCCAAGCACAAAATTAAAAAAAAACAAAAAAAAAAACAAAAAAAAAAAACAACAGCACATCACCCGTCCCATTTCTTGGCTATGAGACTGGTTCCTTACCAACCCCACACCCAAGCACAGCTGAAATCAGCGTGCCCCTCAAATCACTACGTCAATGGCAAAACATCATAGGCCCACAATTGTCCACTGGAAAAGCTCAGGATAGTATGAATCAAAGCACCAAACATGTCTCCTCTCAGCTAACCAGAAATTTCCAGCAAATTCCAACATTCAGCCCTACTACAAATTTTCAAACAAGACAAAAATTATTAAAAAAAACACCGGTCCTTGCACTGCCTCAACTGGCCAAAGTTGACTGTATAATGTGACCTATAGCAGCCTTTGTGGGGCTAAGGTGTCTTAATTAATATGTCCGTGAGTGAAAAACACGTCCGTGAGTGAAACATGCAGTTATGGCCGGAAATCAATGTAACAGGTTTGTACGGTCACCGCGGACGCATAGTTAGTTTAAAATACCATTTCGCGTAAATTTGAAGACACATTTCAGCACCATTTTGTGTTTATTATGCCTTATCGACACACCTAATGAACTTTAACATCAATTGGGACACGCAGCAAACGCACACGCGTAACCGCACTTATTTATTCTGCGCAGCCGTCAGCGTGTCAATCTATTTCTAGCTGCTTCTCGTGCTGATAGCGTTGTATTTCTAGAACGGAGTGGAGTTATTGTCAGATTACTTGCAATATAAAGACGACGAGTGCTGTGTTACAGAAGTACGATCGTATATCTTTGAACAGTTACGGCGGTAGTGGTCTTTCAACACAACGCTGGATATGTTTCAGGTGCCAATCCCTGTGCAGCCGGAGCGTGCGAACGTCACGGCAACTGTACGTTTGATCCTGACGACACCTCGGAGTACATGTGCGGCTACGGTGTTCCAAACTGGCACGTCCTCATTGGTTGATTCAGTGGCGTAGGAACCGGGACCCCAGTGGCAAAACGCCTCCGGGGCCACGACGGCCGCAGGGGGCCCGAGGACCTTTGCTTAGGGGTGGTGGAGGGTGGTGATCCCTTCCTAAAAGAGAAAACAAAACAAAACAAAAACCGTATCAGTTAGGAACATTTTTTTCAGAAAATATATTTGTGGAAGAATGATACTATAAGATTTCATTATCAAAGCCTTATGGTGAGAAAGAAATATTTTTTGAAGAAAAATCATCGTTGACTGTTTTTTTTTTTTTTTTTTTTTTTTTTTTTTCTGGGGGTGGGGGGTGGGGTGGGGTGAAGGCTGGAGAGTAAGTATCACACATTTAGACTGCCCCTCCTTTGATTGTCCTTACTCCCTCCACCCCCCAACCCCCCCCCCAAAAAAAAAAAAAAAAGACAAAAGAAAACAAAAGAAAGAAGTCTTATTGTGATTGTGATTGACATATATGTGATTGACATATTGATGGTATTCGCATGCAACTTCGTGACTAACAATTTCGTGTTTTCGTGTTGAACAAAAACAACAACAACAAACCTGTTGATTAAGGCTTTCTTCACAAGGCGGTTATGAGTATTTCCTGTTGAATTACAGGTTAGAAATTTTCGCCAGAAAGTTGTGAAAAAACTCAAAAGAGGTAGCCGCGTATAAACATAATTTTGCGAAAAAAGGACACTTACCAGGTTGCATGCGCACACCATCGATGTCCATCCCAAACACAGCACAAGAGGGAGATAGAATGACTAAGATATACACAGAGTAGTGTTGGAATAGCAAGAAAGGCTTTGGTAACTCATTCAGGCCTTACACAAAAGGAGATGGATCGACTATGATAGTTCGAGGTGGTGCTCCTAGAGGCTAGTTAGCACATTTAGTCATTGTACACATCAGTGGATGGGTAGTTCAACCATGATAGTTCAAGACATCGACCATGATAGTTCAAGGGTGGTGCAAGAACAGCTTGGCGCCTGGAGGCGCCAAGCTGTTCTGGCACCACCCTTGAACTATCATGATCGTACTATCGCCTTCATTTACCATGTGGGGAAGGAGCTTTTTTGTCACTACCCTTGAACTGTCTTGGTCGTCCTGTCGCCTTCGCTTGCATTTAGTCTTTAGCAGACAATATCCAAATGAGGAATTTCGCCGTGAGAGTTCGGTGTGTTAAAAACCCAGTCCGCAAAGGCCGTCGTGCTGACGTCGTCTGTCGTTGGCCCGCGCACGACTGTGCGCGGGCCAACTGCAGCCGATGTCGGCCCGATGACCTTTTGCGCATTGGGAATACAGTTATGTGTGACCTCACGGCTCAATGTGTCAAACTCATAATGGTGTATACATCTGCACGATACATTTTCAGATTTGAATAAAATATGCCTCATCGCTAGTTACACTGGCGCTGTTTACTGTGAAAGGCAATTCCGTTCATAACGCTAACCAGGGGCGTCCCTGATTTCTCTTGGGGAAGGCAGGCCGGTGTTCAACTTTTTGTGTGTGTGAGGACATTTGGACCGAGGCAGGAGGTGCCAGGAGGCCAGACTTAGCTTTTCCTCTAGCCAATGCTCAATATGCCATCGGGCCGACGTCAGCCCCATGGCCTTTGTGCACTGGGTAGCCGAAGAAATAAAATGAACCGACACGGGGCAATCGATGACTTTCTTACCACTGTCCGAAAAAAAAAAAACACCCCACAAACCACCCCCCCCCCCCCCCCCCCCCCCCCCCCCCCAAAAAAAAAAAAAAAGGCGGGTGGGTTGGGTGGAAGGGGTTAAGGGGTGTTAGAACTTTATCACCACTGACCGGGAGATCAAACAACTAGCTAGAGGGGTGAATCCAAATTCTTAATACGGGTTTACAATTTTTTTTAACAGGCGAGGGGTTGGGGGGGGGGGGGGAGGGGTGAGAGGAATGCGGTTTGGAAGGTTGGGAGGGGGGGGGGGGGTGTACGGAGGGAAGAGGAGGAAGGAGAGCAGTTATTTTGGTCCGAGACGCCTGCCTCCCTCGCCCTTCTTCCACGTATCTTGCTCATCATTTGTTTTGAGTCGACTGTCTTATTCTGTAAATTGTGTTTGTAAGTAAAAAAAAAGTTAAGCGTGCACACACACACACACACACACACACACACACACACACACACACACACACACACACACACACACACACACACACACACACACACACACGCACGCACGCACGCACGCACACAATTAAACTATACAGGAGCCCACGCGCACATTGTCGCGAAATGGACCCACTCGGCGCTCTTGATGACTGCGGGTGTTGGTACCGGGCATTGACAGGGTTCTGCGATGTGCGCGCTGAGCACGCGACCTTCATCGATTTTTCTCCACCGCAGATGCTCTTTCTCTCTTCGACATTCCTTCAGCCAACAAATTCTGCGCTTAGGTTAGAGCGGCATAAATTCCAATGAACGTCCTTAGCCTCGAAGTTCTAGCATGCATCTCAATGACGTTAACGTAGTTTCCTCTTCTGTGGCAAGGTTTGGTATGTAACAACCATTCCTTGATTTTAAGCATCAGAGTTTGGTTGACAATAATTAAAGTATCGTCATGACTTCAAACTTAATCATGTCCCGCGTCCTAAAGATATGTCGCCTTGTCACTTCACATTCGTTTCCAGTAACTGCGGTGGAGGTTGCGATCGATTTTTGTCACCATTTTCTACCTCTGTTGAGGAAGATTTGGCACTATAGTAACACCAATACTTCCATCTGCATGAGGTATAGAATTTCATGAGCCCCAGCCAATGCAGGGGCTCAAGAGATTCTATGCCTCTTGCTGGGGGATCAGTCAGTCTAGGTTATATACACCTATCTCCCCGAGAAGACGGAGGTCGTTAGAGTTTTGACCTGAGACCGAGAGATCGCCGACTTCTTCAGTCATCGCTTGTGTGTGCGTGTCTTGGCTTCTAGAAATAGTTCTTCGCGTAGTTCATTGCAAGCTGGCATGATCTAGTTTCTCATTTGCTGGTCACAAAACTGTAGCAGAAGGAGCGCTTACATTAGTCTGACTAGCAATAGAGCTACAGCTTCGATCCATGGCATACATTGTTCTTCGATTGTCACAGACGTAGAATTGTATTGGACAGCAACGGTCAGTCTCTCTAGCAATAGAGGTACACCCTTCAATTCATGGCATAAATTGACGTTTGCTTGTCTTCGATCTAGAGGTGTGATCAGCATCGATTATGTTTCAGTAGCAACAGAGCTACATCTTTGATCCGTGGCACAAACTTTCGTTCAATTGTCACAGATCTACTATTGAGCGACTAGCTCAATCCTGCCTGATTTAGTTCCTCCATTTAGTTCGTCGATCGTCTGCTACAGGAGCAAGTGCGACTCGGTCGGCTGCTGCAGAAGTGACTATCAGTGCGACTGAGCCTGACTGTCCTCAGTAGAGATTAGTTTGGAGGGACTCGCGTGCACTTTCGCCGATGGTTGTTAACAAAAATGGACGCGGAGAGTGACCAGAGGAATGGCAGCAGACGACAGGGAGGTGAAATCCCGCCAAAACGTGCGCATCGCTTCCTACCACTTCTTCTGCTGTCGATTTGGATATTTTTGATTGACAAGGCTGCGTTTGTGACAGGTGAGTAGCGTGCATAATCCATTGTCAAGCAGATAGTGGCTGGAAACACAGGGTAAAAATTCTGAAAAGGCCATCTGTGTTTCTTTAAATTCCACACGATGGACTAAACTTTGTGCGGTTTGACAAAGGGACATAATTATTTCCTAGAAACTCGCTATACTATCCCATTGTGTCCTGACGTCAACTTTCCCAAATTTTGGAGTTGTCGTTTGACGATTTCAGTACAATCTAGGAGACAATTCGATCACGATCGACCATGATAGTTCAAGGGTGGTGCCAGATTAGCGTGGCGCCCATAGGTGCCAAGCGATTTTGGCACCACTCTTGAACTATTCTTGTCGATCAGTTATCTTGCGATGGTGCTTCGGGGCGGCTACATTATTAAAAGAGGTCAGCTGTTCTTCCTTCCGTGCTACACGGCGACAGAATAGTAATCGATATCATGTTGATCATTCTGTTAATACAAATGGAGAGGACGCGCAGGATTTGTTGCCCTGGTTTGGAGTGTTTGTCTGTTCATTGGATTTGCAGTCGTTTGCATCCGAGGTTAACACATTCAGCCATGACGCACTACAGCAGGAGATGGGTCGACCATGATAATTCAAGGGTAGTGCCAGATTAGCTTGGCGCCTGTCGGCGCCAAGCTAATCTGGCACTGCCCTTGAATTATCATGGTCGATCCATCTTCTGCAGCTGGTGCATAGTCATTGAATGACAACCCCAAAATTTGGAAAATACGGCCGTCGGGCTGAATGAGTTAAATATGTGTGCTGGTCTGCGTTTGTGTACCTTACGGCTTTCAGTAAATTAGTATGGCAACGCAGGTGTGATATCTGAAGGTAATTAAGGACCAGCACACTTAAGTTGGGTATTCCTCAGTTATGCATTTGTGGGAGTGCGTACAGTTGTGAGGTCTAAATTCACTTACCATCCAACATGTATTATGTGTAAATTAGATTTTTGTTCAGCTATAACAGTATTAAAACCCGGTCACAGTATAGTGGAGAGCAAAGTATGTATATTGTAGCAATCTGGAAATAGAACCGCAGGATGCAAAATCGCAGTCCAGCACACAGATATAATAAATTCGATTTTTGTAGCATCGTGGATGCACAGTGGTACCATTCTGGACGGCAAAGTAGGTGACCACTTTGTAATGAGCGCCATCTTGATTTGTTTCTGATTCGTCGACCTTAACTCATTCAGCCCGGCGCACGTATTTCCCAAATATTGGAGGCGTCATCTAACGACTATGCACCTGTTGCAGGAGATGGATCGACCATGATAATTCAATGGTAGTGCCAGATTAGCTTGGCGCCGACAGGCGCCAAGTTAATCTGGCACTACCCTTGAATTATCATGGTCGACCCATCTCCTCTTGTAGTGCGTCAGGGCTGAATGGTTAACAGACCTGCGAATGGTAGTTTGTCTGCCTGTAATCGATTGACTAGTAAACATGCGGCTTGAACCATTACTTATCCGAAATAGACCATAGGTTTTTCTACGTTTTGATTCGAAGTGATGCATAGAACCACAAGATGTCGTGTGCGCTAAATGCAGTGGATTTTTTACCCCTTAAATGCCGGGGCAAGGCGAACGTTATCCAGCTGCATGAGACATAAACTCTCATGAGCCCCCATCAGTCGGGGAAGTTCGTGCGGATTTATGTCTCCGATTAGTTAAATGCTTTGCATGCTTAGTTTTCGCCCCATTTACATCTGTGTTCTTCACACAAATGTCGGTCAGTGTGCTGTCGTTTGAGACACGCAGTTTGTGATGACTGGCAGCGATAGGGTTAACATCATACGTAGTTTAATATATGCAAAATATATGTTTTTGCTTTGGTGTCGGTGTGCAACCATAGTTATGCCACAATGAAAGCACATTTACAATCATTGATAAGAAATTAATTCAGTTTTATGTCATGAGCCATATAATATCGCTTGTCAGTTTATGACATGAAAGCAGAGAAAAGCAAACGATACAGCAGGTCAGTTTAGGACATGAAACCAGAAAGAAACGTGTATATGTTTAGGACATGAAAACAGAGAAAACCAAACCGTATAGCAGGTTAATTTGAGACATTAGGCCAGAGAAATGCAAATGTATACCAGGTCAGGTCACGATATGAAACCTGAGAAAAGCAACTGCAGATATATATTTATTTTGCGTTCAGAACAAGAAACCAGAGAAAGGCAAACCATATATCAAGTCAGTTCAGGACATGAAACTGGAAGCGAACATATAGAAGGTTGGTTCATGACATGAAACCACAGAAAGGCCAGCGTTATCTCAGCTCAGTTAAGGACATGAAACCAGAGAAATGCAAACCGTATATCAAGTCAGTTCAGGACATGAAACCAGACAAAAGCAAAGGTATGGAAGGTCAGGTCACGACATGAAACCGGAGAATAGCAAAGGTATGGCAGGTCAGTTCAGGACTTGAAACCAAAAAAAAGCAAATGTATGGGAGGTCAGTTCAGTAAATTAAACCAGAGAAAAGCAAACACATAGCAGGTCAGTTCAGGACATGAAACCCGAGGAAAGCAAAGGTATGTCAGGTCATGCAGTTCAGGACGTGAAACCAAAGAAAAGCAAACGTTCGGTATATAAAACCCGAGAAAAGCAAACGTATTACAGCTCAGTTCAGGATATGAAACCAGAGAATGCAAACCGTATAGCAGCAGGTCAGTTCAGGACAAAGAACCAGATAAAATTAAGCAAACAGTATAACAAGTTAGTTCAGAGCATGAAGCCTGAGGAAAGCAAACGTATAGCAAGTCATTTCAGGGCATGAAAGCAGGGAAAAGCAAACGTATACGTTTGCTTTTCTCTGCTTTCATGCCCTGAACTGATCTGCGATATTATATTTATACTGGCCTGTGGGATGTTAACCCTTTGGGTATCGGTAGCGGTTTTAGTCGCGATGATTCCTGCAGGAATCATCGCGACTAAAAGCGCTACCGACACCCAAAGAGTTAACTATGCTTCAACATACGATGGAGGGCAGTTTTGCTTATGCGTGCTGAATACAGAGCTGATCAATAGTGTGAGTTTGCTGTGTCTCCACTGCAAAGTGCAAGTCCGGATTTTTACGGGTGAACGCCATTTACCATTGACGGAAATAAACTGAAAAATTGATGAGCCCGCTAACCGCGGTACTGTACTTCTGTCATAAAAAAAACAACGCGGCTAATATGTACGGAAACATAACTCCGTTTTCTGCCTATAGACGTAAATATTACACTTGACAGGCCATTGCAAATAGATACTTATTTTACATAGGATATGCAGATATGAATAAAGCAAGCATAACTCCTACAGGAAGGAGTGGGTTGTTGCTGTTGTTGTTGTTGTTGTTGTTGTTGGTGTTTGTAATGTTGTTTTTGGTGATGGTGGTGGCGATGATGATGATGGTGGTACCGTTACTTGTAGTGGTTAATCCTTTCAGTGATGGTGACCATAAACTGTATGTCAGAAAGAGAGCCCGATCACAGTTCTTTGTGCGGGGAACATCGATATAAATAGGAGTCAGCAAGAGTCATAGATCCTTATGAACCCCCTCATTGAGGATCAATTCCTCTTGCAGTTGTGTCTTGTTTTTTGTGTCACAGAAGTTAAGAGTTTAAGAGTACATAAGAAGGTTGTGGCACATAGGTTTGGATGACATAATCATCAATATATGGATAGACCATGATAGTTCAAGGCTGGTGCCAGAGTAGCTTGGAGCCTCTAGGCGACAGCTATTCTAGTACTACCCTTAAATTGTAGAGGTTGTGTTTCCTGAACAGTAATGCAGAAGAATTCCTAAGTTTGAGAATTGCAATGATAGATTTGAAAATTACAACCTGAACATTACAATCTTAACTCATTCAGCCCTGACGCTCTACAGCAGAAGATGGGTCGACCATGATAATTCAAGTGCCAGATTAGCTTGGCGTCCTGGCACTGCCCTTGAATTATCATGGTCGATCCATCTCCTGCAACTAGTGCATAGTCATTAGATGACGCCTCCAAACTTTAAGAAATACGGCCATCGGGCTGAATGAGCTAAGGCTTTTCTGACACCATCCTTGAACTTTCAAAGAGACATGTCTCCTGCACTGTCAATGTATTCTTCGGAAAAGAACTTCCAAGTTTGGAAATCAGACCTTAGAGCTCACTGCGTTATACAGAAGAGAATAAACTGAGCGCGAACAGTTGTGAAAACAGTTCAGTTCATTTTGTTAATGTCAGCTGAGGCCATCATTGATTTTTCCAGAGGCATTCATTGTGCTGCTGTTTCAGCCGCCTAGTACTTTCCTTTTTCTGCCGCTGACGAAAACGATTTATCTTCAATAACTGTCGTCTGCTCTCAAGGGTTGATTGCCTCCCCGCCATCTGCCTGTTGTTTTTTTTAAAACTCATTCGAGACGTGCCGCCTCCGGATACGCAGCATTAGCCGCGTATCCGGAGGCGGCACGTCTCGAATGAGTTATTTCGGATATGTCATACTGTACACGGTCTGCTTTGCTCATAACAATATAGGATATATAAAAAAAATATCATTTTATGTCGGATTAAAAAGAAGGGGTGGGGGTGGGGGGTGGGGGGGGGGGGGAGGGGAAGAAAAAGAAAAAACAAACAAAACCTTAGATGATTGATACTTTCAATGTTTAATTCATTTATCCCATACACAATCTACCTCGCTCATGGTAACATTGGATTTGAAAAATATCGAATCATGTCGAATTACATAAAAAAGAAGATTGTGGTGATTGATACGTTCTCTCTTTCTGTCCATGTCTTTGAATAAACTCATTCGAGACGAGGCGCATTCGGATACGCGCCTTAAAGCCGCGCATCCGAATACAGCACGTCTCAAATTGACATTTATGTTCATATCGACAGTGCTTCATCTCAACTCTTTCAATTAACGTGCCGTGCTGGTGGACGCAGATGGTGTTTCTGCAATCTTTGCGAGTTCAACTCCAAGACATCAAAGGAACACATTTTAGAGACAAACTGGTGTAAGCAAGAGATTATAGATCCTCACTGTAGATCCTCACGAACCCTCTGAACTGCTTGGGGACTCACAAGTATCTCTCTCTCTCTCTCTCTCGCATTTGGATCGTGTTTACCTTTTCTCGGCAGTTGACAGCGACAACACATATGCTTTAGAAACCATGGTTAATGCAGCATTAAATGATCCCACCCCTTTTAGGAACACAGATATAAAGAAGGGCACCAAGAGGCAAAGAACCTCATGAGCCCCCGCTGACGCGGGGTTCTTTGCAGTTGGGTGATGTCCACGTTGTCTTGGGGGAAAAGGGTTAGAAACGTGCAGGTTAGAAACTGTAGTCTGCCATCTATTCAGAGGACACGAATGTTACTGTGGTCAGCAAGAGACAAAGAAACATCATGAGCTTGAGAGGTTTATTAATATGCCCTGCGCCAGTTTAATTTCTTTGTAGTTTTTGTAGGCGCTTCTCACTCGCACAAAGGGGCTGGTTGTTCAGGTGGTAGCTAGAGCGTTTGAATCTTGTTCGAAAGGTGGCTGGTTCAAACCCGGCTAGGATCAAATTTTGTTTAGACCCTTTTTGGGATTCCCATCCTGTCTTTGAAATCACCTGCGTGGTGGACAAACGACGTGAAGCCATAAACGCTTAACGTTTAACGCTTCTCCCACTCTTCATCCATAACAGCACAAACGATATGAGGAACAGCTTCGCGAGATCCTGTTGAGCGACTGTAGGAGCTTATGAGGCTCTGTGCATTGCCTCTTGCACGTGGAAGGTTACGATAACCGGTTATTAAATTGAAATCCCGCATTGGCGGTAGATTGATCGTAAAATGGCGATCGACCTGTAATCTTAATTCCAGGCACTCCAAGAGGCACGATCCTCACGAGCCCTTGCAGTCGGGGTTCAAAGTCTGTAACCGCTCAGGGGCGGATCCTGGCGCAGGGTACGGGGTGGGGTGGTTGGTGGGAGGAGTCTGACATTTTGTTTGGGACCTTCAGCATGACACTTTTTGTTTAGGACCTTCAACCTCACACAAATGGCATCCAGAAGCCAGACCTTGCTCCACACTGGTCGAAAGTAGGGGGGGAGTGAGGGGGGGGGGGGGTGGATGGTGTGGAGGAGGAGGGGGGCAAG
The DNA here is from genome assembly GCA_036245525.1 of Semisulcospira habei. NCBI lineage: Eukaryota > Metazoa > Mollusca > Gastropoda > Semisulcospiridae > Semisulcospira > Semisulcospira habei. Next base: position 50,653,567 of record BTPG01000003.1, on the reverse strand, counting down.
GGGGGAGGGGGGAAGGGGGTGGGGCGGCAATCGCGTGTGAGAACTTCATGCACCTTCTCATCACCCGCCAAAATATCGACAAGCATAAGAAGAGGGGTGGGTTGGGGGGGGGGGTTGGGTGGGGGAGGGGGGGGGGCTGTTCCAAACTCCGAAAAAAGAGACTTTGATATTGGAACCTGGAATATCCCCTCTGCCAGAGCCGCCCCTGCTGATTATAAAATTGAAATCCCGCGCGGACCGGGCACTGATCGAAAAGATATAGTCATTACCAGATCGTCCTTTAATCATGATTCTATGTGCTGCAAGAGCCATAGATCCTCATGAGCCCCTGCGATAGCAGGGGCTCATGAGGATCTATGCCTCTTGCAGACGGAACTATAGAATAAAGGTCTGCTCTATACCGCATCCTGCAATGGACAGGATATTGATCGAAGCTATGCTGTTCCGCTATCGACCTTAATCGTGATGCCAGCGCAGGCGTGCGCCTCTACACTCGGTTCTGGCTTACGGTGATGTGCACCAACGAAATAATATAGAGACCGCAACTGGTCTGCTGATACTGCGGTTCTAACACTCGACGCCTCTAAGCTGATCTGTACACACGAAAGATGCGGTCAGAGTCCGCAAGCGCGTGCTGGTCTGCGATTTTGGACCTTACGGCTTTCAGCCGTAAGGTCCAAAATCACAGACCAGCACTACTGGCTATCCGATTAACACAATATCAATATACTGGGAGTGGGGGGCGGGTGGGGGGGGGGGGTGAGGGGGAGTGAGAGTTAGATTTCAGCATTACAAGGCGATGCCAGTTTTTGTGCCTCTACGCTGCTTTGCCAAAATTGAGATGATATTCGATGTGGTCTGGCCCTAGTTTGTACTGTAAATACAGTTTTGCGTTGACAAGGGAAGCGAAAACGATACTTTATTTTTTCAATGATGTCCATAAAATATACAGAGAGTTAGGCCCAAGGGATGTATGGCTCATGCAGAAATAAAATACGGCAGAAAGATAATCTGGTCATCTATGTTAAAGGGGCATGCTCGAGGTAAGAAACGGCTAACAGTTCGCAAATCATCCTTATCAATGATCTAAGTGTGTCGTACAATAATGCTGAACAAAAGTGCCAAGTTAACTCATTCGCGTTCAACCGCATCCGGATGCGCGGCATAAGCCTGGCCGCGAATGAGTTAACTTATGCAGCTTGACTGTCGTATATTGAAATTTTTTTTCTGATGTTCTTTCCTTTGTAGTTTGGAGAGATCCTCCGTTTTGCACAATTGGGAGTAGTCAACCTCTGTTACTTGTGCTTTCGCACATGCAATGTGAAAAGAAGCGTACAAACTCTTAGCTGAGACACGACAACGTGGATAACGCTTTGTATCGGCGAATTTTAGTGGTGAAACCCTGCCCTGGATTAGACCGCTTTAATGTGGTCGTCGGTGCGGAAGGGCTCAAGTACACAGTGTTCCTTGCCGCTATCATGGAAAAGCCAGTATGTCCATTTTTAAGAAAAGCGAGATTTTATTTTCATGAAGTGAACATTTTGCTTCCCCCCCCCCCAAAAAAAAAAAAAAAAAAAAGTACGTACGGCGGTCCTGCACTTTTGTCTAGACAATGACAACAATAACGACACTTTATATTTCAAGGATGTCCATACATTGCCGGTATAGAGAAGGCCCAAGGGAGGTATGGCCCAGACATGAAAGACACATTCATAGCCTAGAGATAATCTGACTAGAAAAATGTCGGAGGAGGCAAGAGGAAATAATTGTATATTTCATCTCGTTCACTCTTGAACAAAACATAGAACATGATCCCTCCTCACGCTGAAAGACGCAGAAAATTATATCGTACGAAATGTCAGCACAGCCTTTCTGCAGACAACGTAAAGCAAAGAAGACAGGGATCTTGAAAAAATAATGTAATTTCCTGTTCGTTTCCTTTTCTTTCATCAACCACTGCACTGACAGCGACAACAAACATGCATTAGAAACCATGGCTAATGCAGCGTTAAATGATCACACCCTCCTAGGAACACAGATATAAAAGAGGGCACCAAGAGGCAAAGAACCTCATGAGCCCTCGCGTCAGCGGGGGCTCATGAGGTTCTCTGCCTCTTGCAATGGGGTGATATCCACGTTGTCTTGGGGGAAAAGGGTTAGAAACTTAGAGAATGCCATAAACGTGCAGAATGGAGTCTAGTCTACCATCCACTCAGAGGACGCGAAAAGTTACTGTGGTCAGCAAGAGGCAAAGAAACCTCATGAGCCCCCGCATCTGTGGGGTCTCATGAGGTTCTTTTGCCTTTTGCAGCTGGGTTGTTTGCACGTTGTCTTGGCACAAGAAGGTTAGAGACACATAGAAACACAATACAACATACGGAATTGCGTCTCTAGTCTGCCATCCATTTAAAGAACACGAGTGTTACTGTGGTCAGCAAGAGGCAAGGAAACCTCGGCATCTGCGGGGGCTCATGAGGTTCGTTGCCTCTTAATGTTGGGCGGTGTTCGCATTTCCGCGATAGAATACAGTTTAAAACGTAGCAGAAAGCCCGAGACAAAACAAAGAAATCAATTATTGTCGTGAGCTAAAACACCGACCTTGCGATTCGTTATATCGGGGTATTTGTCATGGTGGGGCTTTCCGTGCGTTGTAGCCCACACTCTTAACTCATTCGTGGCGTGCCGCCTCCGGATACGAGGCATAAGCAGCGTATCCGGAGGCGACACTTCTAGAATGAGTTAACGACGAAAACTAACGCCGTTTGCAGGGTTGGAAATGAATTGAAAATGGTTTAACTCATTCGAGACGTGCCGCCTCCGGATACGCGGCTTAAGTCGCGTATCCGGAGGCGGCACGTCTCGAATGAGTTAAGGCAGTTTAACATGAAGTGAAAAAAGTCAGCCATCATAAAATATCGGCCGCTCAAGCTTTGTACATAGTACATTTCGAATACTACAAATCGCCAGCGGCCCCACTGTTTCTTGTTGTTATGTAGGAAGTTTGTTATAAGCGAAGTAATTTACATAGAAAGAGTGTTATGGGGACCCCTCAAAAAGTGTTGTTATATCCGACTATTGCTATATCCGACCTTGTTATAAGCGAAGTGGACTGTAATTTTTTTTATGGTGGGTAGTTTACATCTGTGGTGGATCATGAGATTCTTTGCCTTTTGGAGTTGGATGCTCTTCGTATTTCATTACAGAGAAGGGCTGAACGCTCGAACAATAGAACAAGCCAATATATAGCACAAGGCAAAAATGAAGAACAGAATCTCTAAGCTGCGATTATCGATCGAATGAGCCAGTCTAAACGGAAAGGCGTAACATTTTCATCAGACGGTAATGATACCCTGACATTACCCCTGACCACCTGCCCCTCTTGCTTTCCTCCTTGCACCCCCGCCCCACCCCACCCCTCTTGTTGTGTGCCTCCAATTACCCCCTCTCTCCACCGTCCGCAAAAAAACCTTCCCCTCTCCCCCTCAAAACTGCACCTGCCACTCCTTAACCCTCTTCATCCTGATACACCCGTTGCCTGAAATAAATTTGACTATGATAGTTTAAGGGTGGTGCTAGAATAGCTTGGCGCCTGAGGCGCCAAGCTATTCTGGCACCACCCTTAAACTAAAACGGCGCCTAGAGCATCTAACCATATATATGCGCCGTATAAATCCTCGTTATTATTATTATTATTATTATTATTATTATTATTGAGCTATCTCCTAATCTGAAATGTAGCCTTCATAGGACAGTAAGCAATTACAATAAATCAGCCTCAGGATGTAATGGGTTAATTAGTGAGGTCTCGCTTGCACGAACGACTCGAAAGCAAAGACAAACCAGATAACCAGCGTCCACCATTACGCATGGTGGACAACACTCCAACCATCTCCAAGAGGCCCCGGAGTTTAAAGAATGCACAACAAATCCATTTTAAAACTACCCAGTTTTTTTCGTGGAATTTCAGCATTGCTCAGCTGCTCTTGCTTCAGTTCAGCTCAGCTCGCTTAACTCATTCGGCTTATGCCGCGTATTCGGAGGCGGCACGTCTCGAATGAGTTAAGATGGGATCAGCGCACGGAACGGCCTACTAGTGCTTGTCCCCCCACCCAAGAAGTCTTTTCAGACTTCCTTTCTATATCGTACCAATATTTGTCTGGTGCACTATGGGATCGCTCACGGTCTTTCAAGTCCGTCAGCGTCCGCTGCCTTTCTCCACGCCTCTGCTACTGATGCGATCGAGTGTGTGGTGCCCTTGGCTGTGTTCCCGAAATGCTTCAGGACGCGAAGAGATATATGCACGCCCCGAGATTCACCCTGCAAATAATAGGCAGTAAATGTCGACGAGATGATTTCTTGCTAAGACGCTTGCTTCTCCCGGGATTACTCCCTCCATTTCGGGATTAGCTCTGAGCCGACCCGGGTCAGCAAGAGGCATAGATTCACATGATCCCCTGCGAATGCAGGAGCTCATGTGAATCTATGCCTCTTGCAGATTTAAGAGGCTTGATGTATGACTTAGGGCAACGCGGTGTGAAAATTTCTGTCAATACGCTGGCCATCCATATAACTTTAGTCTGAGAGCGAACTTTTCCCCAGCCGCTTACAGATGCAAGTCTATAGACTGATATACATCAAAGCTCTTCCTAGGCCAGGCTGGAAATCCCCCCCCCCAAAAAAAAAAAAACCCAAAACCCCCCCCCCAAAAAAAAAAAACAAACAAACAACAGTGCACCGCCCAGAAACCTCACAAATCTGTCTCCTTGGCAAAGAGTACAGATCGTTTGTGTCCGAAAGCAACTTCGTAAGTGACATTTTGGTGAAAATTTTATGTTTTGGTGCGCTCGCCTCCTTTATTTGTTGTGTTGTAACTGTCTTTTCTAAGACTGCTTCTTTCTTCTTTGGGTCCTTATCTTTATTTATTTATTTATCTATTTTTATTTTGCTTAATCCCTTATTATAAATTATCATTTATTTATTATTATTATTAATATTATTTATTTATTTTGGTTATTTGCTTATTATTAATTTATTATTTATTTATTTATTAATCTAACATCACCGGTGACTGAAAAAAACGCTAAATAAAAAATCTGAATGGGTTCTGATTCTGACAAAATTTGGTACCTATAGCTCAACAAAAAACGCTCACAACCGCCTTGTGATGAAAGCATGGGAGTAGGTATTTTAGCTCGAAATATAAACACTCTCTTTTCTGTGGCGAAAACTCAATATTATTAGTTACACACTCTTGAAAGTCTCCCTTTTCATCTTCATTTTGTATTAAACCCCTTGATTGCCGGAAAAATGCGTACATCACCCAACTGCAAGGGGCAAAGAACCTCATGAGCCCCCGCATCTGCGGGGGCTCATGAGGTTCTTTGCCTCTTGCTGACCCTATGCAAATCCGCGTTCCTTAGACTGATGGGATTATTCCGTGTTGAATTTGCCCCTGCTTTCAAAAACATAATTTCGCATCCACTGGCAGTGAAGTCAATGAGCTCACCTTGCCTGTGCAGCCGGACGCTGGTGTAGCACGTTAGAATGGCCTCCTTCTACGCCAGACTGACCTGAGGCCACTTTCGCGTGACATACTTCTGAGCCCTGGTCGATCTTGCGTTGTCTTTTCAACAACAACGTGACGCTGGGTCGGATCTGGCTTAGCTGTTTTTAACACCAAAATGTTTCCTGCCCGATAAAGCGTAACAGTTTTTAAAGCCAAAAGGCCCCGCTACACATGCCCGGTTTTGAGGCCGATTCCCGATCAGTTTCGAATCGGTAGGTGATCGGGCCGGACTAAAAAAACGTGTGCACTGCCACACATTTCCCGACTTGTTTAGCCGACCGGTTTGAACCGAAGATCAAAGTCGTACCAGTTATGCAAAATGGCTGCTAGTTTTGACAGTGATGATGATGTGCTTGCATTATCAGCAGTTTTGCATCATATTCGGGAAGAGGCGTGCGAAACATCAGCAACGGCGGTGGTACTGATCACAACAGGCGTGTTCCGCCATTTGCAAACTGAAACGACATGCTTTGCGAGACGCGCTCTGATTGGTTAAAGCTTACAACCGGGGCCGATTCGGATCGGAAAAATAGAGCAGGTTCTAGACACCCGATTCCCAGCCGATTGGGACCGCATCGGATAATTGACGTCATCCGATCGGAATCGGCTTCAAAATCGGGGCACAACCGGCAGGTGTGGCGGGGCCTTAAAGGGACTCCTGGTCGATCTGATACAGCAACGTTCAACGCCAAAGTGACCCATGGCCGACATGGCGTAGCCGTTTTTAACGGCACAATGACCCCAAGCCGATCTGATATAGCAGTTTATAACGCCACAGTGACCCCAAGCCGATCTGAAATAGCAATTTTAACGCCAAAGTGACCCCAGGCCGATCTGACATATCAGTTTGTAACGTCACAGGCCGATCTGATGTAGGCCACGGTGACCCCAAGCCGATCTGATACAGCAGTTTTGAACGTCAAAGTGCCCCCTGGCTCGAATGGCGTAGCTGTGGAAAAACACATAATTGCAAGAGACACAGATCTTCATGAGCCTCGAAAGTGCGGAGGCCAATGAAGATATGTGCCTCTTGCTGACACCACTTCGTATCCATGTCCCTTGGAAGGCTGGGACATTTTGACGCTGGACGGAATTTTAACAGATTTTAGACACGCGTTGAATAAAGGGTATTTCAGACACACAGTCTGCCACCACTAGCAGTGGTGCTGGGGTTAAAATCACAGTAACCCCGGGTCGATATTGCGTAGGGGTCACTCTGGAGCATTACACCGGGAGTATTTCAGCCTACTACTGTCTTCCCGTCCCCTCTCCTCGCCTTCCCCACGCCCCTGCGGTTGTAGCCTGACCCCAGTAGGTTCTTTATCGATCCACCCAGATTCCGGGTTCCTGACCTCTACTGCAGTAGCTGGTCTTGCTTGCTACTTAGGTTGAGGGGGTCATCTTCGCGTATTTTGACGTGAATCTAACTAGCTTGAATAGGGAAACAAACTGACATAAACGTTTAAATGTAAGTGGTGGTCATTTACGGGCCGATACTTGTTTTTGACACACACGTTCTGGTTCCGTGGCTCTGCCATTTTCGTGTTCCGGTGATTCCAAAAATGTCGCATTTCTTTTGCTCGTCAGCCTACATCGTGGCTGGATTCACCCTGATGAAACTTACGCGCTGCCATAGTTAAATTTACGCTGCATGAATTTTCGCTGTCAGGGTATGGGGTGGAACTCATTTTGATGCCCTTTCATTGATTTCTCTCACAATATGGCAGAAGCCTTTACAATGTACTCTACTCATTGTATCTTTTAGACGAAACCGACCAACCAAGGTTTTATTGAACTAGCAAAGTGATGTCAGCACAGTGTCACTGCAAACTTCAGGCTGAAGCAATATCAACACTTTAAGGTACTTTCAGGTCCACTGATGTCCCATTCTAAGCGACAGTAGTCATTTAACCCCTTCCCTGTCGAAGCACAGAGAGAAGGACCCAAGTGCAAGAGGCATAGATCTTCATGAGCCCCCGCATATGCGGGGACTCATGAGGATCTACGCCTCTTGCTGGCTCCATACGTATGATCTGCCTTCATCGGGCTTTTGCGGGTATTGCTTTACAATCCGTCACGGGCTAACCTATTGACTGCTACTGACGAGACCGTTCGGCGGTATAAACGCCCAACTACAGTAGTAGTCAGTGGGTGTATTCATGTCTGCTGGTAGTAAAGAGAGGTTAACCCCACGCACCCTTTCCCCTGCCCTCCTCCTAAAGCACTCTCTCTCTCTCTCTCTCTCTCTCTCTCTCTCTCTCTCTCTCTCTCTCTCTCTCTCTCTCTCTCTCTCTCTCTCTCTCTCTCTCTCCCCACCCGGGTCTGCCCTGGGGGACTTGGGTGGGGTTAACTACTTTTTAGTTCCCAGGGTCACCCTGGTCAGCCCCACAGGCTGGGTTTTCCTTTCTATTCTGGGGCATGTGTTTCTGTCTACCCTTTATCCATTCATCTGTATTTGCCTTTTCAAAACTCTCCCTACTGTCTGCACTGCCTGTAGCTCTTGATATTGGATGTGTGTTGCTAAATGGTCTTAGCTTTATTTAGGCCCCATGTGTTAGGTTTATTTAACGTATTGGACCGGCTGGCGACATACATTCAATGTTTTGTTTATTTTTTTTTTATTCACAAGCAGTGCAGGCACGTCCTGAGAAAGTCTTGTTGCTGTCGGGACGTTAAGCAATGTAAATGAAGCTCTCTCTCTCTCTCTCTCTCTCTCTCTCTCTCTCTCTCTCTCTCTCTCTTTCTCTCTCTCTCTCCCCACCCGGGTCTGGCCTGTGGGACTTGGGTGGGGTTGACTACTTTTTAGTTCCCAGGGTCACCCTGGTCAGCCCCACAGGATGGGTTTCCCTTCTACTCTGGGGCATGTGTTTCTGTCTATCCTTGGTTCATTTACCTGTATTTGCCTTTTTAAAACTCTCCCAACTGTCTGCACTGCCTGTAGCTCTTGATATTGGATGTGTGTTGCTAAATGGTCTTAGCTTTATTTAGGCCCCATGGCGTAGGTATATTTAACGTATTGGACCGGCTGGCGACATACATTCAATATTCTGTTTATTTTTTTTTTTTCACAAGCAGTGCAGGCACGTCCTGAGAAGCCTTGTTGCTGTCGGGACGTTAAGCAATGTACAATCTCTGCCTCTCTCTCTCTCTCTCTCTCTGTCTCTCTCTGTCTCTCTCTGTCTGTCTGTCTGTCTGTCTGTCTGTCTGTCTGTCTCTCTCTCTCTCTCTCTCTCTCTCTCTCTCTCTCTCTCTCTCTCTCTCTCTCTCTCTCTCTCTCTCTCTCTCTCTCTCTCTCTGTGTTTACGTGCGTGCTATAGCTTAGCAAGGACATAATTGAAAAAAGGTCATTGAAGGTACCTAATCATTTATCCTTGAAAAATAAAGTTCATTTCATTTCTCTTTCTCTCTCTCTCTCTCTCTCTCTCTCTCTCTCTCTCTCTCTCTCTCTCTCTCTCTCTCTCTCTCTCTCTCTCTCTCTCTCGCTCTCTCTCTCTGTAATAAAAAAATCTATGGTTCTGAAGGCAAAGAAATTACTTTTCGATGAAGTTATTCACGAAATTATAGGCTGCGCCACAATATGTCGTGCGACAAATTTAGTTACTAGAGGCACGAATAAAAGCACAGCTCCTTTACAGCCGCATCTCACAGCAAACAGCTTCAACAGCCAATTCGTCTCCGTAGCAGAATCATTAATCCCGCCGGGAACTAAGTTGCATGACTATGTATGCCCGGACAACTTAGTCGATTTCTGCAAGCAGAGAACTACCGGAACAGACCTTTTATCATACCCACTATAGCGGTCCTTGAAGTTGGTAAATTAATTACTTCCTTGGAAAATAAAACATCTTCAGAACTGGATGAGATTAGTGCAAAAATACTCAAGCTATCTCTCCCATACATTGTAGAGAGTATCACTTATATCTACAACCTCTGTATTAATCGAAACTGTTTTCCAGACGCATTTAAAGACGCGAAAGTAATATCTCTACCTAAAAATAAAGATCTTAGTGAAATTAATAATTTCAGGTCCTGTTCTGTCCAAGCCCTTAGAACGGCATATTCACAAGCATCTATCTATATACATGAAAAGCCGAAAATTAATCTGTTCATTGCAGTCGGGCTTCAGATCAAAACACTCATGTCACATTGCGCTGATACGGATGATAGATGCCTGGTTAACTCCCATCAACAACTCAAAACTTGCAGGAGTCATGTTTCTAAATTTTCGTAAAGCCTTTGATCTGGTAAACCACGAAATACTGATCAAGAAAGTATCCATGTATACCAACAACTCGGCGTTGTTTTTCAAATCCTACCTAGAAGGTAGAAAACAAAAGGTATTACTAAATGGTTCATACTCTAATCAAGGATTAGTGAAACATGGCGTACCACAGGGTTTTATTCTTGGTCCCCTTTTATTCTGCTTGTTCATAGATGATCTTCCTCATGCGATAAAAAATGAAAGCGTTATTTGTGATATGTTTGCAGATGATGTCGCTGTACACACGCCAGATAATGATATATCAAACATCAATTCACAACTGCAAAACACACTGCAAGATATTGATGAATGGTGCAGTCATAATATTATGATTCTAAACCCGGCAAAAACTGAAAGCATGGTAATTAGCACCCACCAAAATCACCAACTCGGCTCTCTCTCCCTCAGTCTGTCTCTCCAAGGCAAACCATCAGCTAAGTTACTAACCATCGCCTGCTAGGAGTCACGGTGGACAACCATCTTAGGTGGCAGCCACACATCAGTAATGTCTGTAAAATTGTCTCTAAAAATCTGTACGTTTTAGCAAAACTTAAACACATAACTGATATGGAGACACGTCAACTGTTCGTCAACGCCCATATTAGATTTCATATTATAGACTATGCCTCTTCTGTGTGGGATGGCCGCCGTGAGATGGCCTTAGTCGCCTGCTCGGCGTTAAACCCAAATAACTAAACTAAACTAAACTGTGTGGGATGGTTCGAGCGATGTCCAACTGAAAAGATTGAACTCTCTACATCGGAAAAATGCCAAACTAATACTCCCTGATCCCAGCTTAACTATTGACCAAAAATTGGCAGCCTTAAAAATTCTGCCCCTGAAAGGTCATTTAACTTGCAATAAGGGAATGGTTATGTTTAAGGCATTAAACGATACGCTACCCCGATATAATGGGTAGACCATCGAAACCGATGATGTCGTCATTGTGCATGACTTCTATTTGTGGGTGCGGGTGTGGCTGGTCAAGACAATCCTGGAGCCACACCTGCGAGGGCAATGGGGGCACTGGAACGTAGCTGTGGGGAGAGTCGACGCTGACTTTCTGCGAGCTCTGGCACTGGTGATCCGTTCGCGCCGATTGTGTTCAAAGAGCGTGCAGGTTTTCCTGGTGGCAGCACGCCAGCCGGATATGTCTTGTGCTTGTGCTTCAAGTTCCTTTACCGGGAAGACGCAGTGCTTGATGCTGTCTCTTATGCAGTCTTTGAAGCGTTTCTTTGGCCGTCCTTGCTTCCTGTGGCCTTTTGAGAGTGCACCATACAGGAGTTGGCGTGTCATGCGAGAATCATCCATGCGTATGAAATGACCTGTCCAGCGGAGTTGTGTCTTTAAGATCAAGGCTTCAACACTCACTAAGCCAGCATTGTCCAGGACTTCCGGGTTTGTCACCTTGTCTTGCCATTTGATGCCCATGAGTGAGCGCAGGTATCTCATGTGGAAATATTCAATCGTCTTGATGTGCTTTCTGTACAGCGTCCATGACTCACAGCCGTAGAGGAGGCTGGGGAGAACAACTGCCTTGTAGACTTTGATCTTGGTGGAAAGCTTGACGTTGTTGTTATTCAACACACGAGTGCGCAGGCGACCCAGGGCTTGACTGGCTTTGCTGATGCGAGCTGCGATTTCCTTGTCGATAGTACCGTCAGAAGAGATGATGCTCCCAAGGTACCTGAACTGGTCGACAGTCTTCAGCTCTGTGCCTTCGATGTACACTTTGGGTGGGGGTGGGGGGTGGGGGCTCTTGTGCCTGGGGCCGGTTGGTGCAGGACCTCGGTCTTGCTGAGACTGATGGTGAGGCCAAACAGTCGAAAGGCTTCCGAGAACCTGTTGACGATGGTCTGGAGGTCAGACTCCGTGTGCGCCATCGGCGCACTGTCATCGGCAAACAGCGCATATATCGCAACACTATTTACCGCCTAGTCATGAACATACTCCAGATCAAGAAAATCCCTTATTGTGCCGCGCCCTAGAATTGATCTCTATAAAACGAGTGTAATGTTCTCAGGCTCTAGCCTTTGGAAAGTCTTGCCTAGAAACGTCACGACATCAGCTACCTTCTCTTCGTTTAAAGTCAGCCTCTTCAAGTACTTGTTTTTGTCAGCAGCACCGCCGTGACTGTGCACATTTTGAAAATTGCTATTCTGATTAGACCATTAACTGCATATATCCCAATTTTCGATGACCCAGTTTTATTCAGTACAGCTTGTGTGTAGCCAACTATTCATATGACTGACTGACTTAAAGTCCTAAACCGCTCGAGCGCGCGTGTGTGCATGTGTGTGTGTGTGTGTGTGTGTGTGTGTGTGTGTGTGTGTGTGTGTGTACGTGCGTGCTTGCGTGCGTACGCGTGCGTGTGCGTACGTGTATATTAGAGACAGAGATTGGCGTGCGGAAACGTGCATGCGCCTGTATGCGTATTAGGCTGCGTGTATTCCTTTAACATTACTTTTATTAAACCTCACAACATGTGATTATGCCCGACCAGTAAAGCTTGTAATTCCTATGTCACCCTCCCCCCCCCCCCCCCTTACATTTTCTTCTCTATTGGCTTGTGCTTGTCAAGTGAATTATTTTTTCCTGTTCAGTAGCAAAAAATAATTAGTGCGATAGTAATTAATCAGTAGATTAGCAACGGCAAGTTCGAAAAATGGTTGTTACTACCAAAACTTTTACCGTTGTCAAATAAAGACAAGATGGCGGCCATGCAACACCTCCCGGGCCGCCCGCTCCGGCAGAAATAGTCGCCACCCGCAGTATTTTAGCAGTCATTGTGCCTTCGTTGATATATGATGTCGGGCCCTGCAATGCCGCATCATGACTGGTGTTTCTGTTTGATGACTTTTGTGAATTTGCTGTGCTGTGGCTGTTAAATGGATTCAGTAGTCTCAGTCAACGGTAGTTTCCTCCGCCGTCAGTGCAATGCTGGTAGTTTATACACGCCGGCTGATAGTTTGTTAGTCAGTACCATGGAAATCGGAACTCAGAAGAACAGCGCGCATTATGCTGTGGCAAAGAACCAACGTGCTTTTCTCCCCTTAGTAATCATCTCAGGAGTGGCTCTTCCCACGAGGAGTGGCGTGCGTGCAGTGAGGCGAGTGCCAGCAGGCTTCGGGCCCCCACATTCCACTAGCCGAGTGATGTGATGACGGACACTTCCCCGACACAGTGACTGTGTTTTTTTTACAACACTTAACAGCATGTGCATGTGTGTACTGTGGATTAGGAACAACGTGCTTTTCACGTTAATGTTGTAGTTTTATTATTATTGCTTCAAAAATGAGTAGGTGTGTAGTTATATACTACTTAAGTTATACATATGATTAACAGGTGTGGTGACTGTTTATGCCGGAGCGAATGTCTGTCTAATAGCCGGCGCTGATCTATAGCGACGGGCCCCCAGGTAGCAACTGTGGAAGTATAATTTGTCTTTTTGTTTTGTTTATGCGTATTTTTTTATATTTTATTTTATTTGTGAAACTAGTCTCAGCCAAGCAGGAAGTATAAAAACATTATATTACGTGTTTAAGAGCTACTATGATAAGGCTGTCCTTAGTTTGCTTTGTGTTAGGGAGGTTCAGGTCGGGTTGGGGCCGCTGGCGCCGGCCATGAGACGCCTTGGCGACGGGCTTCACCCGTCCCGAGCCATTGTCCATTTGTTGTTGTAAATGTTGTGTGAGTTTGGGTGATTGCGAGTTGCACCTGAGGTGGCGAGACAAATTTTCCTGTACGTGGCAACATGTATTTGGAAGAATAAAGTTACTTGACTTGACTTGACTAAAGGATCATTGTCATTGTCATCATTCTCTCTCTCTCTCTCTCTCTCTCTCTCTCTCTCTCTCTCTCTCTCTCTCTCTCTCTCTCTCTCTCACTCTCTCTCCCCCTCCTCTTTTTTCTTTGGTTTGCAAGGGCGGATCTCTTACCTCCACGGGTGGGATGGTGGGGGTTGGGGGTTGGCTGGGTAGAAACGCCAAGTGTTCATATGCAATTCTCATCTTCCATCGAAATAGTGAAAAGCGAGGGGAGGGGTGGGGTGGGGGGGGGGGGGTGGTGGATTCTCCTAAACCCATAAAAGAGACTTTGATGTAGCATTTTAGATACATTATGGCCTGGGAGTGGACGATGGGTGTTCAGGAACTCTTGGAACCTCCCCCCTCCCAACTCATACACACACGTTTTCAGATCCGCCCCTGCTTGCACGAGATCTTGATTGATCTATGAGGTAACTGGACCATTACTGTGATCTAATTACTTTGCGTGCTAGTTCCCCATGTTGCTTTCCTAAGAACTCTGAATGAAAGAGGATCTCAAGAGATCGAAACAGACGCTGCTCAAAGCATGGTTACGCATGCTCCGGTCTGTAATTGAAGTATTTTGACAAGCAAAAGAAATGCGTCATTATTGGAACCATAGGAAAAACTTTGGTGTTTCCGATGATTCCGAAAATGTCGCATTTCTTTTGCTCGTCAGCATACGTCTGTATCTGTAGCAGAATTTTTGTCAGAAACGTTTGCTCATTGGCTGGAGTTAGATGGACGGAAAAGGTACTGACAGAAAATTTTGAACGAGTCAGACTGCCATACCTTACCGTGTGCAAGAGACATAGATTCACATGAGCCCTGCAGTTGCAGGGGCCCATGAGAATCTATGCCTCTTGATGACCAAGGACGGCTTAATCGCAGGCCTGCTCAGACTCAAATCAAAGCAAATATAAATAAATAAATAAATATATACATGAAACCAAAGGTTTTTTTTTTTTATAAATCATCATCATGGCTTGACTTCGCGAAAGAAGATTCTATAGGGCTTGCCCACGTCGTCTGCAGGCATTTTCGTGACTGCGGAAGCCAATCCGGGACAGGCAGGTTCGACCGCAGTGGCTGCAGGGAAGGTCTGGTCAGTGTTCTGAGTTACGACAACTCTGTTTTTTTCTCCTGAGCCGCTTGTCCTTGAGGTTAGCTCTGCGAGAATCCTCAAATGAGACGGCTGCCTTGTGAATGGTGGAGCCCCAGGTGTCACGGTCCGCAGCAAGCGAAGACGACTGGCAGTGGTCGATTTGGCAGGCACTAAGTGACTTCTTGAGACCGTCTTTGTATCTCTTCTTTGGTGCCCCTCTGTCTCGATGTCCAGTGGCGAGCTCGCCGAACAGAGTGATCTTGGGTAGGCGATGATCCTCCATCCTGGAGACGTGCCCCGCCCAGCGAAGCTGTGTCCGCAGCAGCAAAGCCTCGATGCTCAAAGTTTCCTGTACAAGGACCTCGACGTTGGTGACATAGTCACTCCAGTGAATGCTGAGGATGGTACGCAGGCAGCGCTGGTAAAAGCGTTCGAGGAGTCGTAGTTGGCTGCGGTAGAGGGCCCAGGACTCGGAACCGTACAGCAGGGTGGTGAGGACGACAGCTCTGTACACGCTGACCTTGGTGCCTTTTTTCAGCTGTTGATTGTGCCACACCCGCTTGAATAGTCGCCCGAAAGCACTGTTCGCTTTTGCCAGCCTGTTGTCCAGCTCCTTGTCCAGCTTGGCGTCTGACGTGATGATGCAGCCGAGGTAGGTAAACTGGTGTACAGCCTTCAGTTCGGACTCGCCGATGGTGATGTGGGGAGGGCGATGCTCTTCCTTGGGTGCTGGCTGATGAAGGACCTCTGTCTTTTTCAGACTGACCTCAAGTCCAAAGAGCTGGGCGGCATCTGCGAAGCAGGACGTAATGCGCTGCAAGGCTCTCTCTGTGTGTGCAACGAGGGCAGCGTCATCAGCAAAGAGCAGCTCACGAATCAGTTTGTCTAGGGTTTTCGTGTGGGCCTGCAGTCGTCTGAGGTTGAACAGGCTGCCATCGAGACGATACCTGATGTACACTGCGTCGTCATCGTCGAGGTCCACTGTGGCCTGCTTCAACATCATGCTGAAGAAGATGGTGAAGAGGGTCGGTGCCAGCACGCAGCCTTGCTTCACGCCGTTGCGAATGGGGAATGGTTCTGAGAGGTCACTGTTTAGTCTGACCTGGCCTTGCTGGTCATCGTGGAGCTGGACGATCATGTTGAGGAACTTTGGGGGACAGCCTAGTCGCTCCAGGATCTGCCACATACCTTGCCTGCTCACAGTGTCAAACGCTTTTGTTAGGTCGACAAACGTTACGTATAGCCCTTTGTTCTGCTCGCGGCACTTCTCCTGAAGCTGTCTCAGCACAAAGACCATGTCGGTGGTACTCCTGTTGGCTCTGAAGCCACACTGGCCCTCAGGGAGGTGGTCTTCAGCGATGGCAGGTACCAGCCGATTCAGGAGCAACCTTGCGAGAATTTTCCCGGCAGTGGACAGCAGGGTAATTCCACGATAATTAGAGCAGGCAGACTTCTCTCCTTTGTTCTTGTACAGGGTGATGATGACTGCATCACGGAGATCCTTTGGTAGTGTTCCTTTTTCCCAGCAGCAGAGAAAGAGGTCGTGGAGCTTGTTGTGCAGTGCTGGGCCTCCATGTTTCCATATCTCTGTCGGGATTCCGTCAATGCCTGCTGCTTTGCCACTTTTGAGCTTGTGGATGGCTCGTCTCTTCGGCGGTGGGCGGTTCGTCCAATTCAACTTTTAGTGGAAGGTGTGGGATTTGGAGGATGACTGTTTCTTGAACAGTGCGCTCAGCGCCGAAGAGGTCCTGAAAGTATTCCGACCAGTGGTTCAAGATGGAGGTATTATCTGTGAGGAGTGACTGTCCATCAGCGCTTCGCAGGGGACTTTGTACCAGGTGCCTAGGGCCATACACTGCTTTCAGTGCTTCGTAGAAGCCCCTGTAGTCACCGTTGTCAGAGCAGAGCTGGGTCCTCTGTGCGAGTCTGGACCACCACTCGTTCTGGAGTTCTCTAAGGTTGAGCTGGAGACTGCTGCAGATGAGGCGGAAGGCAGACTTCTTCACAGGGCAGGAAGGCTGGGCTAGGTGGGCCTGGTGGGCGGCTCTTTTTTTTTGCTAGAAGTTCCTGGATCTCTACGTCGTTTTCGTCAAACCAATCTTTGTTCCTCTTTCTAGCAAAGCCCAAGACTTCCACAGAAGATTTTACAATAGCAGTTTTCAGTTGTTCCCAGAGTGTTTCAGGGGAGGAGTCTGCTGGATCAACTGTGTCTTTGAGCATGCGCTGTAAATCGGCCTGAAGGGCAGCTTTCTTGTCGTCACGCTAAAGGCTGGCAACATCAAGCTTTTTCTTGGGGGGGAGGGGGGGGGGGGGCCCTTTCTTAGGTTTCAGCTTGAGGCGGAGCCTGAGTTTGCAGCGAACAAGGCGGTGATCAGTGTGGCACTCTGAGCTGGGCATCACTCTGGTGAGGAGGACGTCACTGCGGTCCCTCTGACGCACTAGGACATAGTCGATAAGGTGCCAGTGCTTGGAGCGAGGATGCATCCAGGTGGTCTTTCGACTGTCCTTTTGCTGGAAAGTAGTGTTGGTGATGACAAGTTGCTGCTCTGCACAGAGCTCCAACAGTAGGCGACCATTGTCATTGCAGTTCCCAACGCCATGCTTGCCGAGGACTCCTTTCCAGGCTTCAGAGTCTTGGCCCACTCTGGCGTTGAAGTCGCCAAGGATGATGACTTTGTCGTCTGCAGGGGTACTCTGCAGGAGGCTGCGCAGGTCAGAGTAGAACTTGTCTTTTTCTGCATGCTCTGCCAGGAGGGTTGGGGAGTACACACTGAGAAGGGTGACGTATTGCTGGTGTCTCAGTGGGAGGCGCATGGACATGATGCGGTCGGAGTGACCCGTTGGTAGGTTTTCCAACTTAGTCGCAATGGGGGTCTTCACCATGAAGCCCGCGCCTGAGAGCCGTCTTTCTGATGCAGGCCTGCCTGACCAGTAGAGGGTGTAGCCAGCGCCAAGTTCTTGGAGGCTGCCTTCCTCCGGGAGGCGTACTTCGCTGAGCGCGGCGATGTCGATGTTTAACCTCCGCAATTCATGGGCAATGAGGGCGGAGCGACGCTCAGGGCGTCCGCTGTCTGCTGTGTCGAGCATGGTTCGGATGTTCCAGCATGCTACGTTGAGTCCGGTCGTGGTCGTCATGAGAGTGGATCCGTTGTTTTTTCTTGTTTTCTGACCGCATGAGAAGATGCCCGTTGACCGCGGCTAGCCAACTGGGGTTACGAGGGGATGAGCTTTGGTTAGGCCACCTTTTCTAGGCCCCTCTCCGTGTGGAGCAAGCAGTGCTGTCCCTAGAGAAGGCTGCTTGGTCGTTCAGGGTGTGCCGAGTGACGTTGTCATCCCCAGGTCAACATCAGGTGACCAATATCCTGAACCGCCTGTATGCATGTTTGAGCTGCGGCTTCCAGTGACATCTTTCACCTGCCGTTTTGCCCCTTGCCCATCGCTACAGGACTTGGAAAGTTCAGTGTCATAGTCCGTGGGCGTTTCCTAAAGCCTGCGCGGTGGAGCGTTTTGGTGGAGTGCAGTGTGCGCAGTACTGGCCCCACCCTTTAAACCCTTGGTTCGTTTGCCATGGCCTAGCAAGCTGGGACGGTGGCATCGAGGTCCTCAGGTCGTAGGTTTTATATCAGACTGTCCTTGTCTTAGTCTCTGGCTCAAAAGCCTTCCCCGGAGACACGGGGGCTTTGATGTCAGGGGTTTCTTCCCTTAGCCTTTCCGCAGCCAAGCGGCCAGGCCTGCAAGGCAGCAGGGGACTCGTGGGGGCCGGGGTCGTCTATGTCCCGTGCAGATGTGAACATCTGCCCACTGCCCAGACGGTGACACTTACCAGAGGAGAAAAATCCAACGCCGGAACCCGGTATCGAACCTCGCACCTTTGGCATTGGAGGCAGACGCCTTAACCACTGCGCCACTTCCCCGCCCTAATACAATGGAAATTGTGCTTTTCACACACACACACAAAATGGACTTGCTGCATTTTGCCTTTCTACTATTCTGGGACTGGGACAGAGCTGTGACACCTACAGTGTCAAAGTGCTTACTCAGCATAATCTGTTGTTCAGGTCATTGACCCCATATGCCACTAGGCACTGGGCCGTTCGCCCAAGTATTAGTATACTATTACCTATTACTGTACACAGAATTCACCTATTCAAACTCTGGCTGTTAGTAGCAGTTTTTGTGGCAACCAGCAGGAATCATCACAAAAACTGCTACCGGCAGTCAAAGGGTCATATTTTCTACCCATAGTTATAAAGCGCTCTCTTTAACCCTTTTCATCCTGATACACTTGTGCTCGAAATAAATGTGACTATAATGATAGGTCAAAGGTGGTACCTGAATAGAGGGGCGCATCAGGCGCCAAGCTATTCATGTACCACTCATGAACTAAAATGGTTGATAAATCCTGTAATCTGTAATGTAGCCTTCATAGGACAATGAGCAAATTTGTAACAAATCAGCCTCAGGATGCAATGGGTTAATAAAAGTGCAGTATACTATTAGCTTAAAATTCCAATGATGAAAGTAACCACACAAATGGCCTGTCAAATCAAGAAAAGAATAATCAGTCATTCATTTGATTCACATACTACTGGTATCACAGTAACAATACATACATGGATGATACTGATAGACACAGGCTTTCCATTAATGGAAAATTCTCTGTATTTGACAGACAAATTTTGACAGGGATGGAAAACAATGGAAGGCCACCTGTCATGGGGACAGACAAATCTTGATAAAAAGCACCCAGTTACATACATGTACTTATCCTTGTCCTGTTTCAAGTATGAGATGGACTGTACAGCACCTGGGACAATTTTTTGTCATGATGTTGGTCCGAAGAGGGACAATTTTAAATCCTAGGAGTAGGAGAAAGCCTGATAGTACTGATACTCAAAGAGAACATATTATGTATTAAAAATGTCAGGTCCTGCTCAAGCATGTGCAGTTCTGTGATTCTGGACCTTACAAAGTTACAGCTCTAATCCATAAAGTCAAAATCACATAACAGTACACAAATGTATTGTAAATAGCAGGTCTAGCAAATTACCAAGAGAAGCAGAGCAAGGTTCAGCAGACCCCTGTAGTTGGTGAAGCCACTGGAAGTGCTAAACAGAGAGTCCATGTGATGATGTACCGGTTTATCAGGCATCCATTGCCGCGCCTTTTTCTCCTCCCTGACCACCTCTTCTGCCTTGTTAACTCTCACAGTCCGCTGGACTGCTCGCTTCGAAGCCATGTTGAGCCGGAAAGGATCAAATGCAATCCAATAGATCTCTACAGAATGTTTCGTAGACTCTTGCAACTGAGTAGAGTTTGCCTTGCCCTGACATTTAAGGGGTTAAAATCACCGATTTATTAGCAATGATCTGTAGAATTAAACTGGATAGACCCAAGCCGGCACAAGGTATAGCAAATTGTCCACCGTTTTATGTAGGGTCATGGTTATAGAGTACCTTCTTCAATTTAAATTGCACGGCGTAAACCCAAATAACTTACTGTTAGTCTTTGTTGCAGAAACTCAAAAGTATAGGTATATTTGCTCGTGCTTCTACGAAAACAGTGAATTAAAAGCCCGGACAAACGTGCTATACCGCATGTTTGTCCGGGCTTTCAATCCACTGTGCAGTTTTGGACCAACTTCTGTCTAATAGAAATTGTTTATTATAATACAATTTATGCATTTTGTTTCTGCAGGAGAGTCTTGTGGGAAGAAAGTCATCTACAAGAGCGCCACTACCCGATTTGAGCTTCTGACCTCCCCCAGTTATCCTCAGGACTATGAAAAGTAAGTTGAGGTTACATAGTAATGACTTACTCAATATCATATATGTGCCCAGGAACCAGCATGGCCAGTTACCTTTAGGACCACGAAAAGTAAGGGACGAATACATGACACTGATTTACGTATGTCCTATATGTGCCGGATGACAAGCATTCTCAGCGGTTACTGACAACCAAACAAAAAAAATGATTAATGAACTGCTAATATGTATGGTACGTGTGTGCGGGCTTGTGATTGTGGACCTTACGACTGGAAGTCGTATTGTCCAAAATCACAGACCAGCACGTTATCGTCAAATTATTGACATATATATGCAGAATGCAACTCAATACTGTTGCTGCTGACACCAAAACAGAAATTCGATTATCGAACTGCGAATATGTAGGATACTTGTGTGCTGGTTTGTGATTTTGGACCTTACAGCTTCCCCCATAAGGTCCAAAACCACAGACCAGCACTTGTTATGATCAAAGCATTGATATATACTTTTTTTGTTGGATGCTCCCACAAAGTCCAGTTATTAATCCCCATGTGCAAATACAGGCGCCTGTACTGTGAACAATATCGACGCCTGTCTTTACCGTACCGTTTCAACAAAGAGAACATTTGTCAGTGCCGGTAGGTTCCGGGCTGGGGGTGGGGGGTGGTGGTAGGGTGGGGGTGGGGGTGGGTGGGTGGGGGTGGGATGGGGGTGGGTTGGGGGGGGGGGTAGAAGGGGTTTGTTCAAAGTATCCTGAGCTAATACATAATTTTTTTACTCATCTTAGCCCTAACGACATAAAATACACTTGTGCCACACCTTATACATGATCAGCCGTCCAATGGCTCAGAAGAGAAAGAGGCAGAGTATGTTCCATTTGCAGCAAGCTGACGGATGTTATCACATTCAATTGTTTGTGATGTTTGCTTTCTAAAGGCTGGTTCGTATCTGGATATCCTTCAAATCCAGTTTTGCGGCCAGCAACGAGGATTGTCAGTGGCTGCTGCACACTGGTTGTCTGCTTCGATTCGTTGCCGCTGATCGGCGGCAACGAATCGAGGAAAGCAACCAGTGTCTGGCTACTAAGAACACCATCACAAAATACAACTGCGTATACATGATGCCACATATCTCATTCTTTATGCGCCCAGCAACGAGGATTGCCAGTGGTTGCTGACGACGCCGTCCCAGTCTCAGGTTGTACAGATAGAGAGTGTGACAACGGACATTGTCAACTGGGATGGGGACAAATGTGAGGACTACATTGCTGTATACGATGGTCAGTATTTTATCCGTTCTATATTTCTATTTCCTTAAATAGTCATACATTGTATCGTACGATATCATTTTATAAAATTTCATTTTATATCTAGTTTGTTTATTTAAGTTTTACAAGATTAATTAAAAATGTGCATTTTGTATTTGATTACAATTAATTTATCTTCACTTTTATTTTTTAATTTTTTTAAAGACTTTTTTAAAAGTTATTTAAAAAACTTTATGATGTATGTTTCCACAGACACTACACATCTTATTTACGTGTATATAATACTCCATAAGGGCTAACGTGCACACCCCCCCCCCCCCTTTCCAGTACTCAATAAGATGGGTTTCAAAGTGTACCTTAGTATGTCCTGAGATATTTAAGCCATGTTCCCCTAAAATCCTTATGAACACACCAGAGATATAGCCGATGGTGCACAGGTACCCCAATTCAGCTCTTCGCGGATGCTAAAATTAATGAGCTTTAGAAACATTTTCCTCTAAATAAATCGGAATTCATTCCAGAAGCCCAAATCAGGCAATATTATGTTAAGGCACACATTCTGCGTCCTCTGCAAAACACAGAATGAAAAATATTAATTCTCTGGTTTACAGTGAAGGTATTTGTGCACCCAGTAAACGGCCATTTCCGTGAAATCGCAAAAAAAGACAAAAATGATGTGTCAGATGCCTTCAGACATTTTCTATAACACTGGCAGTTCATGTTCAGGCTTACTACTTCATTAAAACGGGATGTCACAATTATTATAAACTTGACCAGGTGATGCTGTGATTACTGTGAGTGCCACAGTGGTTGATTTTGTATCTCTACCCCCAAGTTGTAAAAATACACACAATTAATAAGAATAAACTACTAAAGTTATTCCATTTCATTTTGACCTCTCTTTACCTATTCAGTTTCAATAATGTGAACATAAAGTGCAAGAAAAAAAGGAAAGGTGGCATCCTTTACGGTACGTTCATGGTGAATGATAGCTTTTTCCCAGTTAAAATTGCAGAATTTGGAAACTTAAGTTGTTTCCGATGCCCCCAGAAATTTTGTATACAACTGACAACTGGTCTTTTTTTAAAGGTTTTATTCGTTAGAATAGAGTACCACAGTAACTCCCAACTTGATTTTATGAATTTTATGATGCTGTGATGCATTTAGGGGCCACAGTGGCTGAATCTGCTGCCCTACCCCCATTTTACCAGTACGCAAAGGAACGCAAAATGATCATAAAAATTGCTTAAGTCATACTCCCCTGTTTAAATATTTTTGTTGCCAGTTTTCTTAACAAAGTATGCATGTTGAGAATAAAAATGTGTGATCATTTCAGTAATTTCAATGTGACCCATCAATTTAATTGTAACAATTTTAACTGGCTGGTCCTTTAGATGATATTTTACTTACCGAAAGGCGGGTCTGGTAAGGTCTCCCCTTTTCTTTTCAATTCTTTTCGTCTAGAAAGGTGTAAATATGAATATGCATAATAGAATTTCATGGTTCCTAACAGCCAAAACAATGTTATCAAAATATTTAGTTTCCACGTGCCCACCACGAGCCCACCACTTCCACCCCTATTGTTTGCCTTCTTCTTCTGCAGCGTTCAATTCCTTGATGGCCGTCTTTAAATCTTACATTGTTATGGCTGCCAATAAGTGAGCTGTCATGAGCTCGGCAACATGTTTTCAGAGTTTGGTGTACAGGGGCGTGTCTTCTGGTCAGACCAGCCAGCGGACCACTTCTCTGTATGGACAGGTCTGGAGAATGTGCCACATGCCCATAGGGCTGTTTCTGCATGACCCAGTCTCACGAGGTGAGTCCAGCGTGATCAGTGCGTAGATGAAAGATGGTGGCCTGGCTCTCCCTGTTCAGCTTGTTGATGTCGTCTGCCCACAGGCTGCAGCCGCCATTCTGCTGTTGACATTCACTTTGTTGCTGTAGTGTCTTGTTTTCTTTACAGGAGGTTGTGATCTTGAGGTAGTCTGGCGCCTGCTTTGGCCAGGCTGACTGCCTCTCCATTCCCAGCTACTCCATAATGCACTGGAATCCACTGCAGCACTATTTTGTGGACAGGGCATCCAGTCTATCTTGAAGCTTCCTGGTGAGGAGATCAGTGGATCAAGCTGCTGCCGTAACCTTGCTAGTGCTCTGCTGCTGTGTTGAGCACCTGCAGATCTGTACGATAGTTGGAGATGCTGCCACCAGCTGGTAAGGAGAGGGAGGTAGTAGTGCGGTCTGCACAACAGATGTACACGCCACTTCCTTCGTTCCGCACGGCGTCTTTATCGGACCCGCCTGTGTAAATGTGAGCACAGCTGCTGTGAGGGTAGCGCTTGTGCATAATCTCCAGGGAGATGGCTTTGTGCAGTGCCGCGACCTTTGGCAAAAAGTCCTGGAACATCGTTTATGTTGTTTAGAAGGCTCTTTCGAGATGTCCAGGTATCAGAAGGGAGCTCTTCACACATCTTTGGGCTTGGTTCCAGGACGTCAGTTTTAGCCCTTTGCAGGACCTTTAGTTGGCGGTTCAGACTTGGCGTTTCTGACGGTTCTTGGTGTGCTCTTGTAATCTCCAGTGCTGTCGGTGTTTAGTAAGTCTCGTCATCGTGTGTGCTGTTCTGCGTTCCAGTGGCTCCAATGTCCTCCATTTCCTAAAGTGGGGTGCTCCAAATGGCTCTAAGAATGTCACTGCATCATGAGAATGACCCATGTTCTGCATCTTGTCAAGCCTGGCTTTTTTGATTTTGCAGGCAGTGTTTCATGTTGTCGAAGTATCTTGGTACCGCACTACTGGTCTGACCGAACTGGTGTTTGCTTACGCCAGGATGCTGTAATATGCGCCAGTGTTGTCCCCACCAGTTTCTTCATCAGATACTTTTTTCCCACAGCTTTAGCTTCCATGGCTTCGATGCGAGGCCTCCAAGCGAGTCCCGTAATTTATTTGTTGCCAGTAAAGTTGGCCTGTCTTTCTTTGGTACTGGAAGGTCTCCAGTTTTCAAGGTGACATCTTCCATCTGATTGAAAGAGATGATCTAGATCAGTTTGAGTGGCCATCTTTCAGACCAGCTGCTGACTCTACTGGCAGCATCCTGGATTCTGCAGGATGCTATTTCTTTATGTTCTGCTGCGCTCCACACTGCAAAGTCATCCGCATGGAGGATGTTCGAGCCTAACCTTGGTACTACTGTACTGATGTCATTAATGTAGACCAAGAACAGCATCAGACACAATATCTCCCTGAGGTACACCATCCCCGAGTTTGACAAGACTGCTGAATGTGCAGACCGTAGAAGCTTCAGCGACAGCCCCTGTTTATAGAAGTTTCCCCATTTTTATGCCTTAACTAAAAGTAATTACAATTAAATTGATGGGTCACATTGAAATTAATGAAATGATCACAAATTTTAAGCTCAATATGCATACTTTGTTAAGAGAACTGCCCAAAAAAGTTTAAACAGAGGAGTATGACGTAAGCAATTGCTATGATCATTTTGCGTTTCTTTGCGTACTGGTAAAATGGGGGCAGGGCAGCAGATTTAGCCACTGTGGCCCTTAAATGCATCACAGCATCATAAAATCAGATTGGGAGTAACTGTGGCACTCTATCCTAACCAATAAAACCTAAAAAAAAAGACCTATCAGTGGTATACATAATTTATGAGGGCATCGGAAACAACCTACGTTTCCCAATTCGGCGATTGTAAATGGGAAAAAGCTATCATTCACCACGAACGTACCGTAAACGATGCCGACTTTCCTTATTTTCTTGCACTTTATGCTCACATTATTGAAACTGAATGGGTAAAGAGATGTCAAAATGAGATGGAATAACTTTAGTAATTTCTTTCTAATTAATTTTGTGGATTTTTACAACTGGGGGTAGGGATACAAAATCAACCACTGTGGCACTCGCAGTAATCACAGCATCACCTCGTCAAGTTTATAATAATCGTGACATCCTGTTTTAATAATTTATTCCTGCAAATGGACTGCCAGTGCTATAGAAAATGTCTGAAGGCATCTGACATATTATTTTTTTTGTCTTTTTCTGTGATTTCGCGGAAATGGCCGTTTACTGGGTGCACAAATACCTTCACTGTAAGCCAGAGATTCAATATTGTTTTCATTCTGTTTTTTTTTTTGCAGAGGACGCAGAAGGCGTGCCGTAACATATTATTGCTGATTTGGGCTTCTGGAATGAATTCTGATTTATTTAGAGGAAAACGTTTCTCGACCTCATTTTAGCATCTGCGTAGAGCGTGAATGGGGATACTCTTGCGCCATCGGCTACATCTCTGGTGTGTTCCTAAGGATTTTAGGGAAACATAGCTTAAACATCTCAGGACATACTAAGGTACACTTTGAAACCCATCTTATTGAGTACTGAGGTGGGGGGGGGGGGGGAGGGTGCACGGCAGACCGGGCTAGCTTTTGGACTATATAGATACATGGTATAATTTACAACTTGTTAGAAACCCCCTCCCCCACCCCCGGGTTTTCAACCCTAAGTGATGGACGATGATAATGTTCCTGCTGTTGCCGCCGCCAGCTGTGTTGATCATGATAATAATGACGACGACGACGACAAAGATGATAATTAACTATGCTGACGAGCAAAAGAAATGCGACATTCTTGGAATCATCGAAAACACGAAAGTGTTTCTGATGATTCCAAAAATGTCGCATTATTTTTTGCGCGTCAGCATACAACGACGATAATGATAATTCTTTTTGTTCGCTGCTCAGGCTTGGACAACACCAAACCTCTGCTCAGCAAATGGTGCGGATCGGAGAGGGTGCAGGTGAAATCCTCGGGCCCTGCGGCTTTGGTTGTGTTTCACTCCGACCAGCATCTGACGAGCAAAGGGTTCGCTCTCAAGTACTACGCCATGGACAAGTGTAAGAGATTCGCTTTGTTTCCCACATTTTAACCCTTTAACGTTTGTGACACGGTGTACAAGATTTCAAAATTTCCTTTCCAAACTTTTCAAAATCTTCTTATCGTGCATAAGTCTGGGGAATCCAAGGGAACATGTCACCAAAGTGTAAGGCATCAACATGAACATATCACCAAGGAGCAAGACATAATTCACATAAATATATCACCAAAGTGCAAGACATAATTAGCATGAACATGTCACTAAAGTGCAAGAAATTAACATGAACATGTCACCAAAGAGCGAGACATTAACATGTAAATGTCACCAAATTGCGAGACATCCACATGAACTTTTCACCAAAGTGAGAGACATCAACACGAACATCGGAGACATCCACATGATCTTTTCACCAAAGTGAGGGACATCAACACGAACATATTACCAAAGTGCAAGACATCAGCACGAACATATCACCAAAGTGCAAGAGGAATAGATCCTCATGAGCCCCCGCAGACGGACATCAACACGAACATATCACCAAAGTGCAAGACATCAACACGAACATATCACCAAAGTGCAAGAGGAATAGATCCTCTTGAGCCCCCGCAGACATCAACACGAACATATCACCAAAGTGCAAGACATCAACATGAACATATCACCAAAGGGCAAGAGGAACAGATCCTCATGAGCCCCGCAGATCTTACAAGACCTTGTTTCACATGTAAACAAGCAACAAAGAGCGAAACGCATTTTGCATAGACGTGTATCCCTGGCGTTATTGCGGTTATCGGGCAAAGAATCTGCAATGGTTTTAGAGATTAAGTCACGGCCGCTGACAATAAAGGGTTAAGTTCATTAAAAAAAAAAGAATTTATTCATCCTACAAGGATAAAGCGCACGTTGAACACGGTCTAGTCATGAAATTTACACAAGAATACGGTCAAGTTAGTCCTTTACAAAAATCTTACTTTAGAAAATGCAAGTTAGTGGAAAATGAATATGTTGTCATACTTAATTTCTTCAAGGTTTCTGCGTCACCGACATACTGGACTTTGGAGATGGACCGGCGGTGATAGTTTACGAGCAGGTCTTACTCAGTTTGGCGTCAGTCTAGGTATTTGATGCTCTAAGCATACATTGAATTGCCGTTGTTGGCTCATTATCCGTAACGGATACTTATGTTTGTCCCTAACGTAATTTACTAATACTATGGTGGTGATGGTGATGTGATAGTAATGATGGTGATGATGATGATGATGATGGTAGTGGTGATGGTGGTGATGACGGCGACGACGTCGATAATGATGATACTGATGATGATTTACTGACAGACGACGGCAGGTGCGACCCGAACAGCACAGTGAAACTGGAGACGTCCTTTAACCCCCTATTTCTGGACCTTCCCAGCTACACGGCTCCCAGGACGCTGTAGGTATTCACTAGTTAGTGTAGCGTAGTGGTGCGAGGTGGTGGTGTTCTTAGACGCTATTCTGTTCGCCTACTCCCCTGACAGACCCAATCGGCGATTAGGCCCCAAGTACACTTCTATTCAAATGAGATGCTTAGCATCTCATTTGAATAGAAGTGTACTTGGGGCCTAATCCTCGACTGGGTCTGTCTAGGAAGTATTCCTACAAACAGTACGAGGCGTCACGTTGAATAACAGTAAATAATGATAAAAGGAAGACCCATTTGGAAATTTCGTACACCACAAGTACACTTCTATTGAAATGGGATGTTTAGCATCTCATTTAAATAGAAGTGTATTGTGGGAAGTCTAGGTCTCTCCGGGAGGTACTCCCACAACCAGTACGGGGCATCACACTAAATAACTTTTAAATACTGACTGAGGGAATTTTTACCTCATTGAATCCTCACACACAGTGCGCCTTAAGCGCCTTACCAAACACATATAATTATGCACACATTTTAGCAACCCTTAAGCAACTGAAACACACTGGAGAGAAAAAAAGAACCGTGATGCTGAAAGTGATTTAACACAGGGGCCTTTCGATGAGCCACCATGATGGTGGTGTGCAGTCAAAACAAAGAGAAGACCTAAGATTATCAAGTCACCATGATGGTGCCACGAGGTCAATACAAGTGAACATCTGCAATGGCAGTTATTCACATGGTACCATTGTGACCCATTGGTATATTGAAGTTGTAGTTTTGACTCAGCCAATGAGATATCCGTCTGTATACGTATCATTTAATATAGGGGCAGTGTGCCAGTGGTGTGTCGCTATCTGTTGACAACCACCCAAGAGGACGCCAGTCAGGTCATCACACTGGAGGACTACACCGGAATCCGCTGCGCCGAGGGACGCTTTGCCATCTACGACGGTAATGAACACCGAGAAAAATTGAACACGATCAAGCTGCAAGAGACACAGATCTTCATAAGCCCCGGCGAATGCGGGGGCTTATGAACATATGTGCCTCTTGCTGAGACCAATTTGTGTCCACATTGCTTGGACGGTTGTGGCTTTTGATCAATCAATGATATATCCCCCCCCCAAAAAAAAAAAAAAAAAACAATAATAAAAATAAAAATAAAATAAAATGTGACCATTGGCAGGCAAGAGGTAATGCATTTTATACATAGGCCATACATGAAGTCGAGATTAGCAATTTGGGAGTTTTCCTGTGACTACTGATCTACAGTTTAGGAAAAAGTTCGAAAATGATTGTTCAAGGGTGGTGTTGGATGGACCCTTGACAAGCCTTTTCTGTATTATTTTCACCTTTGCCAACCTCACTTATGCACCTGTTTCGTGCACTGTTTTCCAATTTAAGAGGAGGAACACCCCAGGGGCTTTGCCTGCGACGAGCTGTTAAGCACTCCTTAAATTCGTGTGCTGATCTGATTGATATAAGGCGAAAACATTACACAGCAGACACTTTGCAGGTTTTGGTCCGGGACGTTTCCCCCAACAGATACTTCAACATTCTAATGGAAGCTAATTATTTGCCCAAATTTAAATCTTTATGACATAATTATGTACATATATTCTTGCTCTCCAAGGCTTTCTTAAATTCTGCAGACATGTACTTTAAGTCTTGACATTTTAGCCAGACACATTTTAAATATTTGCATATCTTGTTTGAAGACCACTCTCTTAGTCTGGCCGGCCTTAGTTGATAGCTCGGCGTTAAGCCCAAATGACTAACTCACTGTTTTATGATTTTTTTCTTATCGCGCCAGGCCAGACCGAAAAAAGCCCTCTGATCGTGGACTGGTGTCATGAAACCGACCCCTTCCAGGTCATCACGACCTCTGGGCGTCAGACGCTGATAACCTTCACCTTGCAGCGACCTGATTCCGACTGGCACGTGCTTCGAGTGCGTGCAGCTTCACGGCCGAAACCAGGTCAGCGGAACTGCTTTAGTGTATTTACATTACATCGTAATTAGTAAGTATATATACTGTCATGGTATATTACATTGCTGAGATACAGAGTTCTTGTAACCCCTTTACTGCCCTGACAAGATCATCACGATGCAATTACAGGAGACATAGAACATTATGAGGCATACATCTCCAAGATCAAGAGGCATTCATCTTCCTGAGTCCCGCAATTGCGCGGCTCATGAAGATCTATACCTGTTGATGATATCATTTTTTTTTATCCATGTTCCTGACGGTTGGACTCCTTTGGTTTGAATTAAAAAGAAATCAGAAACATACCGTCGCAACTAAAAATAAGTAAAAATATTAGAGGACATATTTACCAACTAGAATGTGTGCTGGTCTGTGATTTAGCATTTGCAGCCCTTAGCCATAATGTGCAAAATCACAAACCAGCATATATCATAGTGAGGCTGTGATGATGTTTCTTTCCCTTTATTTTTTTCTCCAGCTGGATGCAATGACGCGAACATCGAAACCATTCACGTGAATCCAGAGGCTACTTTCATCGCCTTTCCTTACACTACATCCGTACAGTGAGTTTCCTTACACTACATAACATACAGGGAATTTCCTTACACTACATCCATACTGTGAGGTTTCAGTTAGTTAGTTTGTTATTTGGGTTTAACGCCGAGCAAGCGACTACATACACTACACAAGGTACAGTGATTTCCTTACACTACACTATTACACGTTGTCCTAACAGTGAGTTTCTTTTACACTTCATCCGTGCAATGAGTCTGCCTACACTTTGTCCTTAAATTGATTTTCCGTACACTTTATATGTACTGTGAGTTTCAGTGAGTTTCCTTGCACTATTTACGTACAGTGTGTATCCTAACAATATATCCACACAGTGAGTTTCATTACACTACATCAGTAAAGTGAGTTTTATTACTATACATCCGTGCAGTGAGATTCCATACACTACAACCGTACAGTGACTATCCTAACACTACATCCGTGCAGCGAGTTTCCACACACTACAACCATACAGTGAGTTTCATTACACTACATCCGTACATTGAGTTTCATTACACCACATCCGTACAATGTGTATCCTATCAATACATCCGTACAGTGAATTTCGTTACAATGAATCCATACTGTGAGTTTCCATACACTACATAAAGTAAGTCAGTTTACTTGCGCTACATACACTATTACCGTGAGTGTCCTTACACTTCGTCCTGACAGTGAGTTTCGGTACACTTATCAGTGCAGTGAGTTTGCTTACAATTCGTCCTTACATTGAGTTTTCTTATACTTCATCTTAAAATGAGTTTTCTTGCACTACATGTATACAGTGAGTTTGCTTACACTTTGTCTGTATAGTGAGTGTCATTACTGAACATCAGTGCAATGAGTTTCCATACACGTCATCCGTGCAATACGTTTTAGTACTATGCATCCGCACAGTGAGTTTTCTTACACTACATCCGTACAGTAAGTTTAGTGAGTTTCCTTGCACTACTTGCATACAGTGAGTTTCCTTGCACTACATCCGTACAGTGAGTTTCCTTGCACTGCATCCGCACGGTGAATTTCCTTTCACTGCATCCGTACAGTGAGTTTTCTTTGCTCGACATCGGTACACAAATTCTGTACTCAAAACACAATAACGTCAGCTAATGCTGTGATGTTTACATCACAGCAATAGTTGACCTTATTTGTGTTGTGAGTCCGTCTCCACCTCTACTTGCAGCCAAGTAGGTGAAACACACAGTGGCCAGCCACCTTGGCGGAGACACATGCCTTAATCACCGCAAGTGAATTCTTAGTATACAGAAAAGGTCCCTGAAAAGGTCGAGACTTGACACAAGACATGTTGCTGTGTCCAACAGGGGTAACAGACCATGTCCATTACGACTGTGGGCGGCCGGCAGGACCCAAACTCTGCGTCTGGAGATGGTCAACTCCACAAAGAAAGGAATAGAATGCGGAGACCGGGGAATCGCTTTCTATGATGGTAAGATAAAGGTTTTGTATTTTGCTTATCTTCCCGTGCCGTTTGCGTTTGCCACGAACGACTCCCGACAACGACGAGAACGAAACTACGGAGGATAACCACCTTCAACCAGAAGCATAGACAAACACTCCACACAACTCCAAGAAGCATAGATCCTCATGAGCCCCATTAGACAAACACTCTAATTATCTCCAAGAGGCATAGATCCTCATGAGCCCTCCGGGCTCATGACGATCTATGCCTCTTGGAGATGGTTGGAGTGTTGTCTATGCTTGCTGCAAACTGGTTATCGTTCGTTGATGGCGGTCGTTCGTTGCAAACCAAGCCTCACTTGTACTCCCTAGATAGACCTACTTCGAGTACGGGTAGACGCAACACCTTGAGTACATTGCTACTGAAATGAGTTAGTTAGTTAATTAGTTAGCTGGGTTTAACACCGAGCAAGCGACTAAGGCCATCTCACGTCGGACTGCTGAAATGAGATATGCTCAATATCTCGTTTGAATCAAAGTGTCGTGTACTCCCCAGGCGGGTCCATGTGGGAGTGCTGCCGCAAACGGCGCTATACTAGTGATAATTCAGACATTCTGCTCTCCAGTGTATCTCGTATATCTCCTGCTGCACAAGGCGTAGATCCTCCTGAGCACCCGCACCTGCGTGATGAGTATCAATGCCTCTTGCTGGGTAAGGTATATTTTGTTCTTTGGGTGCGGGGGCTCATGAGTAGCAATGCCTGTTGCTGGAAAAGGTTGTGTATGTTCTTTTCATACACACCTCCTTCTTTGCTGTCTTTGAGCAGAAAAAAACTGATTCACACGCGTGTGATACAGCTTGGCTGTATCACACGTGTGTGATACAACCGTGTTGCATGAACGGCCGAGTGTGCACGGATTGTCTTGTAGAAAGTGTGGTCAACAAAATGGTACGGGCACACTCGATATTGAAACTTGACCTACTTTCAGCTCACGCGCAATGACATTTAACAGTGACGACGTGAACTCTCGCGTCATGTATTGCGCTATTAGGAACATTTGTCTGGCATCCAAAATATTGATGTCACATTATAAATAGACTAAAAGTAAATTACGTCAAGATCTTTGCCAAGACACAATGGCGGCCATGTTGTGACTAGGTGTGTGCCGAAAACCAACTCAAATCGGATTTATGCAAAGAAGAAGGTGAGTAAGAAATAGATTCATACATCTGTGTTCTCACTCTCGTGGTCTCGCTTTTGCTTGTAGGATAAGGTTTTAAAACCAATCGTGTGAGATTCGCAGTATCACCTAAACACCGATGTAAGAATCATTTCTTACACACCTCCTTCTTTGCTGCCTTTGAGCGGAAAAGCTGTATCACACACGGGTGTGATACATCCCTGCTGCCTGAACGGCCTTTTGTGCACAAAAATATCTTGTTCAAAGTCTGGTCAACAAACCGATACGGGCACACGCGATATTGAAATTTGACCTACTTTCAGCTCACGCGCAATGACATCATTTCATAGCGACGACTTGTACTCTGCCGTCATGTATTGCAGTATTACGTCATCAAGTAGGAACGTTTGTCTGGCATCCAAAATATTGACGTCACATTACAAAGTAAATTACGTTAATATCGTTGCCAAGACTCAATGGCGGCTGTGTCGTGACAAGGTCTATGCTGAACGCCAATTCACATCGGATTTATGCAAAAAGGTGAGTAAGAAATAGATTCTTAGATCGGTGTTTAGGTGATACTGAGAATCTCACTCTCGTGGTCTTACAATCTTATCATACTCGCTTTTACTCGTAGAATAAGATTTTAAAACCACTCGAGTGAGATTCTCAGTATCACCTAAACACCTATGTAAGACTAAACATTGTGGCACCTTTGGCCTCAAGAACAACTAGTATGAATTTCCGGACGTTTTGTCATAGCAGACGTTCACTGTATTTTAATGAACGATTTCCGTAAATACTGACGAGCAAAAGAAATGAGATATTTTTTTAATAATTGGAAACACTAAAGTGACGAGCAAAAGAAATGCGACATTTTTGGAATCTTCGGAATCATCGAAGTGACGATAAAAAAGCGACATCTTTGACATCATGGAAACGCTATAGTGTTTTCGATGATTCCAAAAATGTCGCATTTCTTTTACCCCTCAGTATAGGTCAAGAAATGCATTTCTTTTGACCCAAACAGTAGGACTAAAATCCCTGCAATATCGCATGTTTGTTCGGGCTTTTAATCCACTGTTTTCGTCGAAACACGAGCAATTTCGAAATACTCCGGTTTACGAACATCTATTGCAGGCTACAACAGCAAAAGCTCCGTTGAAATCGGCCAGGCTTGCAAGGACACTTTTGTTCACAGCTCGTCTCATCATTTACTTATCTCCCCTGGGAAATCCTATCCAGTTGGCAAGAACGTCATCATAAAGATTAACGCCCTTGGTAAGTGAAATCTGCAGACAGTAACCCCCTTGTTCATGCAGCCATCGGTACTGCTTAGAGTACCGGATGCTGCATGCACAAATAGAACAAGGTAAGGTTATAAAGAATGTATCAATATTAACCCATTCAGCCCTGACGCCCTACAGCAGGAGATAGGTCGACCATGAAAATTCAAGGGTAGT
The DNA here is from genome assembly GCA_036245525.1 of Semisulcospira habei. Classification (NCBI taxonomy): domain Eukaryota; kingdom Metazoa; phylum Mollusca; class Gastropoda; family Semisulcospiridae; genus Semisulcospira; species Semisulcospira habei. Next base: position 50,618,913 of record BTPG01000003.1, on the reverse strand, counting down.
GTCAGATTAGCTTGGCGCCGACAGGCGCCAAGCTAATCTGGCACTGCCATTGAATTTTCATGGTCGATCCATCTCCTGCAACTGGAGCATAGTCATTAGATGACGCGTCCAAAATTTGGGAAATACGGCCGTCGGGCCGAATGAGTTAATGTTAATGTTGCCTAAGCTAACTGCAGGATTTTCAATAACACGTTTGTGTTGCTTGCTGTGTTGAGTGCATTATGATTTTTATGATTGAAACATTGTTATCGATTAAAACATAAACGAAGGAAGGAAGAAAGAAATGAACGAGAGAACGAGCGAATGAATGAATAAAGGAACGCACGAATGAATGAAGAAACGAACGAACGAATGAGTGGATCGATCGATCGATCAATCTATCTATTAGTCAGTCTACAGGAGAAACAGCCACTCTCTTCAAAGCGTTCAGTGCCGTGAAATTTTTAACACCAGTCAGCTGCAAGAGATATAGGTCCTCATGAGCCCCCGAAGTTTCGGGGGCCCATGAGGCTCTGTACCTCTTGCTGACACCACTTTGAATCCATGTTTCTGAGACAGCTAGGGATTTTAGGTGTTGAATCAACGAATATTGCAGAAACATAATCTGCGTCATCTGGTACTGAACGGGCTAGAGTACCATTAAGTACCATAAATTTGAAGACACATTTCAGCACCATTTGTGTTTGTTATGCTTGTCGACACACTTAATGGACTTTAACAGCAGTTTGGACACGCAGCAAAAGTACACGGGTAATCGCACTTATTTATTCTGCGCAGCCGTTAGCGTGTCAATCTATTTTTAGCTGTTTCTCGTATTGAAAGCGTTGCATTTATAGAACGGAGTGGAGTCATTGTCAGGTTACTTAATATAAAGACGACGTGTGCTGAACTGGTTTAGTCCAGTGTCTAAATAAAACATAGCTAGACCTGTGTGCAGCGTTTCGTAACCACCTATTACAGAAGTGTATCTTTGAACAGTTACGGCGGTGTTGGTCCTTTGAAAATCAACCGGTTGATGAATGAAAAATAAGTTCCTTGGTAGATGATTGTTCAATGATTCTTTTCAGATTACCCGTGCAACAACGACACGGAGGAGAGGAAGGCTGATAACGATGCCGTGCAGACCCTGCCCAGTTTACACAACAACAACTCGGCCTATCCCAAGTATGTGATTCTATTTTACTAATGCGTTTCACAAATTACACACTACCTCCTTAGCACATTGGAGATGTCCAGCCATTGTTTAGCGAAAGCCAGTATGTCCATTTTTCATTTTACGAAAGCGAGATTTTCATTGTTTAAACTTAAAATCTCGCTTTTCTCAATGATGGCGATTGCCAAATAACGACAAACGTGCTTCCTTCGGATACGCGGCTTTATGCCTCAGCTCGCAATTAACCCCCTTACTGGCGGAGCATGAGGAACGCTACCCATCTGCAAGAGACATAAATCCTCATGATCCCCCTCAGTCACGGGGGCTCATGAGGATTTCTGCCTCTTGTTAGTCTAGTGTTCTTAGTGCTCAGCTTGGACCCCATTTTATGGCGTTTTCACGTGAATGGCAGTAGGTGTGCAGTAGTTTGAGATGCGAAACCCGCATCCACTGGCAGCCAAGGGTTTAATTCATCCACTCATAAGTCTATTACTATAAGTTTGCAACACGTCGGCCGCACATGTTGTAACATGTTGTAACTTTAGTCAACGCGTAATGTTCGATCGCCCTAGCTTGAAGGTTCCGTAGTGACGTAAAAATAAACCCAAGTACGCAGACTTCAAAGAACAAATATCAGGCCGGCATGATGGGAAGGTTGCGTAGAAATTCCGGACACTATGTCATTGTCTCACGCAAGGTGATGCACTCAGCTTTCAACATGGCGACAAATGCGTTCATTCAATGCTGCTTGATTTTTTTCTGAAAAAAATAAATAACTCAAAGACGAAGAGGAACGACGTGCTACTGGAAAATGGACGGTAACGATTCTTCTGTCTGATAATTATGTGACCAGTATTGAGCAGGATTTTGGTTTGCTTTGTTGCATGTGTGCAGGTGCAGAAAGAAAGAGAAAATCGTAACCTTTCCTGTTGTCATCTGATGCAGCCATTTGCCTTCTCTCTCTCTCTCTCTCTCTCTCTCTCTCTCTCTCTCTCTCTCTCTCCCCTCCCCCCTCCCTGCCCCCCACTCACACACACACACACACACACCACGCAAAATCCAGCACTTTACTACATAAACAATGTTACAACGTAAAAGATTTCTGTGTATCTTGCTCGTGCAGTACTGTTACCAGTGTGCTCTCGACACCTTGTCTTAACATAGAAACTTGGAAAATACCTGTTCAAACGCGCGTCGCCCGCAACACTAGGCGTCGACTTTTCCGATAGGCGTTGCTTACTTATAGACTTATGACCCACCAAATAAGCTTCGAGTGGACCATATTCTGAATTTTCACTTGATAAATTATTCCCCCTCTAGTCATTTAGTCACACCACGCGCCTACTTTACGCGATTCTCAACCAAATAAACATTGAGTGGACACATGTTCGATAACCCACTTCAGGGCCACCACCTGATCCCTGCTGATTGTATGTGTTCCCAGTAACGCTCGATGTTTGTATCTGCTGTCGGCGGAACGCACTATGGACGTGGTGGAGATTGACGTGCAAGGAGCGATGGCGTCATCAAGCGCCGGTGCTTGCGGCGGAGATTTCATCACATTTTACGACGGTACGTGCGTACTGTAAGCGCCACATATTGTGACCTTGACCCGTTCATTGTAAAAAAGAGCTGAACAGTTCCCAACTGCAAGAGGTATAGATCCTGATAAGCCCCCGCAGTTGCGGGGGCTTATGAGGATCTATGCCTCTTGCTGAAACCACACTATAGACACGTTACTTTAACGGCCAGGGGTCTTTGACGTATTTACAGTGGTTTCCAAAACACAGTCTGCAGTCTACTGGCAATGAAGGTGAACTGCTCTCTGAGAGCGATCTCATTATTTTTTCATCATAACTCTCGACTTCACACTGATAATCGGACCTCGTTCTTTTTGTGTAATTGTCAGCTTTGAAAAAAGGGTTCTAACTCGAACGGTTAGTTTACTGTATGGTGCTGAGCAAGTCCTTTTTCACAGCGTTTTTCTTTCATTGTCGTTTTGTTTTCCTTATCAACCATCGTTTTATTGACACTTTGGTACAGGATCGACAGTGTCTGCCCCAGAATTGGGTCGCTGGTGCGGTGTACAGAAACGTGAAAAATTAACGTCGACAGGGCCCAGGATGTTGGCTGTAGTGACGTCAGATGACCACGATAACCTGGGGGAAGGCTTTACTCTACATTACTACTCTGTGCCAGGTACATATAGATAGTGAGAGAAACTCAGGGTTGAATAGATGAAGGACTGGAGGAATGAATGAATGAATGAATGAATGAATGAATATACGAACGAAGAAAGGATGAAAAGAAAGAATGAAAAAAGACAAGAATGAAGGGAGGAAGACGGGTAGAAATGAATGAATGAATGAATGAATGAATGAATGAATGAATGAATGAATGAATGAATGAATGAATGAATGAATGAATGAACGAGTTGGTGAAGAAAGGGTGGAAGGAAGGAACGAATTAAAAACTAGGGAAAATGTGAATGAAAGAAGGAAGCAAGAACGGAGAAAGAAAGGAAACACTGTTCGAGTTTAAGTAATGAGCGACTAATTAACTAACTGACTAACACTGAAGAACTTGCTAGCTGACTGGCTGACTGGCTGACAAAATGACGGACATACTGACTGGATGAATGAACGAACAAACGAATGATAAACTGATCGTTTTATTTGAAATTTCAGCCAATAGCAAGTGTGCCCATCAGACAAATCGAACGGTCAACAACACTGTTCAAAGGCTGACGTCACCAAACTACCCATTTTACTATCCCATGTAAGCTCCTTTTTTCTTCTTGTTTTGTCTGTTGTGCTTGTGCTGTGCCTTCTTAGCATTTTAATTCCCACCAACGAAATATAGTGTCATGCAAAATTAAGGTCTTTATTGTCAGTGGACGAAGATTTTTTATTTTACTTTTAAGTCGTAAATTCATAATTAAAGATCTTCACCTTTCAAGGGAACATAGACACAGCAAGTGGTACAGATCAAAATGAGCCCCCGCAACTGAGGGGGCTCATTAAGATCTTTACCTCTTGCATTTGGGTCGTGTTCAGTTTTTCTCGGCATTGAACCAGTTAATATATTATTCTGATTGGATGATAACTTTTCGCTAACGCCAGTTGCGGTTGGCTGCTGTTTTCAGTAACACCTACTGTGAGTGGCTGTTGACGGCGCCTGAGGGTCACGTGATCAATATCAACGTCCTCAAGTCTGATATGGAAGGAGACTGCTCCGACATGGTTCGTGTGTACGACGGTGAGTATAACCTTTGCCGTGCGCATGCCAAAGGGAATAATTTAACCTCCTCGAAACACTTTAACTTATTCGAAACGTGCTGCATCCGGATACGTGGCTGTTTGCCGCGTTTCCGGATACGACACGTCTCGAATGTGTTAAAACCGGGTCA
>BTPG01000003.1:50575043-50611351 GCA_036245525.1 Semisulcospira habei | reverse complement strand
GTTTCTTCAAAAACATTACCGATGCCATTACTCCAATGGAACAACATATAGCTTGCGTAATTTTAGCCCAAAAGACTTACGATGTGTACCTTTAGAGCCAGGGGAGGCCACCAGGGGTGCCGTGACCTGGTACCCGGATAGCCTTCCTTCCCACCCCACGTGGGTAACTGCCAGCGCAGCCAAGCCAAACCAGTTCTTTCCTTTAGCTTGCAGCGTATAGACGTGTTCGCTTAGCCCTCTGCTGTAATATCTACGGCTGTGTATGGTTCAGGCTGTACTTGATATTTTCAGCAGTGGTCTTCGTTCCCGGCCTGTGCTTTCGCCTTGCCTTGGAACTTTCCCTGCCCTTGTGTGTTCCTACGGCTGTGTATGGTTCAAGAAGTACTTGGACTTTCGACAGTGGACTTCGTTCCCGGCCTGTGCTTCGCCTGGCCTTGGAACTTTTCTGCCCTTGTGTGTACCTTCGGCTGTGTTGGTTCAAGAAGTACGTCTCTGTTGCTATATCGTTGCTTGTTGTTAAGAAAGCGATATTACTTGGCACAGGATAGTGGGGAAAGGTGAGGAGTGGTGCGCGGTTTTCGTCTAAGAAACGTGGCCTTCTGCTATGACCAGTCGCTTCGTTGTTTCACTCTATGTTGCAGTGGTCAAGTCCGCACCTGCACACGATGTGGCGACTTCCAGTGGCCGAGTGACAAGCATGCGGTCTGCCTCCCCTGCGCTGGTTGTGCTTCGGGCCACACCTGTGATGTCTGCGCTGTCTGGGTGGAGGCCATTGGGAAAGCCCAGCTGCGGAGCCTTTTGGCGTGACAGAATCGCCGCCCGCCCGCAGAAACAAGCATGCTTCGGCCCCAGATCCAGCAGAAACGCACCTAGGCTGCCGTTGGGGGACGGCATACAAAGGCTCCCCCCTTGCGCACCCACTCTCTCGAGTCAGGTCCGCAGCGAGTCCGCTCGCCCCGCTCTGCGGAAAACAAACCCCAGCTCTCTACATTGGGGGGCGCCTTTCTCCCCCCTTGCGCACCAGCTCGCTCGAGCCAGGTCCGCAGTGAGCTAGCTCGCCCCACCTTGCGGAACCCAAGCCTCACAAGACCACCGACAGAACTGGACACCGCTTCTCCCCGATGCCGGACCCTCGGCTTCTGCGTACGACCCTTGACATGCAGCCCCGGGTTCGCGACCGCCTGGACTCAGCTCCTCGGCCCTCGCCCGCGTACGCCCCTTGGACTTCGGCGTCCTACACCGGACCTGCAGCCCTGCGTCTTCGGTCCTCGCCTCCCGCCGCAAGCACTCTTCATTCTCTGCTCGCTCCTCGTGCCCGGCTTCACTCGCCGCTTCAGCTTCGTGGACGTCTCGCCCTCCTCGTCGGTCTTCCCCTCGGGCTTCGCTGGTTTCCTCTTCCACTCGCCGCCCTTCCTGGTCGGTGTCCTCCTGGGTCGTCCGTGCTGTTCGTCATTCCCAGCTTATCTTCCCCCCACTCCCTCCCCGGCACCCTTTCCCCGCCTTCCCCGCTCCCCTCCCCTTCGCGCCGTCGTCCACGTGCTCACCGCCCTCCTTCGCGCAGACACTCCACTCGTCGGTCTCGGCGCCCCCTTCTCAGCCGCTCGCCCTGGTCTTGCACCATCTGGCGGCGGCTCCCGTCTCTCCAGCTCCTGGTGCGTCGGCCTCCTGTGCCGCCCGTCGATGTGGATAAAAGCCCTCAGCATCGCTCCGGAGGATTCCGCCTCGGCTCCCTCCTTCCGTTCGACCTCCGCGCACACTCTTCTCGCCCTTGACCCTACGTCTAGGACGACCAGGGCGGAGACCCTTCCCTCGCTCGTCGGGCCGCGCTTCTGCTGTCGCGTGTCTTCCCCAAGCCAGGACGCCTGTCCCCGTCGCCCGCTTGGACGCTGTTCTCCCTCCTAGAGGTTTCGTCCCTGCCACGCCCCGAGGTTCACGGGTTCGTGTCGCCTTCGCCGCTCCTGCTGCAGGGTTCAGGCTCCGACGCGGTTCGCTTCTTCACCGTCGTTTGCTGGCCAGCGGATTTGGACTTCACCTTTCAGCACAGCTGGTATGCCAGACACTCACAGGCCTTGCTGCTGCCCTCCCCGCAGTGGATCCTGCCGCTCAGCAGCAGCTGGTGGACTTCGTGCCTCCCGCCGTTGCATCCCCCCCCCGGCCTGGGACGGACGGCGATCCTCATCCACAACGCTCTTGCCTGTGCTGGATTCCTCAACTTGGCCAAGCAAGCGCTCATCTACCTTCTGGAGCTGGCACTTCTCCTCCTCGCTCTGGATGTGGGGAAGAAGTACCGCCTTCCGAGCGGAGTGTCAATGCTTGTCCTCGCTTCGCCGCTGCCGCGCTCTGCGGCCTGCTCGCCGGAATGCTGTGCTCGCCGTCTACCCCTACCTCCCGCAGGACCTACGGAGACAGCTGCGAAAGGCTCTGCTCGGCGATCCCTCCTCTTCGGTCCAGGACCTGGCAGTCGGTGACAGGCGCCATGAGGAGCTTTGCCTTGTCTGCCCTCCCGGCGTCGCCGCCTTCCCCTGTACGTCCCCGCCGCCCGCCGCGCCCGCCCACCCCCCGCCCCCGTCTCCTCCCCCGCCTGGCCTTGGCCGGCCACAGGTGGCGTCCGATCATCGACCTTCAGCCTTCCTTCCCTTGGGGGCTGCCTGAGCCCTTCGAGCCGTGGTTCTTCCCATGGGCTTCGCTGTCAGCCTGGATCTAGCAGATGCCTACGTTCACGTCCCCGTGCATCCGGCTTTGCTTCGACGGCATCGTTTCCGTTTCCGCGCCTTCCCCCTCGCCCACAACCCCAGCCCTGGGTGTTCGCCTGTCTCTTGGACGGTGGCTTCGCCACGGTCAGGCGGGCTTCGTCGAGCCCCTCCTCGAGCTACGTCAGCGATCTGCTCCGGCGCCACCGGTCGGCACCCTCCCGGGAGCAGCAACAAGACGCCCTGCTGGCCTCATCGACAGCCACGGCTTCATAGTCAGCTTCGGCAAGTCGGATCTCGCCCCGTCCCGCCGCTTCGCGCACCGTGGTATGGAGTTCCTTACGGACCTCATCTGGTGTGACTCCCGGACCCGAGATTCCAGAGGTTGGCAAACCTGGCTCGTCTTGGTGCACAGGAGGAGACGGTCCCCGCCAGAGTCTGGTTGCAGCTCTTAGGCCTGATGTGCGCGGCTGCGGATCAACTTCCCTTGGTCGGCTCTACTCGCGCCCGCTTCAACTTCATCTTTTCCTTCCTGGCACCCTCGACTGGAGACATAGAGGCTCCCCGTTCCGGTTCCTCCCTTGCTCTTTCCACTCTTCCCCCGCTGGGCAGACTCTGCCTGGCTTACGTCTGGAGTCCCTCTCCTTCGCCTCCCAGTTGTCCCTTGCGTCGACGCCAGCTGCTCTGGCTGGGGTGCACACCTGCTGCTGACGTGCCACGGCTTCCGGCAGCTGGCCACTGGTCCTTGCGGTCGAGCTTTTCAACTGGTTGGAGTTACAGGCGATACGGCAAGCTCTCCTCGCTTGGGAACCGACTCTCGGACATCAGGACCTGATCGTCCTTCCTATGACTCAGCTGTCGTGTCCTACATACAGAAGCAGGACGGGACCCGCTCCCATTCCTCTGCTTTTTTTTTCCAGCGCCTCCGTGGGTGTGAGGATCGCCGCAAGATACTTCCCCGGCCACCTGTATGTCCTCGCGGACTCCCTCTCCCAGCTTCTCCACACCGAGTGGGCGCTTCACCCGGACTTCTTCCGGATGATCTGCGCCACATATCGTTCTTCGCGACAGGGTGGTACCGCCAACTCCCCCTCATCTCGCCCATCCCGGACCCCCTAGCCTGGGCAGTCGATGCGCTCCCCCTTCCCTGGGACGGCCCCTGCTTCCGCTTACCCTCACTCAGTCCTTGTCCCCAGGGTGCTTCTCTAGCGCAAGGGATGCAACGTGATCCTGTGGCTGGTGGCGCCGTTCTGGTGGACCATGGGCGCCAAGCTATTCTGGCATCATCCTTGAACTATCATGGTCGATCTGTGTCCTGCACTGCAATGCAGTCTTCAGAGAACAACGGCAAAATTTGGAGATTCGGTGTTGGGATAGAATGAGTTAAAATGTGCTGCAGAACTAGGTCATACTGATATGAGGAAAGGCTAAAAGACATCAATGGTGCAACCAAACTTTATTTGTGGGTTGTAGCAAGGGGAAATGTTGGATGCCTGCCTGGGGAAAGGCGTGTTGTCACAGTAAAGCACTAGTGTTGGAGGGGGGGGGGGGGATATGCATTGTCAGTATTTATTTATTTTTGGCTCACGTGCGAAGCAAAAGTGAGTCAATGTTTTGGGCCAGTGGTCGTCCATCCATCGTCCGTGGTAAACTTTAACGTTGGCATTTTCTCGGAGATTATTCAAGCCACATTCTTCAAACTTGGCCCAAGGATACTTTGTGGTAAGACCTTTCTAAACATACTAATTTCAAGTGACCTCTCACAAAGGTCAGAGTCACAGGATATCAGGAAATAGGTCAAAAATAGCTATATTTTGACATAATTTATTTTTTTCTCAAATACTGCTTACAACTTTACACCCAAACTTGGTACAAAGATACCTGATGGTAAGACCTTTCTATACGTACTAATTTGGTTGATCCCTCGGAAAGGTCAAGGGTCACAAGCGCTCAGGAAATAGGTGAAAAATAGCCATATTTTGACAACAGATGTTTTTTTCTCAAATGCTATTCACAACTTCAAACCCAAACTTGGTACAGAGATACCTGGAGGTAAGACCTATCTATGCATACTAATTTGGATGACCCCTGAGAAAGGTCAAGGGTCACAAGGGCTCAGGAAATACGTCCGAAATAGCCATATTTTGACAAAAGATGTTTTTTCTCAAATACTATTCACAACTTTTAACCCAAACTTGCTACAGAGATACCTGATGGAAAGACCTTTCTATGCACACTAATTTGGTTGATCCCTTGGAAAGGTCAAGGGTCACGAGAGCTCAGGAAATAGGTCTAAATTAACCATATTTTGACAAAAGATGTTTGTTTTTTCAAAATACATTACCGATGGCATTACTATCTGGGAATACACTCTATTGCCTATAGATTTCAGCAAAATTGTGTGTAGCACACAACTGGGGAGGAGACACCGGGGATCCAAGCACTATGACCCCGGGTGGCCTCCCCTTACTACCCTATCCCGGCGAGCACAGGGCGACCTCGTCAGTTTCACTCATAGCTCGACCGGGGACGGTCGAGTTTTTGCCTTTCTCCGTTCTACGGGTTTCAGTGGTTTTTGACTGTGGGCTTGAATTGGAGTCTTCGATTCAGCCCTGGACTCACTACATTCGTGGTTTTTCCTTTCACAATTGGACTCATTGTCAGACCTGTGCGCCGACCGGTTTTACCGGCTCTGACTTGTGAGTTCACCCATGGCTTGGCCTTGGGGTTCGACGACGCACGTGACTTGTGCCCGGCTGGTTTGTGCAAGGTGGACTTTCTTCGCCGGCGTAGTTGGTTTAGGGCCTTATGGCTTCTTCTGTGTCGAAGACTTGCCGCCGTGCGGGGACTTCCAGTGGCCGGTTGATGCACTCGACTCTTGCTTGCCGTGTTCGGGCTGTGCTTCGGACGGAACGTGTGATGGTGGCGCCGCTTGGACGGAAGACCGGTGTTCGCGCAGGTGGGACTTCTTCAGGCGTGACCGGTCCCCTCGCCCGCTTCGGTCTCCACGGGATCCTCCACGGGTGGACGTACTTCCCTCGGCGCATCGGGCTTTCCGCCCCACAGGTAAGTCCCCTTCTTGTACCGTTACCTCGCAGGTTCTCCCTCCCCTCTCCGAGTCTTCGGAGCAGGGTAGGCGAGTTTCGGAGTCACGCTCCCCACGCTCTGCTTCGTTAGCGCGTGGCTTGAGCCCATTTTGGTTCCCACCCCCCGCTCTGCTTCGGGCGAGCGGTCTGGGAGAGATGAGCGTTCGTCGGCCACCCCCGGCTCTAGGTCTCCGGAGCGGGGACGGGTGACGGAACGCAAGCATAAGAAAGAGAGTAAACGTGATAAGAAATGCTCTCGCTCACGCACCGAGGCTTCGGAACGTGACTCGAGACCGTTAGTAATGCTGCCTCCCCGCTCTGTATTTTCCGAACGGGCAAGGCATGCTTCGCTTTCTTCCCCCCCCCGCCCGCCCCGTCTCGCCTGGGCGGGCCCGGGGTGTGGTTGACTCTCGCCCCCCACGCTCCGAGGAGTCGGAGCGGGGGTCGCGTGCACATAATGGTCCCCTCCCCGCTTCGCTTCGCCTGAGCGGGCTTGGCGTGACCGTAGACTGTCCCCCCCCCCCGTCTCGTATCGACCGGACGGGCCCGGTGTGACTTGGACCCTCGCCCCCCCCCCCCCCCCCCCCTCGCTCCGAGGCTTCGGAGCTGGGGCAGCGGGCTCATAAATCGTCCCCTCCCCGCTCCGCCTTTCCTGAGCGGGCTTGGCGTAACCCTAGACTGTCCCCCCCCCGCCTCGTATCGACCAGGCGGGCCCGGTGTGACATCGCGCGTCCTCCACGGTCCGACACATCGGACGGGGGGCCGCGTGCCCGGTATTTGTCCCCTCCCCGCTCCGCCTTTCCTGAGCGGGCTAGGGGAGACTATTGGCGGTCCCCCCCCCCCCCCCCCTCGCACCGGTTCTCCCGGGCGGGCCAGGGGTGACCAGGCCACTTCCTCGGTATTCCGATCGCGGTTTGTCGCTCACGTCGGCTGCCGCGTGCGGATCCCGACTTCGAGGTGGACCGTCGCTTTGCCACGGTCCCTCCGTCGCCGCGGCGCGCCTCTTTGCGTGCGTCGCGGGCGGCTGCGTCTACCTCGCGCGCGGCGGTGCGGCACTCTCGTAGCCGCTCGCCCCTTTCGTCTTTGCCGCGAGAAGATCAGTTTGGAACGGACGTCCTCAGCCTTCATCCGTCGGACTCGGCCTCGGCGATCTTCTTGCAGGACTCGGCGGCGGGTTCTCCTTCCCGCCTTTTTCCGCTGTCGCGTCGGCCTCCGCCTCGTCAGACGTTGCCGGCCCTTCGCTCGGATCACGGTCGGTCCACGCTATGGGTGAGGCTTCAAGGCTTATCGCCAAGTCCCTACCGCCCGACGTCTGTCCGCCTTCGCCTCCTCCGAAGAGACAGGCTTCGGCCATGGTCGACGCGCAGAGGCAAGTCCAGCGCCGCAAGTCCCTCCCGCAAGCCGGCTTCCGGGACCTCACCGATGCTTCTCCGCCCAGCTGCGTAACGACGCTTTCGGCGACACGGGATACTTTACCGCCGCTCGATCGCCGGTGGGAATCAACTTAAGCTTCCGCCAGGCCTAGTACGCTGGACACTCCCAAGCCTTCGCCTTACCTTTTCCAGCGGTGGATGTGGCGGCCTTACTACAGGCGGGCGGCCGCAGGCTCGTCCAGAACTCGTGGCCTCGGCCTCTCGACAGGATCGCCTCCTTAGCGCGGAACTCGCTGGCGTGCTCGGGTTTGGAACTGGCTACCCAGGCAGCACTGCAGTGCCTACAGGATACGTGGGACCTGGAGGCTCAGTCCCCGCTTCGTGACGTGCAGTCCATCCTGATAGCGGCCAACCGGTCCGCCTACCATTCTTCCGCCACCGCCAGGGCAGCGGCAGCCAAATGCGACCTCTGGAGGAGGGATACCCTTTTGCGCCTCTGCTCGGACCTTCCCTTGTCAGTGAAGACCCAGCTCCGTCACGCCCCCTTAGGGGGTCCTCAGCTGTTCGGCGACACTTGGCACACCTTTAAGGAATCTTCCAAGGACTTGTGGCCCAAGCCTGCATCTAACCCAGCCTCGACCCGCTTTCGCGCCCCCCGCACGGCGGGGGTCGTGCCCAGCGGTCTTTCAGGCCCTCCTTCTCTACAGTCGGATCTTCACGAGGTCGGGCCCGTCCATTCCAGGCTACTCAGGCCGGCCCCGCCCCTCGCCCTTGGCCCCGCGGTGCCCGTAGATCGGGCCGCGGTCGGGCTCTTTGACTCGCCCCCGCCTCCGCCCCCGCCTCATTAATCGGGCCTCCCGTCGGCGGGCGGCTGTCGCTCTTCAGCGATCTTGGAGATCGCTGTTCCCGGACGACCCCTGGATTCTTTCCACCGTTACCGCAGGCCTGCAACTTTCGTTCCTGTCGCCTCCGCCTCTTCGCTGAGCACCCATGTGGACCCAGAAACCGCTCGACGGCACACAGGCGGACGCTCTGCGTGGGGAAGTGGCGACCCTCCTCACCAAAGCGGCGACAGAGGTGGTTTTGCGGCAGGACTCTCCGGCGTTCTACAGCCGACTCTTCTAGCTCCCAAACCAGGCGGCAAGTGGCGTCCAGTTATCGACTTATCAGCTTGGCCTCGATTGGCCTCGATTCAGGATGCTTGGCCCCTCGATTCAGGATGGAGACGGCCAGGACACTCCGTGCGGCCCTCCGGCCGATGGACTTTGCGATCAGCCTCGATCTGTCAGACGCCTATCTGCACGTCCCGATTCATCCGTCGTTTCGCCGGTACCTTCGGTTTGACTTGGGGGGATCGTCTACCAGTTCTGCGCCCTTCCTTTCGGCCTCAACATCAGTCCGTGGGTGTTTACAAGACTGCTCGACGCCGTGATAGCCAATTTCCGTCAGCGCTCCTTGAGCCCGGCCTCCAATTACTTGGACGACCTTCTACTGCGCAACTTGGTCTCCGCAGCCCTCCAGACGGACAGGGATGCCCTGCTTTCCCTTCTGCGTCGTCTAGGTTTCCTACTCATTGGGGAAATCCGTTCTTCTCCCTCTCGACGGTTTCTACATCGGGGGATGGAATTCCTGACCGACCTCAACCTTGCCCGCCTGCCTCTGGCCAGGCGACAGAAGATAGTCGACTTAGCGACTTCGATGGGGATGGGATCCTCCTTCACCGCCAGGGTCTGGCTTCAACTCCTGGGCCTCCTCAGGGCGGCTGCGGACCTGCTTCCCTTGGGCAGACTTTATGCTCGGCCTCTCCAGCTACGTCTCCTTCTTCACTGGCGACCCTCGGGCGCTCTGTTGGATCTAGTACCTGTCACGCCTCGGGCTCGTCCTCACCTCGAGAGGTGGGCGGACCTCGCTTGGCTGGCTTCGGGGGTGCCCTACACTCCCCGCCGCCTCGGTGGTCTCTCTGTACAGAGGCGAGCCAGGCCGGCTGGGGCGCGCACCTGTTACCGGATTTCTCTCGGCCTCGGGCGTTGGCTTCGGGAGCTGTTCGGGAATCACGTCAACTGGCTGGAGCTAAAGGCAGTTGGATTGGCATTCGACGTTGGCAGGAGACCTTGGCCAATCAGGACGTCCTCGTGCTCTCCGACAACTCGACGGTGGTGGCTTACATACAGAATCAGGGTGGCACTCACTCGCCCTCCCTTTGCATTCTTCGGTGCCACCTTCGCCTCTGGTGCAGGGATCGAGGCATTGCCCTACGAGCCCGCCACATCCCTGGCCACCTCAACGTGAAGGCGGACGCCCTGTCTCGTCGCGGACAGTTGCTCCACACGGAGCGGTCCCTACGCCCGGATATTTTTCGCCTGCTCTGCTCTCACTGGGAAACGCCGCTAGTGGATCTGTTTGCCACCAGGTGAAGCAGCCAGCTCCCGGTCTACGTCTCGCCAGTCCTGGATCCACTCGCTTGGGCAGTGGACGCGCTCCCCATTCCTTGGGTCGGCCGGATTGCTTACGCCTACCCCCCGGCAGTCCTCGTTCCGAAGGTACTGCGGAAGCTTCTGGGATGCTCGGCGGTCCTCCTGCTGGTGGCCCCCTTCAACTGGACCAAGAGCTGGACCACGGACCTCCTCGCGCTTGCGACGGACCCTCCTCTGGAGCTTCCTACCCCTTCCACGATGCTCAAGCAGCCCCGTCAGCGGCTTTCCATCCGTGCCCCGTACGCCTCCGCCTACACGCTTGGAGGTTGTCCGGCACGCCCGCGCCGCTAGAGGTTCTCGGATGCAGCAGTGGCGGCAATTGCAGCAGCCCGCAGACTCTCTACAAGGAAGGTGTACGAAGGCACGTGGAGGGTCTTTCAGACCTGGTGCACCTCCCATGGGCACCCTCCCACTAACCTAGCCTCCCACCAACTGGCGGAGTTCTTCCTGTGGCTCTTCGACGACCGGGGCTTAGCCCCGGTCGCCATCAAGGGCTACCGCGCTACGTTCGCGGACATCTACCGTCACCGGTGTCTTCCGGACCCAGGCGCCTGCAAGGATCTGTCGAATTTCTGGCTCACTTTGAACTCCGACGTCCGGTTTCACGTTCCCTAGTACCCCGGTGGGATCTTGCCTGGGTACTGACGTGGTTGAATACGGACCGGTTGAGCCCCTCCCCTTGGCTCGGTTCTCCGACTTGACCCGGAAAACCTGTTTCCTTCTGGCTCTCGTTACAGCGTCCCGAGTCAGCGAGCTTCATGCGCTCTCGATGCTCCCAGCCTGTTTGCGGTTCGTTCCGACGGCTCTGCGCAGAGGCTCTCCGATCCGTCCTTCCTGGCCAAGAACCGCCGCCCGCGGCGGCTCCTCAGGTGCTAACGATACGGCCCCTCTGTGGAGCGGACCTCTCCCCTGGATCGCGGCAACAGGACCCAGTGCGGGCGCTAAAGATTTCCCTGCGCCGCTCTCAGCCGCAGCGCCGGGGGCGCTCGCGCCTCTTCTTACCTTGTCCGCGGGCAGACGCCACATCCCGGCCCAGATCGTGTCATCCTGGCTGCGGTGGGTGATTAGGTCAGACTACCTAGACCTCTCCCCACGCGGCGCTGAGCCTTTACATATCCGGGCGCATGAAGTGAGAGCAGTAGCCACCAGTCTAGCCCTGGACCGCAACTGCTCGGTCAAAGATATTTTGGCAGCGGGTGGCTGGCGCTCAGACTCCACTTTCGCACGCTTCTACCTTAAGAGACCTATCCGGCTGACGTGACTCCCTGGCACGGGTGGGCGACATCTCCGCGGCCCAGCACTCCCTCCGAGCGCTGCTGGCGTCTTAGGCACATCATAGCTGAAATCGTCGGGAGTTCTCTCTCGAGGGGGCCGGCGGAGTGGTTGGGTTGTGGTTAGATACGGCACCCTCCGCCTGTTCGCCATTCTCCCAGATAGTAATGCCATCGGTAATGTATTTTGAAAAAACAAATGAATTTTTTTTCTAAAATGTATTTTTTTGAAAAATACTTACCGATGGCATTACTCGAATGGCCCTCCCGCCTGCCCCGCTTGCCTCTTGTGGCTATGTGTGAAACTGACGAGGTCGCCCTGTGCTCGCCGGGATAGGGTAGTAAGGGGAGGCCACCCGGGGTCATAGTGCTTGGATCCCCAGTGTCTCCTCCCCAGTTGTGTGCTACACACAATTTTGCTGAAATCTATAGGCAATAGAGTGTATTCCCAGATAGTAATGCCATCGGTAAGTATTTTTCAAAAAAATACATTTTAGAAAAAAAATTCATTTTTTCTCAAATACCAGATCCTGCACCACCGACCTCCTGAACCTTGCCACGGGCCCTTCACTGCAGCTTTTCTCCCCTCGCACGATGCTTGTGTTGTACCCATCTTTTCTAAGCGTGTTTCTTTCTCCATTGGGTACTTCTTTTCTCCCCTCGCATGATGCTCAAGCTACCGCGCCACGCGCTCTACCATCCGTGCTCTGAGGGACTCCTGCTACACGCTTGGAGATTGGGCGGCAAGCCCTCGCCGCTAGAGTTTCTCGAGTGAGGCAGTGGCAGCTATCGCTTCAGGCCGCGGACCCTCGACCCTGCGTGTCTACGAGGGAGAGTGGAGAGTACTGGGAACCTGGTGCGACCTCCGTCGCCTCTCCCCTACCGATCTGACTTCCTTACTACTGGCAGAGTTCTTCCTCTGGCTCTTCACCGAACAGCACTTGGCACCGATCACCTTCAAGGGCTACCTCGCTATGATCGCCGACGCTTACCGGCACCTGGGCCGAGCGGACCCCGGCAAGTGTAAGGACCTCGCTGACCTTATGGCCCGCTTCGGCATACAGCGACCTGCCCTCCGCTCCCTGATCCCACGCTGGGACTTACCCTGGGTACTCTCCTGGCTGAACGCTAGCGTTTCGAGCCGCTTCCCCTAGCAAGCCTGGCCGACGCTACACGAAGACTTGCTTCTGCTCGCCGTAGCCACAGCCTCCAGAGTGAGTGAGCTGCCTGCGCTCTCCGCGTGCCCGCCTGCTTGTAGTGCAGGTCGGATGGCTCCGTGCAGCTACTAAAGGACCCGGCCTTCTTGGCCAAGAACCAGTCCCCGTTGGCAGCCCCCCGGGGGATCACTGTATGATCGCTGAAGCCGATCGACCCCAACAAGGAAGTCAGACAACAGGACCCGGTGAGAGCCTTAGGCGTGTACCTACGCCGAACCACGCCGCTCCGCCAGGGACGCATCCGCCTCTTTCTCTCTCTGTCCCCAGGTAGACAAGACATCTCAGCCCAGACAATCTCTTCCTGGCTAAGATGGGTGATACGCTTCGCCTACCAGGACCTCTGCCCTGACGCTGCCAAGCGACTACACTGCCGGGCCCACGAGGTCAGAGCCACGGCTGCTAGCGCCGCACCCGACCGCAACTGCACTGTCCGAGACAGTCTGGCTGCCGTAGGCTGGCGGACCGAGTCGACCTTCACCCGGTTCTACCTCCGTAACCTGGTTGGCCAGCGAGACAACCTGGCCCTGGTGGGGGACATTGAGGCGGCGCAACACTCCCTCCCGGCACCTTTGGTGCCGTTGGTAATCCTTTAGCTAAAATTACCGGGAGCTTGCGCCGGGGAGGACGGGGCTTGCTAGCTCAGTCAGTCACTGGGTTACGCGGCACCCTCCTCCTCTTCGCTATTCTCCATTGTAGTAATGGCATCGGTAATGTTTTTGAAGAAACAAATTAATTTTTCTCTAAAATGTATTTTTTCGAAAAATACTTACCGATGCCATTACTCGGATGGCCCTCTCACCTGCCCCGCTCGCCGCTAGCCACCTAAACGAAAGAACTGGTTTGGCTTGGCTGCGCTGGCAGTTACCCACGTGGGGTGGGAAGGGAGGCTACCGAGGTACCAGGTCACGGCACCCCTGGTGGCCTCCCCTGGCTCTAAAGGTACACATCGTAAGTTTTGGGGCTAAAATTACGCAAGCTATAGGTTGTTCCTTTGGAGTAATGGCATCGGTAAGTATTTTTCGAAAAAATACATTTTAGAGAAAAATTAATTTTTTTGTAATGTTAGACAGTTGCTGTGTCACACATCACATACAACAACATTAAAACTCGAGAGGCACATATTATGATTCCCCCTGCAGCTGCAGGGGGGCTCATGATGATCTCTGCCTCTTGTTGCTTTCATTTATAACCATGCACCTTAGGCAAAGAGGGTTATCCAGCATTCAATTTGCTATGGTGTTAGAAAGAAAACTTCTAGTGACGGTTTTATGTTATGATGTGAAAATTTTGCTCATAATCATTGTGTTCGCTGCAGCATGTACCATTCTCCTATCAGTTGTATCAGCTCAGATGAATACTGAATGTCAAATGAAATGTGGGATTTAAATGAGGCCACTGCTTGCCAGCAAGAGGCACGAATTCTCATGAGCCCCTGCAGACGCAGGGTCTCATGAGAATTCATGCCTCTTGCGGACGGAGCAGGCTGGATTAACTCTTTCGAGATGTGCCACATCCGGATTCGCGGCATAAAGCCGCAAATGCGGATGCGAAACGTCTCCAGAGAGTTAGCTTTCTTGTCCATGTATTCACTGGTACTGAGAGCAGTACTGGTGGATGCAAGCACAAGGGGGTTAATCGGTGCCATCTTACAGGTGTCGCTGTCAAGTGTGGTGTGCCAGCTGTGTGTGAAGCTCCCAGCAGATGTCAAGTCATCACTGCATCTGTCAGACCTGCTGTCTCACGTGGCTTTACACCTGCAGCAGACTAGCCACAGATGTCAGTTTAGTCAGTCACAGGTGGGTTATGTTTCCCTGACGTTTTAGATTGTCAATAAATGCCCGTTCCTAGTTAGCCCAAAGCCCTGACAAATACAAAATATGTATGCATAAACAATTTGCTTATAGTTCTATGAAGGCTACATTACAGATTAGGCGATAGATCAACCATTTTAGCTCAAGGGTGGTGCTGGAACATCGTGGCTTCTTAGACGCCAAGCTTTTCTGGCACCACCTTAAACTATCACGCTAGAACTGTGATGTAGTCTGCAGATTGCAACTTTAGGAATTACAACCATATGGGCTTAATGTGCAGTAATATTATTAGACAGTTATTGAACAAGTACCAGTTTGCAAAATGCCTGATGTGAACACTGTCTCATACTTTTAGTTGATGGATTTGTTTTCTGTTGTTTGTGAAGTCTTGATATTTTACTTATTGACCTAAAATTGGATCACTACTGGAATGCTTGAAAGAAAAAATTCCAAACAAAGATGAAACATGCATAGAAAGGACAAGTACAGCACACAGTTGTGTTCTACTTGTCTTTTCTAAGCATGTTTCTTTCTTTGCCGAGAATTTCCTGGCATTTTACATACTTAGCAGTCACCTGTTTGGTCTGGATTCTGGCATACTTTAACTCATTCAGCCTTACAGCCGTATTTCCCAAATTTTGGAGGCGTCATCTAATGACTATGCACCAGTTGCAGGAGATGGATCGACCATGATAATTCAAGGGCAGTGCCAGATTAGCTTGGCACCGACAATTATTATCATGGTCGACCCATCTCCTGCTGTAGTGCGTCAGAGCTTTGAGTATCTGTATTGTGATAAGATTGCTTCAGATGATGAGAAATATGGCAGTAAAGAAGTTAGCTGGCCAGCAGTATGCTCTTGCAGGGTTAATTACACTTCCTGTTTTCTTTCAGATACTTAACACTGTGGTTGACAAGCTTCTATTGCCTGTGATACACCTGGTGTATGAAACACAGACACAGTCAGAAACGGTCAAACTCAGAGATGCAGCGCTAAACCTGCAGGATTTTGTGCTGAAAACTGTGTTTCATGAGTGAGTATACGTTTTTTTGTTTTTTTTGTTTTGTTTTTGCCTACAGCCCCAAGACTGAATTTACCGATTCAGCCCCGGGTCCCTCAAGCAGGAGATAGATTGACCATGATAATTCAAGGGTAGTGCCAGATTAGCTTGGCACCTAAAGGCGCCAAGCTAATCTGGCACTACCCTTGAATTATCATGGTCAGTCCATGGTCAATCCATCTCCTGCAACTGGTACATAGTTATTAGGCAATACCTCCAAATTTGAGAAATGAGACCTTGGGGCTAAAAGGGTTAGTATTTTACTTCTGTTTGGGAAAGAATTAGGCCCAACTGTATGTCTAGATTGGAAGAGAAGCCACAACGATCCTTTCAGCACCCTTTGGCGATGGTGGCCCTTGTACCTGCATTTGTCTCTGTGTAGTTTTACAGTTGGATAGTGTATACTGATGCTTGTGTGTCTTTTCATACTATTGCTCTGTTTCAGAGGCCAGCACAAGCCATTCAAGGCATATCTGGACTCCGTTACCAAACAGGCGCTGAGTCAGCCATCAGAGAACGAAGTTAAGAATGCTGGTGACCAGTCAGCGACAAGTCCGGCAAAACAGCCTGAGTCTTCGCAGCTACCTTGGGTCACCAGTAGTTTCTTCTCTAAACTGTTTGCCAGCTTTCAAGCACAAAAAGTTAGTATCTTCTGTGGGTATTCAATCATGACATGCTGCAGCTTTGTCAGGATCAAGCATGATAGTTTAACCCTTATCATTCGGAATACACCAGTGTGTAAAATATGTTTGACTAAAATAGTTCAAGGGTAGTTCCAGAATAGCTTGGCACCTCTAGGCGCCAAGCTATTCTGGCACTCCCCTTGAACTAAAGCCATTGGTCTATATCCTTATCTATAATGTAGCTTGCATATGGCAGTGTACAAATTTGAAGCTTTTAGCCTCAGTATGATATGGGTTAAAGGATGGTGCCAAGCTATTCTGGCGCCACTCTGAAACTATCATGATCTTTTTGTCTGTTCACTTGTTGTGTGATCTACACAGGACAGCTCCAAAATTTAGAAACAGAAATTCCTACCTCAATGCTCCACTTGTTGGGGAATCTTAGAGGCGACAAGCTATTCTGGCACTACCCTAGATGTCATGGTCATTCTGTCCAATGAGTACTTCAAAGGACAGCAGGAAATTTGTTTATCAAAGTGCTTAGTGTGCTTGGGCAGTTGGACTGTTGGCTTCCAAATACAGGTTAGCCTCTGTATTACACACTCCAGGATATCGCGGTTTCTAATGTAAAGTGCACAGGTCTCTGACTCCCACAGGGATGCAGGCTGAGCAGAGGTCCTCAGGCTGATGTCAGCCTTAGCTAGCACATGCGGAGCCGTGCAAGGCCAGCTAAGGATGATGTCGGCCTCAGACCATTTTGCTTCCATTTTTTTTCTTCACATCTCTATGTGAATTCAGCGCTGCAGTAATGCGGTCACGAATAACACGATCTGACTTAATGGTTGCTGGGTGCCAATGTATGTTGACTCTGAAGATCTCTATTTGTGTTCTCTCTTTTCTTTCAGAAAACAAAGAAGGGCTCTGAGGCTTCTGTGTCAGAGAAGGAAGCTGTTCTTCTTTTTCTGCCCTCGTTTTTTAAGCATGCTGCTCATGTGTGGAGGTGAGAGTTAACCCATTCATCCCTGATGCACTACAGCAGGAGATGGGTCAACCATGATAATGCAAGGGTAGTGCCAGATTAGCTGGGCGCCTGTTGGCACCAAGCTAATCTGGCACTATCCTTGAATTATCATGGTCGATCCATCTCCTGCAATAGGTGTTTAGTCGTTACATGACGCCTCCCAAATTTAGGAAATACCTGCGTCGGGCTGAATGAGATAAACTGTTTTGTCCTTACTTTTCAGAGTCATGTTCTTTCTTTCATGGATATTTCCTGCATTTTCATACTTGTTACCTTTTTGCTCTGGGTTTTAACCTGTGTATATATGTCTAAAGGTTCCTTTCAGTGGTCAATGCACACTTTAGCCCCATCAATGACAAGGGAAAAATGCAAACTTCACCCAGCTGCAAGAGGCAAAGTACCTCATGAGCCCCCGCCAATGCAGGAGCTCATGTGGTTCTTTGCCTCTTGCTGATCTTTGTCCTTGCATTGATGGGATCATTCAGGGTTGAATTTGCCCTGTGGTCAAAGATGCAATTTCGCATGCACTGTCTTTGAAAGGGTTAAGAAAATGACCACAGCAAAGCTTCCAACTACTTGTTCATCTAAAAACCTATTGTGGAATTTTCTGCAGATCAGAAAGTTTTATGTTCAAGGGTTCAAAATACTTTTCAAAAGTATGGGGCCCTTCAAGGCCCCCTGTTAGTAAAAGTAGGGGGCCCATCAGGGAAGTAAGGGGCTCATGAACCATTAGTCACACAGGTTAACTCATTCAGCCTGATGGCCGTATATTTCCAAAATTTTGGAGGCGTCATCTAATGACTATGCACCAGTTGCAGGAGATGGATTGACCATGATAATTCAAGGGCAGTACCAGATTAGTTTGGCGCCTATCGGCGCCAAGCTAATCTGGCACTACCCTTGAATTTTCATGGTCGACCCATCCCCTGCTGTAGTGCGTCAGGGCTGAATGGGTTAAAAATATAAACAAAATGTCTGATTCTGCAAAAGATTGGGTTTTTTAAATTATTATTTTGAAGGAGAAATTAGACAGAGAAAGAAATCTGCAAATAAACAAAACAAAACCCAGCGAAACATAGGAACTCTCCTTCGTGGAAGCGGCTTTAGCTAAAAGAAGAATAGCGAGCTGCAAACAGCAGAGTGAACGTATCGCGCTAGACCTGCTTTGCAGCAAAGAGAGGTTGATGCAATGCGTACTGTGCTAAAAATAGCCAGCCATGTGTGTTTGGTAAAAAGTTCATGACCTGTGTCGGACCGCGCTGATGCGCTGAGTACCGCCTACCGCTGATTTGAGACAAAGTAGGTCTGAAAAAAAGGGGGCACGGCCCCGTGGACATGAAAGTAGAGGGCCTAAGGCCAAAGTAAGGGGCTTTTTGCCCCGGGCCCCCGGTTATTTCGAACCCTGTGTTCATATATGGAGTATGCTTATTTCACTTTTCTTTCAGAAAATATTCACGGCAAAGCTTTCAAGTACTTGTTCATCTGAATACCTATGATAGAATTTGTGTACACTGATGAGTGAAAAAAACACAGCATCGTTCGAATCATAGGGAACACTGGAGTTTGTCCGATTCTTTAAAAGATGTTGCTTTTCTTTTGTTTTCAGTATAGGTCAGAAAGATTATGTTCCTCTATGACTATTTCAGTGGTCATTGCATGCTGTGCTTTCATAAAATCTCCACAGTAAAGCCTCTTGACACTTATTTTGGAATTTGTGTACACTGTTGATTTTTTTAAAAAAAAGTGATATTCAGGTCGAATGTTTCTGATGATTCGAATAGTGTCACATTTCTTTTGCTCATCAGTATAGATCAGAGAGTATAAGTTCTTATATGTGCTCATTTCACTGGTCGTTGCACACTTTACTTGCAGAAAATCTCCACAGATAAGCTTCCAGCTCCTTGTTCATCTGAACACCTATTGTGGAATTGCTGTTGATGGAGTAGAGAGTGTTGTTGATTCTGGCTGCGTCCCTACAGTTGCCACCCTCCTGACAGTCATGCATGATGCAAACGTGTACAATGTTGCTGCGGACAGGGCAGGAGGTGGGGCCCAGTTGAAATACTTTCGTCACATGCTGCAGGTGCTGCTCAAAGCTGACGTGTAAGTAAACATCTCTATAAAACTTGATTATACTGTATGTCGTTTGTTTGTTTGTTTGTAATTCTGACTTTCCTTGATTAACCCATTTAGCCCTGACACACAGCAGCAGGAGATGGATGGATCATGATAATTCAAGGGTAGTGCCAGATTAGCTTAGTGCCTGATGGCGCCAAGCTAATCTGGCGCTATCCTTGAATTATCATGGTAGATTTATTTCCTGCAAATGGTACATAAGCGTGAGGTGACACCTCCAAAATTTAAGGAAATACAGCCATGGGGTTAATTTGGAGGTGGCATGTCGACTATGTTGATCTTGGAAGACTTTTTTTATGATACCTCAGCGTGCAAAAGTCCATTGGCCCGACGTTGGCCCATCCATGTCCGTGTGCGGGCCAAGGTCGGCCTAAAGGCCTTATGCGCACTGGACTTATGCGGGCGGGACTCTGAAAAGACTGATGTCAGCCCAAGGATCTGTGCTTATGGGATGAAGGTCTTCTTTCCAGTTCATTGCAGACTCACTGCTCTGTGTGTGTGTGTGTATGTGCGTTGCTAATATGCATTTTTCTTTAAAAGGTATTTTTTCGAAAAATACTTACCGATGACATGACAAATGGGAGTGTCTACTACGTGCTCAAATTCTAGCCTACGAACCCGTTGTGTGCACACACAACCCGGGAGGCACTCGGGGAACCCTCCAGAGGGGCCAAGAGTTGTCTCCCGGACCTGCCTATCCGGTTCCGAGTCACCTGACTCGCCAGTCAGATACTAGGCTCACCAGCGGCAAGCGGGGCAGGTGGGAGGGTCCTCCGTGTCATGTCATCGGTAAGTATTTTTCGAAAAAATACCTTTTAAAGAAAAATGCATTTATTTCATCAAAAACATTACCGATGACATGACAAATGGGAGAATCACGAATAGGAGGAGGGTGCCGCCCCGGTACTACCGGAGACCAAGACCGTCCTCCCATTGCTAATTCCCAGGTAACGAGCTAGGTGCGTACCTACGGCGCCTGCTGCGCCGGGAGGGAGTGCTGTGCCACCGTGAGGTCCCCCAACAAGGCGAGGTTGTCTCGCTGTCCCGCCAGATCCCGAAGGTAGAAACGAGCGAAGGTAGATTCTGCTCGCCAGCCCACCGCGGCCACGATGTCCTTGACAGCGCAGTTCCGATCGAATGCGACGCTCGTGGCCATGGCGCGTACTTCGTGTGCGCGGATCTTCAGTCTCTGCGCTACGCGTGGGGAGAGATCCATGTATGCCGATCGTATTACCCAGCGCAGCCAGGAGGAGATCGTCTGGGCTGTGATATCAGTCTTGCCCTGGCGTATGGGCAGGAAGAGGCGGGAGCGCCCTCTACGGGTAACTTTGGTACGGCGCAGGTAGATGCGTAGGGCACGCACGGGATCCTGTCGCCGAGTCTCCGGAGAGCAGGCAGGCCCTCCCAGGGGCCGCAAGGTGATGATCTGTGGAGCAGTTAGGGGCGACCTTGTTTTGGCAATAAAGCTGGGGTCCGTTAAGAGCTGCACGGAGCGATCTGCCCTGAACTGGAGGCAGTCTGGGCGGGTAGAAAGAGCGTGTAGCTCACTAACTCTGGACGCGGTGGCCAAGGCTAGAAGGAAGCAGGTCTTGCGTGTCACATTTGCCAGAGGGGCTAGAGCGAGTGGCTCGAACTGGGAAGAATTCAGCCACGTCAGGACCCAAGGTAGGTCCCAGCGAGGAATGAGAGAACGCTGAGTCGGACGTTGGAGGCTGAAGCTGGACATGAGGTCGGAAAGGTCCTTACAGGCGCCGGGGTCTGGAAGGCCGAGATGACGGTACGTGTCGGCGACCATGGATAAGTATCCCCTGATGGTGATGGGCGCCAAACCTTGGACCTCGAAGAGCCATAGGAGAAAGTCCGCTAGCTGTGGGTTAGTCAGGCCGGTGGGTAGGAGGCGACGGGCGTCGCACCAGGCACACAAGACGCGCCACTTCCCTTCGTAAACACGCCGGGTGGAAGGCTTGCGGGCTGCAGCGATTGCCTCCACTGCTGCACCAGAGAAGCCTCGAGCGGTGAGGGCGCGCTGCACAACCTCCAGGCGTGAAGAGACAGGCGTTCGGGACAAGGGTGGAAGAGAGCCTGCCTGGGCTGCTTGAGCATGGAACGGGGCGTGGGAAGGCGCAGGGGAGGAGAGGTGGCGAGGTTGAGTAAGTCGGTGGTCCAGGACCGGGTCCAAGCCAGCGGGGCGACCAGAAGCAGGACTGCGTTGCTCCCTCGAAGTTTGTGGAGGACCTTGGGAATGAGGACTGTTGGGGGGTACGCGTAAGCGATGAGGCCGTCCCAAGGAATCGAGAGGGCATCGACTGCCCAGGCCAGCGGGTCTGGAATCGGGGAGACGAAGAGGGGAAGCTGGCGATTCCACCTCGTAGCAAAGAGGTCGATTAAGGGAGTCTCCCAACGGGCGCAGATCATCTGGAAGATGTCCGGGCGCAACGTCCATTCTGTGTGGAGCAACTGGCCGCGGCGAGAGAGCGAGTCCGCCAACACATTCAAGTGGCCCGGAATGTGTCGTGCGAGGAGTGTAATGTCGCGTTCCTCGGCCCAGCGCATCAAACGGAAGAGGAGCATACAGAGGTCGGGAGATCGGGTGCCCCCCTGTCTCTGGATGTAGGCCACCACCGTCGAGTTGTCGGAGAGGACGAGAAGCCGTTGGTTCCTGAGCTGGTTCTCCCAAACGAAGAGGGCTTGCCAGACTGCCTGCAGCTCTAACCAATTGCTGTGCTTGTCCGCAAACTCCGGGGGCCAGAGGCCGGAAGCCGAGGAGAATTGAGGAAGCAGGTGGGCTCCCCACCCCGAGAGGCTCGCGTCGACACACAGGGAGAGGTGCGGGGGAGGGGAGGACAAAGGGACTCCCGAAGCCAACCAAGCCGTGTCGGTCCAGCGTAGAAGGTGAGGGCGAACCAGGGGGGAAACCGGGACCAGGTGGGCAAGGTCGCCAGAAGAGGGTCTCCAGAGAAGCAGGAGGTGCAGCTGAAGGGGGCGGGCGTAGAGGCGACCCAGGGGGAGAAGGTCCGCCGCTGCGTTGATCAGTCCGAGGAGTTGAAGCCAAACTCGGGCGGGAGCTGCTTCCTGCTGAGCTAGCTGGTTGGCGAAGGTGGCCAACTTCCGAATCCGGGGATCCGGGAGGCGAACAACGTTGAGATCGGTGGCAAAATCCATTCCGAGATGAATGAAGCGGCGCGAGGGCGTGAGATCTGACTTCCCGACGTTGAGGAGGAACCCCAGTCGCGACAGCAGACGCATCAGAGTATCCCTGTCCTCTTCCAAGACGGACTCGACGTGGTTTCTCAGGAAGAGATCGTCGAGGTAGTTGGACATAGGGCTGAGAGACGACTGCCGTGCCTTGGCCATAACTGCATCCATCAAGCGGGTGAAAACCCAGGGGCTGAGGTTGAGGCCGAAGGGTAGGGCTCGAAACTGGTAAACGGTTCCATCGAACGCGAAGCGCAGATACCTCTGGGCGGCCGGATGTATGGGTACGTGTAGGTAAGCATCGGAGAGATCCAGGCTGACGGCGTAATCCATGGGTCGCACCGCGGTACGCAGGGCTCGGGCCGTCTCCATGTGGAAGGAAGGAGCCACGATGAAGCGATTTAGGGCTGAGAGGTCGATCACTGGGCGCCACTTGCCGCCGGGCTTGGGGACGACGAAAAGTCTGCTGTAAAATCCCAGCGAGTCTGCGCGGCGCACAACCTCTGTGGCATCCTTCCTCAAGAGAGAGTCGACTTCCCCCCGTAGGGCGCACTCCTTGAGCGGGTCTGCGGGGATCTCGGTCCACAGCGGAGTCGTACGCAGAGGAGGAGGGGAACGAAAGGAGATCCGTAGGCCGCCGGAAACAGTGTCTAAAATCCACGGGTCTTCTGGAATCAGTAATCGCCACTCGTCGCTGAAGAGGGCGAGCCTGCCGCCGACTGGAGGACCCGAGACGGCCGGCGGAGGCGGAGGAGGGGAGGAGTCACTGAGCCCGCCCGCGCCCAGGGCGACGGGCGGGACGGGGCCAAGCGGGGGCGGGGGCGTTAGCTTGGCCGGGGCGACCGAAGGCGGGGCGACGGCGACGCAGGGACTGCAGCTGGGTTGTTGAGGTCGGGGCGACGGGTCTGGAGATCCGCAGGGGGCGACCCACGGCCTTGCGGGCTGACTGAAAGCGCCGAGGAACAGACTTGGGAGGCCACCTGTCCGCATTGGAATCCTTGACGGCTTGCCAGGTGTCACCAAAGAGAAGGGGTCCCCCGAGGGGGGCCCGACGCAGCTGGGTCTTCAGGTCGGCAGGCATTCCCCGGCAGGCCTGCAGGACAGCGTCGCGGCGGAGTAAATCACAATTGGCGGCTGCAGCCATAGCGTTGACCGAAGAGTGATACGCGGCGCGGCTGGCCGCTTCAGCGAGGACGAGGAGGTCGCCAAGAAGGGGGGTCAGGGACGGGTGCCACGAGTCTTCCACGCGCCGGAGGAAGGCTTGCGTAAGGAGCTCCATGAAGCCGGCGCAGGCCAAGGAATTCCTGACAAGCGAAGCCGTCTTGTCCAAACCCGCGGGTAGCGCGCGTCTGAGTGCAGAGGCCCCACCCGCCTGAACCACGGCGGCTGGATCCACCGGAGGGAGAGGGCAGAGGAAGGCCTGGGAATGGCCGGCGTACCACTGCTGGCGGAAGTACATATCGAGGTCCGGAGGCCATCTGTGGTCCGAGAAGAAATTACTGTCCCTTGAGTCAGACAACAGGTGGGCCGAGAACACATCCCGAAGCTCACGAAAGGAGGGGGGCTGAGGGAGAGTCTTGAACTTCTTTACCTGTCTACCCGCGTCGACGAAGGCAGAAGGCTTCCTCTTCAGGGGGGGGGATGGAGGGCAGTCCGCTGCCGGAAGCGTGGCGGAGATGAGGCGAGCGACCTCGTCGAGGGCCAGAAGAACCTCTGTGCGGGAGGAGGCCGGTAACCCGTGGGCTGTCGACGCATCCGAAGGAGAGAGCGGTGAAGGAGAGCGGCTGAGACCTCCGAGGAGAACTGAGATGGAATCATCAGGGAGAAGACTCAACGAATCGTCGTCCACGCCGCCGAGAGCCGTCGAAGAGGGACGGCGACCGTGACTCCGAGAGCGATCAGCTCGACGAGGACGAGGGGAGCCATAAGGCGCCGAAGCACGCAGGGGAGAGCGACGTCCGCGACGGCGACGCGACGCACTAGAGGAGCGGGAACGGCGGCGGCGACCAGACGAGCGACTACGAGCTGGAGACCGTGATCCTCGGGAACGAGGAGGAAGGAAAGAGGCTGGGCGAGGGGAAGGGGAACGGGCGGGACGAGGCAGACGGCGGGGAACGTGGGACGAACGCCGCGAAGAGGTAGAGCGCGAAGGTCCATGGTCCAGATGACGAGAAGAATCCCGAACTTTACGACGCTCACACGAAGGAGCGCGAGAGTGGTGGTCAGACTTTGATCGCAAGGAGGAACTGGACACAGGTAGAGGTGTGGTGAGTGTGCGCGAATGTCTCCGCGAGCTGGACTCTGTGGCGAGGCGGGCTCGCAGCGGCCGAGGGGGATCCAAGGCCTTCCTAGGAGACGAGTGGGGACCGGTTGACCATGGACGGCGCGAGGCACGTCTCTCCGAACTGACCTCTGTGTCGAGATGGGTTCTCTGCCTGTCGTAAGGCTTGGTCCAAGCGCGATCCCTCCTGGGAACCCGCGCCTCGAACTCCCGACTCCGCACACTACCTTGCTGTGTCCGCTGTGGAGATCTTTCCAGACTGGGGCCATCGGGGGCAAGAGCGGTCGGTGTGTCTGAGATGACAGCCGGCACTTCCGCAGGTCTTGCAACAGGCACAGGTGTCGGGCGTTCACGTCGGTAGAAGCTCCAAAGTTGGACCCAGCAGAGCTCCGGCCAGACGGCGCAAACGTCACAAGAACGCTCAGATGTACAGCCGACACACGGCAGGCAGACCTTGTGCGTATCCGAGGGCCACTGGAAACCTCCACACTGCGTGCAGGTCATCAGGAGGGCACTGCAACACACCAAACAAACAACGTGCCGGTACGTGGTCGAGACCAACAGGGCTCGTCCTACCAAGGGGAACCGTATCGAACGATATGGACAAACGGGCTGTGCCCCCAGGCTATACTGCTATAGCGCCCGAAGCTAAGCTTGCGTCTTTAGAACAAAGCCTACCCCAGCCAGGCTGGAGAGGAATGTGCGCCAAACGACAATAGGTTTAGTTTAGTTTAGTTATTTGGGTTCAACGTCGCGCAGGGGACTAAGGCCATCACACGGCGGGCCAAACGACAATAGGGACGAAAGGCCGTGTCCCCCGGCAATAATGCTGTAGCGCTCTAAGCTAAGAGTGCGCTCTCGAAACAAGCATACCCCAGCCAGGCCGGAGATGCAACATGAGCCACGCGCCGCAGCTGGTTTAAACAATGCTCCCCGAAGGCTACCAGGGGAAGCCAGTAATTTCACCCCAAAGGGGAAAGGCGAGGGCACCAGGGCCCCGCCGAGCTAAGAGTCCCCGCTCAACAAAACCCACACAACCCGAACAAGGTAGAGTCCAAAGGCACAGGCCGGTACCCCGCCCGGGGACCGGCTCCGGGCCCAACTAACTATCCTACCTCTCTGCCGAAGCGGTAGCGGGAGAAGAGACGTCCATGTCGCCACCGGCGAAATGGCGGGAAGCAGCAGGTCCGCCAAGCGAAGCCAACCAAGGAGGACGCCAAGCGAAGAAGCGCAAGCGAAGCTGCAGCGAAGCAAGAAGCGAAGCAGAAGCGAAGCAACAGGCGAAGCCAAAGTCACGGTGAACTCGAGCACCAAGACCGACCGGTCGAAGGGAGCGCGAGGCTAGAACACGTCCGAAGGTCGTGAGCCTACGTAGCTGACTGGCGAGTCAGGTGACTCGGAACCGGATAGGCAGGTCCGGGAGACAACTCTTGGCCCCTCTGGAGGGTTCCCCGAGTGCCTCCCGGGTTGTGTGTGCACACAACGGGTTCGTAGGCTAGAATTTGAGCACGTAGTAGACACTCCCATTTGTCATGTCATCGGTAATGTTTTTGATGAAATAAATGAGTTATCCCTAAATCTGAAACATGTCAAAGGCAGTAGGTTAAGCCCCATTATGATAATGGAAAAACAGCAGGTCACACCTCTATATAAGCAGGACTAACCCAGTAAGCAAAGGTCCTCAGGCCCATGACGGCCGAAGTGTGTCCGCTCTTGACCGTGTGCAGGCCCACTGGCCGTCATGGGCCGGAAGACGTTGTGCTCCTGGGGAAAGGGTAGCTTCATTGGATCACCCCAATCACTGCAGCAAGTGTCCTCGTAGCAGTCGGGCTGTTAACACCGGATAAGTACCTCAGACTGTGGATGTCAAAGAGGCAACTCCTTTAGAGCAAGAGATGTATATTCTCACGAGTCCCTGCAGCTGCAGGGGCTCATGAGAATATACGCCTCTTGCCGACGGGGGAGATGGATGCATAAAATCTGCGCAAAGTTTGACCCTACTACGATTCTGGGACAACCTCCTTTGACTCCTCTGCTAGTGATCCCGAATTCCGTGTCTGAGACCTCTGCACGCTGATCAACATTCACTTGAAGAAACAGATGTAAACAGCAATAGAGAATATGTAGAACTAACAAGACTGAAGAGACATAAATCCTCATGAGCCCCCGCAAATGCAGGGGCTGATGAGGATTTATGTCTCTTGCAGATGGGAGGGATTCGCCTTGTCCTGGCAGTTGAAGGGTTAACTCATTCAGCCCGACGGCCGTATTTCTCAACTTTTTGAGGCGTCATCTAATGACTATGCACCAGTTGCAGGAGATGGGTCGACCATGATAATTCAAGGGTAGTGCCAGATTAGCTTGGCGCCGACAGGCGCCAAGGTAATCTGGCATTATCCTTGAATTATCATGGTCGACCCATCTCCTGCTGTATTGCATCAGGGCTGAATGGGTTAATGTGGTAAATAAAAGTGTCTTGAATCTTGCTGTCTTTGTTGTCCAGGTCCAGCAGCCTGTGCAGTTGTCTGACCATCCTGTTGCAATTGAATCACCTGATACTGGAGATCAGTATCAAACAGGTGTTACAGCACACCTGTTCTCGCCTGTCACAGGTAAGATAACTAGAGATTAAATCATGCCGATAAAATGCACGCTTTTTATTGGTTGAACTGAGTGATTTATGTTGCGTAACAGAAATCAGGCATAATTTCATTTATTTAGACGACTTTCTCAAGGGGTTTTAATCTCAGAATCGCCTTGTTTTTTTCTCTCTTCAAAGTGGTGCAGCGCCACAGTTAGGTACCCGGGTATCTCTTAGTCTTACTTTACCCCGTCTCATTAATCGATCTTTATGTGGCATTGCCATATCGGTGGTGCTCCTGTTTGCTCTGAAGCCACACTGGCCCTCTGGGAGTTGGTCTTCAGCGATGGCAGGTACCAGCCGATTCAGGAGCAGCCTTGCAAGGATTTTCCCAGCAATGGACAGCAGGGTAATTCCCCGATAGTTGGAACAGTCAGACTTCTCGCCTTTGTTCTTGTACAGGGTGATAACGACTGCATCACGGAGATCTTTTGGTAGTGTTCCTTCCTCCCAGCAGCAGAGAAAGAGGTCATGGAGCTTGTTGTGCAGTGCTGTGCCTCCATGTTTCCAGATCTCAGTCAGTGCACCAGTTTACTTACCTTGGCTGCATTATCACGTCGGACGCCAAGCTGGACAAGGAGCTTGACAGCAGGCTGGCAAAAGCGAACAGCGCTTTCGGGCGACTTTTCAAGCGGGTGTGGCACAATCAACAGCTGAAAACAGGCACCAAGATCAGCATGTACAGAGCTGTGGTCCTCACCACCCTGCTGTATGGTTCCGAGTCCTGGGCCCTCTACCGCAGCCAACTACGACTCCTCGAACGCTTCCACCAGCGCTGCCTGCGTACCATCCTGGGCATTCACTGGAGTGACTATGTCACCAACGTTGAGGTCCTTGAACAGGCTGAAACTGTGAGCATCGAGGCTTTGCTGCTGCGGACACAGCTCCGCTGGGCGGGGCATGTCTCCAGGATGGAGGATCATCGCCTACCAAAGATCACCCTGTTCGGCGAGCTTGCTACTGGACACCGTGACAGAGGGGCACCAAAGAAGAGATACAAAGACTGTCTCAAGAAGTCACTTAGTGCCTGCCAAATCGACCACCACCAGTGGTCTTCGCTTGCTGCGGACCGTGACACCTGGCGCTCCACCATTTACAAGGCAGCT
This sequence comes from Semisulcospira habei, assembly GCA_036245525.1. NCBI lineage: Eukaryota > Metazoa > Mollusca > Gastropoda > Semisulcospiridae > Semisulcospira > Semisulcospira habei. The sequence continues at coordinate 50,583,365 of BTPG01000003.1, read as the reverse complement.
GTCTCCTTTGAGGACTCTCACAGAGCTAGCCTTAAGGACAAGCGGCTCAGGAGAAAAAACAGAGATGCCGCAGCTCAGAACCCTGGCCATACCTTCCCCTGCAGCCACTGCGGTCGAACCTGCCTGTCTCGGATTGGCCTCCGCAGCCATGAACAAGCCTGCAGACGTCGTGGGCAACTCCTATAAAATCTTCGTTCGCGAAGTCAAGCCAAGAGAGATGTGGCATTGCAATAATATGGTCAGCAGTGCAGCAGAGACAGCACAGCCTTTATCATCAGACTTGACATGAGACAGCTTTTGTAACAGGTGGTGGTGTGCAATTTTGCACGTGCAGTTTTGACCTGCTTCCAGTGTCTGCAGGTGGTCTGTTTCCTTGCATTTTAGATGATTGCCGGTCTTCCTTTTGGTCGGGATTCCGTTATTCCATGTTTATTACAGCTGCCGCCTGAGATCAAAACCAGCGTGGATGTGTTCCTGGCGTCCCTCGTGTCGACATACTCTCAGCTCCACCAAGTCCCGAAGTGGTTCGGCTTTGTCCTTGACCTTAACGCTGCCTGTCCTCAGCAGCTGCCTGCAGCTATGTCCTTGCCTCGATTTACGCATCAGTAAGTGAAATATTTTGTAGAAAAATCAGATGTGGTGTGCTGCATTAACTCTTTACCCATTTAACCCCAAGGCCACATTTCGTAAATTTTTAGGGGGGGTTACCTCAAGACTATTTACCAGCTGCAGGAGATGGATCGACCACGATAATTCAAGGGTAGTGCCAGATGAGCTTGGCGCCTGAAGGCGCCAAGCTCATCTGGCACTACCCTTGAATTACCATGGTCAAACCTTCTCCTGCTGTAGAGCGTTGGGGCTAAATGGCTTAAACTCCCAGAACTAAATGACTTCCACTCTGTTGAATGGAAGTCTTTTAGTTCTGGGAGTTTAAGAGTTAATTTGATTCATTATTGTTTGTTTGTTTGTTTCAGACTTCTTGCAAAGACATTTCTCAGTTTCAGATGGGACCGTAGTAGTATTATCATGCTACGCAAGCAAATAATAGTCAAACCTGTCAAGGTGGCCACCTGTCTAAGCAGACCACCCATTGTTGGCCCCAGTCTTCTTTCTGTTACTGTGATCCTATGTACGGAGACCACATGTCTTTTGATAGTCCCACGGTGGTCTCATTATTTGATTGATTGTATAGAAAATTTCCTCACACTGAATTTGGTGTAACAAAAAGCAGTGTGAGACTATGTCATTTTTTTCCATGTCTGTTTCTTTTCCTTTTTTTTTTTAAGTGATCCCATGATCATTTAGAAGGTGTGGCAGGATCAATTTAATGTCATTTCATAAGAACAATACATTATAATTTAATAAATGTTTTCACATTTGTATTTTTTCCAGGCTTCATGAGGTGATTCAGTCTTTGCCACCAACAACAGCCCTTGACACCTGGAGCAGGCTTGTGGCAGATATCACTTCTGTTTTTCAAACTGTTGTACAGGGAAAAGAGGATGGTAATTGTTGTTAACTCAGTTCACATCATTTCTTTTACTGAGAGGATCCAAGTCAGGCTGATCCTGCCAGCAAGAGGCATAGGTCCTCATGAGCCCCTGCATCTGCAGGGGCTCATGAGGATCTATGTCTCTTGCAGATGATATAACTGGATGAGCGGTGTGCATATTATTTTGTGTCGTCAGTCCATTTAACCCCACGCTGCATTTCCAAAAATAATGCTGTAGGTGTCACCTAATGACTGTACCAGTTTTTAGGATCGACCATGATAATTCAAGGGTAGTGCCAGATTAGTATCATAATCTTTTTACATACCACTACAATTTCCATTAGCGGTATCGATGGCTGGAGGCAGAGGGTTAATTCGAGGATATTTCCATTTTCAGGAGATATCACCAACACAGAACAACTTTGGAGTATTGCACTGTTATATCGTGAGTTTGTCAGCCATGTCCGTCTGTATGACTCAAATGTGACCACTCGCATGACAGACAAAATGCAGGCTGTACAAGACGACATGGAGCAGAAGATACTGAAGCCAGCATTTGAGGGAATTCTGAACAAAAGAAAGGTGTGTGCCATATGGTTACAGAGAAATAAATAAAATTGTATAAAAATGAAGACTGCATATGTGTTCTTTATTTTTGCATAATTTTATTAATTTTCTGCAACTGTAGTTTGCTGCATTTTTGTATTCTTGGAGTTTTATATCAGGGCCTCCATTGGTGAAGTTCTTGTGTGGAATATTTTAGCTGATTGAGCTCTGACACACTACAGCATTAAATGTGGATTTACCATTCTTGTTCAAGGATGGTGCCAGAATAGCTTGGTGCCTGTCGGCTCCAAGCTATTCTGGCACCACCTTTGAACTATCAAGGATTTTGGTCAGTCTATCTCCTTAACTTTATAGTAACAGTAGTATTCTTCTTCACCAGATTTAGAGCCAGGTCCCATTTAGAACGTTTAAGGCTCAGCAAATTTGGGGATTTTGGCCTCAGAGCTCCGTGTTTTAAGAAATTAAGTTGCACATAATTTGTTTTGTTTTTCAGGACATATTGCTCTACCGATCCTGTCTGTTGTTGGCCTTGTGCCTGGGGAATGTGAAACTAATGCTGGCTCTGTACAGAGCAAGTGGAGCCAGTCAGCAGCAGTTTCGTATCACGTCTGCAGACTTTCCATTCTCCCTGAAGCTTCATGATCTATTTAGCAAGAAGAAGTCTGTTTCATCCGATGCACTTGTTAGAATTCTTATGGTAAGTTTTCCCAAAATAATTTGAAGTGAATTTCTTAGAAGTGATTCAAGCGAGGGTTCTCACCATGAGTAAAACAAGGAAAGTGAGCACCTGTCACACTGGCTGGCCTTGCTACAGTAGAATCCTACCATGCTCACTGTGACGAGTCACAAACAACTGCTTCTACCTAGCTTCATTCTCAAGCACCTAGTTTTCTTCTGTCTAAATAATCCACCTGTGGTTTAATTGTCATAATCGAGCTTTAAACAAAGTACCGGTAGCTGATTAATGCTGAATATATATATATTTAAAAAAAATAATAATAATACAAAACTGTACAACATTCACTTATCAGAATCAAGAATGAATCTAACAATATTTTGAGATTTTAAAAAAAAAAAAAAAAAAAAAAAAGGTTTCTCGTGTGTGTGTGCTTTACAAATATTTTTTGGGGGGTATATCATTGCAATAAACTGCAGTAAGAGGCAAGCGCCATTATTCTAAGCCTCTGCGGCGTAGGCTCATGAGAAGCTGTACCTCTTGTTGATAGGGATAGTGTAAGTCCTGACTAGCAAGAGGCATAGATTCTCATGAGCCCCTATATCAGCCGGGGCTCATGAGAATCTATGCCTCTTGCAGATGTCAGGTAGTGTCTGCACAAGCAGATGGGCTACCCATGAACTATGGTCTTAGAGTGCTTTCACTTTCAGACCTTGTGAGCTTAACTCATTCAAGGCATCTCTAGCAATAGCTACGGAAGTGTCGTGTAGCATTGCCGCTGGCAACGCTATACGACACTTTTGCAGCTATTGATGCGGGGCACCTTGATGGAGTGAAAAGTTACTCTTGCGTGTGCTAGTGTCTGAAGTAATAGACTCTTTGTATTTGCAGGATTCTCTCACAGCTCAGAAGCTTCAAGTCCTTGAACAGGAGGAGACGATGCAGGAAGATGTCGAGCTAGACCTGCAGAGTTTTCTGGCATTGCATAAAGGAGCAGACAGAGACACACTTAAGGCAGAGTGGGATGGCAGCGTATGTCAACTTTTCATGTCATACCGCATGCAAAAATGTGTAAATCTTGAGAAAATGTGGATTTCACGGATACAAAAGTCAACCCCTTCCTTGTTTTATGTTAGAATATTTGAACTCTTGCTTGTTTCAGTGACCTGTTAGAAAGGTCAAGGTCACAAAGGTCAGATTAATCATATAGATCGGTCATGCACGTGAGCCTTGAGGGCTTTGCCATTCTCGTTTAGCTACTTCTGATTTCTGTTTTGAAGAAATGGTAAAACATTTTGTTAAATCCTGATAATGCAGATTGAGTGTCTTTTGAGGCTCTGATGAACAAGGTCACGTAAGGTCATTGATCATGTGCAGTTTTATTGCATATGAGCCACGGTGGCCTTGCCATTCTAGTTTCATTTCATTTGATTATTATTCACCCCAATGTGCATGCAACCACTAGTAATGTTTACAGTACAATCATGCTGGGGATAATTTTACTTATTCATAAGAAACATTTCTTTCTTTCTAACAGATGTCTAGTGTTGACGAAGAAAAGTACCTGCTGGCAAAGCTGCGCCTGTTTACCCACAAGTCTGCACTGCTGCTTCCTGTCATGGTCCAGAAAAATGGCACTGATCTGCCTCGGTTGATTGTGGAGATTTTCGCCCAGTCCAGTGATGGTGGCACTTTACCTGGGGGAAGGTATGTGGCAAGTCATGTCAAAGCATTGTCACTGATTCACATGCAGTAATGACTTACAGTAATTTTAACTCATTCAGCCCTGACACGCAAGACATGAATCAAGCATGATAGTTCAAGGGTGGTGCCAGAATAGCTTGGCGCCCATAGGCGCCAAGCTATTCTGCACCACCCTTGAACTATCACGCTCAGTCTGTCTCTGGAATTGTAATACAATCCATCAGAGGGCAACTTCAAATTTGGGGATTTCGGTCCTTGGTGTAGAATGTTTTAAAGAGAAGTCTTAAAGTGTCACCTAATAATAATAATAATAAATAATAATACCGTTATTATATAGGCGCTTTTTCTCAATTTTTGGGCAAATCGACTCAAAGCGCCGCGAACTGAAACCCAACACACACACTTACGTAACAGACATGGATTTACGCCATTTAAGACAAACACAGTACAAGACAGACGAAGGGCCAGTTCAGCTACTGAAGTTACAGAGATTTTTGATCGCTAGTATTTGAAATTTGTAAAGTGGCCTGAAACCGGTACCAAAGTGTGGGGGGTAGGGGGGTGGGTGGAAGAACTGGAATACCCGGAGAAAGAACCCCAGACGGTCCGCCCGAATTAACGGTGACACTTACCAGAGGAGAAAAGTCCGACACCGGAACCCGTTTTCGAACCTCGCACCTTTGGCATTGGTGGCAGACGCCTTAACCACTGCGCCACGGACCACCCCACCTGTCTTTAAAGACCATCATTTAGGTGGCTACATGATGACAGGTGGTCTCTCATAACAGTGGTTGCTTATAATGTGCTGCAGAACTAGGTCATACTGATATGAGGAAAGGCTGAAAGACAACAATGGTGCAACCAAACATTTTTGGGGGGTTGTAGCAACTTTGTTGCTCTGCAAGGGGAAATGTTGTATGCCTGCCTGGGGAAAGGCGTGTTGTCACAGTAAAGCACTAGTGTTGGCGGGGGAGGGGGGGGGGGGGGGGGATATGCATTGTCAGTATTTTTTTATTTTTGGCTCACGTGCGAAGCAAAAGTGAGTCAATGTTTTGGGCCAGTGGTCGTCCATCCGTCGTCCGCGGTAAACTTTAATGTTGGCATTTTCTCGGAGACTATTCAAGCCACTTTCTTCAAACTTGGCCCAAGGATACTGTGTGGTAAGACCTTTCTAAACATACTAATTTCGAGTGACCTCTCACAAAGGTCAAGGTCACAGGGTATCAGGAAATAGGTCAAAAATAGCTATATTTTGACATAATTTATTTTTTTCTCAAATACTATTTACAACTTTACACCCAAACTTGGTACAAAGATACTTATACATACTAATTTGGTTGATCCCTAGGAAATGTCAAGGGTCACAAGCGCTCAGGAAATAGGTGAAAAATAGCCATATTTTGACAACAGATGTTTTTTCTCAAATGCTATTCACAATTTCAAACCCAAACTTGGTACAGAGATACCTGGAGGTAAGACCTATCTATGCATACTAATTTGAATAACCCCTGAGAAAGGTCAAGGGTCACAAGGGCTCAGGAAATACGTCCGAAATAGCCATATTTTGACAAAAGATGTTTTTCCTCAAATACTTTTCACAACTTTTAACCCAAACTTTCTACAGAGATACCTGATGGGAAGACCTTTCTATGCACACTAATTTGGTTGATCCCTTGGAAAGGTCAAGGGTCACGAGAGCTCAGGAAATAGGTCTAAAATAACCATATTTTGACAAAAGATGTTTTGTTTCTTCAAAAACATTACCGATGACATGACTGAATGGAAGTGTCTACTACTTACTCATTCTAGCCTAAGAGCCAGTTGTGTTAAGACACAACCCGGGAGGCACTCGGGGAACCCCGAGGGGACCAAGAGTTGTCTCCCTATACCCACCACCCGGAAGCCGGGTACCCATAATCCCTCAGTCTAGTCTACTTAGGCGCACGATTCGGTCGTCTTGCGCTCGGCTCTAGCCTACGGACTTTGGTTTTCGACCGTTCTCGGGTTCGAACTTGCTGTTGGAATGAAGAGCGGGAGATAGGATCGTTTCGTCGGCCCTGCCTGTGCTGCTGCGTGGTTTCTCGTCCCCACTGCTTGGCGCCTGCGCTTCGGCCTCTGGTGAGCTGTCCGGTGATCTTCGCCGGTCGTGCCAGGCGGGTTTTTTGGACGTCTCCCCCCGTTCCCCTTCGGCGGAGAGGTAAGGTAGCGGGATTGACCCTCGGCTGGTTCCCGGGCTGGGCACTGGTTGTGCAGGTACGAAGTTTTTCGTCTTCTTCTCACTGTAATTGCGCCCCCACTCACCTTCGGTGAATCGTAGAGAAGTTTCCTACGCTTTTGTACCTTGGGTGTGGAGAATTCTTTTACTCCGTGGCCTGATTAGCGGAGTGGCACAGCTTGAGTCACGCCTTGTCATCGCGTGGTTTGTTCGGGACCAGCGCCTGTTCTGTTTTCGCTCACGGGTGATGGATTTAAGCGCACACTCGCATACGCAGGCATACGCGGTAGACAAGTGCTCACGTACCTTAGAGAGTGGATATACGTTCCGGCGGGCAGCTGGGGGGTTTAAGCTCCTTGGCTGGGCGGGCCCCTCGTGGCATGTCCACATAAAGTGGTGATTTTCTGCCCCAGGTGTTTCTCTTGTCTTGATTGTCATTGCGTATTGAGTTGTACAGCATGCGGCCGGTGTTGGTTTTTTTTTTTTTTTTTTCCACACACGGTCACTCTTAGTAATAATGTTTGGGGGCCTGACTCCATTTTGTCACAGGGGTTGGTACATATGTTGTTGCTCACCTTAGCACTTGACGGCGGTGAATCTACCTCGTTACTGCACTGCTAGATTGCAGACGTGCAGTTTGGTACCTCGCTTCCGTCATGACGTATTCGTCTTTTGTGTACATATGTTGTTCCCTCGCCTTAGCGCTTGGCGGCAGTGGGCCTGCTTGCTTACTGCACGGCTAGTTGTCGGCATGCAGTTTGCAGACCTGTTTACCCAAGAATACACTTTTTGGAGAAACTGACAACTCACTGGCTTGGGAATAATTACACATGTGAGGTCCAAAGTACACAATTAGTCAGTTGGAAGTACACTGACTACACCCAGGGGGTAAACAGGTCTGAGTTTGGTACCTCGCTTCTGTCATGACATGTTTGACTTTTGCTACATATGTTGGTTGCTCACCTTAGTGCTTGAGGGCAGTGAGTCTACCTTCTTGCTGCACTGCTGGCGTGCAGGCTTGACAGTCTGTTACCCCGCTTGGTGCTTGTGTGTTTTGTTGTTACGAAGGCTACCTTTCGTGGCTTAGTCCCACAGGACTCGCCCGCAGGCCTTCGGGTGTTATCTGTTGCAGGGATGCGCTACCCATTCACACAGATGACAGTGGCTAGTTCAGCCCCCAGGGGTCTTTCGCCTCTGCACCGGATGCCCCGCCGACCATGCTTGCTTTGCAAGCGATCGGCACCGGTTTAGGCGCCTTCCAGACACTGCGGGTTTCCGCACGACAACAGACTGCCCTGGGAGAGAAGCCACACCGGATGTCGCGACTAGTGCGCGAACATGGATCGTGGAGGCCGCTGCCAGGAGGAGCGCACGGGAACAGCCTCTGGCAAGGCCCGCTCGGAAAGACAATTACGCACACGTCCGACGTCTTAGGATGTTGCAGTACACTACCACCTTGAGAGGACAAGCAGCTTCTCGGCTGTAAGCCCCAGCCCGGCTGCTACTGGTAGGTGTGTTCTTCATGTCCAGGCAGCGCCCATTGGGACTAGGCCTGTCTTCCGACACGGGTGGTGCCTCCTACCACATTGGGATGATTGCGTCACCTGGCCTCAGCAGCGCGGATGGCAGCATTGAAGCGTCTGCAGGCGGGAGCGACCTATGCTGTTG
>BTPG01000003.1:50551701-50574543 GCA_036245525.1 Semisulcospira habei | reverse complement strand
AATTATCAGAAGTGTTCGGTCTCTTTCACGGTCTGACGACTGCTGGCGAAAAATTGTTCTGCAAACTTTCAATGAACGTCTGTAGCCCAAACTTGGATGAGAAGCCATGGAAACAACTCATGTTTGATTGTCGATGTGCACAATGGACTTCAGCGCTAGGAATCTGTTGTCGACTTAAATTCCTGCCAGTGATGTCACGTCGGATGCCTTTGCAACGTGCACAACGATGACGCGAAATGGAATCCGTTTTAGATCCAGCCGTAAACGCACCAACCCAGGTTAAACTCGGGTTGAACCCGGGGAGATGTGCAAGTGTAAACGGTCTCTCAGTGTCGCTGTTTTTTTTTTCCATTCACAATTGCTTAAACATGCTCAAAATATTAAACAACGACAAAATCAACAACAACAACAACGATACATATCATATTAATGTGAAACTGCCCACTTTAATGATTGGTAATCAAGAGAAGGAAAAAAAACCAGGTTTTCCTATTTTGACAAAATCGGCAACTCGTGGCTTGCAAAAGTCGACCGGTTTCTAGCGTTTCAGGTGAATTTGAGCGTGACACGCATTCTGGGGTCCACAAAGAAACCTGGTTTCAGAGTAAGCGGGTAAATTGTCATCAGTTGCTGTGGTTGAGGCCGCTCGATTTCCCACCTTTGAGTCACGTGAAATATGACTGGAGGTTGTTTCCGTTTGCAGATAACCGATGTTTAAGTTTATGGGTTTCTAGCGTTTCATGTGTGACACGGTGGACACAAACTGATCTGATTAGCAAGGAAATGGACGGTTTGACTGTAAATAGGCCCGTTTCGGAAGTGTTTTGGTGTGCACTTTTTATTTGTACTGACGACATTTACCGTACGATTTGCCAACGCATGCAGACCATCTTTTTGTTGACATCGTAAACGTGACACCGGTTGAAACGCTAGAAACCCGGAATTATCACACAAAATTCACGGTGATATAAAGCATACAGATTTATCAGCTTTTAGCATATGTTTCATTGATGTTTTATTTACTGGAAATGCACAAAAAGCAATACACTGAAGCTACATTCAGTGCGCACAGCACGCGTTCCAAAGTAAGGTAACTGATCTCCTCTTTTGGAACGCCTTTTTTAAAAGCGATTTCGGTCCTTTTCACCTGATTTCATCACTTTATCCAGCTCTGTTGATATGATCTATGCTACTGTAGATTGTTTGATCTGTTCTTAATAGCTTACATCCACGTTGTTCATATATATATCTGACAGTTCATCCTGCTACAAGTTTCTTCATCTCACAAGACTATAAACGAAAACACTGGTGCATTTTTAAAATGACATATTACAGGTGTGGAGGTCAAAGGAAGTCGTTAAATGAGAGAACATACTCGTCCTAACTTGCCAAATGAGGTATGACCAGTATATTAAAGTCTTACCACACTGTTCACTGTTGTAGTCGTTTTGTTGGTTGCTGTTTTGTTTTGTTTTTAATTTTTTTTTCTCCAAATCCGACAGTGCGACCCCCCCCTCCCCCCCCCCCCCCCAAAAAAAAAAAAAAAAAAAAAAGCAAGAAAAGAGACAGACAATGATTTAGACACGATAAAACTGTTGAGGATAAGAATTGACAGTTAAAGGATGGGGTTGGCTTCCCCTTCTTTTAAGATATTTTCATAACAAAAAAAATGTCGGTGAAACAATATAAACTGACGTAGCGATTCTTTCGTACGCAGTACTTTGTCCTGAGTCAAGGTGATGAAAGTTTGGAAATTGTCGGATTAGTATGTCGAGATACAGTGACTGCACAAAGGTTGTTACACAAAATCTGACAGTTGTGACCTTGCCCTTGAGCTTAAAGACTGGATTTTCATCCATGGCATGCTGGATTTACTTGGAGTATCATCGCCTTGAATTTGAATCATATCGGTCAAGTCGTTTTGGACCTTGAGGATGACAACCTGATTCTAACATCAAACAATTTGCAGTTAGTAGCACTATCATTATGTTAAACTTAGACTAAATTGGGTCTGTGGTTTAAAATTCTCGTGTGCACTTATATTTAATTATCAAAACCAAAAAACGTTGTGACCTTGACCTTTATTACATTAGCAACAATTTGTTCGTTTCATATTTTTCCGTTTAAATACATAATGTCATCATTAACTATTTGTAGCGAATTATTCAGTAGTTTGATAGACATAACATACTCAAAAGTTCGAGGAAATATGGCACCTATGACTTTGACCTCAGAGGATGCAGCATGACACAGATTCATAATATTTAATCTTGAAATAGAGTAAAATTTAAGATGACAATATCGTTTCTTTTTATCTGTAAATCTCGTATTTTTTCTCATGAAGAAGGATTTAAGAAATAAAATAAAATAAAAAAAGAAAAAGAAAAAAGCAATAGGCCAGCAGGGAACCTGCATTACGTACGGAAGTTTCTAGTTGTGTAAAAGGACAAACTAGAACACAAATGTGTATATGTAGCTGTAATTCTCAATCTTGTAGTGTTCCAAAATGAATGTTACGTGTCACATTAGAAGCCTGAAAAAAGACTGCAGGTTAAGTCAGACGTAACGATCGAGAGTGTTTTGGTTCTTATATTTATAAGACAGCTGCTAGCTTGATAGTGCAGGGACAAATAATAAATCAGTTGACAATGAAACATGTATTTTATGTCTTGTGTTGCAATCGCAGTATGCCCTTTTTCATTCGAACCGTCTTGTTGGTACCTAGATGAATCTAGCTTGTCATTAACACGCAGAAGTCAACAGGGGTCGGCTAGTTTATATTCACATTGCTTTTCTTTAAAATTACTGGCTCAAAGTCATGTTGATTCCACACTGTGCACAGCAACCTATTTCCTTAGGCTACAGATGTGATGTGTGATCGGAGGTCCGATATCCAACAAGATGCGCGTTATTATATAAATACTATATGAAAAAAAAAAAAAAAAAAAAAAGAGCTGCCCATCAGGTCCACCTAGCCCAGCCTTCCTGCCCTGTGAAGAAGTCTGCCTTCCGCCTGGTCTGCAGCAGTCTCCAGCTCACGTTCAGAGATCTCCAGAACGAGTGGTGGACCAGACTCGCACAGAGAACCCAGCTTTACGCTGACAACGGTGACTACAGGGGCTTCTACGAAGCACTGAAAGCAGTGTATGGCCCCAGGCATCTGATACAAAGTCCCCCTGCGAAGCTCTGATGGACAGGCACTCCTCACAGATAATAACTCCATCTTGAACCGCTGGTCGGAATACTTTCAGGACCTCTTCAGCGCTGAGCGCACTGTTCAAGAAGCAGTCATCCTCCAAATCCCACACCTCCCAGTAAAGGTTGAATTGGACGAACCGCCCACTGCTGAAGAGACCCTCACAGCCATCCACCAGCTCAAGAGTGGCACAGCAGCAGGCATTGACGGTATCCCACCACAGATCTGGAAACATGGAGGCCCAGCACTGCACAACAAGCTCCATGACCTCTTTCTCTGCTGCTGGGAGGAAGGAACACTACCAAAAGATCTCCGCGATGCAGTCGTCATCACCCTGTACAAGAACAAAGGAGAGAAGTCTGCCTGCTCCAACTACCGTGGAATTACCCTGCTGTCTATTGCCTGGAAAATTCTTGCAAGGCTGCTCCTGAATCGGCTGGTACCTGCCATTGCAGAAGACCACCTCCCAGAGGGCAAGTGTGGCTTCAGAGCCAACAGGAGCACCACCGACATGGTCTTTGTGCTGAGACAGCTTCAGGAGAAATGCCGTGAGCAGAACAAAGGGCTGTACGTAACGTTTGTCGACCTATCAAAAGCGTTCGACACTGTGAGCAGGCAAGGCATGTGGCAGATCCTGGAGCAACTTGGCTGTCCCCCAAAGTTCCTCAGCATGATCGTCCAGCTACACGAGGACCAACAAGGCCAGGTCAGACTCAACAGTGACCTCTCAGAACCATTCGCTATTCTCAACAGTGTGAAAAAGGGCTGTGTGCTGGCACCGACCCTCTTCACCATCTTTATTAGCATGATGTTGAAGCAGGCCACAGTGGACCTCGACGATGACGATGCAGTGTACATCAGGTATCGTCTCGATGGCAGCCTGTTCAACCTCAGACGACTGCAGGCCCACACCAAAACCCTAGACCAACTGATTCGTGAGCTGCTCTTTGCTGACGACGCTGCCCTCGTTGCACACACAGAGAGAGCCCTGCAGCGCATCACACCCTGCTTTGCAGACGCTGCCCAGCTCTTTGGACTCGAGGTTAGTCTGAAAAAGACAGAGGTCCTCCATCAGCCGGCACCCAAGGTAGTGCATCACCCTCCCCACATCACCATCGGCGAGTCTGAACTGAAGTCAGTGCACCAGTTTACCTACCTTGGCTGCATCATCACGTCAGACGCTAAGCTGGACAAAGAGCTGGACAGCAGGCTGGCAAAAGCAAACAGCGCTTTCGGGCGTCTATACAAGCGGGTGTGGCACAATCAACAGCTGAAAACAGGCACCAAGATCAGCGTGTACAGAGCTGTCGTCCTCACCACCCTGCTGTATGGTTCCGAGTCCTGGGCCCTCTACCGCAGCCAACTACGACTCCTCGAACGCTTCCACCAGCGCTGCCTGCGTACAATCCTTGGCATTCACTGGAGTGACTATGTCACAAACGTCGAGGTCATTGAACAGGCAGAAACTGTCAGCATCGAGGCTTTGCTGCTGCGGACACAGCTCCGCTGGGCTGGGCACGTCTCCAGGATGGAGGATCATCGCCTACCCAAGATCACCCTGTTCGGTGAGCTCGCCACTGGACACCGAGACAGAGGGGCACCAAAGAAGAGATACAAAGACTGTCTCAAGAAGTCACTTAGTGCCTGCCAAATCGACCACCACCAGTGGTCTTCACTTGCTGCGGACCGTGACACCTGGCGCTCCACCATTTACAAGGCAGCTGTCTCCTTTGAGGACTCTCACAGAGCTAGCCTTAAGGACAAGCGGCTCAGGAGAAAAAACAGAGATGCCGCAACTCAGAACCCTTGCCAGACCTTCCCCTGCAGCCACTGCGGTCGAACCTGCCTGTCCCGGATCGGCCTCCGCAGTCATGAGCATGCCTGCAGACGACGTGGACAACCCCTATAGAATCTTCGTTCGCGAAGTCAAGCCAAGAGAGAAGAGACGTCGGTCTAGTTTCATTCCTTAAAAATTTGTCTCGCAACCCTTATGCACTTTTCTTCACTGTGCTCTCAAATATGGTAAATTGAATACTTTAAAAAAAATAGACTGATGAAAACGTGGACAAGAAATAATTATTTTTCATTGCTCAATTCTGTACATTTTTCGTAAAACCTCCTACTGGTCTGCAAAAAGAGCAATTATTTGCTATCCAAATATATCTTTATTTGTCGCTTGTGTTAACCTTAGTGATTGGTACCCTATATTGTTTACCACCCCCAAACTATAAAACTATATATATTAAAAAAAAGCATAGGGTGTGTGGGGGCAACAACTTGAAAATGGCGGTCATGCGTCATTGGCGTTCATGTCAGCAATCGCAGTCATATTCCACTACAATCAAACTAATCAAAAGTAAAAACTAAATGTTTCTAACTTCCAAATGACACGATTTAGCTGCGGTTAAAACGTAATGGTGGTAAAATGGTCATTCAATAGATGACGTCACAAACGATTTATTTTAACGGTTCCAAGGCAAATTCTCGATGACATCTTACTGTACTATTTGAATAAACGTGGTAGACGCGGTGGCGCACTGGTCAGACTGCGTCAGCACAAACATAGACCTGCATTGCCAAGCACGATCGTAACAAATGTGCGATCGCTTCGTAATAAAGCAGATGAACTTTTTCTGCCTACCAGATACAAAGCGGGAATTGTGTTTTGTTTCTCTGAAACTTGGTTTGATAGGGCCTACATAATGATGTGCCTGACTGTGCTGTAGCACCCCCAGCCTTTACCATCTTCAGGTCTGACCGTTGTCCTATTTTATCTAGCAAGGGCAAAGGGGGCAGGGTGTGCTTTCTCGTGAATAACCAGTGGTGCACGGACGTGAAAGTACTGTTCCAGCTCTGTTCCTCTGACCTAGAAACTCTTACAATAAAGTGCCAGCCTTCTTACCTGCCCAGCGAGTTTTCATCCGTCATCCTTACCGCTGTGTACATTCCACCTCAAGTCAACACAGCCACTGCCATTATTCATCCGTCATCCTTACCGCTGTGTACATTCCACCTCAAGTCAACACAGCCACTGCCATTATTCATCCGTCATCCTTACCGCTGTGTACATTCCACCTCAAGTCAACACAGCCACTGCCATTATTCAGCTTTCTGAAAACGAAAACTCAAGTCCAGATTGTGTTTCACTTGTCGCTGGCGTTATAACTCATTCAGCCCTGACGCACTACAGCAGGAGATGGGTCGACCATGATAATTCAAGGGTAGTGCCAGATTAGCTTGGCGCCTGTCGGCGCTAAGCTAATCTGGCAATGCCCTAAAATTGTCATGGTCGATCCATCTGATCATATCTACATGTACTTGTCCTCCTCCCCGCCTCCACCCCACCTCCCTAACAAAACAAGACTAATCGGGCACTTTTTATTCATATATGGCGTTAATTTTCTAATTGAAAAGAATGATATACCTAGAGTTTCTGCAGGAGCAATCACCTTGTGTTTGACAACGCTACACTACCAATTACTCCTCCGTCTGAGGAACAACAGCCATTTGTGAAAATTGTGATACTGCTCTATACACCCACAAACCTCTCCATATGAGGAACACAGAATCAGATCACAGAAATAGTCATGATGTATACCTCTTACAATGGCTGACGATTACCTAAAGGGTTAGATAGTGATCAAAATTAAAGATGTTTCACACCTCTACCCGCTGACACGCTACCATGATGGGCACTGGCGCATGTCCACGGACACTATCTCAAAAGACAAAGCTACGCAATCTGAGTGAGACTGGAGACCCACTGTGCTCAGAGAGTGACGTTTGACGGGATTAAGGGATTAGCAATCACCTGTGACACCCGGACCAGTCGGCTGCTTACACCCGGGGGGAGACACTAACAGCGCAGTTGATTTCTCGCTTTTTGACCACAGTCGTAGACTTAAACCTAGATGACTGCCACGTATGAGGATGCATTGATAATGGTTTCGCACAGAAAGAGGTAATGCTTCTCATGAGCCCCTGTAACTGAAGGCGCACATGAAACTCTATGGCTTGCGGAGAGACTGAGTTGGGCCCCAGATCAATAAAGATCCGACACTTTCCCACCGCTGGGGTTGACCAACAGTCAGCGGCTTATTGCCAGAGGGCTGCCTCAGTCTGAGGATGAAATAAGAATTTTATCGCACAGCTAGAGGCACTGATTTACATGAGCCCCTGAGAGTGCTGGGGCACATGGCACTCTACGACTGAGTGAAGTACTGTAACAGGTGGAGGTCAGCAATGCCAAAGTGAGGATATTTGACTACAGGTCCATGAACACACTAGGCCCACCCACCGATCCCGTGAGATAATTGTGAAATGCACCGTACAAAAAAAGAAGAACAATCAAAACTCTTTTGGTCAGGGCTGACTGGGGGGGGGGGGGGGGGGAGGGGGGAGGGAGAGGAGGAGGGGGAGGGGGGAGGGGGGGGGGCGGGACCCCTCCCCCGGATCTGCCACTGAGGGTGTTCTTTGGGGACTACAGTTCCGCATTTAATACTATTGTGCCATCTAAGCTCTATGAGAAACTGATCCAGAATCAGATCACAGAAATTGACAGTTTGCTATTTCAGTGCACCAATGATTTTCTGTCAGGGTTGGTCCGCGCACTCAGCATTCAAACCTAGGGAGTCGGCGGTCAGGCGGATGTAACCACTCATCTGGTTCATGTAGTCGTTTTCTAAGTCCGTAACACTGATGACGGGTGCACCCCAAGGTTGTGTCTTGTCTCCTATGCTATATTCACTTTTTACCCACTATTGTACATCCACTGATGACAACTCTTTGACAGTTAAATTTGCTGACGACACTACTCTTGAAGCTTTATTTTAAACAACAATAAAACAGCATACAGAGAGAGGATAGATGAACTTGTTGGCTGGTGTTTTGACAATATTCTTGACCTACATGTGTATAAAACCAAAGAAATGTCATGGATTTCAGAAAAATCAAAAGTGACATTGTTTCTCTCACTATTCATGGTAGCAATGTTGAACTTGTTCATTGTTTTAAGTTTCTCGGCACCCATATCTCAAACGGGAGAAAACGTAGATTCTTTCACAGCAACTACTGTATTTTTTTTCAGACGTCTTAAAACGTTTGGCGTCAGCAGACAAATTTTGACAAACTTCTACTGGGCAGTTATTGAAAGTATTTTGACCGTCTCCCTGACCGTGTGGTTTGGCAGAACAAAACCGAAAGAACGAGCCAAAATAAACAGAGTAGAAAAAAACTGTATCATAAATCATAAGTTCTGATTTGCCCTCTTTGGAGTCCCTCTTCCACAAAAGAATGCTAAAAAAAAGGCTAGATCCATCGTCCGAGATGATTCCCACCCAGCCATGAGTTGTTTGAGATGTTGCCATCAGGGCTTTGCTAAAGAGCGATCAGAACGCGAACGTGTCGTTTTAAAAACAGTTTTTACCAAACCGCTGTCCAGACTTTTAAAGATGCAAACAAACGCCAAACCTGATCCATCCGTCCCACTGTTTACTGTAATGCATATACAACATAATATTTCATCTGTGATGCAAGTGATGTGTTTTATAATTATTGTGATACATCTTCTGTGACTTGTGTCACTGTGAAATCTTGTTTATTGCCTTTATCTTTAGACCACAATAGTTATTAAGGTATGTGCGTGTATGTGAATGTGTTTGTGTGTGTATGTGTGTGTGTGTGTGTGCGTGTGTGTGCGTATGCGTGTGTGTGTGTGTGTGTGTGTGTGTGTGTGTGTGTGTGTGTACGCGGGCAGTTTAGTTATATTTTTGGGGGTAAGATTACAAAGTAAAGTAGGTAAAAGCTCTGACTTATCTCCTATTAAAAAAAGTCTCGCAGATCTGCCAATGCGTCCGTGATTTCTATAAGGGGCGCAGGACGTACGCGTCATTGATTTGTCAAACGTCATTTGTCATGACGTAAGTTTTCGTTTTTTCCGTCATTTTATATTTTACGTGATATGAGTTTAACTTTCGCTTCATAGGCTTGAGAAAAATGGTGACAAAACTAAAACTTCACAGTACAATTTCAGTCTTGCTATTATTTGTGTGAAAGCAGGTTGACTTTACCTAGCTACATGGTATACTAAGTACACGGGTCACCTGCGTGCTCTTCTAAAAGCGCGTTGATGTGTGTGTGCGTGTTAGGGCGTGCGTGCGCGCGAGCTCTAAACATCTCCAAGAGGCGCATGAGGATCTATTCCTCATGGAGATGCGCGCATGTTTGTGTGTGTGTGTGTGTGTGAAAGAGAGAGAGAGAGAGAGAGAGAGAGAGAGAGAGAGAGAGAGAGAGAGAGAGAGAGAGAGAGAGAGAGAGAGAGAGAGAGAGAGAGAGAGAGAGAGAGAGAGAGAGAGAGAGAGAGAGAGAGAGAGAGAGAGAGAGAGAGAGAGAGAGAGAGAGAGAGAGAGAGAGAGAGAGAGACGTGCGTGAGAGAGAATGACGACATATTTAGAGTATTTATGTCATTGTCTGCGTGGTGACGGAGTTGCCTCTTTTACGTCACCGCCACTGTCTGATTTTCTCTGAAGTAAAGTTGTTTTTAGTGTTTTAATTCTTTTCTGAAAGGAATTTTTTTTTACTAAGAAGTTGAAAGGATACAAAGCTGGCTAATCATCCAATATTTTTCTCCAAACTAGCTATATGCAAAAGTTCAAGTAAATATGACAAAAATTACGGACTGTAGTCTGGTTTTTTTTCCTATAAACGGTTGTTTATGTCTTCAATGAGACATTCAATTACAATATGCTCGGAGGCTTTCTTAGCCACCCACTTAAGAAAGTATTTCGCCAAGTTTCAAGCTCTTGTGTTCAGAAATATTGGAGTCTCTTGTTTACATACATACGCATACACATACATACGCACATATGGCGCTTTGCGCCAAATGTACGTTCAGCAGCGTAGTTAGCGTAACTAGACATGACGGAATGGACCTCACCAGTGAGAGCATTTTCAGCCAATCAGAAAATAAGCAATCCAGACCAAAAAGGTGACTGCCAACCGTGTAAAATGCAAAGAAGTACCCAGCGGAGAAAGAAACACGCTTAGGTTTTGCCTATAATGATGGAACAAGTCGCCTCTCGAAGGTTAGAGAGTAGTCCACCAGTTTAGGTCCCCACTTTGACACTCAACTCTGGGCATTGTTTGAACAGGGCGCCATCTTGTTTGTGCGACCTACCACGTGTTTTTTGCTCCCAGTGTTTTAGTGGTTTTTCGTTGGATGTACTGTGTTTCGTGTGCTGAAAGTGTGCTGAGTATCGTATAAGAGTGCGCTGATGAGGATTATGCTTGTGTTTCGTCGGATCTGGTTGCTGTTTGAGTGGTATCGTATTGAATTGTGTCTGTCATTTGAATTTTGTTTACGTCGCCATTTTGCTTCTTCCGCAGCGTGGGTTCTCGGGGCCTTTCCGCAGCGCTGTTTTCATGTGCTGCGTGCTAGTGTGTGAAGTGTTTACTGTGTGAGTCTGTTTGCCACCCGTGGTTGCATCTGCTGCTCAGGTTGGTTGTTGTAAACTCGTTCGTGTTCCTACCGTTCGATAGGTTTACGTGTGCTCTCCCGTCGACATCTCGCCCTCCCCACTCACGGCGCCATTGCCCGATCTCGCCGCTGACCGACCGGAAATCAGGTCGCCCCCTATCACACCGCTCACACACACACCGGCACACACACACGCACACACACACACTTACTCTCTCTCTCTCTCACACACACACACACACACACACACACACACACACCCTACTGAACCCTCTTCTCGTCTTCCTCTTTCTTGTCCTCACAAACAATCATGCTCATCAAATACACACGCTAACAACTGCTATCTCTACGTCACCACGCCACCTACTGCGCGGCCGGTGTCGCTGACAGTGTTGCAGATGCCTTACGCGGGATCCGACCGCGAAAGAGAGGCCACAAGGGCGGAATTAGCAAAAGGCGGACTCACCACCACAAACACAGCCACACACTTCTTCCCCTTTTCCTATGCCCTTCCACCCCTTCCGCCTCCTCGATTTCTCCACCTCCCTTCCTTCTTCTCCCATTTCTTTTCCTCTCTTGCTCATCTACCGCTTCCTGCTCTCCTCGGCCGCGCCCTCCTCCCCCTTCCTCCCCTCACCCCATCCTTCGCCTGCTTTTTCCTCCTCGTCCCCTCTCCCCCCTTTCTCCTCCCCTTCGCCCTCCCCCTCCCTCAGCTTTTCCTACTCCCCTTCCTCCTCCTCCCCCTCCTCTTTCTTGCCCGGTTCTCCTTCCCCGTCTTTTCTTCCTCCCCCTTCCCCCTCCTTCCCCACTCCATCCACTTTCCCCCCCTCCCCACCTTCCTCTTCCGATGTCCTCTTCTTCGTCCGTTTCTTCTCCCTCTTCCTCTTCTGGCTCATCCAACCTAAAACTGTGTCTGTTCAATGCACAGTCTGTCTGAAAAGATGGCAAAGCCGACGTGATTTCAGATTTCATTCTACACAATGACCTAGATGTTGTCGTGATCACCGAAACGTGGCTCCGCTCAGCTGGCGATGAACCCATCATCGCCAGCGTCACTCCGAGTGGCTACCGCCTGGCCTCCTTTCCGCGTGCTTCCAGAGGGGGTGGCATTGCCATCATCTACAGGGATTGTCTTTCTGCTCACCTCTCTTTCTCTCAATCTCTCCCTCATACACTGACACATTTCTGGGAGAAACGTCGTTCTCTCTCTCTCTCTCTCTCTCTCTCTCTCTCTCTCTCTCTCTCTCTCTCTCTCTCTCCTCTCTCTCTCTCTCTCTCTCTCTCTCTCTCTCTCTCTCTCACCGAGGTGATCATGGACGGCCCTGCGAGTAAGTGGCTCTAGTGCGAGTAAGTCGCATGTCACATCGCTCCGTCTTCAGTGACAATTGTGTTGGCATTGTTTGGCTGTGATGTGAGATTTTTGCCTCAGTGACTTGTGATAGTGACTTCTATTGGACTGTGATTTTTCGTTTGTGTGACATTCATTTTCCGAGAGATATTAACGTTTCTTTTTGTTTCATCATGCACTGTTCTGTTGGATGTTAGACCCATGACACATGGACTCTTTGTTTCTGTGTCGCTTGGCGCCAAGCAGTCAGTCACCGGCCAGATTCGAGTTTCCGCTGCCGTTAACCTATAGCATAGATCCTCATAGTGCCCGCAGATGCGAGGATGCGAAAGCGCATGAGAATCTTGGCTGCGCGAGCTGATTCAGTGACTGTTTCATCCATCGTGTAAGTTAGACGTGTTGACAGCAATGATAAACAGACCGCGCTGCTGGAAAAACTGAGGGCGGCGAGCTCACATTCCAGCTAATCAAAGTGATTAGACATTTCCGGAGTCTGAGTTAGAACTATGTGTGGAATGTAACTGACGCTAGCCCCAGTGCCTGATACTCGCTGCCGTCACTTGAGCGCAGCAGCGAGCTATCTCTCTCTCTCTCTTAGCATGGCCGCCGCGAGGCTGGCATCGGCTGTGTAAATCCGCCAGCCACACCCACCTTCCACAATGGGCCCCACCACCCGCGCCAACCACGCCAGATATGCCATTGACTTGAAGCATATTAAACACACCAGAGACCCTGCTCAAGTCATATTCGACACGACCCAAAACAAACTCCCACTTTGGAGATGTGTCATCTACATGCGGTACGTCCAAGGGGCTCCCGCTCAGATTTACCACCAATGGACGGACTCAAATAAAGATCTTGTAATAATCACAGTGCCAGTCCCATCATGCATCCCTTCTCCACCTGAACTTTTCAAAACATTTCTTCAACTGAATCATGGAAATCGCTCTCTCATTACCATTACACTCTACCACACCACCGGCAGAGTTCTCGTACAGGGAAACGTGTGCCCTGTGTGGGTGGGCGAGAAATTTGACAAGTTGAAAGCATTAGTAAGCGCCATGAGCGGTGAGACACTTGAACTTTGCCCCCCACCCTCCGAACCCGAGGAATCCCATGCACTCTCCACCCCACCACCCACCCCCGTGGACACCTTCCCCACTCCGTCTCCACTTCTCGCCATCCTCCCCCCTCCATCCAGTCAACAGGACAGCGCGACCGGTGACAGTTCTGCCGCAGTCCTTGATGGGCAGGCCGCTGCGGCTGTCAAAGGTAGCTCATCCATCTCGACGCCCCGCCCTAACACCACTGACCTTAATCCCCTAGGTGACCACCAAGATGTATCTGATCGACACGAGCTGCCTCTAAACCACTCCCTCATAGCATCGGAGTCCTTGATTCCTTGCGCGTAGGGATTGCCAGTGGTGGTCAGTGAAGCAAAGCAGCAGCCAAGTATTGTGATGGGCACACTCCCTAGCCGTGACTCTCCCTGTCTAGTGACCGGAGGCAACGAGGAGATTAGCAAGTCTTTGGCCAGTTCGATGGACGAGGTAAATGATGAAAGAGCCCAAGGCCTCGTCTCAAATGACGTCACTTCAGAGACTGTGCACACCTCGACCCAATGTTCCCCTCAGTGCTGTGACCTTGTACTGAGCCAGTGGTAGGAACCCCTTGTTTTTCTAGTGTGACTGACATGATAACAGACCTGAAACTGCAGTTTGAAAACCAGCAAAAGGAGTTACGCGAGAACATGAAAGCGGAAATCGACGCCCTCAAAAAAGAAAATAGCGATCTGCAAAGGCAAGTTTCTAGACTCATCACCAAAATGGGAAAGGTCGACGCTATTGAGAGCCGCCAGAAAGAACTACTGGCTAGACAGAAACAGGGTAACACACCACCTCCACCCGCTAATGACTCCATCCCTCTATTCGAAAACACGACTCCTCTCTCAGCTGCCTCCACCCCTCCCCCTGTTGTCCTGAAAAAGCAGCTTACCCATGCTGACTCTACTGAGCATCCCATTACATTCAGTCAGGAGACGTGCGACTCTTCGGCAGGTGGGACCAGCGGCGAAGATATGGGAGCTAATCCCATCAAGGACCGGCCGCCACAAGCCCCGCGACTCTTCAGCTTCCGTCTGCCGCCCCCGGGTAAAGTGTCTGCCCTACTGATTGGCGACTCCAATCTACAGCGGGTGGATCGCCGCCGGCTTGATCCTAGCCGGGCCACGTGCGTGCGTACGCTGCGCGGGGTCAAGGCTGGTGACCTGGCTGCAACCCTAGAGACGTGTGACCTCCGTGAAGACATCAGCCGTGTTGTGGTCCACGTGGGTACAAACGACTGCGCCTCGGGCCACGACACGGAGGTGATTCTGCAGAGCTTCCAACGTCTCACCAAGCAGGTCCGCCGTGCATTTCCTTCTGCTGCAGTTGCGTACACAGCAATCCTCCCCCAGGGTCGACGGTCACTACAAATAACAGAAACTGTCAACCAGCGTCTGGCCGAGCACTGTGTCAGTGAGA
Organism: Semisulcospira habei; assembly: GCA_036245525.1. NCBI lineage: Eukaryota > Metazoa > Mollusca > Gastropoda > Semisulcospiridae > Semisulcospira > Semisulcospira habei. The sequence goes on along the minus strand of BTPG01000003.1, from coordinate 50,560,003 downwards.
AAGTGCTCTTCCTCCAAGAAAAGGCCTTCTACACACCACAGGCACAAGTTGCTGCTGTTCTCTTTAGCAGTGACAAACTACATCTAAGTGAAAGAGGCCGTGTAGGGGTCCTGCTCCGTCAGGTGAAACGGTATTTATATCACGCCGAAGATGAAGCTCTGCCTAACACTCGTATGCAACGTAAACAAGGCTCGTCCAAAGACATACACAATGTTCCGGTAAATAAACAGGGTGGTAGCCACTGTAACCAACGGACCGTAACGTACGAGCAAGCCTACCCACCACTGTTGTTTGGGCCTGACTCTAATTCTCGGGACTTAACTCCAGGTCCCACAAACAGCACCGAGCAGAGGTCAAAGTTTGCAAGCGCCCGCCTGGTGGGAGACTTCAGTGTTGGCGAGCAGCAATAACGGTGACAGGGCGGTTGTCTCTCGCCAAGCTGTTCCCGTCCCCAATAACCACAACAGCCAGCCTCCCGTTGACAAGCAATCTCGCGCCACCGGTACTACTCACATGCAGATGTCACCACTGGTGCCAGCATTCCTTCCCTACAGCCACTGTACCATCGACCTGACGCTGTAGCCGTGGATCCTCACGCCTTTTCGTCCTACTACGGGAATTACGGCCGCCCCATCGTTCCCTGGCCCCAGGCCACACCCCGGACTGCCACCGTATCCAGTCTTCCAACCGCCTTTCCAGCCATACCCCCCACCCTTCCTTCATTGGCAGTTACCCTACTTGATGGGTGGTCTGAGGCCTTAAGCTGTAGTGTAATTAAATTAATCCGTGTCTGCTCGGCCCAGTGAGTGTGTTAGGTAGAACTAAGACGCACCGGCCCTTGCTGTGTACATAGCGTTTACACTGACAATTGTCATTCAGTTTATTTGGTTTAGCGCCCAGCATTCAAAACTATGACATTTTTTTTTTTTTTTTAAAATAATTAATCATGACTACGATTCAAACCCGCAATCCGCGAGCTGCGGACAATAGCGTGTGTTCCTATGTGCATAGGTGTGTGAGCCCTTGTATAGGTTGTGTGGACTTAATTTGAAATAATAACAGAAACGTTCGAATTTCTGTGCATGTGTTTTAACAAGTGCTGCCGCACTTAGACATTTTTAGTTAGTTTTTTTTACCGTGTTACGTAAATAGTGATTAATTTCTGGTAATCGAAACTGCGAAATATTACAGACTGTTTTTGACATTGGCTGTGTGTTTGCCTTTGAGGCAGCACACTGAGAACTGTTTGACTACGGAAGTCACAGTGACCTTTTGGCCTTTAGCCAGTGAATTGTCTTTGTGGACTCCAAGTTCTCTTGGCTCGAGAGACTTAAAGCTGAGAAACAGTCAAAAAATTCCGCCCCGCACGTGTTTTAAAAAAACTTTGCAGGACCCAGCGAGGGCCCTGTCTTCGTGAACGTTCGGCTAACTTCGGCAAACCGGTTTGCAACCCAGTTGACTGAGTTTTCAACTGCGTTTGTCGTGCTGGCAAAACTCCCGTGAAAAAGACAGGCCACTTCCTGTATTGCAGCGAGGGGGAACCGCGATCACTGATCTAAACCAGCGATATTTTTACTGATATCAACAGTAGCAGACGACACTCGACTACCCGACGGACAGAGCAGGCCATTTGTGTCTTGCCTGGACGCACACTGGATATGGACCAGGCCGAGCTATCCGTAAGTTACACAGCACAGCCTGAAGCTTTATTTGATATCGGAAGGGTGAGAAAGGAGGGGTTATTTGTCGTTTTGTGTTTGTTGTTATATCTTTTCATCTGGAGTGGCCTACAGCAAATTTTTTTCTCCATACGAAGGGCAGCTACTAAAAATCAGCTTGACCCATGGCGGCCTTGTATCTTTTGGCATCTATGTAAACAGTCGATTCTCTCTCTCTCTCTCTCTCTCTCTCTCTCTCTCTCTCTCTCTCTCTCATCCAATTTACTGTGTTGGTTGTACATCACAATGCTTCTTTATTTATTTATATTAGCCTATATTGGACTGGAGGTACGTGTTGAAAAAATTCGTTCACAACTACAAAGTGTCAAGAATCATACTTACAGCATGTCTTGGCTTGACTTCGCGAACGAAGATTTTATAGGAGTTGCCCACGACGTCTGCAGGCTTGTTCGTGGCTGCGGAGGCCAATCCGAGACAGGCAGGTTCGACCGCAGTGGCTGCAGGGGAAGGTATGGCCAGGGTTCTGAGCTGCGGCATCTCTGTTTTTTCTCCTGAGCCGCTTGTCCTTAAGGCTAGCTCTGTGAGAGTCCTCAAAGGAGACAGCTGCCTTGTAAATGGTGGAGCGCCAGGTGTCACGGTCCGCAGCAAGCGAAGACCACTGGTGGTGGTCGATTTGGCAGGCACTAAGTGACTTCTTGAGACAGTCTTTGTATCTCTTCTTTGGTGCCCCTCTGTCACGGTGTCCAGTAGCAAGCATGTACAGCCGTACATTCTGCCATCATAGTCCCCAGCGCGTAAAATCCGTGGCTGTCGGTCAGTTTCAAAGTGTCACAGAATCGTCTGCTGTTGTCCGATCTGCTAATCGCGATGATTTCCGTGCAACAGGAAGTGGTCTGTCGTTTTCCGAGAGTTTTGCAAGCTCGGGATACGCAGTTGCCAACTCCGTCAACTGAGTTACGAACCGATTTGACCCACTTAGGGGCAGGGCCCAAGCTGGGTCCTGTAGTCTTTTTAAAACAGCGCTGGGCAGGTTTTTCTCATTGCACCTCAGCTTTAACCGTACTGTGTGTGTATGTGATTTTATTTTGAGATCATCGTGCATTTTTGTGTATGTGATCCCATTTTGAGATCATAGAGGCTTTTACAGTGACTTCACGCGAACTGACGAGAAGCGATTCCGAAAGCTTCAATTAGCCTACAATCACTTGGACTGAAAATCGGACACCTTAATATTTTTCACCTGTTTCACAAGGTCCCCGATATTCGTTTATTTTTAAATGAACCATCGCACTTCCATCTCTTTGGTCTCACGGAATCACGTCTGGGCCCAAACATCAGTGATGCTAGCTTACTTATTCCTAACTTTTCTCTAATCCGGCGTGACCCAGGCTACCCTGGACACACTGGACTAGCTGTCTATGTACATAGCTCTATCCGAAATATGGTGCGCAGACGTGAAGACCTTGAGTCCAGAGAGCTAGAGTGTGTGTGGCTGGAGGGGAAAATACCACATTCCTCTCCCATCCTTATCGCCTTTATGTACAGAAATCCAGCTGCTACTGCTGACTGGTATGACGACTTTGTACAAATGATGGATAAAGTGAACGACACCGGTAAAAATGTTCTCATTCTGGGAGACTTTAACATCGATATGCTGAAACCCAAGCCTACATGGCAATCAGCGATCACTCTTTTCGGGCTAAAGCAGATGATTAAATCTCCAACGCGAGTATCACGCTCTGCTGCCACCATCATCGACCACATTTACACTAATGACCCAACAGCAGTAGCGGAAACTAATGTTTCTTCATTAGCCGTCAGTGACCACTTTCCCATCGCCTGTACATGGTCGTGTATTCTGCCCGCAAAACAAAGTCGGGACCAGCACTCGTACATACAATACAATACAACTTTATTGTCTGTTCGAGTCCAGGCACGACAGAAATCTGCCTTTCGGCTCGTCATGAAACAACAATATAAGACATTAACAAACGCTGCAAAAGCATATCATGAAAAATTATCATTGCAGCAATCTATCACAAGCAATCTGTCACAAGATGGGAGGTAATGTTAAGTAGATCATACTTATCGCGGCGTTATAAACGAGAGTTCAAAATCGAGACAGCAGTTGGAATAAAAGACTTCTTAAAAACATTCCTTTTGGCAAGTGGCATGTTGAAACGTCTGCCTGATGGTAGCATTTGAAACTGATCAGAGAGTGGGTGACTAGGATCATTGACAATGCTAGCAGCTATCCTTCGGACAGCTCTATGGTACAGATCATCTACTGGGTACTGTCCTAGGCCAATGATCTTCTCAGCTGTTCTGACGATACGTGACAGTCTGCCCCTGTTTTTCATACTGAGATTGCCATACCAAGCAGTGATGTTAAACGTCAATATGCTTTCGATCAGGCTTCTATAAACGGATTCCAAAACCCTGGAACTGACATCAAAACTTCTCAGTTTCCTAAGAAGGTACAGACGCTGGTTTGCTTTTTTCACAATCAGATCAGTGTTTCAAGTGAAGGACAGCCCACTATCCACGACTGTGCCAAGGTACTTAAATTCAGTGACCACCTCTACAGGTTGATTATTAATTGAGACAGGTACAAAAATATCATCAACTTTCCTGTCATCAATGACGAGTTCCTTGGTTTTCTGTACATTCATTTCCAGAAAACTATCTTTGCACCATGACTCTAATACTGCTATCTGTGCAAAGTACTCGGCCAGACTGTCTTCGTTTTGGAGTAGGCGTACAAGGGCCATGTCGTCTGAGAACTTTAAGAGACGAGAAGTGGCAGTGTGACAACGCATATGGTCTGTGTATATAGAAATAAAACAATGTCGGAGAGAGGACACAACCTTGAGGGCAGCCTGAATTTAGCACCACTTGGTCAGACAGACTGCCGTGTACATTTACACGTTGTGGCCTGTCCTTCAAAAAGTCTCGCACCCACAGAATAATGTTTGTGTTCACATTAAAGTCCATCATACGCTGCAAAAGCATCAGTGGTTCAACAGTATTAAAAGCATTAGAAAAGTCAATAAAAAGAATTCTCACATGTGCTTTTGATTTCTCAAGATGTTGAAATACAAGATTGTACAGAGTAAGGCATGCATCCTCCACACCCCTATGGTTTTTGTAAGCAAATTGAAATGGATCCAGTAGTTCGGCAACATCATTTAACAGATGCCTCCTCACCACTTTTTCCATACATTTTGACAGAATAGAAGTCAATGCAACTGGACGGAAATCGTTGAATTCATGAGCGTTGGTTTTTTTTAGGAATCGGGACAATGATTGATGATTTCCAAGCCGTAACGTACAGATCGTTTAAAAAGCTTAATACGAATGCTTTCTTACATGATATAAGCTATGCAGGATTTGATCAAGTGTATAATTGCACTGACCCTGATAATGCGCTCACTATATGGCTTAATCTGTTCCTCGGGGTGCTGAATAAACACGCGCCGCTAAGAAGGAAGCGAGTCCGACGCCGCGAGCCTCCCTCCTGGATAACGAAGGAAATCAAACAAACTATGAAGGCACGAAACACCGCTAAACGAGAAAAGAACTTCGCTGAGTTTAAACGTTTGCGTAACAAAGTTAAGTACTTAGTTCGAGAAGCTCAAAAGTCATTTGTTGAAAAGACAATTGAAAACGAAAAATCTCCTGCTTCTGTTTGGACTGCTTTGAATACTCTAACAAGCAACACGCGCAGGCAGACTCATATCATTCCACACGAATTCTCTGCGGAAAGCATAAACAATTGCTTTCTCTCAGCTCCAGAACAGCTACTTACTTCCAACAGCTCTGATCCGTCAACGTATGTAATATCGGATCAACTGTCCATGTTTTGCCAGGAACGATTATCGTCCGATGATACGTTTGGTATCCCCTTTATCGCTGTTCACGAAGTCGGGCGTTATATTACGTGCCTTAAGAACAAGACATCTGCTAGTGTGGACGGTATAAATGGTTATATACTCCACATATCACTGCCTTATATTGTTGAACCCCTCACTTACATTTTTAACTTATGCATACAGTATAATACTTTTCCTGTGGCGTTTAAAAAAGCAAAAGTTGTTCCTATACCCAAGACCAAAGATACTACTGATGTAAATGACCTTCGTCCCATTTCTCTTCTGTCTGTTTTATCACAGCCACTTGAGAAGCATATTCAAAAGCATCTCCTCCAGTACCTCGAAGAACGGTCCTTGTTAAATAAGTTCCAGTCAGGTTTTAGACCCAAACACTCTTGCCACTCAGCATTAGTACGTATGGTTGATTCATGGCTAGATAACATCAACAATAACAAAATGACTGGCACGGTATTCTTGGACCTGAAAAAAGCGTTCAATCTGATAAATCATGAAATCTTGCTGAGGAAACTTAATGTTTATTTCAACAACAACAGCCCGTCAGCCATTTCATTCTTTAACTCTTATCTTTCTGCAGAACACAAGCTGTCTATGTAAATGGTAACTATTCCACAGAGGGTAAGGTAGAGCTTGGTGTTCCTCAGGGTTCGGTTCTGGGCCCATTGTTATTTTGTATCTTTATTAATGATTTACCACTACACATCACATGTGCTAGTGCCGAGTGTGACATGTTTGCTGACGATTCGACGCTATATGCATCCGGTAAAACTGTAGCTGACATAAGCAACAGCCTCCAGCAGAGCCTACAAGAAGTCTCTAAATGGTGCAGTAGAAATAGAATGATAGTCAATCCAACTAAAACAAAAAGTAGAGGGTGTAGCCAGCGCCAAGTTCTTGGAGGCTGCCTTCCTCCGGGAGGCGTACTTCGCTGAGCGCGGCGATGTCGATGTTTAACCTCCGCAATTCATGGGCAATGAGGGCGGAGCTACGCTCAGGGCGTCCGCTGTCTGCTGTGTCGAGCATGGTTCGGATGTTCCAGCATGCTACGTTGAGTCCGGTCGTGGTCGTCATGAGAGTGGATCCGTTGTTTTTTCTTGTTTTCTGACCGCATGAGAAGATGCCCGTTGACCGCGGCTAGCCAACTGGGGTTACGAGGTGATGAGCTTTGGTTAGGCCACCTTTTCTAGGCCCCTCTCCGTGTGGAGCAAGCAGTGCTGTCCCTAGAGAAGGCTGCTTGGTCGTTCAGGGTGTGCCGAGTGACGTTGTCATCCCCAGGTCAACATCAGGCGACCAATATCCTGAACCGCCTGCATGCATGTTTGATCTGCGGCTTCCAGTGACATCTTTCACCTGCCGTTTTGCCCCTTGCCCATCGCTACAGGACTTGGAAAGTTCAGTGTCATAGTCCGTGGGCGTTTCCTAAAGCCTGCGCGGTGGAGCTTTTTGGTGGAGTGCAGTGTGCGCAGTACTGGCCCCACCCTTTAAACCCTTGGTTCGTTTGCCATGGCCGAGCAAGCTGGGACGGTGGCATCGAGGTCCTCAGGTCGTAGGTTTTATATCAGACTGTCCTTGTCTTAGTCTCTGGCTCAAAAGCCTTCCCCGGAGACACGGGGGCTTTGATGTCAGGGGTTTCCTCCCTCCCTTAGCCGTTACGCAGCCAAGCGGCCAGGCCTGCAAGGCAGCAGGGGACTCGTGGGGGCCGGGGTCGTCTATGTCCCGTGCAGATGTGAACATCTGCCCACTGCCCAGACGGTGACACTTACCAGAGGAGAAAAATCCAACGCCGGAACCCGGTATCGAACCTCGCACCTTTGGCATTGGAGGCAGACGCCTTAACCACTGCGCCACTTCCCCGCCCTAATACAATGAAAATTGTGCTTTTCACACACACACAAAAAAATGGACTTGCTGCATTTTGCCTTTCTACTATTCTGGGACTGGGACAGAGCTGTGACACCTACAGTGTCAAAGTGCTTACTCAGCATAATCTGTTGTTCAGGTCATTGACCCCATATGCCACTAGGCACTGGGCCGTTCGCCCAAGTATTAGTATACTATTACCTATTCTCTATCTTGGCTTGACTTCGCGAACGAAGATTTTATAGGAGTTGCCCACGACGTCTGCAGGCTTGTTCGTGGCTGCGGAGGCCAATCCGAGACAGGCAGGTTCGACCGCAGTGGCTGCAGGGGAAGGTCTGGTCAGGGTTCTGAGCTGCGGCATCTCTGTTTTTTCTCCTGAGCCTCTTGTCCTTAAGGCTAGCTCTGTGAGAGTCCTCAAAGGAGACAGCTGCCTTGTAAACGGTGGAGCGCCAGGTGTCACGGTCCGCAGCAAGCGAAGACCACTGGTGGTGGTCGATTTGGCAGGCACTAAGTGACTTCTTGAGACAGTCTTTGTATCTCTTCTTTGGTGCCCCTCTGTCACGGTGTCCAGTAGCAAGCTCGCCGAACAGGGTGATCTTTGGTAGGCGATGATCCTCCATCCTGGAGACATGCCCCGCCCAGCGGAGCTGTGTCCGCAGCAGCAAAGCCTCGATGCTCACAGTTTCAGCCTGTTCAAGGACCTCGACGTTGGTGACATAGTCACTCCAGTGAATGCCCAGGATGGTGCGCAGGCAGCGCTGGTGGAAGCGTTCGAGGAGTCGTAGTTGGCTGCGGTAGAGGGCCCAGGACTCGGAACCATACAGCAGGGTGGTGAGGACCACAGCTCTGTACCCGCTGATCTTGGTGCCTGTT
>BTPG01000003.1:50532049-50551681 GCA_036245525.1 Semisulcospira habei | reverse complement strand
TTCAGCTGTTGATTGTGCCACACCCGCTTGAATAGTCGCCCGAAAGCACTGTTCGCTTTTGCCAGCCTGTTGTCCAGCTCCTTGTTCAGCTTGGCGTCTGACGTGATGATACAGCCAAGGTAGGTAAACTGGTGTACAGACTTCAGTTCGGACTCGCCGATGGTGATGTGGGGAGGGCGATGCTCTTCCTCCGGCTGATGAAGAACCTCTGTCTTTTTCAGACTGACCTCGAGTCCAAAGAGCTGGGCAGCATCTGCGAAGCAGGACGTGATGCGCTGCAAGGCTCTATCTGTGTGTGCAACGAGGGCAGCGTCATCAGCAAAGAGCAGCTCACGAATCAGTCGGTCTAGGGTTTTGGTGTGGGCCTGCAGTCGTCGGAGGTTGAACAGGCTGCCATCGAGACGATACCTGATGTACACTGCGTCGTCATCGTCGAGGTCCACTGTGGCCTGCTTCAGCATCATGCTAAAGAAGATGGCGAAGAGGGTCGGTGCCAGCACGCAGCCCTGCTTCACGCCGTTGAGAATGGTGAATGGTTCTGAGAGGTCACTGTTGAGTCTGACCTGGCCTTGTTGGTCCTCGTGGAGCTGGACGATCATGTTGAGGAACTTTGGGGGACAGCCAAGGCGCTCCAGGATCTGCCACATGCCTTGCCTGCTCACAGTGTCGAACGCTTTTGATAGGTCGACAAACGTTACGTACAACACTTTGTTCTGCTCGCGGCACTTCTCCTGAAGCTGTCTCAGCACAAAGACCATGTTGGTGGTACTCCTGTTGGCTCTGAAGCCACACTGGCCCTATGGGAGGTGGTCTTCATCGATGACAGGTATCAGCCGATTCAGGAGCAGCCTTGCGAGAATTTTCCCGGCAATGGACTACAGGGTAATTCCACGATAATTAGAGCAGGCAGACTTATCTCCTTTGTTCTTTTACAGGGTGATGATGACTGCATCACGGAGATCCTTCGGTAGTGTTTCTTTCTCCCAGCAGCAAAGAAAGAGGTCGTGGAGAGTGTTGTGCAGTGCTTGGCCTCCATGTTTCCAGATCTCTGGTGCGATTCCGTCAATACCTGCTGCTTTGCCACTCTTGAGCAGGTGGATGGCTGTGAGGGTCTCTTCGGCGGTGGGCGGTACGTCCAATTCAACCTTTAGTCGGAGGTGTGGGATTTGGAGGATGGCTGTTTCTTGAACAGTGCGCTCAGCGCTGAAGAGGTCCTGAAAGTATTCCGACCAGCGGTTCAAGATGGAGGTATTATCTGTTAGGAGTGCCTGTCCATCAGCGCTTCGCAATGGACTTTGTACCAGGTGCCTGAGGCCAAACACTGCTTTCAGTGCTTCGTAGAAGCCCCTGTAGTCACCGTTGTCACCGCAAAGCTGGGTCCTCTGTTCGAGTCTGGACCACTACTCGTTCTGGAGCTCTCTAAGCTTGCGCTGGAGACTGCTGCCCCTGTAGTCACTGTTGTCAGCGCAAAGCTGGGTCCTCTCTGCGAGTCTGGACCACCACTCGTTCTGGAGCTCTCTAAGCTTGCGCTGGAGACTGCTGCAAATGAGGCGGAAGGCAGACTTCTTCACAGGGCAGGAAGGCTGGGCTAGGTGGGCCTGTTGGGCGGCTCTTTTTTTGTGCTAGATGTTCCTGGATCTCTACGTCGTTTTCGTCAAACCAGTCTTTGTTCCTCTTTCTAACAAAGCCCAAGACTTCCACAGAAGATTTTACAATAGTATTTTTCAGTTGTTCCCTGAGTGTTTCAGGGGAGAAGTCTGCTGGATCAACTGTGTCTTCGAGCATGCGCTGTAAATCTGTCTGAAGGGCAGCTTTCTTGTCGTTACGCTGAAGGCTGGCAACATCAAGCTTTTTTTTTTTTTTTTTTTTTTTTTTTTTTTTTTTTTTGGGGTGTGTGTGTGTGGGGGGGGGGGGGGGGAGGCTTTCTTGGGTTTCAGCTTGAGGCGGAGCCTGAGTTTGCAGCGGACAAGGCGGTAGTCAGTGTGGCTCTCTGCGCTGGGCATCACTTTGGTAAGGAGGACGACACTGCGGTCCCTCTGACGCACTAGGACATAGTCGATAAGGTGCCAGTGCTTGGAGCGAGGATGCATTAAGGTGGTCTTTCGACTGTCCTTTTGCTGTTAAGTAGTGTTGGTGATGACAAGCTGCTCTGCACAGAAATCCAACAGTAGGCGGCCATTGTCATTGCAGTTCCCGACGCCATGCTTGCCGAGGACTCCTTTCCAGGCTTCAGAGTCTTCGCCCACTCCGGCGTTGAAGTCGCCAAGGATGATGACTTTGTCGTCTGCAGGGGTGCTCTGTAGGAGGCTGCGCAGGTCAGAGTAAAACTTGTCTTTTTCTGCAGGCTCTGCCAGGACGGTTGAGGAGTACACACTGAGAAGGGTGACGTATTGCCGGTGTCTCAGTGGGAGGCGCATGGGCATGATGCGGTCGGAGTGACCCGTTGGTAGGTTTTCCAGCTTAGTCGCAATGGGGGTCTTGACCATGAAGCCCACGCCTGAGAACCGTCTTTCTGATGCAGGCCTCCTGACCAGTAGAGGGTGTAGCCAGCGCCACGTTCTTGAAGGCTGCCTTCCTTCGGGAGGCGTACTTCGCTGAGCGCGGCGATGTCGATGTTTAACCTCCGCAATTCATGGGCAATGAGGGCGGAGCGACGTTCAGGACGTCCGCTGTCTGCTGTGTCGAGCATGGTTTGGATGTTCCAGCATGCTACGTTGAGTCCGGTCGTGGTCGTCATGAGAGTGGATCCGTTGTTTTTTTTTCTTGTTTTCTGACCGCAGGAGAAGATGCCCGTTGACCGCGGCTAGCCAACTGGGGTTACGAGGGGATGAGCTTTGGTTAGGCCACCTTTTCTAGACCCCTCTCCGTGTGGAGCAAGCAGTGATGTCCCTCGAAAAGGCTGCTTGGTCGTCCAGGGTGTGCCGAGTGACGTTGTCATTCCCAGGTCAACATCAGGCGACCAATATCCTTAACCGCCTGCATGCAGGTTTGAGACTGCGGCTTCCAGTGACATCTTTCGCCTGCCGTTTTGCCCCTTGCCCATCGCCACAGGACTTGGAAAGGTCGGTGTCATGGTCCGTCGGCGTTTCCTAAAGCCTGAGCGGTGGAGCTTTTTGGTGGAGTGCAGTGTGCGCAGTACTGGCCCCACCCTTTAAACCCTTGGTTCGTCTGCCATGGCCTAGCACGCTGGGACGGTGGCATCGAGGTCCTCGGGTCGTAGGTTTTATATCAGACTGTCCTTGTCCTAGTGTCTCGCTCAAAAACCTTCCCCGGAGACACGGGGGCTCTGATGTCAGGGGTTTCCTCCCTTAGCCTTTCCGCAGCCAAGCGGGCAGGCCTGCAAGGCAGCAGGACAATGATTTATTTTCGAGTTTCTCTCCTCTAGATCCGCCGTGTTTAGCCTGGGGGCTAGTGCTGCCCCGTTTTTGGGGTCACCTCGGAGAGGATGTGGCCAGGGACCACGCACGGACGGTCTTGGGATAGAGGGATGCTATGCTAGTCCGGAGATATTTGACACGAGGGTGCCTCACAAAGGCCAAGAGGCCATAGACTAGGGTGATCCCGGGGAAGGCGCTGTGAGTTCCCCACTACCTGCACCACCAACGTAACTCGTCCCCTGGGGCATCCACCCTTTGAGTCAGGCAGAGACCCCTTGACCTAACTGGCTATAGGTGCACCGTGATATCCCAGAAAGCTTAGTGCGGTAAGACTAGGACATATGGTATGGGGGTTGTTCCTACGTAAAAGTCGTCTTGAAAGGTTCCATCATAGACGTGAAGCGTTGGTATACTAAAATTTTTAGACAGACCGAGCGACTCCCATTCTCAAACTGCTTGAATCATTGTCACCGAGAGCGACAATCAAACATTTTTAGAATGGCGTTTGTGAGGTCTGTCTTGGAATGATAGTATACGAACACTCGACTTCTATGTTTTATGGAGCCTCTCACAACATGAATTTAGTCACCAAACACCAAACAAATCAGACGATAGTTTAGCTTTAATAGCTTCTTTGTCGGCTGCACCGGTCTGAGCAGCTAATCGCTGTTGAGTTTCGCTGCTTTATAGAGCAAACAACGTAAACGTTGGATATCTACAGCAGTGACGATGAATCGTAAAGGTTTGACTGTTTCACTTTCAGATGTTTTTGTCGCTTTCGTGATGAGCGCGATGTTATTGATTCAAGTGTAGAGTGTTTATTTTGCCGCCTCTAGGTGTACTATGGATCCCAGAAAGCACCGCGCGTTAAGACTAGGAAATATGGTGTGCATGTGTGAAATGTCTCATATAAAAGTGGTCTATAAGGGTTCTATAATCTAATAACGCTCTCCGCTTCGCAGTACCTAGTGATTTAGCCCTAAAAATCAAACCGGCCACCGGCTCTGGTATTGACAGTTATCTGTGTCTCAATGCTGAAACAGAGAGACATACCAAAAGAATCTGAAATTAAAGCATCATATTTCTACTGTGCACAGATACAAAAGTCTGAGCCTGGTATTGTGTAGACGACCCAGCTTCCACGCTTAGTTGACGACTCTTTCTTCGTACCAATAAACTTGAAATTTCATCAGATCTCATCAGGCTTGATGCGGCATTTGAACGATTTTATCTTGCTGCATTTTGTCGTCTTAAAAATTCCCCAAGAGTTTCCGTTTCGTAACCTTTCATAACCTTCCAATGTCGTACAGTGCGACTATATATTCACCTTCTCAGTAGTATTAGTGACGTTTCGTTTGACTCCCAACGACAAACGAGAGCGAAATCACGGGAGATAAGCATCTTCTACCAGAAGCATAGACAACTCTCTAAACATCCCCAAGAGGCATAACCCAGGGTCCGGAGTGTTTTCTAAGTTTATTGTAAAGGGTATGCCTTCGCTCTCGTTAGTTGTAGGGGAGTGGTTTGTTTCGAACGAAACCTCACTAATGTCCAGGACTTTGGGTTTATCATTTTGGTTCAGCTGGAGTGGGACATTTCCCCCCTGAGTTGGCTGTTGAGTGAACCTCTTTTTTAAAGTCTAGCCATTGCATTTCCCTGAAAGGTATCCGCTAACTCGATGGGACAACATGGTTTTAAAACATGTGCATTATTTAATTGCAAAGTGAAACATTTGTCACAGAAACAAGAGGTCTTTCTCACGTTCACACGGCTCGCACCAATCTGAAATTGGCCTATTCTTTCGAAACGGATCAAAGCGCACATTCCTCAGACCAAAATGGACAAATGTTGCAGTATATCGTTTGAAAGCCGCTTCTTTCCCTGCAGTCATTCGTCCGTCACCCGTGTCTGAACGAACGACCAACCCACAAAAATATCCCGCGTCAACCCTACGAATTTGGCGGTATAACTGCCAGAGTTGGTCTCATGGCGATACTCAAGTTTAGAAATTCATTTGAACTAATCGGAGATGAGCAGTTTTTTAGAATTTCAAAATGGTTCAAATGAATTTCTGAACTTTTCTCTGGATTCGGTAAATGCGTATTGCGCACAAATCATAGCTACAAAGAATGAGGTCGAAGCGAGGTGAACTGACTTTGAAGCAGAACTGAAGTGAGGTGAACTGACTGAAGCAGAACTGAAGTGAGGTGAACTGACTTTGGAGCAGAATGTGCCTCGATAGGGATGGACTGTATTTCGTGCGTAACTTAGAAACACTTGAAATTATAATCATTGCTTGCTAGAGTTATTAAGGCGACAGTTACCATAGTCTTGGATTGATGTTGCTAGTTCTTGATATAACTGTAATATGATAAATGTGCAGGTCTGGATTCGGACCTTTCGGTTCCAGGATCATGGACATACATACAATTACCGTTTGCCTGAGTACTCCAAGAGAGCGCGGCTCGAGCAAACTCCGACTCATATGAGATGCTTTAGCATCTCATTTGAACAGAAGTGAACTTGGGCGTAATTTGAGTGGTTCTGTCGGAGGGCACAGCCTCTAGTAATAAGTTAGTCACGTTTTTCAATGGCGGCGAATGTACAGTTTTGAAATGCTCTCCTTTCTTAATTGTGCGCGTGGCAGGCTGGTATATAGCAATACGGTATTTTATTATCAGTACTTTTAGAAATCATGGGGGAATTTAGTAAAGTAAAATGTCCTTCCATCACCGTGAGACACTTCATTACATGTAGAGATACGTCCGATTGAAGGTTTCGAAACAGATGATGCACAGTAAGCTAATTTTCTTCTCTTTTTTCACTCCAACCGAACACAATTAATGCGCCTGAGATCCATATTCTATGACAGTCAGGAAAAAGTGGCAAATTATTTTTCTGTTTTTACTGTTCGATCTGCCCCAACTTGTGTGAATAGTGTCACTCACGGTTTTCAGGGTTTTTAGTATCTGTGTACTTTGCACACCGAAGGTCAGAGATGCCGGTTAAAAAGTGCCTAGGTACTTTAGAGAGATCATATTTCATTTGACAAAAGCCGCCGGCGGAACATGTTACACATAAAAGAATTGCGGAGGTTAAACATCGACATCGCCGCGCTCAGCGAAGTACGCCTTCCGGAGGAAGGCAGCCTCCAAGAACTTGGCGCTGGCTACACCCTCTACTGGTCAGGCAGGCCTGCATTAGAAAGACGGCTCTCAGGCGTGGGCTTCATGGTGAAGACCCCCATTGCGACTAAGTTGGAAAACCTACCAACGGGTCACTCCGACCGCATCATGTCCATGCGCCTCCCACTGAGACACCAGCAATACGTCACCCTTCTCAGTGTGTACTCCCCAACCCTCCTGGCAGAGCCTGCAGAAAAAGACAAGTTCTACTCGGACCTGCGCAGCCTCCCGCAGAGCACCCCTGCAGACGACAAAGTCATCATCCTTGGCGACTTCAACGCCAGAGTGGGCCAAGACTCTGAAGCCTGGAAAGGAGTCCTTGGCAAGCATGGCGTTGGGAACTGCAATGTCAATGGTCGCCTACTGTTGGAGCTCTGTGCAGAGCAGCAACTTGTCATCACAACACTACTTTCCAGCAAAAGGACAGTCGAAAGACCACCTGGATGCATCCTCGCTCCAAGCACTGGCACCTTATCGACTATGTCCTAGTGCGTCAGAGGGACCGCAGTGACGTCCTCCTCACCAGAGTGATGCCCAGCGCAGAGTGCCACACTGACCACCGCCTTGTTCGCTGCAAACTCAGGCTCCGCCTCAAGCTGAAACCCAAGAAAGGCCCCCCCCCCCCAAGAAAAAGCTTGATGTTGATGGCCTTCAGCGTGACGACAAGAAAGCTGCCCTTCAGGCCGATTTACAGCGCATGCTCAAAGACACAGTTGATCCAGCAGACTCCTCCCCTGAAACACTCTGGGAACAACTGAAAACTGCTATTGTAAAATCCTCTGTGGAAGTCTTGGGCTTTGCTAGAAAGAGGAACAAAGACTGGTTTGACGAAAACGACGTAGAGATCCAGGAACTTCTAGCAAAAAAAAAGAGCCGCCCTCCAGGCCCACCTAGCCCAGCCTTCCTGCCCTGTGAAGAAGTCTGCCTTCCGCCTCATCTGCAGCAGTCTCCAGCACAAGTTTAGAGAGCTCCAGAACGAGTGGTGGTCCAGACTCGCACAGAGGACCCAGCTCTGCGCTGACAACGGTGACTACAGGGGCTTCTACGAAGCACTGAAAGCAGTGTAAGGCCCTAGGCACCTGGTACAAAGTCCCCTGCGAAGCGCTGATGGACAGGCACTCCTCACAGATAATACCTCCATCTTGAACCGCTGGTCGGAATACTTTCAGGACCTCTTCGGCGCTGAGCGCACTGTTCAAGAAACAGTCATCCTCCAAATCCCACACCTTCCACTAAAGGTTGAATTGGACGAACCGCCCACCGCCGAAGAGACCCTCACAGCCATCCACCAGCTCAAGAGTGGCAAAGCAGCAGGCATTGACGGAATCCCGCCAGAGATCTGGAAACATGGAGGCCCAGCACTGAACAACAAGCTCCACGACCTCTTTCTCTGCTGCTGGGAAAAAGGAACACTACCAAAGGATCTCCGTGATGCAGTCATCATCACCCTGTACAAGAACAAAGGAGAGAAGTCTACCTGCTCTAATTATCGTGGAATTACCCTGCTGTCCATTGCCGGGAAAATTCTCGCAAGGTTGCTCTTGAATCGGCTGGTACCTGCCATCGATGAAGACCACCTCCCAGAGGGCCAGTGTGGCTTCAGAGCCAACAGGAGTACCACCGACATGGTCTTTGTGCTGAGACAGCTTCAGGAGAAGTGCCGCGAGCAGAACAGAGGGCTGTACGTAACGTTTGTCGACCTAACAAAATCGTTTGACACTGTGAGTAGGCAAGGTATGTGGCAGATCCTGGAGCGACTAGGTTGTCCCCCAAAGTTCCTCAACATGATCGTCCAGCTCCACGAGGACCAGCAAAGCCAGGTCAGACTAAACAGTGACCTCTCAGAACCATTCCCCATTCGCAACGGCGACCCTCTTCACCATCTTCTTCAGCATGATGTTGAAGCAGGCCACAGTGGACCTCGGCGATGACGACGCAGTGTACATCAGGTATCGTCTCGATGGCAGCCTGTTCAACCTCAGACGACTGCAGGCCCACACGAAAACCCTAGACCAACTGATTCGTGAGCTGCTCTTTGCTGATGACGCTGCCCTCGTTGCACACACAGAGAGAGCCTTACAGCGCATTACGTCCTGCTTCGCAGATGCCGCCCAGCTCTTTGGACTTGAGGTCAGTCTGAAAAAGACAGAGGTCCTTCATCAGCCGGCACCCAAGGAAGAGCATCGCCCTCCCCACATCACCATCGGCGAGTCCGAACTGAAGTCTGTACACCAGTTTACCTACCTTGGCTGCATCATCACGTCAGACGCCAAGCTGGACAAGGAGCTGGACAACAGGCTGGCAAAAGCGAACAGTGCTTTCGGGCGACTATTCAAGCAGGTGTGGCACAATCAACAGCTGAAAAAAGGCACCAAGGTCAGCGTGTACAGAGCTGCCGTCCTCACCACCCTGCTGTACGGTTCCGAGTCCTGGGCCCTCTACCGCAGCCAACTACGACTCCTCGAACGCTTTCACCAGCGCTGCCTGCGTACCATCCTCAGCATTCACTGGAGTGACTATGTCACTAACGTCGAGGTCATTGAACAGGCGGAAACTGTGAGCATCGAGGCTTTGCTGCTGCGGACACAGCTTCGCTGGGCGGGGCACGTCTCCAGGATGGAGGATCATTGCCTACCCAAGATCACTCTGTTCGGCGAGCTCGCCACAGGACACCGAGATAGAGGGGCTCCAAAGAAGAGATACAAAGACGGTCTCAAGAAGTCACTTAGTGCCTGCCAAATCGACCACCGCCAGTGGTCTTCGCTTGCTGCGGACCGTGACACCTGGCGCTCCACCATTCACAAGGCAGCCGTCTCCTCTGAGGACTCTCGCAGAGCTAACCTTAAGGACAAGCGGCTCAGAAGAAAAAAC
The DNA here is from genome assembly GCA_036245525.1 of Semisulcospira habei. NCBI lineage: Eukaryota > Metazoa > Mollusca > Gastropoda > Semisulcospiridae > Semisulcospira > Semisulcospira habei. Next base: position 50,542,248 of record BTPG01000003.1, on the reverse strand, counting down.
AGAGTTGTCATAACTCAGAACCCTGACCAGACCTTCCCTGCAGCCACTGCGGTCGAACCTGCCTGTCCCGGATTGGCCTCCGCAGCCACGAAAATGCCTGCAGACGACGTGGGCAAGCCCTATAGAATCTTCGTTCGCGAAGTCAAGCCAAGAGAGACTTTGCACACCGAAGGTCAGAGATGCCGGTTAAAAAGTGCCTATGTACTTTAGAGAGATCATATTTCATTTGACAAAAGCCGCCGGCGGAACATAAAGGTGACACAGCAGCAGACCTACAAGTTGAAAGTGCTGTTATCCAAGCACCTTAATTTCAGTCATTTTTAAGGTCTTTTACTTCGTTGTTAATTATAACTACTAATCCGATGCCTGTAGTTTACATTAAAACATGAAAATAATGATTTGATTTCTCTCTAATCCCTCTGCTATCTCGTCAATATGACGGCAACACGCAATTACCGACACCATGATGTTTACTGACCCACGGTTGGCGAATCAAAGCATTTTACTATGTCCAGAGATCGGCACAGATCTACATCTCCAGGAAACAGAATTCTTACGTCTGCTTTGTTTTCGACTCTGCGTTGGATTTTGTTACACCCCAAACAATGACACGCCTCAACCCGTGCACAGGTCTTCCGATCTCGGATTCATCACGTGACCAGTGGAAATACTTGCGGTTTCAAGATGTGCAGACTTAGGGGCTGATTGCTTACGTGCAACATATTTGTAAAACACGTTTTGCAGATTTGACCGTTTTAAAGATCGGTTTGTTTGAAATAAGCAGAAAAGTGTCCAGGTAATGTTTAGTCGTTATGAAGTCATTTCGGACTTTCAGAATGTGCGCCATTTTTTCACTGCCTACCGCGAAATTGAGAAATCTTTCTGTAACGAAGATCCATTGAAACGTCATTTAATTTTCTAGATCTAGATTGCGATCTGTACAAGTTGTAAATGGGGCCGTCTCAAATGCCAAATGATCAACCAATCTTCAAGGGGCATGCCGCCATTACGAGACTACTCGAGACCGGAAAGGTTCTTGTATATTGTTTGGAGCGTATCACAACTTCGGGGTGTAACAGATTTTTACCTACCTTTGGCAGAACGTCATTTTCCCGTAAACTTGATGCACTTCAACTTCAGTGGTTTCAAACTGAAAATGCGTGTTGCTTTCAAAGACACTGCCGCCATTGAAAAACATGACTCACTGCTAGGGACTGTACTCCCGCAAAACTTTAAGTGATATCTTTCCGTCTACAGCTTCACGTTTGTTTGGGCATCTGTCGTGGTGAGCGTGATTCCTCTGATGGTACACACCCAAGTAGGTAGGTTCGGAAGATAGTCCTTTGCCCCTTCCATGACCAGGTGGCTCATATTTTGAGGCGCCGACTATTCTGGCATCATGTTTGAACTATACTTATAGTGGTGGTTTAAAGCCTTGAACTGGTATATGTATCCAACGAAAAACGCTGGTCGGAATAAAACAGTGGCCAAAACTGTGCATTTCTTCATAGACACGATGAAATCCCAACGAGGAATCAAAAACCAGTATCGACATAACAAGATTTACTCATTCCGAAAAATGGCGTCACTCGTACAACTTGTTAATTCCTTTATGTTGTTGGCGGTTGTTTATTTAGTGTAGCAAAACCGTTCTGAAACAACCGCCAAACACATGAATGAATTAGTTAGTTGAACGAGTGAACGAAACATTTTTTTATTGTCTGTTATTAAGTCACTTATATTTATCAAAGAGTCTTTTTAGGATGGGACGCGGTGGGGCGATTTCAGTAGACGTCAAAGGCGTGCAGACCTCGGACTCTGACAGTAAAGTAACACAATAGATATTACGTCATGTCTAGCTACGTTAACAGCGCTTCTGAACGTACATTTGGCGGGAAGCGCCGTGTGTTTGTGTGTGTGTGTGTGTGTGTGTGTGTGTGTGTGTGTGTGTGTGTGTCTCTCTCTCTCTCTCTCTCTCTCTCTCTCTCTCTCTCTGTGTGTGTGTGTGTGTGTGTGTGTGTGTGTGTGTGTGTGTGTGTGTGTGTGTGTGTGTGTGTGTGTAATAATAATAATAATAATAATAATAATAATAATAATAATAATAAATTTATTCAGTTTTGCAGCCATCTGGCCATATGAACACAAAATACACTTTACACCAGAAAATACAGGAGGTGTTGTAAAACACACTCATAGCATACATCAGCGCACATAAATATGAAGTTCAAGTAAATCCCTCTAATTCCTGTGTGTGTGTGTGTGTGTGTGTGTGTGTGAAGACACGAGCATCTCCGGTGTTTGTGTACGAACAGGCCTGAAACTTTATGAAATGCTTTGATCGAGATGTGTTTCGGACAGCCTCCGAGCATATTTAAATTGCATGACTCGTTGAAGAGAAACATCGCCGTTATATATAAAGTCGGTTGCCCAGCATTTGAGTCTGTCATTTTCTTTCTATCAACTTGCTGTATAGCTAGTCTGGAGAGAGACATTGGATGAGCTCGTAAGCCAGCGTTGTACCCTTTCAACATTTTGAATAATAATTAATTCATTTTGCAAGTTTTTGAGCCACGCTATACTCCCACCAAAAAGCCCTGGATAAGGCTGTGTGGAAGAAAACAGTCAGCCCTGGAAAACAGTCAGCCCCGTAAAATTCCGCTGCCAGTACAAAATTGCAATTTTCGCCTATCGGCATTTTGACGGATCACTCCCGCCGTACCTTTCTGCCAAGCTGTCTGTTTATCAGCCATCACGCACCCTCCGTTTCTCTAGTGTAAAACTTTTAAAACTCCCGAAGCTTAACATGAAAACTGTCGGGGAGCGTTCTTTCACCTTTTTAGCGCCAAGTGTGTGGAACTCAATGCCAACTGAAATGCGGAATCTGCCCACATTGTCACATTTCAAAGCTCACTTAAAGACTTTTCTTTTCTGTCGGGCATTTAACACTTAGCTCATCTTTAGCTAACTGTTGACTGCCTTTTATTCTGATCCTAGAGGAAGTGAATGTAAAGTGTTGGAAAGAGATGGGGTGGTTTAAAGTAGTGTATAATCGTGCGTATGTCTGAGAGAGAGGGTGTGCTGTTGTGCATGCGCAGGGAGTCCAGTGTTTTCCTGGAGAACAGCGCTATACAAGAACTATGTATTATTATTGTGCGTGTGTCTTAGAGAGAGCGTGCTCTTGTGCATATGCAGTGAGTCTTGTGTTTTTCTGGAGAACTGCGCTTTATAAGAGCTATTTATTATTATTATTATTATTATTATTATTATTATTATTATTATTATTATTATTATTATTATTATTATTAAGAGGCTGTGTGGAATATACCCTTGCGTGCCTTTCGGATGAGTGACGTGAAACATCAAATTCGTGACTGTGTACGCGGCGTCTGCGTGGGACTACCGATGCCATGACGCGACGCTTATAGTGATGTCATTTTGCTGCTCGTGCTATTATTCTTCAGAATTTTTTCGCTACAGGTCACGGTATACATTTAAATTGGGAAGTTCAGGCAGTGCAAGGCCCCGTGTTTTTAAAAATAATTTTTGCCTTGTTTGAAAATTTGCAGTTGGGCTGAATGTGGGAATTTGCTGGAAATTTGTGGTTAGCTGAGAGGAGACATGTTTGGTGCTTTGATTCATACCATCCTGAGCTTATCCAGTGGACATTTGTGGGCCTATGTTGAGTTGCCTTTGACGTAGTGATTTGAGGGGCACGCTGATTTCAGCTGTGCTTGGGTGTGGGGTTGGTAAGGAACCAGTTTCATAGCCAAGAAATGAGACGGGTCATGTGCTGTTTTTTTTTTGTATTTTGTGCATGGCAAATGTGCAGCTGGTGGGCGGTAGTGTTTTTTAGGGAATTGAACAATTAGGGGATGACTGGGACTGACTAAGGCTAAGAGACTGGACAGTACGGAAACAGCACTGTGGTCCGTGGCCTGTCAGGTGCACCACATGCCATATGTGACATAGACTGGAAACTGGTTTAGTGTAACCAGATCATTGAGTTTGGATGGTTGCAGTTGGAAAAGTAAGAAAATCATGAAAAATTTGAAATTTTGCCCAAAAATCGCTGTGCATGCAGTTTTATAGGCGTCTTGGCATGTTTTGCGTGGCAACACCATGTTTACCTGCACTGTGAGCTAGGTTTAGTGTGTTTGCTCATTTATTTTTTGGTCTTACAGGTAGTCATGAGTCTTTCCTTCGACCATGAGCTGTGACCTTTGACCTTGACCTTGAAAGGGGTGGGGTTTGGGGTGTTCAGTTTGATAAATGCGTTAAAAAAAATTCACTCTTTCAGTTATTGAAGTTGTGTGGGGTGGGTGTAGGGTGGGGTGGGTAGGGGTTTGGGTTGGAGGAGGGGGGGGGGAAGAGGGGGGGGGAGGTTGGGGGCTTAAGGTCAAAGGTTAAGATAAAAGCTACAATGAAACAGTGTTAGCATGTGCATTTCATCAGACAGCTGACCTCAGAGTGAAATAAGCGGCCAAAATAATGTGAAATGCAGAAGTGTTATTTTGCATGGTACTGCTACACTGGTTGCATCTGAGGTGTCATTCTGCTGTAATTGTCATGAGGGATGTCTCTGGTGTCTATTCTAAACCAAACACAAGCACTTGTACACTGAGTAAAGCTCATTTGAGTGCATTGTTATGGGACCAGCAGTTACAGGCACCAGTAGAGGGTTTTACAGGAGAGTCTTCACAAGTTTGGCACACACATGCCTACTGCATCTGCAAGATGAGCTGAGGTGTTTTGAGACTCTGACAAGTGTGTTTTATATAAAAATGAACTGTACATAACTATTTTTCTATGCTACCTCATAAATCAGCACTCCAGACACTTGTTAGCATATGCAGCGTGTCCCGCGTAGCATAGTTTTGGTTGTTTTGTGTAGTCTTTTTCCTGTGGGATAGCTCAATAGTTTAAATTGCAGAGCTGTTTCATGACCCCTTTTGCCTAGGGAAAGATTGCCAGCAGCATATAGCGCATGGCAGCTGGTTACAGGCCTCTTTCAACTTGTTGTCACCAGACATCAGGGTCAATGAGGATGCCTGGGTGTTGTCTTTTGGGCTGCCCTAAGATACACAAGGAAATGACCTTGGGTCTGAAAGCTCATTTTTCATCAGTGTCAGTGTCATGGTAACATTTTAAAGTTGTCCAGCCCACCAGAAGTCAGCTTGACTGTATTGCATCATCATCATCATCATCATCAGTCCCTTGCCCGAACTGGGCGTTGGGGGGACTGAAAGGCAGCAGCAACAGACAGTGCTCTCCACTGAGTTCTATTTTGGGCGGTGGCAAGCAAGTCTGGCATCTCGAGTTCAGTCCATTCTTTTATGTTTGCGACCCAACTCTTTCTCTGACGACCTCGCCGACGACTTCCTTCGAGAGTGCCTTGGAGGATAGTCTTGGACAAGGTGTTGTGTCGGGTCACGTGGCCAAACCAAGCAAGCTTGCGCCGTTTCACGGTTGCCAGAAGGGGTTCATGTGGGCCCACCAGGGAAGTGACGATGCTCCGTACATATTCGTTGGTCTTGTGCTCGCGGTACGAGATGCGGAGCAACTTCCTCAGGCACTTGTTCTCAAAGGCTTGGATTTTCTTTTCTGAGTCTGCAAGCAGTGTCCAAGTCTCACAGCCGTAGAGTAGAATAGACACTACGAGGGACTTGTAAAGCCTGTACTTGATGGTGAAGCTGATGGAGTTACTTCGCCATATCCTGTCCAGCCTGGCCATTGCGGATGTTGCTGTACCTATCCTGATACGGATCTCTGCTACGCAACTACCGTCTTTGGACAGGGTGGCTCCCAAGTACTTGAAGCTATTGACCTCTTCTAGCTTCTGGCCGTTCATGTGAATGTTGCTGCTGCTGTCGCTTGTGGTGTTGATCATCACTTTGCTTTTATCCGTACTGATCTCCATGCCATAAGACCCTGCGCTACTTGAAAGTTTGTCTGTCAGGTTTTGGAGCTCACTATTGCTGCCTGCCATGAGGTCAATATCGTCTGCGAATCGAAGATTGCACAGGGATCTGCCACCAATAGAGATTGAAGTATGGTGGTCGTGGAGGGTTTCCTGCATGATCTTCTCCAGGAATATGTTGAAAAGGACAGGAGAGAGCAGGCATCCTTGACGGACACCGATCGTCGTCCTGAAGAACTCGCCTGACTGCTTGTTAAGTAGAACCGCGCTGCAGGCGTTCTTGTAAAGCGCTTCTATCATTTGGATCAGTCCCTCCTCTATGTTGAACGATCTCATGACTTGCCAGAGTCCGTCGTGCCAGACGCGATCAAATGCTATCCTGAAATCAATGAAGTTGTGGTAGAGTTCGCGCTGATGCTGCAGATGTTTCTCGATCAGGACGCGGCAGTTGAAAATCTGCTCTACAGTGCTTCTTCCAACTCTGAAGGCAGCCTGTTCTTCTGCCAACAGTTCCTCGGCGAACGTTTTGAGGCGGTTGAGAATGATTCTAAGCATTACTTTGCTAGGGTGACTTATCAGACTGATAGTTCTGTAGTTCTGGCACTGTTTCAGGTTTCCTTTCTTGGGGAGCGGGATCACTAGAGACTGTGTCCATTCTACTGGCCATTTCTTTTGCTCCCAGATCTTTTGACAGAGTGTAGTGAGGACCTTCGTTGTTACTTCTCCTCCATGTTTCAACAGTTCAGCAGGTATGTTGTCTACACCTGGAGACTTTCCTCCCTTCAGGCCGCGTACGGCTGCTTCCACCTCTTCAGCTAACACTGGCAGGTCTTCAGCCTTCCTGGCCCCAGCCTGGTTGTTTTGGAGGATGCTGGTGTCTGGCTCAGCCTTGTAGTTATACAAGTCTCGGCAGTACTCAGTCCATCTGTTTAGTACAGCAGTGTTTTCCGTAAGGAGTTGGCCGCTGCTGTCTTCGATGACTGTGGCTGTTCGCTGTTGGGTCTTGGTGAGGGTCCTTAGCGTTTCATAAGCCTTCTTGCTGTTGCCGTTTGCCATGCCCTCTTCCACGCTACAACACTGGTCTTCAATCCAATCTTCTTTGGCTTCTTTCATCCTCTTCCTGATCTTCTTGTTGACAAGTCTGTACTTGTTTGCTGATGTGAGGTCTTGGCCTCTCTTTTTCTTCCAGGCTCTCCTCTCATCACAGAGATCGAGGATGTCATCGGTGACCCAGGGCTGTTTGCGCTTCCTCTGCTTCCCCAGCACTTCTTCTGCTGTAGAAAGTAACACCTCTTTTATATTTCCAGCAAGGGTGTCTACGTCGCAGTCCAAAGTAGCCAAGGCTGCAAATCTGCCTCCCACCTGGGCTTGGAAGAGCTCTTCTACTTCCGGGTCTTTTAGCTTCTGGAGGTCGAATCTGATGCGAGGGCTCTTGCTATCTCGTTTCAATGCCAGCTTCAACTTGAGGCTAGTAAGGACGAGGTTGTGGTCGCTGCCAATATCAGCGCCAGGAAAGGACCTCGTTTGTGCTTTGTTAACGCTGGATTTGAATCGTCGAGGCAGCAAGATGAAGTCAATCTGGTTATGGACCAGGCCTCCTGTCGATTGCCATGTCACTGTTCTTGACTTCTTGTGTGGATGGAGGGTATTAGCAACGGTGAGACGGTGACTCTGTGCGAACTCTAAAAGTCGCAGGCCTCTGTCGTTTGTTTCTCCAAGGCCAAACTTGCCAGCTGTTCCTGCCCATTGTTGGTAGGCGTCAGGGCCGATCTTTGCATTCCAGTCACCGAGGACAGTCAGAATGTCTTTCTTAGGTGTTTTCTTGATGATGTTGTCCAGTTGTTCGTAAAATTCTTCTAATTCTTCATCATCATGATCTGCTGTTGGAGCGTATACTTGAATGATAGTGATGTTGTGCGGTCGGGCGGAGATGCGGATGGAGATTAGTCTGCTTGACACGGGGGTGCAGCTGATGACAGTTCCAGCCACCTCTTTCCTTACGATAAAAGCTACGCCATGTTCGTGCTTGGTTTCTTTTCCGCTGAACCAGATTTTATGGCCTTCATCTGTTGTTGTTTCTCCGAAGCCTGTCCATCGAACTTCTGCAAGTCCTACAATGTCCCAGCGATAGCGCTTCAACTCGTGGGTGAGTTCCTTCACTTTGCCGCACTGGTAGAGTGTGCGAACGTTCCAAGTTCCGATAGTTATTCCTTGCGTGGGCAGCTTGATGGTGGGTTTGCATGCCTGTGTAAACTTGGGAACACAGAAAAAGTAGGGGGGTAGGCAATGGAAAAATATGAAAAAAAAAAACACTTTCATGTGCCTGTGTCTCAAATGCAACATTTCTGAAGATCAGATATATTATTTGATGTACATGCCAATTTTGGAGGCATTCTTACCATATCTAGGCTGTTTTTCATGGCATCAGATATGCATGATCCAACACATCAACAGCATTGTAAACGCCACATCAAGGCACTTCACATAATGGGCCATAACATAAAGATGCAGCAACTTTCAAGGGTGTCACTTTGGGTTTGACTTAGCTATTGTCTAAGGGTTGCACTGATGGCAGATTGAATGGTGTTCAGGTGGGACAAGTTTCTCTGTCAGGTGCACCACATGCCATATGTGACATAGACTGGAAACTGGTTTAGTGTAACCAGATCATTGAGTTTGGATGGTTGCAGTTGGAAAAGTAAGAAAATCATGAAAAATTTGAAATTTTGCCCAAAAATCGCTGTGCATGCAGTTTTATAGGCGTTTTGGCATGTTTTGCGTGGCAACACCATGTTTACCTGCGCTGTGAGCTAGGTTTAGTGTGTTTGCTCATTTATTTTTTGGTCTTACAGGTAGTCATGAGTCTTTCCTTCGACCATGAGCTGTGACCTTTGACCTTGACCTTGAAAGGGGTGGGGTTTGGGGTGTTCAGTTTGATAAATGCGTTAAAAAAAATTCACTCTTTCAGTTATTGAAGTTGTGTGGGGTGGGTGTAGGGTGGGGTGGGTAGGGGTTTGGGTTGGAGGTGGGGGGGGGGGGGGAGGTTGGGGGCTTAAGGTCAAAGGTTAAGATAAAAACTACAATGACACAGTGTTAGCATGTGCATTTCATCAGACAGCTGACCTCAGAGTGAAATAAGCGGCCAAAATAATGTGACATGCAGAAGTGTTATTTTGCATGGTACTGCTACACTGGTTGCATCTGAGGTGTCATTCTGCTGTAATTGTCATGAGGGATGTCTCTGGTGTCTATTCTAAACCAAACACAAGCACTTGTACACTGAGTAAAGCTCATTTGAGTGCATTGTTATGGGACCAGCAGTTACAGGCACCAGTAGAGGGTTTTACAGGAGTCTTCACAAGTTTGGCACACACATGCCTACTGCATCTGCAAGATGAGCTGAGGTGTTTTGAGACTCTGACAAGTGTGTTTTATATAAAAATGAACTGTACATAACCATTTTTCTATGCTACCTCATAAATCAGCACTCCAGACACTTGTTAGCATATGCAGCGTGTCCCGCGTAGCATAGTTTTGGTTGTTTTGTGTAGTCTTTTTCCTGTGGGATAGCTCAATAGACTTAATGTTTAAATTGCAGAGCTGTTTCATGACTCCTTTTGCCTAGGGAAAGATTGCCAGCAGCATATAGGGCATGGCAGCTAGTTACAGGCATCTTCCAGCTTGTTGTCACCAGACAACAGGGTCAATGAGGATGCCTGGGTGTTGTCTTTTGGGCTGCCCTAAGATACACAAGGAAATGACCTTGGGTCTGAAAGCTCATTTTTCATCAGTGTCAGTGTCATGGTAACTGTCTAAAGTTGTCCAGCCCACCAGAAGTCAGTTTACTGTATTGCATGCGTGTGTAAATTTGGAAAAACAGAAAAGTAGGGGGGTAGGCAATGGAAAAATATGAAAAAAAGAAAACACTTTCATGTGCCTGTGTCTCAAATGCAACATTTCTGAAGATCAGATATATTATTTGATGTACATGCCAATTTTGGAGGCATTCTGATCATATCTAGGCTGTTTTTCATGGCATCAGATATGCGTGATCCAACACATCAACAGCATTGTAAACGCCACATCAAGGCACTTCACATAATGGCCATAACATAAAGATGCAGCAACTTTCAAGGGTGTCACTTTGGGTTTGACTTAGCTATTGTCTACGGGTTGCACTGATGGCAGATTGAATGGTGTTCAGGTGGGATAAGTTTCTCTGACACACCAGCCCAGCGCACTAACGGCGAGAAACGCCATGTTTTCGCGGCCTTTATTTGTG
>BTPG01000003.1:50379549-50527049 GCA_036245525.1 Semisulcospira habei | reverse complement strand
TGCAGTGCCTATTATGAAACACATTGCTCCCAGCGAAACAGATTTTTTTTCCTCCAAATTCCGTCTTTGCAGTAATATAGAGCTACTTTAGTGAGCCTTATTTTCTGTACAAGAATGTCAGGCGTGATGAAAACAAAAACACGCCGAGAAAATGTTATTTTTGACCCTTCTGCATCTTATTTTTCGCCATTTTGAAACACCTAAATCAGCATTCATTTTTGTGATTTAAAAAAAAGCCACTCCTGTCACGAAGAGCAATCTTTGGACATCAGATAACCAGTGGCATTCGCTTGCTTCTCTTTTTGTTGTTTTGGAGACAGGCATTTTCCTTGGGAGATATCTTGTTCCTATTATGAAACACAAAGAGCACCTAATATGAAACGTGTTTCATATTTAGAACAGTGTTTCATATAAGGAGCAGTGTTTGTCGGGTATATATATCGGAAACCATTCAGCCAGTTTGTTCCAAATTTCAGATGTTGATATTTTTTCTCAATACAGAGTATCCCACACCAGGATCATGTCACTTTCGTCAAGGTCAAGGTCACAACGGTTACAATTACTATGTATGCAATGTTACTGTAAACACCGAAACGATGTGATCCAAATGGCAAATTGTGATATTTTGTGAGGACACAGTGTCGCACACCAGAATCTATGCACTGCCTTGAAGGCCGAGGTCAGAATGGTCATATTTGTTTGTGCAGAATTGTGTGCTAGGCAATATCGCAAAAACCATCGGGCCTATTCAATCCAAATTTTGGATAATAGTATTTTACCATATCACACATTGCCATCAATCTTAACTGCGCCTCTACCTCAAGATCAAGGTCATAGTTGCCATATTTGTCTTGCAGATTATTGAGTAGAGAATACCTCTGAAACCGCTGTACTGATTTGCTCTGAATTTTTAGGAAATAGCGCCTTACCCTCATATGTGATGTCTTTAACAGAAAGAATTCACGACCTTTAAGGTGAAGGTCGCAGAGACCATATTTGTGTGAGCCTTTGTGCAGGCAATATCTCTGAAAGCACAAGCCCGATTTTCTAAATTTTGCTTGATTTTAGTTTCACTTAACCCCTTCAAAGGCGAGAACTCTCAATAGGATCTATCTGCAAGACAATATATCCTCATGAGCCTCGCGCGATCGCGGGTGCGGGGACTCATGGCGATTTTGGCTCTTGCTGACACAACTGACATATATTTATTTGATGTTTGGGATTCCTTGGGAATGAATTAAGAAAGACTTCAGAGCAATATTTGCGTCCAGTGGTAGTGAAGAGAATAAAACAGATATGTCAAAAACCAGGTTTATCTCGATACATCACTTCAAGATGACGCGCACAGTTGTTAAGATTGCTTTCAGACAGACAAAATTGCGTATTACTCACCAGGAGGGGTTGGGGCTAAATACTCGTTCCAAGAGCAAACCTTGTTGGCTTAAGTGTGACAGCAAATGTGAAACATTATAAATGTAGTCACCAATCGTCCAGACATCCGCTCTTCAGCCGTCGTGCGTGTATACGTGTGGTTTGTATAAGGCACTTGCTCAGGGACTATAACATTCACAGACTTTAAACTCGACGCAACTGTAGTTTACAAGAACATCTTTACCTACATATTTCACCTGTAGAAAAGGTCAAGGTCATCATCGGTCGATGTGTTTGTAAAGGTTAGTCATTTTTCGCACACAAATGTTTTAAAAGTTAACTTTGGGCGCAAAAGTTTCAAAGTACCCAAGTATGCATATTTTACCACGAATATTATTGCGAATGATCTCTCTTTAAGGTAAAAAATAAGAACGTGCGGGAGATTCCTTAAACCTTTTCGTGGGAACTCTTCCTGTCGGCGGAGTCACAGTTGCTGAGAATGTGAAGAGGCTGAGGACCTACAAATGCGCCACTTGTTGACTATCAAACGAGGGGCGGATGGTGCTGGTGTTAGTGCGGGTGGGAGGTCGCGGGAATGGGAAGGGGGAGAGCGGCCCGAAGACCTTTTCACCAATGGCCGAAAACAATCACACGACGGACCGTTTACAATTTCCAAGGAGAGCTGCGGGAGAGTGCGTATGCGTGTGTGTGTGTGGAGGGGGGGGGGGGGCATCCATCTCCCCAAATGGAAATTACACATTAAAAAATATCCTGGGAGCCGTGCACCTTGGAACAACCCTCCCCCCTGACTTTGCTTCTGAATATGTACGTAAACCTGTGTCGATAAAATAGCTTTTATCAAGTTTTACTTCTGAGGTGGAAAAACCAAATAAAATAGCTGCTATTCCCCCATACATAGAACATTTTCAACACACTTGCTGACCATGCCTGCCCTTTTACCTTTGGAAGGAGCCAATACAGTTAATATGCATAGACAGTGTAATCCCTAGCAACACATTTCTACTGGGGTCTTACTGCAAAATTCAGATAAGAACTACCTGTAACAGCAACAACCTAAAATAAAAGCCTTCTTACTTCATGTGACTTTTGACCTTAACGAGAGGTTAACTTAGTTGAGCTGCAAACAAAAGTTTTATCATCAGTTTTCTCTTTGGCAAGTTTTAAAATAAGATTATAACTAGTTTCTTTAAAAAATCTCCCGTTTATTGACCTTTGTAACCTTGACCTTTCATGGAGGTCAGCGATAGTGACAATCAAAGCTATTGTCAAATAGATCTTTGTGCCAAATTAGAAGTCTGTGGCTCTGATGGTCTCTCAGAAATTCAAAATGATAAAATCTGTCACAATTGGATATACACAGGATGATGGATGGATGGACCAATAGTGGACCACTGGCGGCTGACAAATATATTTAACTCACTTTCAATGTTAAATGAACCGATAATGTGTGCTAACCATCTCTCATGCTTTAATTTGCCAACAAAATGTAAGTGAAACTTGTAAAAATGTAATATTCACACTGTTTCATAATAGGAGACTTAAGGAGCGCCTAATATGAAACAATGTGTCACTTTTTTCAAACTGAATCTGCTTCTGCATCGATTCGCGTTTTGAAATTTGGCTTTGTCCTAAGATGCATCAATATAATCTCTATCAAACCCTGGTTTCGGATCGATTCTACCTTTCTTTGGACGGTCGCGCGAGACGTTTTTGCTTACGTGTTTCATACATGGGTCTCCTCCCCTACATCTTATCAATGTCATATACGTTATATTTTATGGTCTTGAAAAAATCCTTTCTCATAGAACTAGGCCTTTCGTGGGGGGAAAGAATATCGAAAGTAAACTCGCTTCGTGCATGTTTTGCATTGTGTCTGCCGATCATCTTCAACATTCTGACGACTTTTTGTGCAGATACAACAAGCATGTTGTTCGTCTGTTTTCCAGACTAATGGCTCTATGTGTAGGCCTGCTCTTTTTGATTTGTGGAGATGGGATTTTTAACGTGTCAAGCACGGTTTTATCCGTCTGGTCTTAGGCACAAGCCAGGCAGACTGAAATCCATCTCCGAACCGTTTGCATCTAAATCACCATGTTCAGTTAAACACCTAAATACACAATTTTTTGTTTTTGCAACCCATTCAACCAATCCGCGCTCAAGTACGCACAAGAACTCGTATGATCAAGCTTTATCAGGACTGCATGAGATACAATACAGATAATAACACTCTCCATTATATTACATGTTTTATTTATTATAATTATATCCTGTTAATTGTGGATGGAAGGAATTTCTTGATGCAAATGATCACTATAGTGGTATGGTGGTGGCCACCAAGGAGAGAAAAGGAAAGAAAAATGTTCAATATGCATACATCTGTGCATGTTCATAATCTCCTTTACTTAGCATGCATATTCATATGTCCCAGGAATCTCTGACTTATTTTATTTATTTATTAGATTATTTATTTATTTATTTTGTTTGTTTGTGATGTTTGTTTGCACATACACATCAGCATACAAGATGAGAACATACATGCACACATATATGGTAATAGGTGCCATACCACGTGCTCCCCACCCCACATACACACACAAAACACCCATAAAAAAACATGCACGTATGTGCGTGTTCATAATCTAAACTTTTACTTGGCTTTCATATGTCCCAGGTATCTTTGACGTATTTTATTTTATTTTTTTAAATTTATTATTTATTTTTGTTTGTTTGAAAAGACGTTTTTATATCGGGCGCTAAAAACACACTTTTCCAACTCCATTACCCCACTGATTAATCATTGACTGCTGAGGATTCTGTTGTAGTTTTGTTGTGGTGCCTGGAATGTGTGTGTGTGTGTGTGTGTGTGTGTGTGTGTGTGTGTGTGTGTGTGTGTGTGCGCGCGCGCGCGCGCGTGTAATATTGTGTACAGTTTTTGTAATTGTATTTTTGAAAATTGTAAGGTGCCTAGAGCTCTACCTGAGGTTAGGCGCCATAGAAATCATTATTATTATTATTATTATTATTATTATTTGTTTGTAATGTAGGTTTTGTACATACATATCAGCATACAACAAGATAATATACACATATATTTATGGTAATAGGTGACATACCGCCCGCTCCCAACCCCACCCCACATACAAAAAAACCGCCGAACACCCACCAAAAGACATACACATCTGTGCATGTTCATAATCTATCCTTTACTTAGCATTTATTTGTCCCATGTATCTGACGTACTTTATCTTATTTATTTAACCGCCATGAGATGGAGATGGCATTAGTCACCTGCTCGGCGTTAAACCCAAATAACTATTTTTCTTGTTGTAATACAGGTTTTATACATACACATCAGCATACAAATAATAAGACAATGTACACATATATAGATCGTAATACGTGCCAGGCCGCCCTCTCCCAACCCCACACGCAAAACCGCAGAACACCCACCAAAAGACATGCACATCTGTGCATGTTCATAATCTATCCTTTGACTTACTTTATCTTATTTATTTAAATTATTTATTTATTTTGTTTTTAATGAAGGTTTTGTACATACACATCAGCATACAACATAAGAACATACTCTTACATGGTAATAGGTGCCATACCGCCTGCTCCCAACCCCAACCCAGTTACACACACAAAAGTGCAGAACACCCATCTAAAGAATGTACATCTGTATATGTTCATAATCTATCCTTTACTTAGCATTCATATGTCCCAGGTATCTTTGACTTACTTTATCTTATTTGTTTAACCGCCATGAGATGGCCTTAGTTGCCTGTTCAGCGTTATACCGCAATAACTAAATATTTATTTAAATTATTTGTTTATTTTTTATGTTTGTAATGTAGGTTTTGTACATACACATTAGCATACAACATAAGAACATACACATACATCGTAATAGGTGCCATACCGCCCGCTCCCAACCCACATACACACACAAAACCGCAGAACACCCACCAAATACATGCACAATTGTATACTGGTGGGCATTAGTGGACTGTAAAACCTATATAGAGACTTGAGGTTAAGAAAGTGGCTTGTATTAACTGCCTGTATTTTAGCTGCCCACCTGCAAATCTCATGTATACAGTTAATCACACTGCACATGCACCCATCAGTTCTGTGAAAAGTACTGTTGGCCTCATGTACAGGAACACCAAAACTAGTGATGAGGCCACACCTGATAACAATAGCTGAACTAATATGCATACACAGCCACTAGTTCTGTAAACACACCTTTGTAAACAATTGCACACAGACATCATGAATGATGCCATCACTGATCACTTCAAACAATAGGCTGCCCAATGCACATTGATCGGTGATACTGTGAACTAGCCTGCACATGCAGCCATCAGTTCTGTAAATAGCACTGGTGGCCACATGAACAGGGGCACCAAAGTTAAGATGAGGCCATAATTGCCACCTCAAACAAAACGCTACCTACACACACATATCAGTGATATAGTCAACCGCCGTGTGCATTAGGCGGGACAGGCTTAATATATGGGACTGTAAATCTTCCAGCTAAATGTCAAAGCCAGTAAGAAAATAAGATAACAGCAGCAAGTACATGTATTTTGTAAATCGCTCAAATAAAACTTTAGAACTTATCGAGCCCAATAGTGGTATGAGTGGTGATGGAAACACTGAAATAAATAGTACGTGTACATTATAAAGTACGTGCCTCCCCCCCCTCTACAAACTAGCTGTTCATCATAAACATATTTCATTCATTGATCACTTGAATGATTTATTAAATCATCTCTGTGTCAGCTATCTCTGTTTTCTTTCTCGTTTTAGTCCCAATAATTATGTGCTAATTCCAGCTGCTAAGAATGCTTGCAGCGAACTTGAAATGTCAATATGCTGACAAACTGCAAATTACGCAGCAGCAAAATACAGTTCCTCTTTGTGCAGCTAGGCTACTGCTAGCGAGGCGGGGTTTAATTTTAAACAAAGCAATGCATTAACCTCCAAGCGTGTTTACACTGTACTGTGTATTCTTTTAGTGTGTAGTATACTGTACCATTAGTGATCACTGAGAATTGCTTTGGCAGTGATCATACATCTCAACATAGCTTTACCAGTGCGACAGATTGAATTAAATGTTATAGTAATATATAATTAATCAAGTTTCGAAACTTTGTTCAGCCATGACAGTTAAAACCAAGTGGCGTGGGACTCTTTCTTTTTTACAACAGGCAGCATGTCGCACATCGGCTTCGAAGATAGCGTTTGTTTTTGTGGGTTGCGTTTTGTTTTGGTGCTGTGGTGTCGAAAAGGAAACGGGCAAAGCGATGGTAAGGTGAATGGAAATAAACGTGACAAACCTTTATCAAGACGTAAAAATGCACAAAGCGACTTTGCACGTTCGCTTTTCTTGGGAAACAAACACGTTTTTGGAGAACAAATCGAAAGAACTCGTCGGCACACCGAAATTCATGGCAACAAGTATGAGTGGGTCTTGTATCATGTGACATCACGTGATTTGGGATACCTTTTTTCGAGCAATGATATTTGAGCTCAAGGAATGCTTTTTCGTAATTGCTTCTTTTCTTAATATAATTAAGTGTGGAAATATGCCTGAAAAATAAATGAAATCATTTTAAATAACATATAGTGCATACTATCACTGAATACAGGCACTACTGATCCCCTGCGAACATGGCTGCGACAGTCCGGGTTTCGTCTGCAGTCGTACTGAAACAAAATGTGCTACAGAAAAATGTCTCCATCCTTCGGCGGCTTAAAATGAGTGCGCACTGCTTTTATTCATACTAGACTTCATTTTGATATACCCAAACCTTTGTTACTCTAAAGAAAACCACTATCTCGTGAACGGCTGATCGTCTATGAAGGGCATCTGCTAGACTATATGCTACGCAAGACCACAGAGCGTACGAATGGCGGGAATCGCCGTGTGTCCGTCTTTATTTCTGTGTGCCAGTGTGTGTGGATCAGAGGGTGGGTTAGTGTAGAAGAAGATGGATTCCTGTCGCTACACGAGCCCACAGAGCGTACTAGTGGCGGGAAGCGCCGTGTGCCCGTCTTTAATTGTGTGCGCCGACGTGTGTGTTGATCAGAGTTTGGCTTAGAGAGGAGGAAAACGGATCAGCATAATAAGCCTAAAAATATGAACAACTCTGAACTTGAATTTTCCTAAAAGATAAACGCACCTGAGCTCCAATCAATACCGTCAATAGAATTTGGGATGAAATCCTCTTCTTGTTATTTTTGTTATGCGTGCTATATGTTGAGTGCAGCTCTTCGTGCAATATTGCTAAATATCGCTCTCTGGCAGTGATGTTAACCACTGTTTGTATAGAGGCGGACCTACTTACTTACATATGACCAAACAAACAAACCTGATGGCATTTTCCGTCATTATCCTTGACAGAATTACAAGCAGCATTTTTTTCCATAACACGTACGATCATAGGAAGCATCAATTATGTTGCATAATCAGACAAAATCGACGCATTGAGTCGACAAAGCGGTAAGCAGTCATCAGCCAGTATGTCGTCATAAATCGGCTGCAAACTGACTCGAGGCAAAAGTAACATTTGTTTTGGGCTTGGCAATTAAGTCTTATTGAGCCAAAGTTTCCTTGATATAGTTGTGATAATCGACAGATGTGATTACTCGACATTTTGGTTCTTGTCTTGTCGTCACATCTGCCTGTTATCAGCCCTATATCGAGCAAGATTTGGGCAGCATAATGAAATGATAAGGCTGACCTTTACATAAACAAGGAAACGAAATGCTGCAATTTAGAGACAGAATCGAAAGATTAATACGGCTTTTTTCCTTTTGCAGTTTGCAGTAGGGGCTGGTCCAGCAACGGGCAACACTGCTACAGACGTTTTCCAGACATGAAAACATATTGGGAGGCCAGAAATATTTGCCTTGGGTATGGTGCCATTATTGCTACAACCAAGGACAAAGAGGAGTTCGAATTTGTCAGGGCAATGAAGTATTTATCGTTCCGTCTTTTCACCCGTCCCTCTCCTACATTATCCGTCCGTCTGTCTCCACCCCGTCTCCCTCTCTGAGTCTTTCTATCTCTCTGGTCTTAAACATGTATACGATGGCACCTACCGGCAATCGTCGGAGACTGGGGTTCACTCTCACCTCACGACTTCCATGGTATTGCCTGATTAACATGGCGCCTCGAGCGCCAAGCTAATCAGACACTACCCTTGAGGGCGTGAGGTGAGGGTGAGACGGGGCTCATTCTCACCTCACGCCTTCAAGGGTATTGCCTGATTAGCTTGGCACATCGGGCACCAAGCTAATCAGACTACCCTTGAGAGCGTGAGGTGAGGGCGAGACTCCGTCCTCTACGATAGCCGGTAGGGGTAGTGCGTTTGCAGGGGCAAGCCGGCGCTTGTCAACAGCTAGCCTACTTTATTCCCTTCGATATAACCGTGCCATTTCTCGGCAAACACAACGACAAATGATGTCGGTGGAAGTTGACCTTTCACATGACCCCGAAAGTCAATGCGCAGCATTTATGTTTTTAAACATGACGCATCTAGGAAGTCATTTTAGGTGAACAGAACACGCTAGTGTTCGCTGATACCTCATACTGATTTTGGGAGTTTATATTCTGTGTCAACCATCACCTGTTAGGTAAGACCATGCTATAACAGGCCATAGCGGTTCCTAGACCAATAATTTTACAAGCCTACAAGAAACGAAGACGAGGAAACAAGCACTGGAAAAAATATTATTGACTGTATACACTGTGTGTGTCATACCACCAACCAAAGTTGCCGCCGCTGATCACAGCCGACCTTTGCGAGAGATCACGGTCAAAATGACCAGGTCTTGGTAGATGCCAGTCTTAACTCACTGCGTCCCAGGTACGAAATACCCACATTTTGGAGTTGTCCTATGAGGACTGCATTACAATTTAGGAGACAGATCTACCACGATAGCTCAAGGGCGGTGCCGGAATAGCTTGGCGCCCTTAGGCGCCAAGCTATTCTGGCACCATCCTTAACTGTCATTGTTGAGCCATATCTTGCTGTGGTGTGTCGGGACTGAATGAGTTAAAGCGTGTCAAACTTACTACGAATATACAAAGGAAAAAAAACTATAAATAATAATAATAATAATAATAATAATAATAATAATAATAATAATAATAATAATAATAACAATATTGTCTTGGCTTGACTTCGCGAACGAAGATTTTATAGGAGTTGCCCACGACGTCTGCAGGCTTGTTCGTGGCTGCGGAGGCCAATCCGGGACAGGCAGGTTCGACCGCAGTGGCTGCAGGGGGAGGTATGGCCAGGGTTCTGAGTTGCGGCATCTCTGTTTTTTCTCCTGAGCCGCTTGTCCTTAAGGCTAGCTCTGCGAGAGTCCTCAAAGGAGACAGCTGCCTTGTAAATGGTGGAGCGCCAGGTGTCACGGTCCGCAGCAAGCGAAGACCACTAGTGGTGGTCGATTTGGCAGGCACTAAGTGACTTTTTGAGACAGTCTTTGTATCTCTTCTGTCACGGTGTCCAGTAGCAAGCTCGCCGAACAGGGTGATCTTTGGTAGGCGATGATCCTCCATCCTGGAGACATGCCCCGCCCAGCGGAGCTGTATCCGCAGCAGCAAAGCCTCGATGCTCACAGTTTCAGCCTGTTCAAGGACCTCGACGTTGGTGACATAGTCACTCCAATGAATGCCCAGGATGGTGCTCAGGCAGCGCTGGTGGAAGCGTTCGAGGAGTCGTAGTTGGCTGCGGTAGAGGGCCCAGGACTCGGAACCATACAGCAGGGTGGTGAGGACCACAGCTCTGTACACGCTGATCTTGGTGCCTGTTTTCAGCTGTCGATTGTGCCACACCCGCTTGAAAAGTCGCCCGAAAGCGCTGTTCGCTTTTGCCAGCCTGCTGTCAAGCTCCTTGTCCAGCTTGGCGTCCGACGTGATAATGCAGCCAAGGTAAGTAAACTGGTGCACTGACTTTAGTTCAGACTCGCCAATGGTGATGTGAGGAGGGCGATACACTGTCTTGGGTGCCGGCTGATGGAGGACCTCTGTCTTTTTCAGACTGACCTCGAGTCCAAAGAGCTGGGCAGCGTCTGCGAAGCAGGACGTGATGCGCTGCAGGGCTCTCTCTGTGTGTGCAACGAGGGCAGCGTCATCAGCAAAAAGCAGCTCACGAATCAGTTGGTCTAGGGTTTTCGTGTGGGCCTGCAGTCGTCTGAGGTTGAACAAGCTGCCATCGAGACGATACCTGATGTACACTGCATCGTCATCATCGAGGTCCACTGTGGCCTGCTTCAACATCATGCTAAAAAAGATGGTGAAGAGGGTCGGTGCCAGCACGCAGCCCTGCTTTACGCCTTTGAGAATAGGGAATGGTTCTGAGAGGTCATTGTTGAGTCTGACCTGGCCTTGCTGGTCCTCGTGTAGCTGGACAATCATGCTGAGGAACTTTGGGGGACAGCCAAGTCGCTCCAGGATCTGCCACATGCCTTGCCTGCTCACAGTGTCGAACGCTTTTGTTAGGTCGACAAACGTTACGTACAGTCCTTTGTTCTGCTCGCGGCACTTCTCCTGAAGCTGTCTCAGCACAAAGACCATATCGGTGGTGCTCCTGTTTGCTCTGAAGCCACACTGGCCCTCTGGGAGGTGGTCTTCAGCGATGGCAGGTACCAGCCGATTCAGGAGCAGCCTTGCAAGAATTTTCCCAGCAATGGACAGCAGGGTAATTCCCCGATAGTTGGAACAGTCAGACTTCTCGCCTTTGTTCTTGTACAGGGTGATAACGACAGCATCACGGAGATCCTTTGGTAGTGTTCCTTCCTCCCAGCAGCAGAGAAAGAGGTCATGGAGCTTGTTGTGCAGTGCTGTGCCTCCATGTTTCCAGATCTCTGGCGGTATTCCATCAATGCCTGCTGCTTTGCCACTCTTGAGCTGGTGGATGGCTGTGAGGGTCTCTTCAGCGGTGGGCGGTTCGTCCAATTCAACCTTTACTGGGAGTTGTGGGATTTGTAGGACGACTGCTTCTTGAACAGTGCGCTCAGCGCTGAAGAGGCTCTGAAAGTACTCCGACCAGCGGTTCAAGATGGAGGTATTATCTGTGAGGAGTGCCTGGCCATTTGTGCTTCGCAGGGGACTTTGTACCAGGTGCCTGGGGCCATACACTGCTTTCAGTGCTTCGTAGAAGCCCCTGTAGTCACCATTGTCAGCGCAAAGCTGGGTCCTCTGTGCAAGTCTGGTCCACCACTCATTCTGGAGATCTCTGAGCTTGCGCTGGAGACTGCTGCAGACGAGGCGGAAGGCAGACTTCTTCACAGGGCAGGAAGGCTGGGCTAGGTGGGCCTGATGGGCGGCTCTTTTTTTTGCTAGGTGTTCCTGGATCTCAACATCGTTTTCGTTAAACCAGTCTTTGTTCTTCTTTCTAGCGAAACCCAAGAATTCTGCAGAGGATTTTGCAATAGCAGTTTTCAGTTGTTCACAGAGTGTTTCAGGGGAGGAGTCTGCAGTGTCTTTGAGCCTGCGCTGTAAATCTGTCTGAAAGGCAGCTTTCACGTCGTCGCGCTGAAGGCTGGCAACATCAAGCTTTTTCTTGGGGGGCCCCGATTTCTTGGGTTTTGGCTTGACGTGGAGCCTGAGTTTGCAGCGGATAAGGCGGTGGTCAGTGTGGCACTCTGCGCTGGGCATCACTCTGGTGAGGAGGACATCACTGCGGTCCCTCTGACGCACTAGGACATAGTCGATAAGGTGCCAGTGTTTGGAGCGAGGATGCATCCAGGTGGTCTTTCGACTGTCCTTTTGCTGAAAAGTAGTGTTGGTGATGACCAGTTGCTGCTCTGCACAGAACTCCAACAGTAGGCGGCCATTGTCATTGCAGTTCCCGACGCCATGCTTGCCGAGGACTCCTTTCCAGGCTTCAGAGTCCTGGCCCACTCTGGCGTTGAAGTCGCCAAGGATGATGACTTTGTCGTCTGCAGGGGTGCTCTGTATGAGGCTGCGCAGGTCAGTGTAAAACTTGTCCTTTTCAGCAGGCTCTGCCAGGAGGGTTGGGGAGTACACACTGAGAAGGGTGACGTGTTGCTGGTGTCTCAGTGGGAGGCGCATGGACATGATGCGGTCTGAGTGACCCGTTGGTAGGTTTTCCAGCTTAGTCGCAATGGAGGTCTTGACCATGAAACGCACGCCTGAGAGCCGTCTTTCTGATTCAGGCCTGCCTGACCAGTAGAGTTCTTGGAGGCTGCCTTCGTCCGGAAGGCGTACTTCACTGAGCGCGGCGATGTCGATGTTTAACCTCCACAATTCATGGGCAATGAGGGCGGAGCGACGTTCAGGGCGTCCGCTGTCTGCTTTGTCGAGCATGGTTCGGATGTTCCAGCATGCTACGTTGAGTCCGGTCGTGGTCGTCATGAGAGTGGATCCGTTATTCTTTCTTGTTTTTTGACCGCAGGAGAAGATGCCCGTTGACCGCGGCTAGCCAACTGGTGTTGCGAGGGGACGAGCTTTGGTTAGGCCACCTTTTCTAGGCCCCTCTCCGTGTGGAGCAAGCAGTGCTGTCCCTAGAGAAGGCTGCTTGGTCGTTCAGGGTGTGCCGAGTGATGTTGTCATCCCCAGGTCAACATCAGGCGACCAATATCCTGAACCGCCTGCATGCAGGTTTGAGACTGCGGCTTCCAGTGACATCTTTCACCTGCCGTTTCGCCCGTCGCCCGTCGCTACAGGACTTGGAATGATCAGTGTCATGGTCCGTGGACGTTTCCTAAAGCCTGCGCGGTGGAGCTTTTTGGTGGAGTGCAGTGTGCGCAGTACTGGCCCCACCCTTTAAACCCTTGGTTCGTCTGCCATGGCCTAGCAAGCTGGGACGGTGGCATCGAGGTCCTCGGGTCGTAGGTTTTATATCAGACTGTCCTTGTCCTAGTCTCTGGCTCAAAAGCCTTCCCCGGAGACACGGGGTCTTTGATGTCAGGGGTTTCCTCCCTTAGCCTTTCCGCAGCCAAGCGGCCAGACCTGCAAGGCAGCAGGGGACTCGTGGAGGGCGGGGTCGTCTATGTCCCGTGCAGATGTAGACATCTGTGTATTTATATAGCGCTTATTCCGAATGAACCCACCCCTACCTTTCCCGCCGTATATAAACAAAAGCCGCTTCGGCAACTACACGAAGTGGAAAATGGGCAACAAAGAGTTTATTCCCCCCTTGAAAAAGGGAGAGTTGTGATCATTAGCAGTTTGTGTCCCAGAGCTGCAGCAGCCTACTGCAGTCAGTGCCCAGATTTGCAGAGCCCAGCAGCACAGTGATCCCGGTTACTTCAGGATAAACACTACAGCCCCTACATTTATCAGCCTATGTCTATGATTTTTGGACATCGTTTAGAAAAATGATTTTCCTTCACTATGCATCTTTTCTTTGGTTGGTAGCTGTGGTTTTTTTTTACGGAGGGAATCACAATTGTGCAAGTACAAACACACATGCACACAAAGCAAACATCACAAGAAAGACAGTAATGGCAGAAGATACTGTTGTCCAATTAAGTCCAGAAAAGAAGTACTTCATTCAAGGCAGAAGAAAGTGTAATCCAATGAAGTTCAGTGAACAGTGCTTTATCAGGATCACGTTGTCTTTCCAACGAAAGGCTGCATCCGACGTTAGCTGAGGCGTAGCATACTTAATGGAGTCCGGGATACACTTTCTTATGGACCGAAGTGCTCCACAGGCATTTGTGCCGTGTTCAAAAAGTTTGTCAAAGAGATCACCACTTAAAAACCGCTGTGAGATGGCCTTAGTCGCCTGCTCGGCGTTAAACCCAAATAACTAACTAGCTCACCACTTCAGAAGAATGAGTCCACGTAGACGGTACGGCCCTTGCCGGCAAAGACACGTACCAGGTGACGCGCAACATTCTCTCCATGATCCTGTTCAGCTCTATCACCTTCTTTTTCCGCGTGGACCGTCATGCGACACACATCGCCGCATTTGCATCACAGCAGAAACACATCTTGATGCCATTGCGCATTGGTTTAGAGGGTATATACAGTTTGAAACCAACACGGCCTTGCCAAGGCATCATTGACTCGTCAACGGCAATTTCCTTCTCAGGACAGTACACTTCTTTACAGTTCTGTGCAAATTTCTCCAGGAAGGGCCGGATTTTGAAGAGTTTGTCACGCCCTGGGTCATTCTGGGCTGGCTGGTTGTCGTTGCTGGCGACGTGTAGAAACATTAAGATGACCTGGAAACAGTTGCGGATCATACACTGATTGAAAAACGGCGTGACCCTTTCCGGGTCCTGAGAACGTGGAACGCCTCCATTTCTTGCCGTGTGACTGGGGTCCACATTTTGTAAAAAGATTCCTTTGGATTCTGGGCTGGGCGGCAATACACTGGTCTGCATACCTGAGCAAAAAAGAAAATCAATTTTACTGACAGATGTAAATATACCTTATCTGATAAATACCTTGCATAAACACTAAACTTGGGTAATTGGGTAGTGGTGCAGTCCGGGTCCTGAGAAGAGTGCGTGAAACGCCTACAGTTCTTGCCGTGTGACTGGGGTCCATATTTTGTAGAAAGATTCCTTTGGATTCTGGGCTGGGCGGCAATACACTGGTCTGCATACCTGAGCAAAAAAGAAAATCAATTTTACTGACAGATGTAAATATACCTTATCTGATAAATACCTTGCATAAACACTAAACTTGGGTAATTGGGTAGTGGTGAAATATTGTTTAAGTTGGCTCCTCACGTCGTAAATAATGAGGCAGAAGATGTGTATTATGTCAAATAGCACTACTTTAGTGAGTTTCTTCTGTTATTTTGTCGAACCGAGTTGCTATGAAGACGCGAAAACGAGTCATAACGCGTCATAGTGAGGGCTACAAAAAGTCCGCCATTGTCGTTACAACGGTTTTTGTATCACGATCACATGGTACGGTTTGCGCTGAAGGGACTGGTCGTGTGACGTACGGAGGAAAACAAAGAAAGTTATACAGCTATTACATACCACTTATTAATCAGCACTGCAGTACTATGTGTAATCAGGTATGACTTCTGAATTGGTGCACTGTCATTGTAATTTGTTATCACATATATCAGTGACAGTGCAACACTGTTAACTAAATATACTAATCCACAAGGGTCAAATTGTTAGATTACAGACACACTCACGCAAACACAAAACAACAGCAACAACATACCTGTTAGTCTAGTCTCTTCAACCATGGCATTAATTATCGCGTCTGTGATGAAGAGCTTCAAGTACAGGGTTGTCGTGATATTAAATTTTAGTACGCCAGCATTTCCAATGAAAATAATTTCCTCTGGCTTGTCACAGATCTTGGCTGATCGAACTTCCAAGCACGCTCGTCAGCTTCTCTTTCCTGCTTTCTCTGCTCAGTGCGAGTTGGAGTGTGTTCTCTTTTTCTTCTTCCTCCCTGGCGGCGGCGACATGAGCCCCGCCCTCTTCTGATACTTGGTGCTGACTCTGTTTATGTAGAAGGCTCATCGGAAGAAAACTGATCTCTGTCTTCCTCGAAGTCATTGTCACTTTCCGATACCTATTCTGTCTGAAACTGATGGGTCTTCGTCGTCATCATAGTTCATAATCATCTCTGAAATCTGTTCGGCAGTCAGCTGGCTCGCCATCTTGAATCCGCCTTGAAAATAAATCGCAAAAGAATCCCGCATCAAACACCTAAAAAAGCGCATTAAACGACATATGCCGCTCATGTGCTCAATAGAAGTGTGAAGTGACTAAAGCCAGCATATGAAAACTCGAAGACAAGTGAGAACTAAACAGTTTGACCAATAACACAGACTACAGATACAGAAACGGTTTGTCGGTACCCGGGCGCCAAGGGTTGTCACGCTGATACCGACATGTCGGTACCCGGGACAGAATCAGGTTTTTTTCCCGGGTAAAATTCATAGTATATTTTTGCGCGCTTTAAGCAGGCAATAGACCGACCCACTATTGGGCTGAAATGTCACTCAAACAGCGTGAGCAAGAGCCCCTCGCCGTAGAAACATGAGCCGAGGTTCGGCATAACAAATCGAATTCGTTGCTAAACGCGTCTGTAATGTTTTTTAATCCTTTTAGCCGATTTCGGCGGTACTGGAGATTCTTAGAAAGCACTGCTTCTATAGGGTATGTAAGTAATAGTCCTGAAACCCTGATTGATATCCAGATGTGCAGTTTTTACATTCCCGAAACTTTTCAATTCACTCACGACTGCAGACACGAAAGAGTCGATTAAAGCTAGGTGTCGGCCACATGATCAAATGAACCCTGAAGGATTCACAAGAGTGAGACATGA
Source organism: Semisulcospira habei (assembly GCA_036245525.1). Lineage (NCBI taxonomy): Eukaryota > Metazoa > Mollusca > Gastropoda > Semisulcospiridae > Semisulcospira > Semisulcospira habei. The sequence continues at coordinate 50,510,356 of BTPG01000003.1, read as the reverse complement.
CTAAATTTATGCTTTTCAGTGTTCCGCCATATTCTTCATAGTCTGACTTGATCGCTTGCATTTACATTTGGTTTGCTAAATTGGACTGTAGATCTGCCAGTTGTGTGTGCAGCAATTATGCATTTATGCTGACCCCGTATAGCTGGGGTGAGAGACAGTGATGTAAAAAGACTAGCACTAACATCAATTCTCAGAGGTAAAAAGAGATGTTTCCATATAGACTGAAATATTAAGATTTTCTTCTGCTTGTGGTTGGTGTGCACACAGAAAAGTGTACTATGCTTGCACACAAATTGGCGAAAATGAGACGATCTACCCATTTCATAAAATGCTAAGTTTAGGGTCGTATATAATTACATAATCTTTAGACTGACAATATCCACACGTGTTGTGCTGATTAAACCCGATACTTAGTTTGTACTGACTTTCATTACAGCTCCTATAATGGTATACTTTAGAAGATATACCATCCTAAAAATGGTTTAAAATAATCAAAGTCGAACATCGCGCTTTACTGTACCAGGAGTTTACACGGCGCTATTTTCCGTTAAGCACGGGTACGGCTTGCGGGACCCCGACTATAAGGGGCGGAGTGGGTGAAAACACGCAAATTCTGTAAAAATGGAACATTCTGCTATTTAGGTTGCTGCTTATAATATAATAGTAATAAGCGAAGTCGAAGTCGACAGCAAAGATTTGTTATACTTTTGTTATACCTGACCTTGCAATAGTTTTCTTATACCTGATTTTGCTATAAGCAGCTTAATGTTATAAAGGCAAATAAAAATTTGGCCGGGACCTCGCCGAAAGTTTTGTTACATCCTACTTTTGTTATATCCGAGATTGTTATAAGCGAAGTTGACTACAGTATCTTTTTCAGACGGAATGCTTTTACGTGGCTGGGCGCGACAAGGGTAAAGAAGGGAGAGTGGATTTGGGAAGATGGCACAAGACTGGATGGAAGAAGATATAGCAACTGGCTGAAATGTACGAGAGCCCTACCGAGTTAATGTGTGTGTGTGTGTGTGTGTGTGTGTGTGTGTGTGTGTGTGTGTGTGTGTGTGTGTGTGTGTGTGTGTGTGTGTGTGTGTGTGTGTGTGTGTGTGTGTGTGTGTGTGTGTGTGAGAGAGAGAGAGAGAGAGAGAGAGAGAGAGAGAGAGAGAGAGAGAGAGAGAGAGAGAGAGAGAGAGAGAGAGAGAGAGAGAGAGAGAGAGAGAGAGAGAGAGAGAGAGAGAGAGAGAGAGAGAGAGAGAGAGAGAGAGAGAGAGAGAGAGAGAGAGAGAGAGAGAGAGAGAGAGAGAGAGAGAGAGAGAGAGAGAGAGAGAGAGAGAGAGAGAGAGAGAGAGAGAGAGAGAGAGAGAGAGAGAGAGAGAGAGAGAGTTTGCGTTTCAATAAATAAACCTCAGCTCGCCGAGAGAACGATTTTCAAATTAAAACGATTTTCATACTGCCTGATCACAGCTGCCGTTAGCTGCTCGTGTCCACCGGTACCCCAGTATAAAAACGTCACCGGCCCACGCAGCCGCAGTGGGCCCGCGCACAAACGTACGCGGACCCACTTAGGCCGTCGTGGGCCCGAGGACAATTGCTTACTGGGGACCGGTTTGAATAATAGTTGACGTGGCAATCATACACAGCAGTAGGCCCTATATTCGTCTCTAAAGAGGCGGTCTTTCTGCCATGTAATACGAATTTACCATTAGAAATGAAGGGTATGACAAGCACAACTCAAGTAACTGTAACTCTTTGCCTACGGTTAGCGGCTCCTGCCACCGCGAGACAATTTCCTGTAGCACATAATGGGCGGCGAGAGCCGTCCAGCCAAGGTTCGCCCGCAGTACACGTGCTTTAGTATTATAGTGCTGAATGAGTCGTTGCAAGCCGTTATTTGGCAAGCGCACTGGATCCAGAAATGAACTTTTAACCCATTCAGTCCTGACGCACTACAGCAGTAGATGGGTCGACCATAATAATTGAAGAGTAGTGCCAGATTAGCTTGGCTAATCTGGCACTACCTTTCAATTATCATGGTCGCTCCATTTCCTGCAACAGGTGCATAGTCGTTAGATGACGCCTCCCAAATTTGGGAAATACGTGCGTCGGGCTGAATAAGTTAACAGAATTACTTAGTGACAGAGTATATAATACTCAAAAGATACTTATGAGGCAAAGAGTTAAAAAATGCTGTATCTAGGGGCACGTAATCCTATATTTATTTTGCCTTGTTTGGCCATAAAATTATGCCCGCCTTGTCACGTCTTGGTTTAAGCAGCAATGCTTTGTGTCGGAGAAGTAAATGAGCAAACTTTCCCGGGATACGTATGCTTACCTATATGTCACCTTTGCCAGAAGTGAGCAAAGTAAAATAATGCCATTGAGTACCTTTAACGACAAGGTGCCGAACTCCGCCACACACGGCCTAATTGCTTATCAAATACACAATCAAGGCCAAGAGCGCGGCGGAGTACAAAGAACGTTTGAAAAATAACCATCTAATTCATCACAAGTCTAGGAGGGATGTCGGGCGTTTAAAAATAAATTAACAGAGGAAAGAAGAGACCGTTCTCGATGTTTGCATAATTGGTCGCAACCGGAGGATCCAGTAATTTTAAATCTGAAGAGGAAAATTGATCTTTTCGTGAAGAGAAAATCTAAACGTGTCTGCACGGAATCTGCAAGTGACAATGGCATGTATTATTTTCCTTTCAATTGTTTCAGTATGTTATGTATATATTTAGGACAACAACATAGAAGACCTAAACTATCAACACATATTTTGGCAACCTGCGATAGTATAAGCTGGTAAGCACTAAGCAAGTGGTTGTTGCACTTCTTTGATCCTACAATATGAATCGATATGTGTGATTTTCGAAGTACTCAGTACTTTTTGGCTCACGTGCGAAGCAAAAGTGAGTCTATGTTCTGGGCCAGTAGTCGTCCGTTCGTCGTCCGTCGTCCGTAGTCCGTCGTCCCTGTAAACTTTAACTTGGCATTTTCTCGGAGACTATTTAAGCCGACAGTCTTTAAACTTGGCCCAAGGATACTTGGTGGCAAGGTCTTTCTGAACATACCAATTTCAGTGACCTTCCACAAAGGTCAAGGTCACAGGGGATGAGGAAATAGGCAAAAAATTGCTAAATTTTGACATGATTTATTTTTTTCTGAAATACTATTCACAACTTCAAACCCGAACGTGGTACAAAGATACCTGATGGTAAGACCTTTCTATGCATACTAATTATTTGGTTGATCCCTCGGAAAGATCATGGGTCAAACGAGCTCAGAAAATAGTTCCAAAATAGCCATATTTTGACAAAAGATGTTTTTTTTTTCTCAAATACTATTCACAACTTCAAACCCACATTTGGTACAGAGATACCTGATGGTAAGACCTATCTATGCATACAACTTTGGATGACCCCCCCCCCCCCGAAAGGTCAAAGGTCACAAGAGCTCAGGAAATAGGTCTAAAATAGCTATATTTTGACAAAAGATTTTTTTTCTTCTCAAATACTATTCACAACTTTAAACCAAACTTCCTACAGATATACCTTATGGGAAGACCTTTCTGTGCATACTAATTTGGTTGATCCCTCTGAAAGGTCAGGCGTAACAAGAGCTCAGGAAATAGGTAAAAAATAACCTTATTTGGACAAAAGATGTTTGTTCTCAAATACTATTTAGAACTTCAACCCAAATTTGGTACAGAAATACCTGATGGTAAGACCTATCTATGCATACTAATTTGGATGATCCCTCGGAAAAGTCAAGGGTAATAAAAGGCCGGCAAATGTTTGTAAAATGCTAATTTTTGATAAAATTGTAGGTATTATCAACATTTTCAAAACATTTTCAATCAAATTTGGCGCGACGGTAGCTGGTGATAAGCCTGACCTATGCATACTAATTTAGTCAACTCATCGCAAAGGTCAAGGGTCACGGGGTGGGGGGGGGGGGGGGGTTGACAGATGTGTGAAAAATGCTTACATTGTCAGAAAACGGATTTTGCTGGTGCAAAAAACCAGCCCTTTACTTATTGTCACTAAGGTCACACATATGTAAATAGGTCATACACGTGAGCCATAATAGCTTTGCCTTTCTTGTTTCTTTTGTTTGGTTTTAAAAATGTACTGCTCGTTTCCACAAGAAATGTATGCTTGCATTATTATCTACAACTTGTTACATGCTATTTTGTGTTCACTTACGAAGCAAAAATGAGTATGTTTTGGGCCAGTGGTGGTCCGTCCGTTGGCCGTCTTCCGTCGTCCGTGGTAAACGTTAACTTTGGCATTTTCTCGGAGACTATTCAGGCCGCATTTTTCAAACTTGGCCCAAGGATAATTTGTGGCAAGACCTTTCTAAACATGCCAATTTCAGTGACCTCTCTCAATGATCAATGAAATAGCCACACTTTGACAAAATTCATGTTTTCTCAAATACTACTCACAGCTTTAAACCTAAACTTTTCTATGCATACTAATTTGATTGAGCCCTCAGAAAGGTCAAGGGTCACAACAGATCGGGAAATAGGTAAGAAATAGTCATATTGTGAATAAAGAATATACACATTCACAACTGAACTCAAACTTTTCTTTCTATGCAAACATGGTACAGGGATACCTGCTAAGTAAGACCTTCATATGCATACTAATTTGGACGACCCCTGGGAAAAGTCATGGGTCACAAGAGATCAGGAAATATGTCACAAATATACTTTTTGGCTCACGTGCGAAGCAAAAGTGAGTCTATGTTTTGGGCCAGTTTCTGAACATACCTTCTTGAGTGACTCCCTAAAGGTGAAGGTCACAGGGGATCAGGAAATTGGCCCTAAACTGTTCTTGTTACCATCATCTATGCTCATGACGTGAAATCTATTTATCCGCCCAAATTAATTTTTTTCAATTTCTTGTGGACAAAATGGCGGGAGGTCTGATATATTTCACGTCGCAGTAGCTGACAGTGGCATGTGCATTTAATAAAACTTTCTCAATGAGTTTATGGTGACATAAGAGCTCTAGGTAGGTTGCTTCTTTGGGTCCTTCCTTTCTTTTTTAATATTTCTGTCGTTTAGCGCCGCGCCACGACTCCTACACGTTATAACATACTGCAGGGATTCCAAGCGCTGTTCCTTGGTATGTGCTTGGTCTACGAGCTACTGCCACAGTAGGCACAAGAGGCCATTACACACACATACACACACGTACTATGGTAAACAACAGACAATCAGATGTATTTAAAAACGCATTTTCTCTATTGTCGTCTGCTTTTTTGATTCCGCATGCACGAGCTGATTTCCATTTACACGCGCGTTACTATTCTTAGACTGGGGATCACATGAACGATTTCATGATTTCACCTGAAGTGATTTCCGCCGCAAATTTACAAAACCAAGAGGACGTCCGGTCCCGAGTGGGTCGCTTCGAAGACAAGCGTCAAACGGTGATGCTTTGCTTCGAAGTTGCGACGTACTTTCAGGGAGCAGAACAGCTTTGGACACAGTACAGCATTACTAGTATGCCTTATTTTCTTCCTCCTTTGTCAGGCATTTGTGCGCCACCACTCCTACACGTTTTTAACATAGCAGGGACTGCAAGCGCTGTTCCTTGGTATGCGCTTGGTCGACGAGCTAATCGTTACGTCAGACCACAGAGCTTACGAATGGCGGGAATTGCCGTGTGTCCGAGAAGAACCCAACGGAGAAAGAAACACGCTTATAAAACACAGTTACAACACAATTTATCAACATTTACCATCTCAATCTCCATCTCTCATCATAGCATTCCACAGTCGGGAAATTCCCCCGCCTACTCAGTACTTCGGCTACCACCGGACACCGCCCCCCTCCCCCTCCCCCCCTCCCCCCCTCCCCCACATATTCAGTCCTCTTTCCCTCCGTTTAAAATATGTTTAGCACTCATCCCTCGCCTAAACACCAAAATAGACAAGCAAACAAGTAGTGATCAGTCGCTACTTATCTTATCGCGGAGGGAATGTGGCAACTCTAGACTGCGTGTGTCCGTCTTTATTTCTGTGTGCCAGTGTGTGTGGATCAGAGAGTGGGTTAGAGTAGAAAGAGATGGATCAGAATGATAACCTTTAATTAATTTAGACTTTTTAGATTAATAGGCGTGTGTGTTGTGTCAGTGTGTGTGGGAAATGAGCGTGGGTGTGTGAATGGGTACGCATTGGGTTGTGAGATTAGTTGTTCAGTTTTAAAGTTTTGACAGTGTGTGTAGAGCATTGAATTGTGTGATAGAGTCGACTGAGATGTTTGTAATTGTAACGACACCAGCACACATTCCTATGCTTTATGTCTTAAGGCAAATGGCAATAAACAGTATTATTATTATTATTATTATTATTATTATTATTATAAGCCTGGAAATCGGAACAATTTTGGGCTGCAGTCCCATCTTGTTCAGAATGGCTGGCAGTCTTATTCCTTCATCAGAACTAAGCAAACAAATATGTCATTAATTCCGCAGTGTAAAAACACACTCTTACATTAGTTAGTTATTTGGGTTTAACGCCGAGCAGGCGACTAAGGCCATCTCACGGCGGGAAACACTCTTAGGGTTAAAATTTCTTCCATCGTTTGCACTCAGACTTTATTTTACGCCGGCACTTTAATAAAAATCATTTAATTATTTTTGCAATACTCATAATAGTTATTATACTTTATAGGAACTCAAATCTTGCTCTGTTTTGTCTGGAGGCGGCAGATTTCTGATATTGTCTTTCGCTTCTTTTGGCGTCGACCAACGTTACTCTGAAGACTGTAGTGTGCAGACAAATGACAGCAAGTCCATGTCTGTAAAAAGCGATATTTCATTGAAAAAAAAATGAAATTACCGCTTTTCACATAAATGCACTTGATCTCTTGTCTCAGTTTCACTCAGCAAAAAACACAGCAAGTGCACGTTTATGAAGAACGAAAATTGGCATTGTGACACACAGAACATGCATTTGCTTATCTGTACCTTCATAGATTGAATTAATCCAACAAATCGCAGGCAAATACAGCAAGTTCAGGCAAAGAACAGTTTTGCTTGCCTTTTCGACCGTCAGTATCACGTGAAACAAACAAGCAGAAAACAGCAACTTTTCTTTTGTCTTTTATGATTTACGAGCGAAAAACAAAATTAGAACAAAAATAATTCATGCAGTGTGTTTGTTTGGGCATGGGTACTTTAAAAAAAAAGCATTAAAAAATTGGCCATATTTATAAAAAAAAAGTTTGCAAAACATACAAATCCTGTATTCTCGAAACTGTGTTTTGTGCACTTGATGTGTTTTGCTTGCACGCAGCGGAATCTTCACGACTGGTTTCGGGGCCTCGTATCTGGACCCCCTAAACGCAGCTGAGGCCTCTTCCGGCATTACACCTAGATGCGCAAGAAATCGAACAGATAAAGTGATGCAGCGGACCCGAGAGGCAACAAGAACCACTGGCAAAGCTTTACTCGTAATACAACGATTTTGTCTTCAACTGTAAAACGTTTTAAGCGCCATGTATATAACCTTGAAAAAAACGCATACTGCGTGCGTACGACGTTGAAATGCAGGGGACGCAAATCTCACTATTTTCGACTGTCGATCAACTACCTCGAGCGAACTGCATTTGTCTGGAACGTATCTCTAAGTTTTGTTTTTTTCAATTTTTAATTTAACACATTTCCAGTCATTCATTTGTATGAACTTGGTAATAGAGGCCGAACACAACGCGTGCATGTGTCGTAAATTTCGCTCCGTCCTCATTTGAAATAGAACAGTGGTGATGCATAGTACATACCTTAGCAGCGTGCGGAGAATCATCTGACTGGCGCGCGCTCGTAGGCCTTGGCTGTAAGTGCTGCTGAACTGTATTTAACGGATGGGTTTTATGTCCTAATTTTATCCTGAGGATGCCGACATCTTCCCTACGTTGCGGACATTGAACGATGCGTGGGCGGGTATTTTACCTACGTGGCGCAAACCATGTGCTCACCACCATGTAATACTTATGGCGAAATAGAGTGGAGTGGGTACATACTAGGATATCCCAAATAGCTTAGCGCCGTAAGACTAGGAAATATAGTGTGGGGATGCTATCTACGTAAAAGTGGTCTTGAAAGGTTCTGTTTTAACCATATAAAAATTCATGTCTAGTTACGCTGCAGAACGTACATGTGGCGGGAGCGCCGTATGTGTGTGTGTGTGTGTGTGTGTGTGTGTGTGTGTGTGTGGTGTGTGTGTGTGTGTGCGTGCGCGCGCATGTGTGTGTGTGTGTGCGTGTGTGTGTGTGTGTGTGTGTGTGTGTGTGTGTGTGTGTGTGTGTGTGTGTGTGTGTGTGTGTTAGCTGTTAGTTTTTTTTTTCTCCATTGTATCAGCGCTTAGAGCTTCTTTTGGAATAAGCGCTTAACAAATCTCCATATTATTATTATTATTATTATTATTATTATTATTATTATTATTATTATTATTATTATTATTATTATTATTATCTAAGTCTAAAAGGCAAAGTGAAACTCATATCACGTAACATATAACTATAATATAATATCAAATTACGCCATGACCAATGACGCTTGTACACTTTGCTTCTTGTAGAGCTCACTGACGCATTGACAAATCTGCTAGGCTTTCGATAGGCTAGGCTAGAGATATTTCAACATCAGAATCGGGTCAAAGACAACAGATAGAGACCCTTGACAGCGAGTACAGCTCGCATAATTATAGAAGGGACTTTGGGGGTTATGGCTCTCTTATAGAAGATACTTCGTGGTTATGGTTCATCTCATCTTGTTTATTTATCATTATCTTTTTGTTTCGAGGTTTGACTGAATGAAGATTAAGGTATGTTTGTTCTGAGAAATGTCATCGAAACATGTAATAAGTGAGTCTGCTTATCACATGTTACCTTCGTAACAGATAACAAGAAGACTCCCGTTGCCTTGAGAACGGGCGACCAGGGAAAAAGTCGAATAGAGCCAGGCCAATGAAAAGAAGATGAGGATTTCATCCCAAAGTTTACCGTATTGTCTGGAGCTCACATGCGTTTTTTTGTTAGCATTCAGAGTTTTTAATTTTTTTAGGCTTATCCTATTGATCCATTTCCCTCTCTAAGCCAACCTCTGATTAACACACGCCGGCGCACACAAATAAAGACGGACACACAGCGCTTCCCGCCATTAGTACGCTCTGTGGGCTACGTAGCGACAGGAATTCTGAAGAAGAATAGCACGAGCAGCAAAATGACGTCACTATAAGCTTCACGTCATTGCATCGCTAGTCCCCCGTCCTGTGACGAATTTGATGTTTCAAGTCATTCAACCGAAAGGCACGCAGCCTCTTCCAGACCTGAGTGTTTTGTCCCAGACAGCCTCTTCCAGGGCTGACTGTTCGATAGGAGTATATAGTGGCTCCAAAACTTGCAAAAATGAATTAATTCTTTTTTCAAAAGGTTGACGAGTTACAACGCTGGATTACGAACTCATTCAATATTTCCCTTTAATCTAGCTGTATGCAAAGTATGTAGTGAGAATAACAAAAAATACGGAATCAAATTCAGATAAACCGGGTTTTTGTTGTTGGTGTTTTTTTTGGTGAAACTGCCATGTCACTGTTAACGTGTAACTTAATTAAACAAGATGGGGCCCCAGCCCAAAGTTGCTCACACACTAGAATACAGAAATGAAGACGGACACACGGCGATTCCCGCCATTCGTAAGCGCTGTGGTCTGGCGTAACATAGCTGAGTCATTCTTTGCTAATGGTGACTGTAGAGGGTCAGTGTAAACTTGACACATTTTCAGGAAATCGGGAAAAGGCCATAATCAAAATGAGATTTTTGTTGTATTCTTCAAATATCACAATATCAACTGCAACCTTGAGACAATTAGTGGACAATGAGTGGTCTTTATTCTTGATTGTTTTCGATTTTAGCACACAAAATGGCTGCCCAAAAGTGGAACGGCAACCCCTCACTTTGTTTACGATCTGTTTAGGTCAGTGAGTGTTTCAAACAGCAAACATTATACCTTGTGCTGAAGCTGAAACCACAAAGAAAGTTTAAAAACACCCTGCTGTTGTTGCTTAGCGCTTCTGTGAAAAAAGGGGTAACCTGCATACTGGTGGTGTCACAAAGACGGGTTCGTAAATTGAATCTTGAGCAGACGTCAGAAACCATCCAAGCCAGCATATTTGCATCGTTTATTACTTGTGAGTTTAAAATAAGTTGCTTTGAAGAAGTAGAAGCTAATAAAATAATTATATGTCTCTCATTAGCTTGTTTTTGAGTGTCGCGTAAGTTTTCTTTCGACGAGTTCTTGCAAGGACACCATCCAAGCCAGCATGTTTGCATTGTTTATTACTTGTGAGTTTACATTAAGAAGAAGTAGAAGTAATAACACAATTGTATGTCTCTCAATAGCTTATTTTAGGGTGTCGCGTTACATTCGTAACGCAGGTTCCTGCAAGTTTTATTTGGACGATTTCTTGCAAAGACAGCATTTTTTTAAACGTCAGCACAACGCCAGTGGTTTGTGTATCACAATGAAAACATTGATGACGCTTTGCAGCAGAAGTTTCACGTATTGCGTCCGTTGGCGCCGCACAACTGTGACATGTCAAGGCTCGTTTACGCGCCATTTGCTAACTTCTGACCAAACGTTTTCGACTCGCACTGAAAATCGTTTCGAATTGGCTGTTTTCTGCATTATCTTGGGATAAGGTGAATTAATAAGCTTTGATAAATGACTAATCCATGCGATTAAGAGGAAGAAATTGATTACAGTTCGTTTATTGTGTCCTAGGATGATAATTCGATGGGACTTTAGTGATCTGTGCTCTAGTTTCCAGTCTTGTCACGTGTTGTGTAGGTTGCTTCGAAATAATGTGTTCTAAGTTATTGTGATAAACTGAAGTTGTGTTTCTTTTCCATTCGGCTTTGATAACATAACATTTTGTATCATATTACGTAGGATACAGGCTTTCATGTTTTGTTTTGAGAAATATTCATCGAAACGTTATTTAACTTGCATCAATCGGACACGATGACTCAGCGTCGCACGCGTACAGGTTACTATCGGTTCTTTTAGCATTGGCTGAAGGTTACTGATTTTCAGATTTTTTGCAAATGTCATTGTTTTTGACGACCATGGTGAGAAATCTTTCCTCTTCTCGCTTTTGTTTTACGGCTCAGTTTTAGTAAATGTTTAAGTTCAGCTTCAAAAAGTTAAAACACTGTTTGAAAAGTTTTAGATTTGATTGATTTTGGGCACCTGCACTATGTGTGATCGGTTTGAGTTTCTTTCAAATGTTAAATTCCATTAAACTGTCATAACTGTTGATTAAGCTCAAGATATTTCTATGTCACTTATTTCTGTTTTTAGATCAAGGATGTCAAAACTGAAGAGTGGGCGGCTCAAGTCAGCTTCTTGAAACAACACGGTGACTTCATTGCACATACAGACATCCCAGATGAATCCATAGGTCTTTTTTGAAGAGATTCAGATGGTCTTACCAGAGCCTCGATTTGATCGCCGTGGACATTTCTATTTCGAAGCATGAATGTTCGAATTAGAAGATTGCTTTCGAAAATTTCCTTGAGTTGTGTGGTGCTCTGGTAGTAAAGTTCAGAAAATTGACAGTTTTTTGCATTTTTTTAATGCGTGTAATGTTGAACTTTCATTTCCCTCACTTTATTCTCCTATTTTTTTCTTCTATAAACAAAGTCTGCCTTGTGAATATTTAACATCTTTGAAAGAAATGTGTTAATGATTGGTTAATTTATCCTCAAGTAAGGTGACTCTTGAGCATGATTCATGCCCAATATGGCAGCAATCCAATGACAGGCTTTATTTATAAACAAATATTGCACCTAAATTAAATAATTATGATTATTATTTCGGTTTGTTAGCATTAAACCACTTTTTAAATTTATTTTCTGACGGCATCCTAGTTTGGCGTCGCACATCATGCAGGTTGCCGTATTGTTTTACATTATTATATTTATTGAGCTATGCACTGGGTCAATACAGTGTACTTTATCTGACTCGTCTCTATTCAGAGAATATGTGAGAGGATTATTAATACTTATTTGTGACAATTACGTATTTGATGGTAACCTGCAAATGGCGTCAGGTTTATGCCGTTCCCACGCACTACATATTAAACCTCAGCATTTCCAAAGTCATATAAATGGAGTGTAATTGGTGTGTTTTAATTGGATATAACATTGGAAACTACTCAACTAGTTTTTGTCTACCGTATTGAAAATACGGTAGACTTTGAAATGGGGCTGGTCTGAGCGCATTCCGGAGCCTGCACATGACGTTTTTGGCATGCGGTGCAGAAATTCTGCCAAAGAAGTAACACGATAAAAATGACGTCACGTCTAGCTACGCAAACCTTGCTAGAGAACGTCTTCTTTTCGTCAAAGCGCCGTATGTGTCCGTATGTGTGTGTGTGTGTGTGTGTGTGTGTGTGTGTGTGTGTGTGTGTGTGTGTGTGTGTGTGTGTGTGTGTGTGTGTGTGTGTGTGTGTGTGTGTGTGTGTGTGTGTGTGTGTGACAGCGACTAGAGCCCGCGTTTGAGGACGGACGAGCTTGAAACTTTAGGGTATTGTCCCTAAAAGAATTATCTCGAGACCTTTTTTTTAGATTTTTTTTCAATTAAGATGCTCATTGGCGAGAAAATGGCCGTTTCACAAAAACCGGTTGATCCACACTGTAGTCCCTAATTTCCCTTATTTCTACTAAGATATTTTGCATAAAAGGGAGATATTGAATGTGTTTGTTAACCAGCAGTGTACCTCTAGAACGTTTTGAGTGATAATGAAATATTAAAAAAAAAATTATCACGTTTTGGGGATTAATTTCACGAATGATATGGATTAATCTTAAAACAATTAAAACTTTTTTACGAAAAAACATTCTTCTTATTAATAATCGCATGATTTTTTTTGTATACGGTATTTACATAAGCCTACAGTTTGTCTAGGCTGTCGGGTACGATTAGGTCAGCTGTGACCTGTGTGCCCCAGGTGTGAAAATCAGACAATTTTCTGCACCACTGTTTCGGAGTCATTTGTAAAACAGCTAACATAACATGCTCCAAGATCAAACTGATGCGCTCCTTAGTCATCTCAGTGTTCTTGTATGCCTGTGAGTCATGGACCCTCACAGCAGACCTTGAAAGGAGGATACAAGCCACTGAAATGAGATATGGGCATGTCACGCGTTCAGCAGGGCTTGCCAAAACAATCCTGCAAGGCACTGCGCAAGGAGGACGAAGGAGAGGAAGACAGAAGAAAAGACAGGAGGACAATATCTCAGAGTGGACAGGACTGAGGCTGGGCGATACGCTAAGAATGGCAGAGAACAGAAAGGAATGGAGGGAGCTGGTTTCCAAGTCGTCTGTGGTGCCGCCACGGTCGGCAAGACTACAGGATATTAATAGATAGATAGATAGCATAACTTTAATGTTTCTTTTACGAAAAAAACAAACAAACTATCTTCTCATTAATACCCGCATGATTTTTCATAAAGAGTCTTTGCATAAGCCGGCTGTTTGTCCCGGCCCTGGGGTAGGATCAGGTCAAAATTGTGACCTGTAAGCCCTACAGTCTGCCGCATGACAAGTCCCCATTCCTCAGGAAATTCCTCCATGCATGTTTAATGAGCCTCGATCTGACGCCCAAAAGTAGAAAGGAATTCCCCCTGCAGCTAATGGCAAGCCGTAAAAACGGGTCACGTGACTCATTTACCGCCAAAAAAAGAGCCCAAATTTAGACCTCAGAATACGATTTGTGCTGGATTTGCTGGAATGGCTTTCTCGGCCAGACGTAAACGATATGGGGGAAGGGGATGGGGGGGGGGGGGGGAGGGCGGGGGGGGGGGGGTCACGTACATCATTTTGTTCATCGAAACTTGCTATTTGTAGGCATATCTTCAGTTTGTGCCTAACTGGTGGTGACGGTTAATTTTTACCTGCAATATAGGTGTACGTTAAGATCGAAAATCCCACACAAAATTTATGTAAATTATTAATCGCATTTCAATCCGTAATCCATCAGTTCACCATGAATCGACTGCAACCCGTTAATTTGACAACAGTCTCTTCGTTTCTTTGTTCGATGCGGTTATTCAACCTACCCGATTTGCATGTTGACAACGTCAGTGAAGGCGGTCACATTCTCGCCAAAATTGTTCCAGGCTACATAAATGTGCAGGCTGGCTTTCTGAGCGCCCCGTTCATTCATTGCGAACTTCTGAGAGTCCGTTTTTAACCAGTTCAGGCTTCCTAAAGCATGTACCTAGAGTAGTAAACAGAGAATCAAGCTTGAAGTCATATTCGTACGCAGACCGAAAGCAGACGAAAAATAAAAACATCAACAAAGGATTTTTTTCTTTTTTTTTTCTTAAAGATAAATGTCTTTATATGTTAAATGTATAAATGTTTTTTTTTAATTAAACAAAAATTCGATCTGGGCACTTTTAAGCGTTCACGCAGAAAAAAATTGCTGCAGATTTATTTTGTCCGCTTCACGCAGAGCTATCAATGCGCGTGGTGCGATTCATTCGACCGGTCTGCTTGAAGCTTAATTGAGCAGAATTTGAATCAAATTGTACAAGGTAAAGATCTTCACATCATTCTGGTATATGGCAGTAAACGGCTGTTTAAAAAAAAAAAAAATGCGCCGGAGATCGTTACATCGGCTGTTGGGCGAGTTTTGATTTCAATCGGATGATCGTTAGGACGTCAGAGGACATGACTAAACCGGTTTCAAATTTTTTAAAGTCCGAATTCTGTCGTGTGTTTCTTTTCAAATTGGGGCTAAATATGGCAATTAAATAAATGCAGAATAGCGCTATCTTTCAAGAAATGAAAATTTATAATAATTTTTAACCAATTTGTAAAAGTCATTTCCTAAGACGTATGAAAGTCGCCAGTGAACAAAATTGCTGCTTGTGTTTTGGCTGCTGCTAATGCTATATATGCATACATGTATCAAGGAGCTACCATTGACGCATGAAGCCACTGTTTCACTGTAGCCCAAATTAGTGCGTTTGTGTAACAACGCCCCTCCCCCCCCCCCCCCCCTTCGTTATATGTGCTGAGCTGTGATTCTGACATACGCTCCTGGGTCCATTATAATGATTAAGTCTTTTGACTCTTTCCCCATTTGTTTAGCTGTGAAGGGGATAAACTGTTTGATTTTTACTCTAAGTGGAAAAGTATGGTATATATGTACACGAACAGATGGGGACATTAGTGTTTCAATGATTTGCTGTGCCTAAAAGTATTTGTGAAAACCGCAGGTACCAAAGTATAGATCTATAAGTTGACGCAGTGCAGGTCAAATCAGAATCTGGTCTCCATTTATACAGTTGTTTAAGGCGCAGATTTTATTTATGACAGGAACTGTTTCTTTGTACATACTAGGATGTATGCTGGCTGCCTCCAAAAACTAGAAATGAGAATCATTCATGCATGATGTTTTGTGTCAACAGTTCAGGCTACTGCTTACATCTGTTTACTGTATTGTCCACCTAAACAGACTTGTGCACCAGCAAGTGTGCCAATGAACAGGCATGATAGATCAAATAACTGTAATGGACAAATATTTTTTGGGTAAATGTTTGTTTACAGCGGCTGGAGGGTGGGGGGAGGGGGGGGGGAGGTGTGCAGGTGAAGGAGAAAGCACAGACTTTGTGTAACCCTTATCATTCGGAATATCATGTGAAATAAGTTTTGACTAAAATATTTCAAGGGTAGTACCAGAATAGAGGCCCTTTGTTCCACGAGGAATCCAAGAAATTAAGTAAGTGTCAGAATAGCTTGGCGTCTCAAGGCGCCAAGCTGTTCTGGCACCACCCTTAAACTAAAGCCATCGGTATATCCTTATTTTGTAATGTAGCTTGCAGTGTACAAAGTTGAAGCTTTTTAAAGTTTTAGGCTCAGTATGATATGGGTAAAGACAGGGGGTGTTTCTTTGTATTTGGGTTTAATTTATGCCAGGAACTTTTTCTTTGTATTAGGACACATACTGACTGCCTCCAGAAACACGAATTACTGACGCAAGCTGGTTGGTGTCAAATCAGTACAGACTGCCAATGCTACACGACTGCTTTACTGGTATCATCAGGAGACTTCTCCATCACATTGCCACATCTTTATGCTGCATTGTCCACCTTAAAGAAATATGTGTGCCTGCGACTGCGAGGGTGCCAACGAACAGACATGAAAAAAATATATCTATTTGTAAGTTGTTTTTTGTGGGTCTGCAACTTGCTCTATGACTGACTCTAACCTGTAAGGTGGTCAACCTTTAATGTACTTCACATTGAAATACCATGACTAGCAACTTTGCAAGACAAACGTTAGCATTTTCTGTGTAGGTTCTGTTGACACTTCTAATGAACTTTGACATCTAAATCAGTTTGAAAACTTGTGGAAAGTGCACACTCCTACTGATCTGTAGAAAAATACAGAGATCAATCAATGTGCATGATGCTGCACATGTGACCAAATGCTACACATTTTCACCAGCTTTGCAAGGTAGAGTTATTTTTCTGATCTTTATGTGTTGCAGTACAGGGCTGCATTTCGATTAGAAGTTAGTAGCTCTACATTACTGTTTCACAGTCTAATGGATCAGTTCAGGGGCAGCATTATTGTGGTACAGTGGGTACATTTGTATACCCTACCACCCATGCCCAGTGTCTTTTGCTCACATACTATAGCAATGCTTAACCCATATCACACTGAGGCTAAACGCTTCGAATTTGTACACTGCCATATGCAGGCTACATTATAGCACTTACATATAAGATATCGACCAATGGCTTTAATTCAATGCGCCAAGCTATTCTGGCACTACTCTTGAACTATTTTAGTCAAACTTATTTCACACACTGGTGTATTCCAAATGATAAGGGTTAACTGTGGTCATCCATCAGGCATCAGCCTGCATTCAAGCTATATACTGGCACCACCTTTGAAATAACATGGTTGATCTATCTCCTAATATGTAATGTATCCTTCATGAGACAATATACAAATTTAAACAATTTCAGTCTCAGAATTTAATGGGTTAAGAACCCTGTTGCAGTCGATAGTGCAAATGCTTCACGTTTTAAATGCACATTATATAAACATGTTTAAAAGTACACTTCACATTTGTGGTGATATTGACAGACACATTTTAGGCCTTTGCAACTACACGTTTGGCTAATGAGCATACCAGGCATCCTGCATAATAAATGACATAGAGGTAATTCTATCCAGCAAGATACGTGTATTATTAAGATCTGTATCTCTTGCAGATGAAAGTTTCACCTGTAGAACTTCTGTGATTTTGGAACCCTACCGACCGTCAGAAGCGTGTGTACTGTGATATACTGTTCAAAGATTGTAGGGTATCTGCTAGAAATGTGACAAATTCTTAAAGTAGGAATAATTTATTGCTTTGTTTTTTCTAAGTCTACAGTCCTTTTTCAATGGTAGAGGGTGCCTTGATCTCAAGTTCACTTCCTAAAGCCAGCAGAGGGAGATAACAATGACATTGTGACACCATGGGTCAACTCATGAAAAAGGTTTGTATTTGTAGCAGTCAATTACTATAAGTATGCATGCCTAACGAAAAAGTCCACACGTAGTGTTCACATTGGAAAAGGTATTTTCCAAGTTGTTTTTGTTGTTGTTGTGTGTTTTTTGTTGTTGACAGGGTGTTGAAAACTTAGTGTCTGTAATTTCTATGCAACCTTCTCGTGATGCTGGCCTGGTTTTTGTTCTTTTAAAATTTTGCGGTTTTTTTTTTTTAGGTCACAACGGAACCTTCAAGCTAGGGCGATCGAACATTACACATTGACTAAGGTTACATGTTACTGCATGTGTGACCGATGTGTTGCATGCTTACAGTAGAAGTCGTACGGTAGTAATAAGCATCAAAACAATGTAACAAGTTTGTTTTTGTCTTGGAGAACTTTCTGTGCAAAGTGATTGTGTCATTGAAAATATATGCGGACTCCGGGAAAAATACAAAGCAGCATGAAGTAACAATAATAAATAATAATTACGGTATTTATAATGCGCTTATCTTATAATAATTATAACTCCAAGCGCGCACTCACAACTCACGCACGCATGCGCACGCTTTAGACAACGACTCACGTACCACAAATAGTGAAATACATTACGACAATCAGCTTGGGGTGGGGAGTGTGGGAGTATAGTGCTAGAACTGTTGAAAGAGGTGAGTTTTGAGGGCGGACTGGAAGTAGGAGAGAGAGTGTTTCTGACGGAGAGAGAGTGGGAGAGTGTTCCAGGTGGATGGACCGTATACTGAGAAGGAGCGGGGGCCGAAAGTGCTGAGTTTGGTGCTGGGGGTGTGGAGGCGGAGCGGAGGGAGCGGGGAGGAGGGAGCGGGGAGGAGTGTAGGGGTGAAGTAATTTGGAGAGATAGGCAGGAGCGCAGTTGTTCAGGGATTTGTAGCAGAGAGACAGAATCTTGCATTGGATGCGTTGGAGATGGGAAGCCAGTGAAGGAGTTTGAGCAGGGGAGTGATGTGGTCGGATTTTTTCTTTCTGAGGACGAGGCGGGCAGCATTGTTCTGGACGAACTGGAGATTAAAAGTGGTGGGGTGAGGGAGGCCGGAAAGGAGAGAGAGTTGCAGTAGTCGATGCGAGATAGGATGAGAGAGACAGCAAGTTTGGTGGCAGCTTCGGTAGTGAGGTATTTTCTGATCTGAGCAGACATTGACTAAAAGTCTGTATACACATAACGGATAGATTAATGTTGAATTCGCTGCTAAAAGTTACACCAGTAGCAAATGTGTTTTACTGTGTCAAAGGTAAAGCAGAAGACATTTTCATGTTGCCCTGTCACTGAATCATGTGCGAGTGTTTTTGTTGTTGTTGTTGTTGTTGTAATATCCCATTGTGAGAACATGAGTTGCTGAGACACGTAAGGGTGAAAACAGTGATGAGTTACATGCTTTTTTTAAAAATCCAGGCATCTTATAGATTAAGGCTGTCTATCACAGGACAAATAAATCTTAAAAAGAAGAAGCATCCAGTCCTTTGATGACATGAACTTCATCCCACCATACTCCAACCCAACCTGTCCTTGTCCTCTTTCTTGTGTATGTGTGCAGCTTTAATTGCCGTCAGTACTGATGTACTTATCCAGATCTTGTTCAAAGTATTGATGGACTGTAAAGCTCTTGGGACGTGTGTTTTTGTTGTTGTTGTTGTTGTTATGCTGTCCATTTGGATAAGGAACTGTTTTAATTAAGCCTGATTTATGTCATTGATTAGCCATGCCGCTAGCATAAATTTTAACAAAATCGTCTTGTCCAAAGGTCCAGTTGGCAGTGCCACATGCGGGCTGAGGATACTCCTTACTGTGATGAGCATGAGTTCAGGGGCCAGTTGCATGAGCAAGTTTAAGCGATCTGCTCCATAGCAGGCGTTCATTGCTAAAGTTTGTAGATACAACGGTTTATCAGTGTTGTCTTACCTAAACTAAGACTTTTCTACCTTTCATGTCACAATCCATGTGAGTTGACACACGCATCAGAGATTGCCCACTGCCTCTTGGGCGTAATAATTTCAACTCCTGATGGGGTACACTGTTCAGTGTTTAAACTGTACATGGTGTACACTCTTTTGTGTTAGTGTAAAGAAACACGAAAATTTCAAACGCTGTTTCCCCTACTACAACATCTTAACTGTAAAGAGTTAACTTGTGTGACAGATATCTGAGTACTGCCAACCTGTTAAAATCGGTCTGCTTGGTGTGCAAGTTAATTCTTTGCAGTTAAGATGTTTAGTAGGGGAAACAATGTTTGAAATTTCGCGGTTTTTTTGTTGATCAGTATATAAATGAGATATCCCAAGTCTCAATTGTGGCATTTATTGCCAACTGTCTCAACATAACGGCTGGTTTACAGCAGGTTCATTGGGCACTCGTGTAACAAGCGAGACGAGAAGCATTGATT
The DNA here is from genome assembly GCA_036245525.1 of Semisulcospira habei. NCBI lineage: Eukaryota > Metazoa > Mollusca > Gastropoda > Semisulcospiridae > Semisulcospira > Semisulcospira habei. Next base: position 50,490,373 of record BTPG01000003.1, on the reverse strand, counting down.
GAATGTACACAGGACATTTAGCACCATGTGCACTTTGACATAAAACAGTTTACCCTGTAAACAGTTTGAAACAGGTCTGTGTACTATAATGGCCTCTTCAGCCTTTAATTATGTCTTACAATATAATGCTGGGTACACAGGGTACACTGTCCTGTGTTAATTTATGTCAAGCTTTTTAATCTCACTTGTTATAAGAGCGCCCACGCAGCCTGCCATGAACTGCCTATTGTGCAGGGAAAGATGGCATCAAGGTCCGCACTTGTATCATGTTTAGACTTTGATATGCTTGAAATAAATTAACTGCACACTGTACGAACAAAGTACCCCATGTACAGTTTACCACAGGACAGTGTACCAGAGGTATAGTGTACTAAAACGTATTTAACCATGATTTTTTTAAGCTGTACTCAGAACATTTATAAAGGATACATTACTAATTCTCTACTGCCTGGAGTAGGTCGCTTTAAAATTCCCGTGCAAGCCGCCAAGCAAGGTGATCCGCTACAGCTTGTGCGTGCTTGTTTTAATCTTGCTCGTGCAACTGAGGCCTTGATGTATCAGAGTGTCGGCAGCTTAGTGGCACGCGGATGCTTTGTTACAGAACGACGGGATTTGGATACCTACATATACTGCTGACTGGAAGCGGCTACATGTGGACTATTCTATTGCCAACTACAAGCTACATGTGTACTACAGGTGTATGGACTGCAGTGATGGGCTTGAGGTACAGAACAAACATTTAAAAAAGAAATTAGACTTAGAGCCGCACAGTTTTTTTACCAAGCTACATTTATAATACCACTGAAAATCCGGTACACAACTAGGGCAGTAAAAATGGTTTCAGTGTTTCAGTTAATATTATTTACAGTAAATATACAGAGGACTGTATATGTGATGAATGATTTAAGACTAGTTGCTCTTACCTCGTGTGTCATGAAGATTTTTGAGAGGGCTGTCCTTTCACATTTTCAAATACAGGTTTCAGATTTTATTGACTCCTTTTAGTTTGCTGACAGAAGGCAAAGAGGTGTTCATGATGCCATTTTGCATGTTGTAAACAACATCTATTCTCATTTAGAGAAACCAGGAGCCTCCATTCAACTGATGTTCTTTGATCTTTCGTCTGCTTTTAACACCATTCAGCCATACATACTCCTCTCCAAACTAGTTCCCCCCACCCGGGTCTGCCCTGGGGGACTTGGGTGGGGTTAGGTACTTTTTAGTTCCCAGGGTCACCCTGGTCAGCCCCACAGGGTGGGTTTTCCTCTCTTTTCTGGGGCATGTGTTTCTGTCTACCCGAGGTCCATTCACCTGTATTTGCCTTTTTAAAACTCTCCCTACTGTCTGCACTGCCTGTAGCTCTTGATATTGGATCTGTGTTGCCAAATGGTCTTAGCTTTATTTAGGCCCCATGTGGTAGGTTTATTTAACGTGTTGGACCGGCTGGCGACATACATTCAATATTCTGTTGTTTTTTTCACAAGCAGTACAGGCACGTCCTGAGAAAGCCTTGTTGCTGTCGGGACGTTAAGCAATGTACAATCAATCAATCCAAACTAGTTCACACGAACATAAATGCCTCTACCATTCTTTGGGTTTTGGACTATCTCACTAACCGCCCACAGTACGGCAGAATTAGTTCGGATCTAATCTCAGATGTACTTTTTACCAACACCGGTGCACCACAGGGGACTGTCCTGTCGCCTTTTTTGTTTTCTTTGTACACAGCAGACTGTAGAGCTACTCATGACGACTGTGTCATGGACAAATACGCTGACGACACGGCACTCACAGGTCTGATTACAGATGAGGACGACAGACACTATCGACAGGAGATCGATGACTTTGTAGAGTGGTGCGATAGAAACTATCTTGAATTACATGTTGGCAAAACAAAAGAGATGGTCATAGATTTCAGGAATAACAAACAGCATCCCGGTCCTGTTGTTATCAAGGGAACAGAAGTTGAGCGAGTATAGTTCTACAAGAATTTAGGTGTTCTTTTTGACAACGCGCTCAACTGGAAACAAAACACAAATGCTATTGTGAAAAAAACGCATACCCGTCTTTACTGTTTGAGAAAGCTCAGATCATTTCATGTAAGCACTCAGCTTTTACAGATGTTTTACTGCTCCAGTATTGTTAGCATTCTAACTTTTGGACTGACGTCCTGGGGGAGAAATTTATGTAAAAGAGACCAAGAGCGCCTTAACAAAGTAATCCGGAAAAGGGGCGGGGGGATTGGTAGGGCACAGGATAATTTGGACACACTGTACAACAGACGGATTACGAACAAACTGGCTGACATTCTTGATGACAAAACACATCCACTTAGATATGAATTTGACAGCAGACGTATCGAACCCGAAGTGGCAGACTCCGAGTACCCAAAAGTCGTACATCACGTAATGCCAACTCTTTTGTCCCTCAGGCTGTTGCCCTTTTCAACAGTAATATCAGTAGATAGTGTCGGTCAACATTCTTCCGTTCCTTAGTACTAGCCCTCTCAGTATTATTATTATAATATATATATATATATATATATATATATATATATATATATATATATATATATATATATATATATATATATATATATATTATAAATGCCAAGTGTGTTACAAAGGTAACAATACGTCTGTTACAGTTCATTTCTTTAATTGAGAGTTATGGGTTATTTAATTATTTTTATGAGTGAATGATGATGCCATTTGTTGTATGGGCAGACAGTGAATTTCCCCGCGAGGGATTAATAAAGTATTATTGTATTGTATTGTATTGTAAAAGTTCTGCAGGATCGATGTACAGTTTGGGAAAGGAGTGGAGTTTGGTGGCAGCTTAAATTGGCACCTCTGGGTGTTTGGATGCTTTGTCACTGACCTTGTTATGAGGACCACTGTATGGTTCAGGAGTTGGATCGACTACTAAGCTCGGACGGGCCGTGTAGTGCTTTCATTTCGGAGTGGCTGTATATCTTGTACCGCCCATGAATCAGCTGTAACTTTTGGTCAATTATTTTGTGTTGCCTTGTTGTGTGCTAGGCTCAGTTTGGAAATTTATATTGTTTTTAGTGGGGGTGGGGGAGGGGGGGATGTTATTTGGTTTATTTACTGTTTGTTGGTTATGTGGCTGTATTGGTGTCTGAGTTTTTAAAAGCATGGTTGTTGGGGCAGCATTTGGTCTGACTACTACTGACCATAACGTGTGTGTATGTGTTTGTTTTTTTTCCCGAGGGGGGAGGGGGAAGGGGGGGGGGGGGGAAGCAGTTTTAGCTGCAAACTTTATGTCACGACACGGTTTTTTTTTGGTCTAATTTTGTAGGGGAGTAAGTTTAGAGGGGTGACAGGATTTAGATAGGGTGGGGTATTTGGCCTGTACACGAGTAGTTGCTGCCGTGCGAGAGTTTGGAGGACGGCGTGGCACACGTGATCGCCCGGTCTGCGTAATCGGGTGGTTATTGTTTCACGTGAATGTCAATCACATGATTTGTAGTTTTTGGCAAATGTGGGAAGCAAAATGCGTCTTTGTTCTGGGCCAGTGGTCATCCGTTTGTCCACAACCGTCGTCCATTGTAAACTTTAACGTTGACATTTTATCGGAGACTATTCAAGCAACAGTCTTCAAACTTGGCCCAAGGATACTTTATGGCAAGACCTTTCTAAACATACCAATATGAGTGACCTCCCTCAAGGTCACAGGGGATCAGGCAATAGGTTAAAATTAGCCATATTTTCCCAAAATTTACGTTTCTCAAATACTATTGACAACTCCACACCCAAACAAAGATACCTGCTAGTAATACCTGTCTGCGTACTAATTTGGTTGACCCCTCGGAAAGTTTAAGGGTTACAATAGATCAGGAAATAGGTCTAAAATAACCATATTTTGGCCAAAAAAATGTTGTCTTTTCTCAAACACTATTCCAAACTTCAAACCCAAAACTGGCACAGAGTCACTTAATGGTATGGTCTTCCTATGCATAGGGTTCATTTTTAGAGTGCACCCTGCACCATTGATGCATAATTTCCCCAAAAGACCCAGAACATTTTGAGGTGAGGGGTCAATGACCCATAGGTTTCAGTAGGCAGTGGGACCTTTTGTCATGTGTTCCGATAAGGCCCAACCATCTTTTTTCCTTCCCCCCCCCCCCCCACCCCCACCCTCTCAAGCTCCTGCTTATCGATATTTCTGGCTGGCGAGAAGATGCCCGAATACACCCCACCCCACCCTAGCTTTTAAACACAAGAGGATGTTTTTTCTCAAACACTGTTCTCAACTTCAAACCGAAAATTGGCACTTAGATACTTTATGGTAAAGTCTTCCTATGCACAGGGTTCATTTTTGGATTGCACTCTGCACTATTGGCACATAAGTTCTCCAAATGACCCAGAACATTTTGAGGTAAGGGGTCAATGCCCCATAGGTTTCCGTAGGCAATGGGCCCTTTTTTCATGTGTTACTGAAGGCCCACCCATCTTTTTTCACCCCCTCCCCACCCAAGCTCCAGCTTATCAGTATTTCTGTGACTTGCGAGAAGATATCCACATACACCCACCCCACCCCCTAGCTTTTTCAATATTTTAGCAGTTGGTGACAAGGTGTCCACACACTAAGCCCCCTGTGCAGTAAGTGGGAAGGTGCTCTCACACGTTTGGCCCATCCCTTTAAAAAATGACAAATTGGATTTGTACTCTGTAGGCCAATGACCCATGTGCTTAATTTTTCAGAATGAATCCTGTATGCATGCTAAATTGGATGACCCATTGGTAAGGTCAAAGGTTGCAAGCAATTGATGTGTGAAATATCTATTATTTTTAGGTTTTATCCAAAACCTTTTTTTCTCCCAAAATCTTTTCTCCCTCTGAAAAGCAAAGGATTTAATTAAAAAAATAAATTATTTTATTTCTTCAAAGACCCTTTTCTTCCAAAATCTTTTCTCTCAAAATATTGGGGTGAGGGGGTGGGGGATATGTCAAGGAATACTCTTGCTACCCCTATACTTTACATGGTACTACCCCATCCTCCCCCCCCCCCCCCACACACACACACAGGTTAATACACAGCTGCTAATGTTTATTGTGGTATATTTCAGTTTTGGGTGAGAACCACATATCATCTGCCGCATTACTCTGCTGTCAGTAGGATGTGACGAGCAACCATCTCACATAAGTATGAGTTCTAAAGAGATGATTTACAGCTTGTGTACAGGTAAGATTTACTAGATATCTTAATTGGGTTTCATTTAGCGTAACTAATAGGATTGTTTATTGAAAATGAAACACACTGGATTCAATTTGTTGCTGCAGCAAAAAATGAATCCACCATTGCTTAAAGATCTGGTAAGTAGTGAGACAATATCAGATGATCTATTTTGCACGTGACCATTTCATATTTCTTTAAGAAATTTTCTAAAATACTATAAGAAGGAACATTCCTGCCAGCAGGTACACTGACACTCGTGCTGAAGAGGTCAACTTTGCTAACTATCCACATGAATCTACCCAACATGAATATACCAGAGGGTGAGAGAGCATACCATAATGCCTTCACCTAGGTGTGAATGAACTCGGCGTACAGTTGTGCTGTCTGTTCAGAGTGTTTAGTTGGATGGAGTCAAGCCTGTGTGGATTAATACTTGGTGGAAGTTATGTTTTGTAGATTCACACTGAGTAGTTTACATCAAAATAAGAGTGAATCACAGCATCACAAAACTGTTGATTCATGCCTGCGACAGTGGATTTCTGTCAGGTAGACACCAGCTGGGCAGATTTATGCCTTATTAAGGCTGATCCTGTCAGGAACACTAGCTTGTTACGTCAAACTTTACAAATAGTGTGCATGCTGCAGATATTGACACATAATACACATCATGCAGAGTGTGTTATTAGGGAGATCTGTCATGTTGCATATTTCACGCATCTGACATAACACACTCAGTGGCTGTGTGTTATGAGTTCCTATGTTTTCTTACTTTTCAGTCAAATCACACTTATAACTTGCTTACTTGTACACGTGCCACAGAAAAAGTAAGTAATCCAGACCACAAAGGTGACTGCCAAGCGTGTGCAACACGCTTAGAAAAGACGGGGACAACACAATTTATTAATATTTCGGGTAAATACCCTTTGTCAAAATAGACAAACAAACAGAGAAATCAGCCGCTACTTATCTTCTTTCGTAGAAGGGATGTGGCAACTCTAAAAGTTAAAAAAAAAGTCTAAAAGAAAAAGTAAGTGTATAATGTGCCAACGGTCGTCCGACTGTCATGCAGGGTAAATTTTAACATCGGCATTTTCTCGAACACTATTCATTGACCCCGTTGCTAGGCCATTGGCCCAAATTTTTTTAAAGCAGTTGGCCCGATGATACTTTTTGCAAGACATTTCTAAACATAGATATGTTAGTGACCTCTCTTGAGTTCAAGGTCACAGATAATCAGGAAATAGTTAATCCAAAAATATTTTGTGGTTCAAGTGTGATAGCAACAGTTAGTCTACAACAGTTAGTACTGGACTAGTGACTGTCCGTCTGTTGTCTGAGTTCTGTCTATTAAAACTAAAACGTTGACATTTTCTTGGAGACTATCCAAGCCGCAGTCATTATTTTAATTTTTGTACTCTGTAGGCAAAACCTATGCACCAATCTGACATTGTTAGTGTGAGCTTAGGTAAAGTCAATCAGATGTTGGTCAGTGAAGAATGAGGAAGTAGGTACGCAGCAGCTGTTTCAGGTGCTGACCTTGTGTTAGAAGTTATGCGTATTGTGATATTAGTGCTATTTTTTGACTGAATGCCTTTTTTCTCGTGGCAGGTGTTCAGGTGGTGTCTGACAGTGCAAAGTTACCCAGAGTCTGACAAACACGTGGACTATGTCAAGCACATACAGATCTATGGAGGGATGGATTACAGTCACAGGCATGGGATGATCATTGAGAAATTCACTAATTGGTCACCTCTTAACCACAGTAGTTGTAAATAGCGCCAAGGTAGCTCAGATCAGCGAATCCAACGTGCAGCTGAGTTAATGTTATATTTAGATTTTCCTACAAAAAAATCCTACCTTTGAAGATTCCCAAGACAGATTGGTTCCGATTATCATTAGCTAATCTTTTTAGCCATCGTTAGAAACAAAACAAACAAACATGTTGTCTATCCCCAACGCCAAGACAGATGGTCTTTCCAGTCCCAATCTGTCGCATTTTCGATCTCACCTCATGGAATGTGCAACAGGATGCATCGCCCATGAGAGTGACATGAATGCAGTCTCTTTAGAAATTAAGATGTTGAGCAATAACTGAAGGAAATTCCTACTACTGCTTTTATGGGCAATGTTTTATGTATTTTTGTGTAGGAAAATCTCAATAACATGACTCAATGGCATGTTTGTCTCTCAGATGTGACCTACCTTGGTGCTATTTACTACTACCCATGTTGAGAGGTGACCAACTATGCAATGATCATCCAGTGCCTGTGTTACAGTGCCTTCTTTTTATATGCATGATGTACTCTGTTAACAGCCATATGAACTATAAAGGAAATCTCACAACAACAAAATAAAAATAGCAAAGCCCGTGTGGCCGCATGCATGACCAATCCAAATAATTAGACTGACTTTATGACATGGGTCTTTCCGACAGGTCACAGAAATGAAGGTTGATATTTCTACTAGCAAAAGCAATGTCACACCCCTCACCACCGTGATCCTCGACCTTTGTGAAGAGCTAACTAAATTAGTACGCATAAAAGGTGTTTATCATGAGTTACTTTTGATTGAAAAGTTTGCAAACACATTGATGGAAACTAAAGTTCTAAACAAACGAAACATTTTGTCACACATTTTGCCCTTCGACCTTTCCCCGGGTTCATTCACATTAAGTATGTCTGAAAAGAGTTTGGTGAATTAGCATGAAGCAGGGTTAATTTTTAGCATGCGCCCTGCACTATTAGCGTATCATTTTCCAAAATGACCCATAACCTTTTGAGCTTAGGGTCTCTCAGTCCCCACCATACCCCTGCTTTTCAATATTTTGGTGGATGATGCGAAAATACTGGCACACATGCATGTTGGTGAAGGTGCAGGGTTCCAAGCATATCTTACTCTTAGGTTTATTTTGCTCATTGGACCAGTTGGCTACATACTTTCAGTGTTCTGTTTTGGGTTTTTCACAAGCGGGGCAGGCATGTGCTGAGGAAGGCTAGTTCTTCACATGACATTAAGCAGTTTACTAGCCTACTTTGTTCGCTTCAAAACAAATATGCCCTTTCTCAGCTTACTCGGTGACAAATGATGTCGGTGGAATTTGACTTTTGATACGACCCCAAAAGTCAAAAGTGTAGCATTTTATTTTTTAAAACATGACTTGTCTATGAAGTTATTTATAGTGAACATGTGAAATATAAAAACAATAACAATGAACATTATCACATGAAAAAATAAGCAGTTTGCATAAACTTTCACCAGATGGAATTCCCACTAGTCGTGTGTTCATGCAGAGCAGTTTCCTCAGCCCTGAGGAACTATTTTTAGCCGTTTTGCTTTCCCCACTTGACAGTTTCATAAAAAAAATCCATTGTGTATCATGGTTTATATCAAACTTTGCCTGTAGATATTTTTGGTTCTCACATACTTCTAGGGACAGTGACATTTTTTGGCTCACGTGCGAAGCAAAAGTGATTATATGTTTTGGGCCAGTGGTTGTTCGTCCGTCCGCCATCATCGTCGTCTGTGGTAAACTTTAACGTTGGCATTTACTTGAAGACTATTGTCACGACCCCGCTCCCCGGGTGCGAAGTATGAGCGCTACCGCTCGAGACTCACCCAACCCACACTAACACAAACCTAACACAAACACCAGAGGAACAACAACAACCACGTTTATTAAATACCCTAACAAAAACTAACTATTCACACTAAATCCTAATCACGCACTCACCCGTCACATTCACACACACATACGTCCAGACTCCCCAAACTAAATATCCTTAGTACACAATACACAATAACAAATAAACTAAATAATCCTAATACAATACAAAATAACAATATATAAATAAAACGACTATCCTTACTACTAAAAAGGAAAGAAACTGATAAACTTAAATCATACGCCACTAGACCCCGCCGGAAGCACAAGCGTCAAGCGCTAGCGCCAGTTGTACCAATGCCTTTGCTTCCGCGGAAAGTCTATCACAGCACGTGGCTCCTTAAGTAATACAATAGTTCAAATAGCACAATAACTAAATGAACCAAATACGCTTACTTACTAACTCAAATAAAGAGCGAGAAAAATGGATACAATACGTACGCTACTCTATCTCCCCAAAGGGATCACGAATGACAAGTTCGAATTGAGCTAGCAAATTATAATTTGACAGCACAAGGCTTTCTAACTAGCACTTCTCAGAATAAACAATACTGCGTGTACAAATGAAACATATGTCCTTAACTCAACATGACTGACAGCAAGCTGAATAAACAATATCACGTCTGCAAGTGGAGACTAAACAATCACGTAACTTAATATAATTGAAAGTTGAATAAACAATATATTTTACGTCACGGGAAGCACAACCGTTGAGCGCAGTTCAACTCGACGCTCTTGCTTCCGCGATAATGTCTTCCGTAACACAGGCTACTTTAAACAATATAACTCCAAATGTTACTGTACCAAAACTCCTCTCGCAATATAGCTGCTCCAAGGAGATGAAATATACTAACGTGCTTAATATAACACTATAACTATACAAAACTTTACGTACACAGGTTAGAAAGAACTATATGGGACGACCCGACCTGACTAAATACCAGGCGTGCGAAGGCACACAGGTCCGGTGTCTAGCCCACAAGGCAGAGTGACATAGTCAGCTTCCGTGCAGAGCACCACAGCACAGTGGCAGACTAGCTGGTTAATTCTTCGTATTTAAAGATGCACTAAAACACAGGTGCAAAAATACTCATAAATAACTAGCAAAAGAAGATAAGATAATTACATCACCCTTCCCGCAACTTTAACTGCCGTCTTTTATACTCTCATCACTTCTCTCCCACAACGGTAAATTTAGCCTCAACATATACCCTTTACCTCTTTCCCTCCTGACAAATTCAACAGTGAATACATTCCCTTCACTTCTTCCACAACAATAAGAATAGAATAAGAGTACTTTATTATCTCGAAAAGAGAAATACATGCTTACAATCGCACCACACTCCTCGCAACAATAAATTCAACCTCAGAAATATCTATTTACACGTCACCACCTGACTCACTTCCGATATTTACACTCCTACAACGTTAATACTGAGACGACCTCAGTCGCCTGCTCGGCGTTAAATCCCAATAACCAAACCCCGCTAACTACTCCAGAAACAACGTACAATAACTAGCATTCACTTCTACACTCTATTCTGACGCTATTCTACGCCTGCCCCCCAATACACACTAGCCAACATAATACAGAACAAGCAAACACAACCAACCCCCCCCCCGAGCAAATGGCCACTAGAAAATTGTTGCGTGCACTTACTGTCATCCATGAAGACGCCCCGGCTAGGACGAAGACAAACAAGACGAGACAAGCCAGGGGTAGAGTCGTCGCAGCTCTTCTTTCTCTTCTCAGGACACCGACTCCTGGGCTCAACCAGGGCCGTCTCGCAGGGACGCCACAGAAGGACGACACAGCTACTTGAGGTGGCAGCTAATGGAAAACCACGCCCGCACCAACCCCCCTCAGAGACTATGTTGAAAAAGATGACTGTTTCCGTTCGCTGGTGGAATGCGAATGACTAGTAATTTTGATACCGTTAGATTGGCAAAAAACAACAACAAACAAACAAACAAAAAACCTGCTCACTACCTCACGTGATGTAAAACACGTGAAGCAGGTACCACCCGATGACGTTCAGACTGGGTGTCCACGTGGCTGCATGCCGTCCACCCGACCCTCGCAAAGCAGCAAAACTCGTGCAACAGGCCGCATACTTGTTACGATTATGGTTGTGTTGTTTTGTGAGAGCGTGCGTGCATAGATCGTAGGTAACGATCCGACGTTTTATTTGAGCTATCACGTTTTCTAATTACGTACCTTTTCAGTAAAAGTTTCACATTCGTTTACGTATAGTGCACCCTTGATTATCTGTTGCCGCACGGAGTTGAGTTCCGAATAATCTAGAGGCTTCTTGCATATTTTTTTGTTTACCGCGTGCGTGTGTCAGCAGTTAGTATCCGTGCACTTTTCCCATGTTTACCAAATTTTGAACGGTCAAGGTCGCGACCTGTTTAGTGTACGCATGCGTGGAGTTAGGACGAGTGGGGATTTACCTAATTTTAGAGCTGATAAATAACAGCCAGATTTTTTATCGAATGTTCCAGTATGAATGTACCTTCGAGTTGTAGATGCGTAGTTTGTTTTGATTGGCTGAGGTGTACGATTTTGCTCGAGTGCTAGAAAACATACCACTATAAAAGAGTCGCGCTAGGAAGCATCCGGGTACATTGTTCAGTCGTAGGATTGCGGTGTAACAGAGTCTGTACATCGTTCAGTTGTAGAATTGCGATGTAACAGCGTCGATACAGTGTTCAGTTGTATAACTGCAGTGTATCGAAGAGACATTGACATTGAGAGAGCTACGCAAGACATCGTGCTTCATTTGTCAGTGACAGAGTTATACCAGTGCAGTGAGTGGTGATGTACATTGTATGAGAGACGCATTGTGTCAAAGGAAGGTTACAAAGTAAAGTAGGTTATAGCACTGTCAGGGGAGAGAAATGTGCATGATCGACCAGTGATCATAGATCCACTGTGGCCAAAGCACAAAAAAAAAAAAAAAAGATAGGAAAGAGAGGGGGCGCTAAGAAAGTGACTGAAAGCAATGCATATGGAAGCCCCCCCGAAGGGGGGCGTATCACATATCCACTGTTCCAGCCACTCAGTGCATGGAAATTTAAATCTAGGTGGTGGCATGGAATGTATGCCCTTGCAGACACCACAGTAAAATGTGGTTGTCATTGCAGGTAGGCAGAATTTCCTGCCTCCTCCAGTATTGCCGATGGTGTGCTGAAGAGGTCGCAAAGACCGAAACAGCTGTCCACACCGGCTAAATATCTGGACCCCCTTTGGGGGGACCTAGATTTAAATTTCCATGCACTGAGTGGCTGGAACAGTGGATATGTGATACGCCCCCCTTCGGGGGGGCTTCCATATGCATTGCTTTCAGTCACTTTCTTAGCGCCCCCTCTCTTTCCTATCTTTTTTTTTTTTTTTTTTTGTGCTTTGGCCACAGTGGATCTATGATCACTGGTCGATCATGCACATTTCTCTCCCCTGACAGTGCTATAACCTACTTTACTTTGTAACCTTCCTAAAATATTAGCACTGGCAGTCTCCCCTTTTCTTTGCATTGTGTCAAAGTGTGAACTTTTGGAAGAGAAGATATTGTTGGTGAAATTGTGAAAGTTTTTCGTGGAGATCGCATCGCTGTAATAAAATATTGTTGGAACTGTTACTCCAGTATTGTCTACATCCTTAAGCCACGTGTGACGGATTGCAGCTGAACGGAGGTTTATTTAAAAGAACTCTACGTGCGTGTGTCTAGTGTGTTTACATACTACAACCACGACTCCACCACGTAACAATACTACACACTACGCTATCGCTACCCGGTGACTAACTAAACCCTGTCACCCCTCTAAACTAACTCCCCTACAAAAATAGACGAAACAAAATCCGTATCGTGACAACTATTTAAGCCAGGTTCTTCAAACTTGGCCCAAGGATACTTTGAGGCAAGACCTTTCTAAGCATACCAGTTTGAGTGACCTCTCACAAAGGTCAAGGTCACAGGGGATCAGGAAATATGTAATGAAATAGCTATATTTTGACATAATTTATTTTTTTCTCAAATGCTATTCACAGCTTCAAACCCAAACTTGGTACATACATGATAATAAGACCGTTCTATGCATACTAACTTGGTTAATCCCTTGGAAAGGTCAAGAGTCACAAGAGCTCAGGAAATATGTGAAAAAGTCATAATTTGACAAAAGATGTTTGTTTTTTCTCAAAACTATTCACAACTTCAAACCCACATTAGGTACAGAGATATCTAATGGTACGACCTATCTATGCATACTAATTTGGATTACACCTCGGAAAGGTCAAATAGTTCTGAAATAGCCATAATTTGACAATAGATGTTTTTTCTCGAATACTATTCACAACTTTAAACCCAAACTTGCTACAGAGATACCTGATGGGAAGACCTTTCTATGCACACTAAATTGGTTGATCCCTCAGAAAGGTCAAGGGTCACGATAACTCAGGAAATCGGTCAAAAATAGCTATTTTGACAAAAGATGTTTTTTCTCAAATACTATTCCCAACTTCAAACCCAAATTTGGTACAGAGATATCTGATGGTAAGACCTATCTATGCATACTAATTTGGATGACCCTTGTAAAGGTCAAGGGTCACAAGAGGCTGGCAAATGTGTGTAAAATGCCGATTTTTGATTTTTGATTGTAGGTATTGCCAACATTTTTTTCAATTTTTTTCAGACACATTTGGTACAAAGATAGCTGACAAGACCTTCCTATGCATACTAATTTAGTCGACTCATCACAAAGGTCAATGGTCACGGGGAGTTGACAGATGTGTGAACAATGTTTACATTTTCAGAAACCATGGATTTTGCTGCTGCAGAAGCCAGCCATTGTCACAAAGGTCACACATATGTAATTCGGTAATACACGTGATCCATAATGGCTTTGCCTTTCTTGTTAATTGTTAACAAATATGACTGAAAAACCGACTATCATTCTGGCCAATCATTGAAGTCATGTTCACTATACAAGAACCATTCATTATTATGTGAATCGGTGTTTCAGGCCAGGTCTGTAGAGACACTAACAATGTAGAAACAAGCAACCAAATACGTGTTTTATGTACATGAATGCTGTGCAACAAGACCCAAAAATGAAAAGGGGGTGGGGGTAAGACTTCATTCACCTGTAATCACTGATAATTTTCAAATTGGCAAATTGGCGCTATGAATAAGCCATGACGCTGGCTTATATTTTCACTCACAAAACAGATAGGTGAGACTAGCGCTGGCAGAATTGTATACAGACCAAGGGGGATTACTCAGCGCTGGACAAACAGATCCCCTGCCCGCACCTATCAGGCACACAATCCCCAGCCCACAGAGAAATACACAAGTATAGAACAAGACGATCATCTACATCCTCAAAAAGGATGCATCAGGTCTCGCTTATAACCCATGTCTTTCTCAGGAACTTAGGAAGTAGGCAGGAGAAACATACATACACAAACACGAAGGTGCACTACTAAATGTGGTCGGGTAAAATACCCTGATTTTCCACATATGCACAAGACAATACACAACAATGTAACGTTGTAAATTTGCCTCAAGTTATAGATACTCACAAACCAGATAGGTGAGGCTAGCGCTGGCAGAATTGTATACAGACCAAGGGGAATTACTCAGCGCTGGACAGACAGTTATAAGCGAGACCTGATGCATCCTTTTTGAGGATGTAGATGATCGTCTTGCTCTATACTTGTGTATTTCTCTGTGGGCTGGCGATTGGGTGCCTGAAAGGCGGGGGCAGGGGATCTAACTGTTTGTCTGTCCAGCGCGAGTAATTCCCATTGGTCATATTTTCACAACATTGCTTTTGTTGTGCAGGTCATGTCGTCCGTTTGGGAGCCATGAATATGGGGTTGGGGGGGGGGGGGACCATGGTAAAAGTCGCATGCATGTTATTTCATTGAAATTTGTTTCCATTTTGTTTAAGTTTGTGTTATGATAGTCATGGTCACATGTACTATTGTTAAAACTGGTAGTCTAGTGTCAAATAGTTACGTTGCAGTTTACTGGCCACTAATCATCATTTTTGGCTCAAGTGCAATAGCGAAAGTGAGTATGTAATGGGCCATGCATCATCTGTCTGGCATCTGCTGTCAGTGCTAAACTTTAACACTAGCATTTTCTCACAGACTATTCAAGTCGCAGACTTCAAACTTGGCCCAAAGATTGTGGCGAGACCTTTCTAAACAGTGACTTCTCTCAAAAGTCAAGGTCACAAGGGGTCCAGATAGGGGTTACAAAGTAGCCATAATTTTACACAAATTGTCTCATCAAACACTATTTTCAACTTGAAATCCAAATTTGTTACAGAGATACCTCAGGGTCTTACCTTTTCATGCACAATTAATTTAGTCCCTAGGAAAGTTTAAATGTAACAAGCGGCTGGCAATGTGTGAAAAATGCCAATGTTTGATAGAATTGTAGTTCTTATCAAAGTTTTGCCAACTTTTTATTCACATTTGGCTCAAAGGCATATATTGATAAGGCATTTCTATGTAATTGCATATTAAGTTAGTACTCCCCTCACTAAGATCAAGGGTCTTTGAGGGGGGAGGGGTTTCCAGAAATGGGTTAAAATAAATAGCCATATTTTCACATACAGTAAGCTGTTTTTTTCTCAAATACTATTCTCAACTTCAAACCCAAACTTGGTATTGAGATACCTGATGGTAAGGCCTTTCTATGCATGTGAATTTGAATGACTCCTTAGAAGGTCAAGGGTCACACAGTTGGCAAGTGTGTGAAAATTCCATAGAATTGTAGTTTTCATCAACATGTTTGCACACTTTATAGTCGAGTTTGACATAAAGGTAGCTGATGATAAAACCGTTCTTGGCATGCTAATTAAGTTGACCCCTACCAGTGGTCAAGGGTCATGGACGGTTGAGAGATTTGTGAACAATGCATACATTTTGCTGGTAAAAAAAAGCCAACCCTTATGTTAAGACACTTGAACACTTGCTCAAATCATTGACCTGTTGTAACGGCCAAGGTCCCACTTATTATGTGGATTGGTCTTTGCATTTTTTGTTTACTTATGTACTGCACAACGGAAGTGCACTTGAAAAAAAGAATCAAAGTAGCCATCGGATTTAAGTCAGGGAATTGATCATCTATAAAAACAAAACAGACTTGCCAGAAAGCGTCATCCTTTGCCTGTAACAAGACATCTGTTTACCAGTACTCATTGTAGCTTCTGTTTCATAAAACTTCTAAAATTTGGAAGCCAATAAAAACATTTTTTTCTGCCAGTTCTCAGGTTCCTTACATATCATTTAACCAGGTTTTTGCTTGGCTTTTGCATTTGACTAGTGTTTTCATTCTGCACTATACGGACTACACTGTAAGATTATAAGACAAAAACTGTTTTTATTACTACATTTGCAATAGAAATTTTGTCCGCAATATTTCAGCGTGTCCCTTGTAATTTGCGGATACACATGGGTCACAACATTCTAATAAAGTTCATTATTAATTTCAAATGTGTATGTAGTATGTAGTTGTTGTCTATTTGCAAGGTATTACCGAATTTATAAAGTGTTGTACGCTTTCAAGCGTGTTCTTCTCCGTGGGTATCTTGCTATACAGCTTGGCAGTCACCTGGCTGATTATGTTAGTGCACTCACCAGAAACTCTGGGGATTTAAAAATGAAAACTGTATTGTCAGCTGTAGCATATTGCATCAGTAACTCTGTCAATTTTGCATATTTTCTGATCAGACTTTGGGTTGGATGGTGATTCTGAATGTAATTAGGATTGTTTTACTTCCAATAGAAATTCTGCTTTGTTGCTGATTAGCGGAAAACCAGAATAATGCGCAGTGAGTCCAGTGTTTTCCTGGAAAACAGAGCTATAAAAGAACTATGTATTATTATTATTATTATAATGATGGGACACGTGACCATGATTATCACAAGATGAACGAAATCAACACATGAATGACTTTCACATAAACTGACTTACCTCAGGACCCAAACACCATACCCATTGCTCCCAATCTCACTTGTGACTCGCACAACCAGACCAATGGTGTAGGCCAGTGCCTTGGATAATCAGTGGCGTTACTCATTTTATTTCGTAAATTATAAATCATTCATGTTCAAATCTCAATAGCCCTATTTTTGGCGCAGTATAGGATGTGTCTGTCTTTATAACAATTTAGCACATGATGTATGTGCGTAAATAATTGTCATGTTTATACACATGTACATGCATCAGTATTTCAGCGTAATGAATGAATTCTCTGCTTGTGTATTGTAACTTCTGCGCAAGTGAGAATACAGAGCTATTTTATATCGTGTTTGAGGAATTTTTTCTTTTCTTAGTTATGTGTTGGAGATCAGAAGTTGACATGGAACAAATTTAATAAACTTGAAGCTCAGAATCTCTGTGTGCCTTAGGGCATGGACTGACAAGGTCTGATTGGGCAACGGAAAGTATAACAAATTTACACAAATATTTTTTTTAATAATCTGTATATTTGACAATATAATTTAACTTGAAAATGTGCACTTAATCAATTGCAGATTGAATTATTTCAAAATTGCTGGACTGTTTGCATAACTCGGAGACAGTTGTTATTATGTGTCTCTGTCACTTTACTGTTGCCTTTTCACAGCCTTCAAACAGCCCTACAGTTTGTAACACCAAGTAGTGCATGTAATTGAGGGCTTTTATAAGTGTATGTAAATTGTAATCACTTTTTGTTTTTTTTAATTAAAAAAACCCCAACATTTTCAAGTGCTAATGGATCTTACAATGAGAGGATATACACACAATAAGTACATTGAAAATAAAAACAATTGCTGAAATATCTGGACATCTCTGCATGCTAAGATATGTATGCATGATATGTGTGGTGTGGCGAGAGGTGTGACATGATTAAAAGTGTTTAACAGTTAGACTAATGAAGATGCCAATAGTAGTGTCTATGACATGCATGGTGTACCACACTAAAACGTAGTTCCTCATGGATGGCTGATGGTGCAGTGGGTATTTAGCAATGGCTGTGTGGCATTTTGGTCACTTTGTTCAGTCGCTATGTTTTGTGTAAAAACTACATTTTCCCACACGAAACATAGATGCATCGTGTTCGTGATTAATTCTAGTTTTGAAAATAGTTTTTTTTCTCTTCTCATTTCTTTTTCTGCTGCATGTGGTTTGTTCTGTCATGTATGCTAATTGCAGGTGACAACAAAAATAACGGTGAAGAACTGTTCAAGTTTTAGAATGGCTTATACATTTGGACACTGTTGAACATTAGAAACAAAATGATATATGAACCTTCAAAATTGAACCACTCGTTGTGAAGACATTCCTCCTTATGTTAGGTTACCTCTGCTTGTCCTCGGCTAACCATTTCAGAATTCAGGGGGTGAATATGCTTCTCAAAGAATAAATACCACCTGAACATCCATATGTCGCCTACCTACATGCAGCCAAATATCTTCTCGTACACATTCTACTTTGAGTTGTGCTCGAGGATCTGAGTCCACAAGAGAAACTAAATGAATGCAAGGTACCCCTATTCACAGTCTCGAAAAGGGTGTCCGTGTTATTAGTAATAATGTATAATGAGTAGACCATCGAAGACCGATGATGTCGCGTCATTGTGCATGACTTCTATTTGTGGGTGCGGGTGTGGCTGGCCAAGCCAATCCTGGAGCCACACCTGCAAGGGCAATGTGGGCACTGGAACGTAGCTGTGGGGAGAGTCGACGCTGTCTTTCTGCGAGCTCTGGCACTGGTGATCCGTTCGCGCCGATTGTGTTCAAAGAGCGTGCAGGTTTTCCTGGTGGCGGCACGCCAGCCAGATCTGTTTTGTGCTTGTGCTTCAAGTTCCTTTACCGGGAAGACGCAGTACTTGAGGCTGTCTCTTATGCAGTCTTTGAAACGTTTCTTTGGCCGTCCTTGCTTCCTGTGGCCTTTTGAGAGTGCACCATACAGGAGTTGGCGTGGCATGCAAGAATCATCCATGCGTATGACATGACCTGTCCAGCGAAATTGTCTTTAAGATCAAGGCTTCAACACTCACTAAGCCAACATTATCCAGACTTCCAGGTTTGTCACCTTGTCTTGCCATTTGATGCCCATGAGTGAGCGCAGGGGTCTCATGTGGAAACGTTCAAGCTGCTTGAGGTGCTTTCTGTACAGCGTCCATGACTCACAACCGTAGAGGAGGCTGGGGAGGACTACTGCATTGTAGACTTTGATCTTGGTGGTGAGCTTGACGTTGTTATTATTCAAAACACGAGTGCGCAGACGACAGGGCTTTGCTGGCTTTGATGATGCGAGCTGCGATTTCCTTGTCAATAGTATCGTCAGAAGAGATCATGCTCCCCAGGTACCTGAACTGGTCGACAGTCTTCAGCTCGGTGCCTTCGATGTGCACTTTGGGTGGGGGGGGGGGGGGGGGAGGGGGTCATGTGCCTGGGGCTGGTTGGTGCAGGACCTCGGTCTTGTTGAGACTGATGGTGAGGCCAAACAGTCGAGAGGCTTCCGAGAACCTGTTGACAATGGTCTGGAGGTCAGACTCTGTGTGCGTCATCAGTGCACAGTCATCAGCAAACAGCGCCTGAAGGACCAGTCTCTCGATGGTCTTGGTTCTGGCGTTCAGTCGACGGAGGTCGAAGAGAGAGCCGTCTAGTCTGTACTTCAGGTACACTCCTTTCACAAGGTCACGTACTGCATGGGTCAGGACACACGTGAAGAAGAGGTTGAACATCACGGGGGCAAGAACACAACCTTGTTCCAGACCGTTGGAAATGTCGAAGGGTGCGGATGTGTCGCCGTTTGGCTGGACAACTCCTACCATTCCATCATGGAAGAGGCGGATGATGTTGGTGAACTTCCTGGGGCAGCGCTGCTCTGTTCACGGTGTCAAATGCTAGAGCTATGAAGACAGTGTAGAGGTCTATGTGCTGCTCAGTGCATTTCTCCTGGACCTGTCTCACAAAGAAGACCATGTCGACTGTGCTGCGGTCGGGTCTGAAGCCACACTGAGCCTCTGGGAGTGCTTTCTGAGATACAGTGCTCATCAGGCGGTTGAGGATGACTCTCGCGAGGAACTTTCCAGCAATGAACAAGAGTGAGATCCCTCCGTAGTGGGCACAGTCTGCTTTGCGGCCCTTGTTCTTGAACAGGGAGACGATTGTAACATCTCTAAATTCCTGTGGCATGTTCTCCTTTGCCCAGATGCATGTCAGAATGTTGAGGAAGGCATCAACGGTCTCAGGTCCAGCTGCTTTGAAGAGCTCTGCGGGGATGCCGTCCATGCTTGCAGCCTTGCCGGAGCTAGTCTGGTTGATGGCTTTCTTGACCTCATCCAGGGTAGGCGGGAGGTCAAGGTCATCCAGTGTCGGCTTCTGGGGAATCATGTCCAGGGCCGCGGGGTCGACAGTGGAAGGCAGGTTTAGCAGATTTGAGAAGTGTTCTCTCCAGCGCTCAGTGATGCTGCCTTTTTCCTTCAGCAAGGTGAAGCCGTCGGAAGAAAAGAGAGGGGTTGTGCTGGGTCTGGCAGGGCCGTAGACAGCTTTCATTGCGCTGAAAAACTCCTTGGAGTTGTTGGATTCAACAAAGTGTTCAAGTTCTTTGCCTTGCTGTCCCACCAGGTGTCCTGCATGTTGCGGAGCTCTCTCTCTGGGCTTTTCTCTGGAGGTGTTTGAAGCGATCTTTCTTGGACAAGGAGTTGATGTCGTTCTGCCACTCGATGAAGGCACTGAGCTTTTGCTCCAGTAGCTTGTTGATCTCTTCATTGTTCTCATCGAACCAATCATGGTGTACCTTCTGCTTGGGTCCAAGCACGTCTTTGGCTCACTCCATCACCATCCCCTTGAACTGTTTCCACATTTCAGTTGGGTTGCCAGTCAACGGTCCATGGTCAGTTATCCGGTCATTAAGGTGGGACTGGAAGTTTTCCTTGACGTCCGGGCGCTTCAGCTTGGCCAGGTTGAATAAAGGTCGGGTGAGCTTCGGCCTCTTCCTGTGTGCAGGTTGAGGACAGACCACACCAACCGATGGTCGGTCCAGAACTCGGCTCCTCTCATGGCTCTGGTGATTATGACATCACGAGTATCCCGCTGGCGGACAATAACATAGTCTATGAAATGCCACTGCTTGGACCTGGGATGCATCCATGTTGTCTTGTACTTACTAGCCAACCTGAAGAGGGTGTTGGTGATGGCGAGTCCATTTTCAGAACACAATGTCAGCAGCAGCAGCAGCAGGCCATTGCTGTTCATCTTGCCCAGCCCGTGTGGACCCATAACTCCTTCCCAGCAGTCACATTCGCGCCCAACTCGAACATTGAAGTCACCAAGCACGATGAGTTTGTCACTTGCAGGGGTGGACTTCAGGAGGAAGTCGAGGCTCTCATAGAAGGCCTCCTTGTCGTCATCGGCGTTGGTGAGTGTCGGAGCATAGGCGCTGATGATAGTGACATGTCGGGTGAGGGAGATGGGGAAACGGAGCTTCATCACTCGTTCACTGATGCCAGTGGGAAGAGAAGGCAGCTGTCGGAGGAGAGTGGTACGGATGGCGAAGCCAACTCCGTGTATCCTGTCCTCGTTCTCTGCTTTGCCCTTCCAGAAGAAGGTGTACCCGCCCTCAGGTTCACAGATCGAGCCTTCGTCAGCAAATCTGGTTTCGCTAAGAGCTGCAATGTCGATCTTATATCTCGCTAGCTCCCTGGCTATGAGGGCTGTTCTTCTGTACGGTCTCTGCGTCTGTTCTCTGTCTAACAGGGTTCGTACGTTCCACGTACCGAGAATAAGTTTCTTTCTTTGTTTTTCTTTTCGACCGCATAAAAGGGTTAACCCGCCAGCCGCGGTAAGCTGACCGGTATGGTGTAGGGCAGGCAATGTTTGAAACACCTTTTCTAGTTCTCTCCCTTACTAGCGTGAGCAGTGCTGTCCTGAAGAGGGCTACTCAGTCGCCTGGGATGCTGCCGAACTTTCCTGCTGCCCCTGGTGCAAGGAAGAGCGACCACTGGTCCACAGGCCGCCTACGCGCAGGTTCGGAGCTACGACTCCCAGTTGTAACCTGTACCTGTCGGTTCGCCCGTTCCCCATCGCCGCAGGGCTTCTGGAGGAATCAGAAGAAAAAGAGGATGAAGAAGCAGATTTGGTGAAGATGAAGATCCAAGTACAAAACCTGCGCGTGAAGGAGATTTTAGTGGAGAAGGTGTTGCGCTGGAGGAACCCCACCCTCTTGGCCGTAGAAATCAGAGTACAGTGGCACGATGAGACGTTACAACTGATAACTTCCTTGGCTGCAGTGGATGGCCATGCTTCTGTACTCTGACATGCCCTATGCACTCCACAGTGCACTGCTGACCCGTCCTCTTGGCCGTTGAACCCATGATTGAGTTTCCTCCGCCCAGTCGGCCGGTGACAGACTTTACATACTAGGACGAGCAAGTCCTGCCTCACCAAGGGATTGAGACCCCGGTTTCCCCTCACTTGGTTTAGCCAGCCAGTCGAATTTGTTGCCCGTGGTTTGGCCGCTGCGCATGCTGCAGCTACGTAGAGCCACAAGTGAGAGTTGAGTGTCAAAGTGGGGATCTATACTGGTGAACTACTCTCTAACCTTCGAGAGACGACTTGTTATTCCCCTCCTTGAATAGTCCAGACGCAACAGCCAAAAAAGCATCATAAGGATTTTACCCTCAGAGTTTGAAATGAGAGAGTCCTTGTTACTCTGACAACTAAAACAACTTTGGATACTCGTCTGGGTCATTGCAAGGGTTTTGTTTTAAACTGTAGTTTATTTCGTTCACATCAACCAAAAACAGTGGCCCTGAAGAGGCCTAGGTGAAAGAAAGGTAATGCGAGCAACTGCTACTTTTTGGCAAGACAATGATTCGGAATAAAATTTAGAATCTGCCTATGTCAACATCCATACGCCAGGGCTTGAGTCCACAAGAGAAACTAAATGCAAAGTACACAGTGTTGTGTTTCATTCTGATTTACGATGCGTTGTACTGTCATCCAGTTTAAAATGCGACGAGTTGAGTGCTTATAGGACCCTATAATTATTTGCTATCAGAATAATAATAATAATAATTACGGTATTTATAATGCGCTTATAATAATTATAACTCTAAGCGCGCACTAACAACTCGCACACGCATGCGCACGCTTTAGACAATGACTCACGTAACACAAATTATAGTGAAAATACATTACGACGGTCAACTTGGGGTGGGGAGTGTGGTGATATAGTGCCAGAACTTTTGAAAGAGGTCAGTTTTGAGGGCGGACTGGAAGGAGGAGAGCGAGTGTTTCTGACGAAGAGAGAGAGTGGGAGAGTGTTCCAGGTGGATGGACCGTATACTGAGAAGGAGCGGGGGCCAAAAGTGCTGAGTTTGGTGCGGGGGATGAGGAGGCGGAGAGGGTCGGAGGCGGAGCGGAGGGAGCGGGGAGGAGTGTAGGGGTGAAGTAAGTTGGAGAGATAGGCAGGAGCGTAGTTGTTCAGGGATTTGTAGCAGAGAGACAGAATCTTGTATTGGATGCGTTGGGGGATGGGGGAGCCAGTGAAGGAGCTTGAGCAGGGGAGTGATGTGGTCGGATTTTTTCTTTCTGAGGACGAGGCGGGCAGCATTGTTCTGGACGCGCTGGAGAGGGAGAGTGGTGGAGTGAGGAAGGCCGGAAAGGAGAGAGTTGCAGTAGTCGATGCGGGATAAGATGAGAGAGACAGCGAGTTTGGTGGCAGCTTCGGTAGTGAGGTATTTTCTGATCTGACTGATGCGGCGGAGGTGGAAATAACATGCCTGGGCCGTGGCGGAGACGAAGCTGGTCATGAAAAGGGAGGAATCGAGGATAACGCCAAGGTTCTTGACCGAGTCAGAGAGGGAGATGGGGGTGCTGTCGAGTTGAAGGTGGAGAGAGGGAGGGAGTTGGGAAAGTTTCTGGCGAGTGCCTACCAGCATGGCTTCCGTTTTGTCGTCGTTCAGTTTGAGCTTGTTTGCTGTCATCCAGTTTTTCACGTCTTCATAGCAGTCAGCCGTGCGAGTTAGTAGTGTCTGAGTGTTGTCGAGTTTGTCTTTGTCTAGTAGTTGTGAGTCGTCAGCGTAGAGGTGGTGGTGTATGTTGTGAGACTGGATGATGTTGGACAGGGGGAGGTGTAGAGTGTGAAAAAAAACCGGGCCCAGGACGGACCCCTGTGGAACGCCGCAGGAGAGCCTGACTGGGTTGGATGAGACGCCGTCGATGGTGACGGACTGCTGTCTGTCGGAGAGGTAGGAGAGAAACCAGGAGTGAGCAGAGTCAGTGATGCCAAAGGAGTGGTGAAGGCGGTGGAGGAGGATAGAGTGGTCTATGGTGTCGAAGGCGGCAGAGAGATCGAGTAGCGTAAAAAGGGAGATGTTGCCCGAGTCAGTGAAGAGAAGCAGGTCGTTAAGGATATGTAGAAGGGCTGTTTCAGTGCTGTGATGTTTGCGATAGGCAGACTCGAAGGGACTGAGGAGGTTGTAGTCGGCGAGGTGGAGGTTGAGTTGGTTGAGGACAACCTTCTCAAGAAGCTTGGACAGGAAAGAGAGATTGGAGACTGGGCGGTAGTTCTTGAGTTCGTTTGGGTCGAGGTTGTGTTTTTTGAGGAGAGGACGGACGATGGCGGACTTGAAGATATCGGGGACGGAGCCATTCTCTAGAGATGTGTTGATGATGTGGGTAATGAAGGGCAAAAGTTTTGGGAGGCCGTCCCGGTAGAGGGAAGCTGGGAGGGGGTCTAGTTCGCAGGTTTTGAAAGGCATGGACTTTATGGTCTTGAGGACTTCATCCTGAGAAACGGGGCGGAAGGACGAGAGGGGAGTGCTGGAAAAAGGGGGGGGGGGGGGTCAGGAAGGCAAGGCGGAGAAGGCAGAGTGTCGAGTGTGTTGCGCAAAGTTTGGATTTTGTCGGAGAAATAGGGAGGAAAAAGCGGACGGAAGTTCTTGTTTGCTGTGTGTGTTGGAAAGAGGAGAGTGTTTAGAAGTGCCTAGGAGTGTGTTCATGGTAGCGTAGAGGGTTTTGGAAGAAGTGAATTCCAGGATTTTGTTTTGAAGGTGTTTGCGCTTGGAGTCGGAGATCATTCTGCAGCCTTTGGATCTGGTGGTTTGGAAGATCTCTCTGTGAACGGTGAGGTCAGATGAGCGCCAGCGGCGTTCCGCTTGTCGACGCTCGCGCTTGGCCTCAGCTATGTCGTCAGTGAGCCAGGGGGAGGGGAGTCGGTTGGGTATGGAACAGGTGGTGACCAGGGGCATGGGTGTCTAGAAGTTTTCGAAGGGAGGAATCGAAATGGGGTGCAAGATCGGGAGAGGAGGCGGGGTCCAAGAGAAGGTCGACAGCTTCGTCGAAAAAGTTCTCTCGGTTGACAGATTTTAGTTTGCGACGAGAGACAAAGAGCTTGGTTTTTTTCGGGGGAGGTAGGTTGAGGGCGACGAGAATAGCGAGGTGGTCGGAGGGAAGCACAGAATAGGTGTCAGAGTCGAGGAAGAGTTGATCGGAGGTGCGGGTGATGATCCAGTCGAGGGTGTGGCCGAGTCGGTGGGTGGGTTTAGTGATGTGTTGTGTAAGATTGTGGTTTGAAAAGTGACGTGCAAAGGCGTTTTGTGTCGGGGTGGTCGGGTTTGTCGAAGTTAAAGTTAAAGTCGCCAAGAAGGATGTGTTTTCCGGGTCGTGTGCTGTATTAGTCGAGGAGGAGATCGAACTCGGTGAGGAACATGGAGTTTGTGAGTTTGTTTTGAGAGCTTGGAGGGGGGCGATAGATACATGAGAAGATGAGGGACTGGCCAGGGAGTGTTGCTACGGCCTCGAAAGATTCAAAGGAGGGATGAGCAAAAGGGAGAGACAGAGAAGGAGAGGTGAGCAGAAAGATAGTCCCTGTAGATGATGGAAATGCCACCCCCTCTGAAAGCACGCGGGAAGGAGGCCAGGCGGTAGCCACTCGGAGTGACGCTGGCGATGATGGGTTCATCGCCAGCTGAGCGGAGCCACGTTTCGGTGATCACGACAACATCTAGGTCATTGTCTAGGATGAAATCTGAAATCACGTCGGCTTTGCCATTATTGCAGACAGACTGTGCGTTGAACAGTTTTGGGTTGGATGAGCCAGAAGAGGGAGAAGAAACGGACGAAGAAGAGGACAACGGAAGAGAAGGGTGAGGAGAGGGGAAAGAGGATGGGGGGAGGAGGGAGAGGATGGAGGAGGAAAAGACGGGGAAGGAGAACCGGGCAAGAAAGAGGATGCGAGAGGAGGGGTGGGGGGGGGGGGAGTAAGGGGAGTAGAAAAAGCTGAGGTAGAGGGAGGGGGAGGGCGAAGGGGAGGAGAAAGGGGGGAGAGGCGACGAGGAGGAAAAAGAAGGCGAAGGAGGAGGGGGTGAGGGGAGGAAGGGGGGGGGGAGGGGGCGGCCGAGGAAAGCAGGGAGCAGTAGATGAGCAAGAGAGGAAAGGAAAAGAAGGGAGGTGGAGAAATCGAGGAGGCGGGGGGAGGCGGAAGGGGTGGAAGGGCATAGGAAAAAGGGAAGAAGTGTGTGGTTGTGTTTGTGGTGGTGAGTCCGCCTTTTGCTTATTCCGCCACTGTGGCCTCTCTTTTTTCGCGATCGGATGCCGCGTAAGGCATCTGCAACACTGTCAGCGGCACCGGCCGCGCAGTAGGTGGCGTGGCGACGTAGAGATAGCAGTTGTTGGCGTGTGTATTTGATGAGCATGATTGTTTGTGAGGACAAGAAAGAGGAAAACGAGAAAAGGGTTCAGTAGGGTGTGTGTGTGTGTGTGTGTGTGTGTGTGTGTGTGTGTGTGTGTGCCGGTGTGTGTGTGAGCGGTGTGGTAGGGGAGCGACCTGATTTCCGGTCGGTCAGCGGCGAGATCGGGCAATGGCGCCGAAAGTGGGGAGGGCGAGATGTCAACGAGAGAGCACACGAAAACCTATAAAACGGTAGGAACACGAACGAGTCTACAATAACCAAGCAGCAGATGCAAGCTACGGGTGGCAAGCAGACTCACACAGTAAACATATCACACACTAGCACGCAGCAAATGAAAACAGGGCACGGAAAGGCCCGGCAAACCCACGCTGCAGAAGAAGCAAAATGGTGACGTAAACAAAAATTCAAATGACAGACACAATTCAATACGATACCACTCAAACATCAACCAGATCCGACGAAACACAAGCATAATCCACAAGAATAAGCAGGAATCATCGTTAGATTGTTTACAAACCCGGATTTTGACAGTTACATCGATACTGATTTTTAATGAATAAATTTCTGTGACCATGAAAGATTAACATAATGACATTATTTTATTTGTCAATTTTTTTGTCCTTAATTGTCTTAATTAAACAACCTTAATTAGTTATTTTTCGCAAACATCGCTCATACGATCACAGCCTTCAAAAAATCCCAAATCCCTTTTATTGCACTCAGTAAAAAAGATTTTCAATCAATGCTATTGATCTCTAAAACAAATTAAGCTAATTAAAATATCAATTCTGTAAGCCTTTATATTTTCAAAAGCATGCAAATAAGCGATCAGCTGTTATCAGAAATGACGAGACTAGCCGTTTGTCCGCTTACCGCATTGTGGGAATTCCCGATAGTCATATTGAGGCCGGGCTTGGCCAGTATAGTCATTTCCAGAATACAGTTGTGAGAAGGTGTTTGATGCAACGTTTTTTTTTATCAGCTGTCAACCCGTGATTATTAAGGCAGATCCCTTAGCCCACCTAATTTATTATGCTGCCATTGACTTTTTAAAAACATTCATTAATTAGTCTATCAACGATCATAATCTCAACTTTACTAAATCCCCACCCGGGTCTGCCCTGGGGGACTTGGGTGGGGTTAGGTATTTTTTAGTTCCCAGGCTCACCCTGGTCAGCCCCACAGGGTGGGTTTTTCTCTCTATTCTGGGGCATGTGTTTCTGTCTACCCTTTGTCCATTCACCTGTATTTGCCTTTTTAAAACTCTCCCTACTGTCTGCACTGCCTGTAGCTCTTGATATTGGATGTGTGTTGCTAAATGGTCTTAGCTTTATTTAGGCCCCATGTGTTAGGTTTATTTAATGTATTTGACCGGCTGGCGACATACATTCAATGTTCTGTTTAGTTTTTTTTCACAAGCAGTGCAGGCACGTCCTGAGAAAGCCTTGTTGCTGTCGGGACGTTAAGCAATGTACAATCAATCAATCAATCAATCAACTTTACTAAAACAAATATCAGCTGTTATCAGAAAATGGTTTGCCTAGCCACTATGATTACTAGATACGAAAATTTCTGATAGTCATAATAAGACCAGAAAAACTAAGCATGAGGCGATTCTTACTAGACAATCACATGCACACAAGTTCTATGTGGCGTAGTAGTGCTGTTACATGATAGCAATGCCACATGTCACTATAGCGTGACTGGTCTTGCCACAGTATTGCATCAGAGTCATTTCTAGAATACAGTTGCTGTGTGAAAGATGTGTTCATTTTCAGTTCTATTGGAGATATCGCAAACTGTGACTTCATATTGTGTGTTAACACCGTCTAAATTTTGCAGAGTATTATTAAGTTGAGATCGTTTATTTGTTAAAATTAGCGTTGTTTTGAAACAACTAAAAGGTTAGTGAGCCGAGACTAAAGAAAAACTTACTTATAGATCATTAGCTAGCCGAGTGCGTACAACTGGCTTATTGCATTTTAGTTTAGAACACGACTGTGAGTGAGAAAGACCCGTGTTTTAGTTTCTTGGAGGTACCGCAAATGATGGACTTTATATTCAGTGTTATCACTAATCTTGCTGAATATTACTATCGTTAGTTTGACTGTTGTACTCATTAGCATTGTTTTGAAACAACACAAAGGTTAGTGAGCCGAGACTAAAGAAAATTTTACTGACAAATCGTTAGCTAGTCCAGTGTGCTTTGCTTACACTGACTAACATTGGCTACGTTTAAAATATATTTGTAGTTGCGGCCTACATGTTATTACAGGATACTGAACAAAACAAACACTGCCTCTATCTAATATGGTCAATTATTTCATCAGTTGTTTAATTTAGCTAGGCTTTGTCTGCGTAGTAACCCAAGTAGCGCAGGCATAGTAACCCGAACATGGTGTAAACAGAACATTGAGTCTTCTCAAATAGCGCCATTTGTTATCACTTCCGTGTCATGGACAAAAAAGAAATGAGAGACATAAAACAGAGTTAAATGACTCTTGATACAACATCTTCAATCTTCTGTTTACACCCTGCGGTAACGCATTACCATGGTTGCTATGCTAGACTGTGCATAGCAACCACTACTGGTGGTAAACAGTGCAGCCGAAGACTGCAGGCAGTGTCATTTGTGTACAACGAGGAGTCAAATATGTCACTAGCTGCAATGCGGAAGTTGCCAGTCCACCCACATTTTATATTTAGCGGTCTGTAGTGCGTGGGTGTATTAGCAACCAAAAAGACAGAGACAGAACACAGAGTTAAATGACTCTTAATACAAAGTCATCAATCTTCAGTTTACACCCTGCGGTAACGGTTACCGCGGTTGCTAAGAAAGGCCTGTGAAATACGATTCAGGACAAACATACAATAGAAAAGTTGACAATTCTACATGTGACAAACCACTCAAACTAAAGCCTGGTGGTGTATTTTGATTAGAGTCCAATATTGTTGCATGTTGAATAAAGATTTTGTGTGTGTGCCTGCGTGTGTCTGTCTGTACGTGTATGTCTGTGTACGTGTGTGTGTGTCTGTCTGTACGTGTGCCTGCTTGCGTATGTGTGTGTGTGCCTGTGTGTTTGTGTATGTGTGTGTGTGTGTGTGTGTGAGAGAGATAAGAAAAAAGGCAATCATGTCCATCGATATTATCTCTGAGTCAATGCCCTTAAAACAAGGCTATTTTTCTTAATGACCATGCAAAACTCACACATTGATAACAAATTTTGAAAGTTACCTACAGATACTGGATAACAAATTTCCAAAGTCACCTACAACTACCAACTAACTTTACAGGTAACTTTATAAGTTCTTATAAATTAGTTGGCATAAGTTCTTATTTTAAGTCACTAATAAAAAAAATAAACATAAGAACTTGTAAGTTTTTGACCCAAGTCATTAAGACACTCGGACATATTTGACAAGTTACAAGGACAATAAAAAACTTTTTTTTCTCAATAGTACTCTGGTTGTGGGCCAGATGGTGTCAAATATGCAGGCATGTATGGTGTGACATCTCTCTGTGAAGTGTATGACAGAAATAATAAACAATTACCAAAATTTATCTTTACTTTCTTAAAAGACCTTGCACTTTTTCTATTGTTTCTTTTACCCCAATTTTCTTCCCGCCTTCTAAAAAAGATGCCTTTAGTTCTTCAACATTCACGGGTTGACTATGCATCTTATTCTGAATTTCAGACTTCTGTTTTTTGTAATTGGCCAAATCATCCTGCACTCTCTTAAATTCATCATTGTCAATTTTATTGTCCTCCAATGCTTTACTGATAATAAGTTTCATACTACTCAGCTTTGCACCAGCAAGCGTACTCAATGCTTCATGTTTCTGCAACTTTTTATGAAATCTTTTGTTATGGGCTTCCAAACCAAAGCTTTCCAGACATGTGGCAATGCTAATACCTTCAAGAGCAATACCAATGACACTCCCCACTCCTGTTACAAACAGAACTAAACCAACAGCAGATAAACCACCTGAAACCACCCCTGCAGCTATTGATGTGTTTTGTACAGAATTGAAAACTGTGCTATAACGTCTTTTGCACCTTGAATATTTTGCCTCTTCACCTTCCAAATACTTTAATGCTTCTGTAATATTTATTAATCAGAATGAGTCTGCCTGTAATGTTTTATCGGCCACAATCAGCTCAGGGGATAGTTGCGGATACAAGTTTACCATTTTTTATGACAAATATTTTTTATTATTTAATCAGTGATCACATTTTGCAACTCTTCAAGAATATATAATTTGCTGGCATAATAAAACGAACAAGATCTATGAATTCCAGGTTTATGTAACGTAGATAAACTAAAGTTGTTTTATCAACTACCATCTTTTCACCTGGAATACTGCTCGATACTTCTATATCTGTGCCTTTTCTAATAGCAATAAAGACTTTTGTTGACTCTGCTATTGAGTCATCCCACGTAAGTTTGATTCCCTGTGCAATATTTGCTTCTTTGGCATCGGTGAAAGACCTCATTGTAATTTCAAATACTATTGTCGCTTCTCTTGCTATGGTAAAGTTTGCTGGAACAAACACAACAGAAGTATTTGATCTACCCTTTCTTTTTGTAAGAAGATATCGTCGTTTCTCATACTCTTGCACTTTTAGTTTTTCTCTGCTATTGCTGTCTGAAGCAAAGCTCGGAACAAGACTCACAATCAACGGCCCAGAGTTAATAACTTTTCTAAATACTAAGGCTCCTTTATCATAAGTATATACATAAGGACTAATAAATTCAAACTTTATGTCCCAGTCAATTACAGACGCAAGCATTGCAGGCGTAGGATCAAGAGCAACTACCCACTTATTACCCACATGTTTTAAGATGTAGGGCACATTATGTGCAAGAATAGGCGGAGTAGGCACAGTGGCATCATGCAGCAGAGCAAGTTTAGGAAATGGCCTTTCGTTGACATCTTTCATGTCATAGATTACTTTCTGCTTGTACATGCCAAAATAATCAAGTTCAAAACCATACACTTCCCAAGCCTGACCTTCTTTATCAAAATCCTGTACATCAGCCAAATCTTTCAAATCTGTTACTGGACAGGCAACTTGTATAATATTCAATTTTGGACCAGTACTCATTTCTTAAAAACAAAAATAAAATTTATTTAACTTCCAAGACAACACAAAAATCATGCATCAGAACTGGTTTGCCAGCCTGATTAGTTACAGATAAACACAGTGATTTAAAGAAACTAGAACCTAATTTCTTAAACTGCAAATTAGAAAATCTATCAGGCACACTTTGCAATAGGGAGCAGTTCCAGTCGGCACGTATCTTAACAAAGTTGAAGGCTTTCCATTGTGTACATTTTCAGCTGTGTTTAGTTCTTTGAAATGCACATTAAATACTGTGTGTATTGCCAAAGGAACAGGATATCTTCCAGTTACTGTATCTTTATTTGGCGACATTAAATCTCCCTCAGAATTTATTGTCCAATCTACATCTGGAAAATGAATTTATAGTAAAAACATCCAAGTAATTTTGCAAAACTTAATGATAATAAACACTAATTACTTTTTGGAAATTCTAATGTAACAAGTAAGTTAGCTGGATTTAAAGTTGCTTTAAATTTAACTTCATTTTATAGCCATTCATCTAAAGTACAAAAGTCATAATACCAGCTCGTAAACCATTAACTCTGTCAAACAAATCAAAAGTTCCAGTTACAAAATAACTTGTATCATCTCTTATTACATTAAACCACTTTACAGTGTAGAACATTTCATGTATAGCTACAACCTTGTTATTATCACCACTATCAATCCCATTAGTTAACATCACTGGTTTACTGGTATCAAGATTTGTTACTGTGATAAACATTTTTATTATCTCATAAAAAAGCGTGATGGAATTTAAATCACCAATCAATTACCACTACAAACGCATTTCAATTTAACATAGATGCCAAGTACATTGTCGTGCCGACTTATGACCAGAAATATTTCAACTAAATCAGCTCGATATAGCTGTGTTTGAAGGAGATTTATTTCAAGTAAAGGTTTCAAATCCTTATGACCAATACATAAACCCGCCTATAACAGGTGATTCAACTGCAAGAAAGTGGCTCTCAAGTCCACTACACATGTTCCAAAACCAGCTTAACTTTGCTATACTGTGCTCAACTACTGGCTGTAGCGTTTCTTTTACAGACCACTTGAATCACTCAAATAAACTGATTAGGTCTGTCTATCGTTTCCACACGTATTACCAGCTTAGAAGAATACTGTCAGAACTGCATGCCCCACTACCTACTGAATCCAGTTTCAACAGGTATAACAAACCCGTGGATATGAAGGCATTTGAATGCATCTGTAATGAATTTAACATTAGCACAAAGTATGACTTTACACAAAAACTTGATGATCACCATGGCATGGGTATATTGTACGGACCACTACCACCCCCTGGTCCTCCGGTTACAGCCATTACAACAGTACTGATAATAAATCCCAGAGGAGTAATTAAACTTGCTATTGTGATACCCTGGTCTCTGAAAAGTGTTTTCAATCTCTCAGTCAAAGTTGTGTCTTCGTGAAGTATTTTCTGAATAGTTTCTCTAATCCTGTTGACCTGTGTTTTGAGTTCTTCTTTTCCTATTTCAACTACTTTTAGCCGTGCTGATTTTTCTATCTTCAAATCCTTTAATCTGTGTTGTATTCTTTCTTTCATTCTGTGTCATAATTCTCATCGTCTGCTTTATCCAGTTTGTTTTTTCTTTTTCTATGTGTTTATCAAGCTCACGTAGTTTGGCTACATTATTCACAGCTCACCTCTGATTGTTTGCAGTGATTTATCCAACCCCATAATTTCCCGCATTGTCAAAGGAGAGTCTTCTATTGTTTTCATAGTCTTATTTATATGTCCCTCTGTAAATGAGGTTTCTGTATTATCTTGTTTGCTATTTCCGGCAGGCTTGTTACTTCTGCCATTTCAATTTCTTGTCCTGTTGGCAACCTTGTTTGCACGTCATGAAGGGCAGTAACAATACGTGGTGGTACCGGAGGACCCCCCACCCCCCACCCCCACCCACCAATACCGAGGTACCGTACCAAGCCGGTATTACCACCAAATTCATTTTTAATTGTACTTAAACCTCTAAACTTAGCAGGGCTGTTTTTATGGGTTAGATGTACTTTCCCTTTGTCTGTATTTACAAATAAGTGACCTTTATCATATTCAAACTGATAGGATCTATAATGTCTGGGCAGGCACCAACACTATCATAAAATGAGTTTATTGTGTTTTGTCAAAGTTTATATTGCAAGCTAGAAGTATTCTTGTACCAGTCATATCTATTGTATTATCAAAATCATACATGCCATCCATTTTAATATCATGATCAAATCCTCCCACTGCCATTGTTTTTATTATTTTTTAATTTTTTTTTTTGCATAATAAAATGTCATACGGATCAAAGTTAAACCCATGCAGAAAACTAAATCCTAACAGCACATTTGCTTATTACCAAGGAGCACTGAATGACCGTCTAAGCTTTGAACTAACTTTTAATGACTACTCCAAAGTTATAAAATCAACAGATCTAAATGCAACATATAAGATCTCTAACATCTCTTTGGAATATGAACTTGTCACACATGCTTATCTAGCTACTTTAATTCAAAATCAATACCAGTCAAGACTTCCAATTTATTATGATCGTGTGATAAGACATAGTTTGATGCATAAAGACAAAAGGGATCCAATGTGGAATATCAACCTGATAACACCTGCTAATTCACTAAAAGGCATTCTTATGTTGTTTGTTGAACCAGGAAGTCCATTGAAACGAGGTTCAGAAAAATTCTACAATCCAAAGATTACTAATTTATCTTGACAATCGAAGGCCATCCAAATCAAGTCTACGCATCAGTCATGCTACCTTATCAACACTATGATGAGATCATAAAATGATCAGGTGGAAGGTTTAGAGAAAAACCAGCAAACATGGCATGCAAAGATCTACATTTGTATGATGCAAGGATCAGCCAATACCTGACAAACAAGTATGCACTGTGGCCAGACCTGCATAGTACAGATGACAACTACCTACATGGGTCAGGTCGAACTGTCAAAAACGGCAGTGTTGGAATTACCATCCGGATACAAAAAAGACTGAATCCGCCAGAGCAATAAATATATACCTATATCTACTTTATGACGCACAACTAAACATTCAAGCAAGCAGACTAAGTGGTCATGTGTATTAAATTATATTGTGTTTTAAAATGATCTTGCTGACACTCGACCCAAACTGTGGTTTGTTTTGTGGTGCAACAGGCTGTGGGAAAACTGAATTTGTTCTTGACCTCTTACAAACAAGATACATCTACCATTTTGAAAACATTGTGATATTCTGTCCTACTATCAAACGCAACAAAGCTTATCACAACTGTTTATTTATTTGGACTGACAACAACATTTACTTAGTAAACCATGAGAAAAAACTAAATGACTACTTGCAGTATTTTTACAAGCAATTTCAAGGGCAGCCAACTTTCAGAAAAAGATATTGTTAAAAAGAGAAGCACTCTAGCAGAACTGGCCTTAGTAAATTAATTTGTGGCAGACGCGCAAACATCAGTGTATGGATTCTCACTCAAAAATATAATGCTGTACTGAAAGATTTTCGAGAGCAACTAAAGTTTATTTCTTTGTTTTACTGTAATGATCATGACAGCTTTGAAGACTGTCTCAGAGAGAATGATGTCATACCCAGCAAACATGAATGAGACATTGTAAAAAACAAACTGAAATCGACTAAGTGTCTAAAACTTATCTTAAAGACAGATCAGCCTACAGGGTATGGATTAGTAAATTAATTTATACTTTTGTTTCGGTCATAAAAATGACAGACAGACAAACCATTGATATCACAGTCTGCTTCAGAGATATCCAACACTTTGAAGACATAAGAACGCCTTCCAAACAACAACTTGCCATAAACCAGCAATAGCAGTGCAAGCTGTACCTGCTATGTTATACTTGACAAATAATGTGACATTAGAATATATTGATGGGAAACCATTTGTAGAGTATATTGCTGGTGATTTTAAGACATATACCTTTAAAGTTGATGATGATCATCAGGGCTTAGTTTGAGGCAGTGTGTGAACATAAACATCAACAACTAAAAAAACTGAACGTTTGTTTTGTAGGTGTTACAGTCAATAAAGTGGTATTATACATAGAGTAATATTTTTATTTTATTTATTGTTTTGTCGGACAAATAAAAACGACAGACAACGCTCAAAGCCCTTCAAGCTCAAGAAACA
The DNA here is from genome assembly GCA_036245525.1 of Semisulcospira habei. Taxonomy (NCBI): domain Eukaryota; kingdom Metazoa; phylum Mollusca; class Gastropoda; family Semisulcospiridae; genus Semisulcospira; species Semisulcospira habei. The sequence goes on along the minus strand of BTPG01000003.1, from coordinate 50,454,505 downwards.
TGTTTCACACAACAGACTTGCTTATATCAAACAATTAAAATGTTTATGAATCGATAGAAAATTATTTTTCTGTCAAACAAAATAATCTTCTTTCAGGTAGTGTAAAAATTCAGGTTGTTGCTAAAATGGAATTTAACAGGGAAGATGGTGAAGTGCTTCTATCATATATATTAACAAGACAACACACAGTTAATGCAAGAAGGGAATTGGAAAACGTGTTTAGAGACAGACTGTTGCCTGACTTTCTTGAAGCAATTGACAGAGCTAGAATGAAGGGGTCTGATTGGCACGAAGGTCATGTACATGAACTACAACTGAAGCAGTCAAGGTATCATCCTATTTTAGGCAAATCTTGGTTGCCACTGCCAACTGAGGTTGCAAACAAAATGGGCTGTCATCAATATTTAGAACAAAGATAATCTCTGTTTTATGTGGTGTGTGCTTGCTAAACTACACTTTGTAAAAACAATACCTGAACGAGTATCTAACTACACCAAATTTGTAAACAAACTTAACTTCAGTGGTATTAGATTTTCCAGTAAAGGTAGAGGACATAGACTTGTTTCAAGAACTAAATTCTGGGATATCTGTAAATGTGTATGTATGGGATAAGGAGTCTCTTTACCATTTACAGCCAATTAGAGTATCACCACTTGCTCCAACCTATGGACAGCCAGAAGATAAGCATGTTGACCTGTTATTAATAAGTGATGGTAATGGTAATGATAACTTTCAGTACACAATTATCAGAAATATGTCACAACTAATTCATGGACATACAACAAAACATGATAGGAAACAGGAATTTTGTAAAAGATGTTTACAAAGATTTTCCTCCATAAAGTTGGCACATAATCATGTCTAGCACTGTAGGTCAGCTGATGACATTCAAACAATACTTAGGTACCCAGATGCTGGTAGTCAGGTATATTTTAAGAACTATGTTAATCAGTAAAAGCTGCCGTTTGTAGTGAATGCCAATTTTGAATCACTAGTTGTACCATATGAGGGTCTTGTTCCAGAATAATTACCAAAGACTGTAAATTTTGGATACATTCTTGTCAGGTCAAACGGTGAGCATACAGAACCTGTTATCTACAAAGGTGAAAATGCAGCATCTGAGTTTTTAACAGAAATGAGACAACTGCATAGTCAGGTAGTACAGTATCTGGAAAAGTGTCAGATGCCTTTCATGATGACAGAAGAAGATAAACTAAATTTTGATAAATTTGGATTTGTGAACAACCTCTGGGAGGTAATAAAGTTCGCGACCATGATCACATAACTGGACGTTACAGAGGTGCTGCACATGGTGCATGTAACTTGAAATTAAAAATAGATTTTAAGACATACAAACTATCAATCTTTTTCCACAATCTCAATGGGTATGATTCACACATTATGCGTGTTGTAGATAAATCTTACAAAAGAATTTGTTGTATTCCCCAGACAACTGAAAAATATTTGACTTTTAGGCTAGACAACAAATTAGTGTTTTATGACTCAATGCAACATTTGTCTTTAGGGCTTGCTAGTCTGGCAGAAGGTCTGACTGAGTTTCCAATAACAAGTAAATATTTTGAGCCAGAGTTGATCAAAAAAGGAGTCTACCCCTACGAGTATATTAATCACTGGGTTGTGTTTGAGGAAAGGAGTCTGCCACCAAAAGAGGCATTTTATTCAACACTAAATGGAAAAGGTATTTCCGACTCTGAATACCAGCACGCTCTCGATGCATGTGATAAACTAGTGTATGAAACGATTGGTGACTACCACAATCAGTACTTGAAAGATGATGTTTGTTTGCTAGCAGACGTATTTGAAAGTTACCATTAAAAGGGTTTGTTGCACTACAGTCTTGACCCGGCTAGCTACATAACTAGTCCTGGCATGACATGGGATGCATTTTTAAAATCCAGTAAGATATATATAGACCTGTTGTATGATCACACGATGGGTGAAATGGTGGAACGTGGATTGAGGGGAGGCATTAGTATAGCCGCAAATAACTATGCCAAAGCCAACTACAAATATATTGATGACTTTGACCTTGATGATCCTACCTTGGTGGGTCAAAGTCAAGGTCATTTATTACGTACCTTGATGCTATTAACCTTTACGGATGGGCGATGTGTGAGTTATTGCCCTAGACACAACTTTGTCTGCATGATTTATCACAGTGTGTCTTACGTGTTGAGTCGTAGTAATAGTGTGATATCACACCAGACACACGCACGTAATTTTATTTTAAAAATAAACTTCATTTAGCTGCAACCCGTTACACGTGGCTAAAATTATGTAGACAATACTGGAGTAACAGTTCCAACAATATTTTAATTCAGCGATGCAATCTCCATGCAATGTATTCCCAAATGCACCAACACTGATACAATGTCTCTTCCGCAAATGTCAACACTGGTGACACACTGCGTTTCACTTACAATGTACACCAGCATTATGCTGCACCTTTCACAATGTACACGCTATACGGGCCATGTACCTACGATAAACTGTGTGTCCCTACAACTGACAATGCATGACAATTCACACACTTGCTTCCTAGCACTATCTTTTATAGTCAAATAACTTTCCAGAAAAATCTGAGAAATTCACTCAATGCAACCAATCAAAACGAAACACGTAACTGAAACCCATAAATATTAATAAAAAGGAACTTTCTGGAATAACTACAATAGTCTACGAAAATTTGATTGCTCATTTCAGCCCTAAATCCCAGTTTGTAATGATGTCACACAAAAGTATGGCAGACCATTCACAGCTTTTCATAACGCGCAATGGCCGGCTGCTAAATTCACGCACAAAATAATTTTGACTAAAAATAGAGCTTGCACTTTTACATCATATGTAAGGTCACTCAACAGAGCGTGACTTTGCTTGAACATTCTGGTTTCTCAGTGAAACTACGCAAAACAAAAACTGACCACTATACTCCATGTGACTTTACTAGAAGCTTCCAGACTAAACTTAGCATATCATAACAAAGCCAATTCTGCGCGAACAAAAAAGAACCTTACTAAAAAGGTACATGATATGTAACCAAAATAGCTTAATTAAAAATCGGATCGTTTCCTATGATTAACACATGCATACTCTCACAGAACAACACAACCACAATCATAACATTACCCCCCTCTTTAAATACAATTTCACAAAAAATTTCTTCTCAAATTAAAAAAAAAAAACCGCTTGTGGCTGTGTTAACCTACACAGACCCCTAAACAAATACAATTTTACATCAAAATCCAATCAAAACAACTACTTTAAAATAATCGTCTCACAGTTTCTTTGAACTGTCCTGACCGCAGATATGTCCCTTTAAAATGTTATGGACACAGAAATGTTCATTTAAACGGCTCTGCTCAGGTAATCTGCTCCAACGTTCTGTGAACCTTTGATAGACTGTAATTTAACGTCAAAATTCTGCAAGAACATCGCCCATCTCATAATACGAGAATTTGTAAACTTTGCAGAGTTTGATAGTTCAAGGGCTGATGGTCCGTTTGGAGAACAAATGGCACACGCAGAAGGTACAGTTCGAACCGCCTTACTCCCCAGATGATGGCTAGGCACTGCTTCTCAATAGTCGAGTAGTTTCTCTCAGCTCTGGTCAACCTTTTGCTGGCGTAGCTCACTGGGTGGAGTTTTCCATTATCTTCTTGCATTAAGATTGCACCTACTCCTTCCTTGGAGGCGTCTTTTCTCAGGAAGAACGTTTTCAACGGGTCAGGGAGGTGTAGAACGGGCTTCTCGGTTAAGATGTCTCGAACTGCCTGGAATGCTCGCTCTTGGGCCTCCTCCCACTTCACTACGTTAGGCTGTCCTTTCCTCAGCAAGTCAGTCAGAGGACCTGTGACTGCCGCAAAGTTTGGTATGAACTCCCGGTAGTAGTTCGCCAAGCCCATAAATGAGCGGACTTGCGTCTTGGTCGTAGGTCGCAGGGCATCCTTGATCTTCTGCACCTTGTCGTCGTGTAGCCCCTTTAAACCTTCCCTCAATTTGTGTCCGATGAAGTCTATGTTGTCGGCTTCAAGAACACACTTGCTTGGACGGATGGTGAAATTTGCATCTGACAGTCTTCGGAACAGCTCTTTGAGGGCTTTGAGGTGATTCCCCCAAGTTTTGGTATGGATCAAAATGTCATCCCAGTAAAAGACCACATATTGCATATCTTCTAGGATCTTTTTCAGTCCTCTCTTCAATGTGGCATCACTGTTCACCATACCAAAAGGCATCTTCAGGAACTCCCAATGACCGTCGGGTGTGACGAATGCTGTCTTGGGGATATCTTTTTCTGCAACCTTGATTTGCCAATACCCTTTGCTTAGGTCAATTTTGGAGAAAAATCTGTCTCCACTAACCTTCTGGAACAGTTCTTCCGCTGTGGGCATGGGCTCTGGATCGAAGATTGTTAGTTTATTGAGTCTACGGTAGTCCACACACACCCGGTTGGATCCATCTGGTTTCTTCACGATGACAACTGGGGACGCATATGGTGACTTAGACTCCCTGATGACTTCCAGACTCAGCATTTCCTTGATATTCTTTTTCAGTTCTTCCCTCGTGTTATAAGAAAGACGATAAGGTTTGCTGCGATCTGACTCATTTGATGTCAGATTAACCTCGTGTTGGATGGTGTCTGTTGTTCCTGGGTCAGGTGTAAACCGATGCTTGAATTCTTGAGTCAGGACGCACAGTTCTTCTCGTTGAGTCTGGGTCAGATTCTGACCAAACTGACCTTGTTCAGAGTTCACTAAGGTCAAACAGGTTCTTGTCGTCTAGTCTTTCGTCATCAGCAAGATGCACCGATGCTGCCAGTTGTGGTCTGTCTTGACGACCTCTCTCAATATACTTCTTCAGCAGATTAGCATGGTAAGTCTTCACCTTGTTGTTGACCTTGATTTTGTAGTCATTGTGGACTTCACGGTATGCGAAGAGCAAGGCATTGATATATCTATGCCACAACCTTGGCTGTTCAGCACACAGTTTCTTCAGCATAGCCTTCAATGTTCCATTAAACTTTTCAACCAGCCCATTACACATGGGGTGTTAAGGGGTGGTAGTAAGGTGTCGGATGCTCAATAGCCGGTTGACTTCCTCCATGCAGTTGGAGACGAACTGAGTTCCCAGATCACTCAGGATCTCCTCAAGAATCCCCAAACGGCTAAACATATCGACGAGCGCCTCTGCCACTGTTGGAGTGTCGATCTTCTTCAATGACATGGTCTCAGGATAACATGTAGCATAGTCCACCAGGGTCAAAATGTAGTGATGACCATCTTCACTTGGAGGAGATATTGGCCCCACCAGGCCTACAGCTACCCGCTTGAAAGGCATATCGATCAGTGGCATTTTCTCTAGAGGAACCTTGGGCACCTTTTCCTTCGAGATTGTTTTTTTTTTTAGAATATGTCGCACGACCTGCAGAATAGGGTGACGTCACCTCCCATATCAGGCCAGTAGAAGACTGCTCGGATCCTATCGAGGGTCTTGTTGATTCCCAAGTGTCCTCGGAATATGGAATCATTGGCCAATTTCATCACCTGCATCCTCAATGATTCAGGAACTACTACTTGACGCACAGGTTTATCTCCATTGCTGTTGAATATCCGGTACAGGATATCTCTTCTGGTCTCGAAGGGTATCTCCTTTCCCTTTCGCGTTACGGGCTCTGTCTGACCTCGGAACTTGTCAAGCGTGGGGTCAGCTCTCTGTAGCTCCACCAGCCTTTCCCTATTCACCACAGCTGCTTCCGTGTTGTCCGCCACTTTTAGAGGGATGGTCTGGTGACTCTTCTTTGTTTGACTTCTTGTGGAAACCAGAAGAGTTGTCCTCCAGTGGATACTAGCTCAAGTGTGAGGTACCAGGAAATGAAAGGGCAGACGAGCTGGCGAAAGAAGGAGTCACAAAAGATTAACAAGAAAACAGCGTCAGCTATAGTGAGCAAAAGACAATCATCAAGGCATTGATGAGGCCAAGGTCAAACAGAGACGACTACCACACAATGACCAGAGAGCAGCAAGTCGTCCTGATCAGACTGCGTACCGGCCACAACAGACTGAATGCTCACATGAACAGAAAGCTGAAGCTGGCGCCATCACCAACCTGCGCCTGTGGTCAGGAAGACCAAACAGCGGAACATATTATCCAGAGATGCCCCCTACTGGAAGATGAAAGAAAAGAAGTGTAGCCATCGCCAACTCCACTGCAGACCAAACTCTACGGCAGTCGAGAAGACCTGGAGAAAACGACGTCATTCATCACGGGTGCTGGTCTGACCGTATAGCCCACTGTGAACGACAAGAAGAAGAAGACTTCTTGTGAAGTGGTAACAGCACATCTTTCAGGTCTCCACTCTGGATCTGGATCGTCTGCGTTTCTGGCACCATCAATGTTTCCGATGATAAGATCGTAAACAGGGGTCTTCACGCACAACGCCTTCACCTCTCCTGTCAAGTATGGGGTGTCGACGCTGATATTGGCAAGGGGATAATCCTTACAGTTCCGTCGGCCAAAATGAGGGTGGTCCACTCCTGTAGCTTCTGGTCTTCAGTTACTAGGTCCTCTCTCACGATGATGCAACTACAACCAGTGTCTCTCAACACTCTCACTGATGCTTTGCCGACGAATCCTGACACCACCTGCATGTTCGGCACTTCATTCTCAGGCAGGGCAATGTTTGAGACTGGTAAAAATGTAGCCCCATCTCCTACTGGGATGCGTCCATTCTTTTTGAAAGATTCAATCAGCTCTGGTGTCACTCGCGTTTCTCGAGACTCCAAAGTCACTGGATGACGTCACATCATTGGCTAATACAGCGGCGGCTTTGTGTTGAGATGTGGTATTGCCTCTGCCTGCTATCCCGCCATCTTGGTTGGATCTTCTGATGTTGTCGCCTCGGGAACATCTTTAGAAGGAAACTGTATCGCCTTGTGACCTTTCTTCCCACAGAGAAAACATGTTAGGTTCTCCACCGGCTTGTATTTTGGGGTGTCTCTGACATTGTAGATTTCCTCTGCTGGTGCAGACACACGCTGCGGCTTACTGGGCCCGAACTTCATGTTGTGGGCTTCAAAGTATCTTTGAGCGAAGTCGGCCAGAGCCTTTAGGGACTGGTCTTTTTGCTCCCTGAGGTTGGCGGCCAGGTCCTTAGAACATGCGTTGTGGAAATGTTCTTTGATGATGAGGTCACACGGGTCCTGGTAATCTTTGTTTATATCAGCCAGCTCTATCCATTTCTCGAGGTAGCTCCTGATTCTTTCAATGAATAGGTCGGGTGTTTCTCCTTCTTCAGGCTTGCAGTTCCGAAATCCTCGCCTGTAACTCTCTTCAGTGAAGTCCTACTGTTTCAGCAGGGTGGCTCTCAACTGCGTATAATCTTCAGCTTCTTCTCTTGGCAAGCGGGTGTAAAATCCAAGCGCTTTGCCAGTTAGAAGTGCACTCAGTTTGATAGCCCATGTCTCTTGTCTCCAGTTGTTGCTGCTTGCGAAGCGCTCGAATCGCTCCAGATAAGCATCCATTTTATCTGAATTTTCAACACAAGTTGGAAGTTTTGGCGCTTGGGCTGTTTGTTCTCTACTGGCTCAGGCTGTTGCTTCAGTATTTCTCTGACTCTGTGCCTCAATCTCCATATGCTTTAGATGAATTTCATGTTGTCGCTGCCTCTCTGCCTTTTCTCGCTCCTCTTCTCGTTGTTTTTCGCTGTTTCTCTGCTTCTTCCGCTTGAATTTCGAGTTTTCTGATTTCACGTTCTTTAGCTCTTTCTTCTCTCTCTAATCTCTTTTCGTCTTCGAGTCTCTTTTCTCTTTCTCTCTCCAGTCTCTCCTTTTCTTCTCTCTCTCGTCTCTTTTCTTCTTTCTCCAGTCTCTCCTTTTCTTCTCTTTTTCGTCTCTTTTCTTCTTTCTCCTCTCTCTCCAGTCTCTCCTTTTCTTCTCTCTCTCTCTCGTTTCTTTTCTTCTTTCTCCAGTCTCTCATTTTGTCTCTCTAATCTCTCCTTCTCTCTCTCTTTACAAACTCGAGGAGTTGAACTCCTTCGAGTCCACATTCCTTTCCAATTTTTAGGAATGTCTCCATTTCCGATGTCGCCATCTCTGTGTTTCACTGCTGGCTGTTTTCTCCAGCTACCCTTTCCACTGAGCCAACTGAAGAAGTCCCGTCGGACGTGCCAAAATGTTACGTGTTGAGTCGTAGTCGTAGTATGATATCACAACGTAAGGTTCTTTTAAATAAACTTCATTCAGCTGCAACCGGTTACACATGGCTTAAGAATGTAGACAATACTGGAGTAACAGTTCCAACAATATTTTATTTCAGCGATGCGATCTCCACACAATGCATTCCCAAATGCACCAACACTGATACAATGTCTCTTCCGCAAATGTCAACCCTGGTGACACACTGCGTTTCACTTACAACGTACACCACCATTATGCTGCAATTTCACAATGTACACCCTGTATGAGCCACGTACCTACGATAAACTGTGTGTCCCTGCAACTGATAATGCATGACAATGTACACACGTGCTTCCTAGCACCATCTTTTATAGTCAAATAACTTTCCCAAAAAATCTAAGAAATTCACTCAATGCAACCAATCAAAACGAAACATGTAACTGAAACTCATAAATATTAATAAAAAATGAACTTTCTGGAATAACTACAATAGTCTACAAAAATTCAACTGCTCATTTCAGCCCTAAATCCCAGTGTGTAATGATGTCACACAAAAGTATGGCAGACCGTTCACGACTTTTCATAATGGGCAATGACCGGCTGCTAAATTCACGCACAAAACAACTTTGACTAAAAATAGAGCTTGCACTTTTACGTCACATGTAAGGTCACTCGACAGAGCGCGACTTTGCTCAAACGTTCTGGTTTCTCAGTGAAACTACGCAAAACAAAAACTGACCACTATACTCCGTGTGACTTTACTAGAAGTTTCCAGACTAAACTTAGCGTATCATAACAAAGCCAATTCCAAGTGAACGAAAAAGAATCTTACTGAAAAGGTACGTGATATGTAACCAATATAGCTTAAATAAAAATCGGATTGTTTCCTATGATTAACACATGCATACTCTCACAGAACAACACAACAACACTCGTAACAGTGTGATATAACACACATAACTAACTGTATTGACTCATGACCGAAATGATGCAAAGGGTTGGATCTTTGATGTCGACCTGGAGTGCCCACAACATCTACATGATTACCACAATGATTATCCATTGGCTGTTGAGAAAATGTCTTTGATGGGGAAAAAAGAAATCACTAAGCTTGTGCCAAATTTTATTGATAAAATCAATTACTCTATACCTGCGTATTTCTCTGTGGGCTTGCGGTTGGGTGCCTGATAGGAGGGGGCAGGGGATATAACTGTTTGTCTGTCCAGCGCTGAGTGATTCCCCTTGGTTTGTGTAAATTCAATTACATTTGGCACTATCACTTACTGCAGTTTTACATCAGACATGGGTTAGTACTAAAGAAATTTCACAGGGGCATTAAATTTGATAAGTGTGCTTTTATGAAAGATTACATAATGAAATACACAACCCTGCGTGCAAGAGATAGCAACACTGCATTTGACAAAGACTTCTTTAAGCTTATGAACAATGCCTGTTTTGGCAAGACGATGGAAAATCCTCATCACTGCAAAGATTTGAGACTTGTCACAACTGAATCAGGCGCTATTATACTTACAGGCCAAGCCACAATACACAGGGTATAAAGAGTTTCATCTGTCATTGTATGCAGTGATGCCTAAAAAAAAAAAAAAAAAAAAAAAAGATTGTTAAACTGGACAATTCATTGATATGGCAATACTTGAGTTATAAAAATTATTGATGCTTGAATTCTAATTTGATTTCTTTAAAACCAAAGTATCCTGAGTGCTGACTCTTATACACTGACACTGACTCTGATTATAGATGTGCCTACTGAAGACTTTTATGAAGACATGAAAACAGAGCTGCATATGTATGACACGTCTGATTATCCTAAGGATCACCCGCTGTATAGCACACAAAACAAGAAAGTGCCTATGAAGTTTAAAGATGAACTAATTAATAGAGTACCTATAGTTGAGTACATTTGACTGAGATCAAAAATGTATTACATACTGCATCAGAAAGGTAGTCAGTCTAAAGCCAAAGGTATAAAAAAACAGTGATAAAAAAAGACATCCGTCATGAACACTACAAGCAAGTATTAGATGGAGAACTATTGCCTGATTATCCAAACAAGACACTGAGGTCAAATAGACACAATCTTGAATTGATCCAAACACATAAAAAGTCACTTGCAGTAGGAGACACAAAACGAGTGTTTTACACTTTTTTCATTTTGCATGATGATGAGGGTGATAATATGATGATGACATGGTGATCCATGTGGTTGGGGACAGTGTGAAAGGGCCGCATTCCACACTTCCTGTCATAAATATCCTTTCTGTCATAAATATCCTGGTAAAGGTGTACGCACCTGGTCATTACAGAATTAAGTTATCTGAAGAAATAGCTGATGAACTTATTGATGAACTGATTGCTGAAATGGTTAAAAATTCGTAACAGTGTCTGGAGGAATAATCTGTAATTCTTCTCTGAAAAATGCCCTCTGTGTGGCAGGCTCATAATAGATAATAAATTCACGGGTTATCAGGGACTATTTTTTTTTAATATTGTGAGCAGATGTAGACCTTTGGAACAGTTGCCCTGCGCCTGACTTCATTTTCAGCCTCACCGGATTGATACAGATATCTCACCAATTTTGTAAACAAGCTTGTGTCAGGAGGTTGTTGTTTTTTGTCCTGGCCCTAACGGTCCTGACGCTGTCGGTATTGTTTTAATTTAATAGCAACAGCAGGTTTGGGGTGATCCTCGTTATTCATTGCTTTTATCACAGATGGTAATCTCTTAACCCACTCAGTGTTACATGCGTCATGCATGAGTTCCTTAGAATACTGAGCTAAAAAGTCTCTGATAATTGCTTGTTAAAGTTTCAACAAATGTCTGTGATCTGTGCACACCTGGTATGCCCCGCTGCACTAGCACGCCATGCTTCACAAATAACTGATTAACGGCACCTTTAAATTCAGATCCATCATCGACTTGCACAGGTCTAGTGTATTTTAAAGGGCCTCTATTATAGATAAGTGTTATAACCATCGCTACAGTACTAGCATTTTTGTCAGTTATGGGTTTGGCATCCTTGTACCTTGAAGCTATGTCAACAACAGTTAGTGCATATTTGTATCGCTTCTTTCTTATTGTATAATTAGGGAGGAACAATAAATCCATTTGATGTGTGTCATTAGGGGTAGTGTTTATAAAGTGAGGTCTTGTTATTTTTTTTTTGTTTTGGAGCCGGAAGATAAATTTGCCAAATAGCTTGTTTTTGAAGCCATTGTCATATTTGATCTAGTGTGACATCATTACCTACAGCTGCATATAATTTTTCTATTGCGGTTTTTCCTTTCTAGTAGCCAATAGGAGAGTAATATATTTTTGATAGTTTAGCTCCAGTGTCTGTTATTTTTTCTAGCAATAAAAACTCCTGTAAAATATACAAATGTCATTCTTACTAAAACAAAAATAATTTCTCCATTTCTTTGTTCTCGACTTGGTTGGTAGTAGTCACCAAATTTTGGCTGTGGGATGGTCATATCTTCGCCAGTAACAAGAAAATATTCTCTGATTGCGTCATCAATATTAGAAAATGTATGCTGCGCATGACCTTCTAACCTGAGTTTTTCATTGATAAAATCAAGTTTCTCTATTCTTTGCTTCTCATAATCTTGCTGGGCTTGTGCATGTTTTTCAGACGCCTCATTGTGTCACCTCATTTTCTTCTGCAGATTTCTCTCTACTTACTTTTGAAAATAGATATTTGACCCACTAAATGCCAGGGCTTTGACAACGGCCCCTCCCATGATAAAAGCTAATGTTGCCATAGCTTTAAAAAAATTACATAGAGACATTTTCGGGAATAATTCCTTGCTTGACGAGAAAGTCTTTGTAGCAATTGATGCTGTTACAACAGCTACTAGCTTAGCTGTATCTTCGAAGTCTAATCTACTCAAGTCTGCCAATCTCATTTTGAGGAGACTTTTTCCCAGCATAGAGTAAGATACTGCTTGTTTACTTATTACGGCAGAGTGATAGACAAGGTTTATTAAGTTTTCTTGTGTCGCTAATTTTCTATTGCAATAAAAATTAAAATAATAAATTTATTCACTGCATATAAAATGGAACAAAAGGTTTTGGCACTGCTGATAATGTGGCGACTTCTGGTTTTATTTTGGGAGTGTCTAATTTGTTTGGCGCTGTTCGAGTTTGTGGTTTGTATTTTTTGTATAATTGGTAAGCTACGTAACCAAATCCAACAACAAATCCGGCAACTATATATTTTGTTTTTTTCAGGTTTAGACTCAGTTGTTAATCTATCACTTTGATGAGGGGGTGAGGGTGTTGATAGTGACACCGGTGCTGTTGACGGTGGGTCAGTTACATGATTCTTTTTTTTAATGCTTGAAGCTGTAATTTTTTAAGTCTGTTATATTCAGCTAATCTTTTTCCAGCCTCATCCCTACCTGGGCTTTTAGCCTTAGTCACCATTTGGACCTGCATCAAGGCAGGGCTCAGTTGTAAAGTCGTCTGGGTGTCATCCATTTTCTTCTGATTTAAAATTGATTTTAGAAAAATCAATATGACTCCCAGTAACAAGCAAAGTTACCACAGGCACAAGGTAATTTCCAAACTTGTAAAACATAAGGCATGCTAATTTGCCGATTGAACTTAAAACAATAGGGTTACTTTTGAGATCATTTGATAGACTGTCTCTATCAACAGGCAAGAAGTGGCTAACTGCTTTTGTGTATAGACAGACAAGAGATCGACTCAAATCATAAGTCATTAGTGAACTAATGTGATTTTCATATTTAGCATGTAATTTGATTAGCTCGTCAGCCGTGAAAGATTCTATATCTTCTGTTGTATATTGTTATCCGAGATAAGCTTTTGATTTGCCAGAAACAACTACAGAGAGAAGACGCTGTTTTTTCGAGGCTAAGTCTTTATTCTCTACAGCACAGATATTGCTTAAAAGTAGCAATTCATCTTGATTCATTTTATACTGTAATATATTAATTTTTGAAGCTATAATTAATTGCATAAAACACACTTCTAGTTTAAATTCCCACAATACCATAAGCAAGCAAACGGCTAGTCCCGTCAATTCTGATAACAGCTGATCGCTGATTTGCATGCATTTAGAAAGATAAAGGCTTACAGCATTGATATTTTAATTAGCTTTTGTTTAAGAAGATGATGACATTGATTGAAGATCTTTTTTACTGAGTGCAATAAAAGGGTTTTTGGGATTTTTTGAAGGCTGTGATCGTATGAGCGATGTTTGCAAAAAATAACTAATTAAGGTTGTTTAATTAAGATAATTAAGGACAAAAAAGGTGGCAAATAAATGTCATTATGTTAATCTCTCCATGTGTACAGCGTTTTAATAACGAAAGTAGCCGCCATCATGAAAAGTTCCTATTTGGTGATGGGTAAGTGCTTGGTCACATGACTGACCTAGAGAGCACCCTCCCGGCTCATTATCAGTCTGTCTTGCTGACTGCTAGGCATGAAAATAAGCAAGAAAATTGCACAGTTGCTCCTCTGAAGCATCAAATGTTAGTACTTCGATGAGTGACGTATAACATGGAGTCGTCACTATGAGCAGGGTGTGGTGGGACTAATGACGCCATGATGTGAAGCTTGAAATGACGTCATTTCGCTGCTCGTGCTATTATTCTTTTTTTAAGAATAGCTTTGCTATGTCAGACCACAGAGATTATGAATGGCAGGAATCGCAGCGTGCCCATCTTTATTTCTGTGTGTCAGTGTGTGTGGATCAGAGGGTGGGTTAGAGTAGAAAGATTGATTGATTGTACATTGCTTAACGTCCTGACAACAACAAGGCTTTCTCAGGACGTGCCTGCACTGCTTGTGAAAAAAAAAAACTAAACAGAACATTGAATGTATGTCGCCAGCCGGTCTAATACGTTAAATAAACCTAAGACACGGGGCCTAAATAAAGCTAAGACTATTTAGCAACACACATCCAATATCAAGAGCTACAGGCAGTGCAGACAGTAGGGAGAGTTTTAAAAAGGCAAATACAGGTGAATGGACAAAGGGTAGACAGAAACATATGCCCCAGAATAGAGAGGAAAACCCACCCTGTGGGCTGACCAGGGTGACGCTGGGAACTAAAAAGTAGTTAACCCCACCCAAGTCCCCCAGGGCGGACCCGGTGGGGGTAGAGTAGAAAAAGATGGATTGCTGTCACTATACGAGCCCACAGAGCATAACGTGTAATGGCGGGAAGCACCGTCTTTCCATCTTTATTTGTGTGCTTCGACGTGTGTGTTGATCAGAGGTTGGCTTTGAGAGGAGGGAAATGGATCAACATAATAAGCCTAAAAATATTAACAACTCTGAATTTTCCTAAAAGATAAACGCATGTGAGCTCCAAACAATATGGTAGACTTTGGGATGAAATCCTCATCTTGTTAGATTTGACAAAATATCATGTCGAGTCACAGTGTGTGCAGGTTGAGCTTTTAGCACCCTCCCAACTGAAATCGCTCTGATGCCCGAACCATCACAGCTACTGAAATTTTTTTTCATTTCAGGTAATAGACAAAATCAACTTCAGAAAATATATTTAATTAGCCTTACATAGAGTTTTAGAATTTGTCTAATTTTCCACCTCTTTGTCACCATTAGCAAAGAATGACTCAGCTATATCTGAAGAAGAATAATAGCAGGAGCAGCGAAATGACGTCACTTCTAGCTTTACGTCAAGGCATCATTAGTCCCATGACGCCGTGTTCATAGTGACGACTCGATGTTATACGTCACTCATCAAAGTACTATCATTTTTCGTATTAGAGGATCAACTTTGCAATTTTCTTGCGGGTTTTCACACCCAGGGCTTACATGTCACAATTTGACCTAATCCTACCCCAGAGCCGGGACAAACAGCATCCTTATGCAAACACTGTTATGAAAAATCATGCGGGTATTAAAGAGAAAAGTAAACAAAATTAAAGTTATGGTAGCTGTTTTACAAATAACTCAAAAAAGAGGTGTAGAAAATTATCTGATTTTCACACCTAGGGCATGCAGGTCATGAGGTAGACCACCGAAAACCGATGATGTCGTCATTGTGCATGGCTTCTATTTGTGGGTGCGGGTGTGGCTGGCCAAGCCAATCCTGGAGCCACACCTGCGAGGGAAATGGGGGCACTGGAACGTAGCTGTGGGGAGAGTTGACCCTGTCTTTCTTCGAGCTCTGGAACTGGTGATCTTTTCGCCCCGATTGTGTTCAAAGATCGTGTAGGCTTTCCTGGTAGCGGCACGCCAGCCAGACCTGTCTTGTGCTTGCGCTTCAAGTTCCTTTACCGGGAAGACGCAGTACTTGGGGCTGTCTTTTATGCAGTCTTTGAAGCGTTTCTTTAGCCGTCCTTGCTTCCTGTTATCTTTTGAGAGTGCACCATAGAGGATTTGGCGTAGCATGCAAGAATCATCCATGCGTATGACATGACCTATCCAGCAAAGTTGTGTCTTTAAGATCAAGGCTTCAACACTCACTAGGCCAACATTGTCCAGTCTACATTGGGGCGGTCCGTGGCGCAGTGGTTAAGGCGCCTGCCACCAATGCTAAAGGTGCGAGGTTCGATTCCGGGTTCCGGCGTCGGATTTTTCTCCTCTAGTAAGTGTCACCGTTAATTCGGGCGGACCGTCGGGGGTTCTTTCTCCGGGTACTCCGGCTCTTCCTCCCCCTCCACTTTGGTATCAGTTTCAGCCAACTTAATAAAATTTCAAATACAAAACGATTTCCAAATACCGTCAGTAGCTCGCTTGAGCTTGCCCTTAGCACCACGTGAATGTTCTGTGTTTACGTACAGTGTGTGAGTGAATGCGTGTGATTCACGTGAGCGTGCTTGTTGGGTTCAGTTCGCGGCTACATTCTGCGCATTGAGTTATATTATAAATATGAGAAATGCGCCATATAAATGCTATGCATTATTATTAGTACTTCCAGGTTTGTCGCCTTATCTTGCCATTTGATGCCAATGAGTGAGCGCAGGGATCTAATGTGGCAAAGTTCAAGCTGCTTGATGTGCTTTCTGTACAGCGTCCATGATTCACAGCTGTAGAGGAAGCTAGGGAGGACTATTGCCTTGTAGACTTTGATCTTTGTGGAGAGCTTGACGTGACTGGAAGTTGTCCTTGACGTCTGGGCGCTTCAGCTTTGCCAGCTTGAATGAAGGTCGGGTGAGCGTCGGCCTCTCCCTGTGTGCTGGTGCAATGTGCAGGTTGAGGACAGACCGCACCAGACGATGGTCGGTCCAGCACTCGGCTCCTCTCATAACTCTGGTGGTTCTGACCTCGCGAATATCCCACTGGCGGACAATGACATAGTCTATGAATGCCACTGCTTGGACCTGGGATGCATCCATGTTGTCCTGTACTTACTAGCCAGCCTGAAGAGGGTGTTGGTGATGGCAAGTCCATTCTCAGCGCACAAGTCAGCAGCAGCAGACCGTTGCTGTTCATCTTACCCAGCCCGTGTGGGCTCATCACTCCTTCCCAGCAACCACGTTCGCGCTAACTCGAGCATTGAAGTCACCAAGCACGATGAGTTTGTCACTTGCAGGAGTGGACTTCAGGAGGGAGTCGAGGCTCTCATAGAATGCCTCTTTGTCGTCATCGGCGCTGGTGGGTGTCGGAGCATAGGCGCTGATGATAGTGACATGTCGGGTGTAGGAGATGGGGAAACGGAGCTACTTCACTCGTTCGCTGATGCCGGTGGGAAGAGAAGGCAACTGTCGGAAGAGCGTGGTGCGGATGGCGAAGCAAACTCCGTGTATCGTGTCCTCGTTTTCAGCTTTGCTCTTCCAGAAAAAGTTGTACCCACCCTCAGGTTCACAGATCGATCCTTCGTCAGCAAATCTGGTTTCACTAAGTGCCGCATTGTTGATCTTATATCTCGCCAGATCCCTGGCTATGAGGGCTGTTCTTCTGTGCGGTCTCTGAGTCTGATCTCTGTCCAACAGGGTTCGTACGTTCTACGTACTGCGAATAAGTTTCTTTCTTTGTTTTTCTTTTTGACCACATAAAAGGGTTGAACCGCCAGCCGCGGTAAGCTGACCGGTTTGGTGTATGACAGGCAATGTTTGGAACACCTTTTCTAGTTCCCTCCCTTACTAGGGTGAGCAGTGCTGTCCTAAGGAGGGCTGCTCAGTCGCCTGGGATGCTGCCGCACTTCCCTGCTGCCCCTGGTACAGGGAAGAGCGACCACTGGTCCACAGGCCGCCTACGTGCAGGTTCGGAGCTACGAACGACTCCCAGTAGTAACCTCTACCTGTCGGTTCGCCCGTTCCCCATCGCCGCAGGGCTTCTGGATGAGGCAGAGGAAAAAGAAGATAAAGAAGCAGATTTGGTGAAGATGAAGATCCATGCACAAAACCTGCGCGTAAAGGAGATTTTGGTGGAGAAGCTGTTGCGCTGGAGCAACCCCACCCTCTCGGCCGCAGAAATCAGAGTTCAGTGGCACGATGAGACGTTACAACTGGTAACGTCCTTAGCTGCAGTGGATGGCCATGTCTTCTTCTGTGCTCTGACATGCCCTTTGCACTCCACAGTGCACTGCCGTCCCGCCCTCTTGGCCGTTGAACCCTAGATTGAGTTTCCTCCGCCCAGTCGGCCGGTGACAGACTGTGCATGCTAGGACGAGCACGTCCTGCCTCACCAAGGATTTGAGACCCCCCAGTTTCCCCTCACTTGGTTTAGCCAGCCAGTCGAAGCTGTTGCCCGTGGTGTGGCCGCTGCGCATGCTGCAGCTACGTGGAGACACAAGTGAGAGTAGAGTGTCAAAGTGGGGACCTATACTGGTGGACTACTCTCTAACCTTCGAGAGACGACTTGTTATCCCATTATAGGTAAAACCCTATCCTTGAATACTCCAGACACTACTGCATGCAGGTCACACTTGACCTAATTGTACCCGACAGCCGAGATAAACTGTAGGCTTTTGTAAGTGTCGTATATAAAAAATCAGGCGATTATTAATGAGAAGATTGCTTTTTTCATAAAAAGATTCAATTGTTTTAAGATTAATCACAAATAATTTGTGAAATTAATCGCAAAAACGTAAAATGTAGAGAAAACAAAATTAATTATCATGCAAAACTTTCTAGAGGTATAATACTGGTTAACGAACTTATTTAATATCTTCTTTTTATCTAGCTATATGCAAAATATCTAGTAAAAATAAGAACAAATACGGACTCCAGTATGGATCAACCTTGATGTGTTTGTGAAACGGCCAATGAACATCTTAACCTTCGCCTGATCGTGCTTTGTACTACACACAAACGATGATGTGGGTCCTACAAGACCCATATTTTTTAAAGAGCGATTTAACTGGTCATCCTTGTCCCGATGGCGTGGACCCTGTACGACCCATAATTTTGAAAGAGCGATTTAACTGGTTATCTCTGTCCCGATGATGTGGGTCCTACAGGACCCATATTTTGTAAAGAGTGGTTTAAATGGTTATCCCTATCCCGATGATGTGGGTACTACAGGACCCATACTTTTTAGACTATAGTACAAATCACCGGATGCATCCTTGTGCTTTTAGTCATCATGGCGAAGAGAAAACCGTCTGAAACTTCGCTGTTTCTCCCAGAAACTAAAGGTGAAAGTTCACCATTTTCAAGACACTGAACTGAAACTGATCGATTTTGCATGGACTTTGACACCCTTAAAAAATCAAACAAACAAGAAAAGGACAAATTTGTTTGAGGTGCAATTCTCTCATCTTTGACTTTTCACTAGCAGAGGACCAACATCATCTGGCCACACCATTGAATGTGTGTAGGAAAAATTCAGACATTGTTTATTTGTTTATTTCTCCATCAATTATTAACATATTTTCGGAAAATGTAGTCTGTTATGAGCTTGGAGCATTTTTGAAATTTCACTGAAATATTCCCAGTAGTTAATTAAATATTTGGACCTAGGAAGCACGGTGAAGCTTAATAATTAAAATTTTTTTTTAAAAAATACCGCGAGATTATTTTTTAAAGAACAATGTCATACAATTTCAAACTTGTCCGTTCTCAAACGCAGGCTCTAGTCGTTGTCAAACACACACACACACACACACACACACACACACACACACACACACACACACACACACACACACACACACACACACACACACACACACAGACACACACACACACACACACAAACACACACACACACACACACTCTCACACACGCACACATACACAGACACACACACACACACACACGCGCACACACACACACACACACACTGACACACACACACACACACACACACACACACACACACACACACACACACACACATACGGCGCTTGGCGCCAAAAGACGTTTTCTAGCAAGTTTTGCGGAGCTAGACGTGACATCATTTTTATCTTTTTACTTCTTTGCTAGAATTCGGGGCCCGCACGTCAAGCACATTGTGTGCATTCTCCGGAATGCGCTCCGACCAGCCCCATTTCAAATTTAAGTCTCCCGTACTTTCAAAACGCTAGACAAAAAGTGTAAAGAGACTGAAGGAAGACAACTTATTTAATTGTCTCTTGTCTATCTTTATCTATACACTCTTATGTTGTTCTGTGCGAGGGAAAAATGAGAAATGTTTTCAGCTAAGGATGTAATAATATGTCAAGTTTATCGACATTTCACGTTGACAGATGAACCAAATAACCACAAGGGTAATGAAGACTGTTTGACAATGAAAGCGACGGGATGGAACGACGAATCATGCAACGTTTCATTGGACTTTTTCTGCAAAAGTAAAGGTAAGAATATAAAAAGTTGCTTGCTGAACAAAAAGATTTTCCGAGCAGACGTGGGCCTAATAGTGCGTGGGCCAGCCTATAATCCCCCCTCCCCGAGGGAATTTATGAGGTGGTTATTTCGGCAATCATAGACCTCTATGCTATAGGATTCAGGGTTTCTGCCGGTGATCATCCTCTGGGTGTGGCCGTGGTGCATATATATGTGTGGGTGCTACCGAGAATAGTGTTTTACGAACGTTCCCAGGTTACGGACTCCCTTATTAAATAAGTATGGCTTTACTGACAAAAGATAAAGTTACTGTCAGTTTTCTAAGGCATATACAGTTATGTTTTCACCGAACACTAGCTGTTTTGGATTTTAAAAAAAGTTAACCGGTGCGGAATAACTTTTGTGACAGAGTGGACTCGGTTTCAATAGGTGAGACGTCCCCTCACAGCGCCGTTGACATCACCATTGAGCACCATGCAAATTCCCACGGTGGTATAGTTGGATTCAGCCTACCACATACCGTACACCACAATGCTTGCCAGAGGCAGTTATCACAAGGAGGCCCTGCAGGGAAATGGACAGCCACGACAGCAGTTCATACAATGTCCCCAAATCTTCAAAGGTTGCATAAAAGGAGTACACTTACAGAGTAATCCAGGCTATTGGCAACTTATTTAACCATTTGACGTTGAGAATAAGGGTGCCTTGCACTCCCTGTCCTCAGGTGTACCGGCATAACAGAACATAGAATATTTGCACGCAGATGACGTTGGAGAGGGAGCAATGGGCACCTTCACGCAGGAACGATTGATTGACAAAACAAGCTTCAATGCAACAATTAAGACACTGAACCCCAAGACAGTTTCAAAAGCTGTCAAGACAGCAGCGTCACCAGGCAGTTAAAGAAATCAAAATATGTCATAGCAAAGAAAAAATTTCTTTGGTCAGTTTGTTCTTCTTGCAGTTAATCATCACTTCTATCTGGAGAGAGTACATAGTTTCCAGCTAGGTTCAGTACCCTGGCCACTTGCTTCGGGAGATGGAGCAGCTGCAAAAACTGACGTGTCAAAGTATTTATACTGTCTGGAAGGAGTCCCCCCCCCCCCCACAAATATCGATGGCAATGCTTTGTTCCACAAATATAAGCTCCCCCCCCCCCCGCCTTCCCCAAGCACACTTAAGAAACTTTCTTAAACTGACAGCCTGTTCGAACAGCTTCCAAAGGAACCTTTATAGCAGATTCTTACCACCCACTTAAGGTGAAGAGTGTTGACAGAGTGAGGAGGGGTTCCCATTCTGTTCACAGCTAAAGGGAACCTCAAAGATTCAAAGAAATTTGGAAGCCTTCTTGTCTTATGACGAAATAAACCCCAAAACTTCAAGATTTTTTTTCTGGAAACAATTGACAAAAAGACGTCAATAAACTTAGGTACGCTTCAGCATCAACCCGGGGAAGGTGCTTACAAGCTACCATGGGGTCGACATGAGTCTGCTGCCTTTTTGCAGGAATTCCCGCAGGATGCACACCAAGAGAGTAAATTACCACAGTCTTATAATGGAACCAAGCGGACAAAACTACCCACTGCCACCCCTCACCAGATACACATGGGTGGGATTTTACAGATAGTAAACTGAACCAAGCAGACAAAACTACCCACTGCCGTCCCTCACCAGATACACATGGGTGGAAATATACAGATAATAAATGTAACTTGCTGGTGCATTGCTTAACATGCAAAAAATAAACCCAACAACAACCCCAAAACAAAAACAACAACAAAAAACAGAAGTGAGTTGGTTCCAGTAAGAGGTACTCTCAGAGGAAGTTCCAGAAGTGCCGAATCTCATTTATATTGTATTTACTGTTTAATGAACTCTGTGAACACTGTTGTTGTATATCGTGACAGTTACTTGACAGCTCTCTCTAGACATAATTATGTGATGACAGAGAGGCTGAGCTTGCAGTGGCAAAAGAGTATTTCGAGACTTTTCACTTTATGTTCCTGTGATGGTTATGGCAAGTTAACATTCTTATCGTCATTTTGCTTACCAGATATGACTCTTTTTACAGTCTGTCTCAAATAGTGATTGAATATAATACTCAAACACTTTTGCAGTCACTTTCAAAGAAGTACGTCTTTGAATTTCACCTTTTGGCATAATTAGTTTTTTGTCTTTAGTTAGTGTTCCTAATCTTCACAGTTCAACAGCTGACTAATAATTCTCATGTAACAAAGTAGAAATATTCCGCTTCCACGTGCATTCATGCATCTACAAGTTCTGAGCATTTTGATCGTGGTCTTTTACCAAGATTAACTGTGATAAGCGGCATCAACTTTGGTTCTTTTTAGAACATACGAACTGTACACAAAATCCAGGCCGAAATGCAGAGAAAACCCCAATAAAGAAAGAAGCACACTTTATCTTTGAATCTTATACTAGGTAGGTCCGTCCCTATACAAATAGTGGGTAACATCAGTGCCGGAGAGCGATATTTAGCTATATTGCACCACGAGCTGCTCTCAACATATAACACGCACAACAAAATAAAAACATGGGCGAATAAATCATCATTCGGATTACAGTTCTGTGGTGCCTGTAAAAAAAAAAGGTCAGCTGTCTGTGAGTAGAGAGCCCAATGCGCTACAGTGGTGTTAGTAAAACCACTTGAGCAAATCCAAGATAGAACACACAGCGCTGTATTTGGTATCGTTAGAAAGAGCTTTTCCTGCCCCTTATTACGGTGCCTGGCGCATTTGGAATTAAAGAGAAAACTGCATTAGATTGTGACGTGAAATTTTCATATTTTTTTTTACTCATGAGATATGTTATCTGGGAATGATCGAGCGCACATGCGCCAGCTACCGGTGAGAAGCTCATTCAAAAACCTTTTGATCGATATATCATCTGACACGGACGATCAAATCTTGGATTTGCGCAGTGGCTTTGAAACTAACATCCCAACGCGCGAATACAACTTCAAAGTATAGCCCGCGATAGAAGCTTCTTTCGTCAACGATCACGCAAACTTTGCTTCTGACTTGCAGAAAACATTGCACAAGTACACAAATGTTTATGATTAGTGATGAGCAAAGGAACCTTCAGCATTATAAACTAACACTGATTAATTGAATTGATTATTTGGACCCGGAGTTTACTTTTTACAGTGTGTAGTCAGGGGCGGATCCAGAGGGGGTCTGGACGAGGAGGGGGGGGGGTCAAAATTCGCCGCCGACCTCCCCCCCTCCCCTCCCATCCCCCCGCCACCGAAACCTCCCCCTCCCGGTACGTCAGATTTACAGACCTGGACACACACACGTGCGCGAATGCACGCACACACTATAGTTTTACAACCATGAAAGTTTTTTAAAATGCAAAAA
Organism: Semisulcospira habei; assembly: GCA_036245525.1. NCBI lineage: Eukaryota > Metazoa > Mollusca > Gastropoda > Semisulcospiridae > Semisulcospira > Semisulcospira habei. Next base: position 50,431,182 of record BTPG01000003.1, on the reverse strand, counting down.
GGGATGAAATAACAGAAGGAGACTACAACACTAAAACAGTTATTAACCCATAAAGGTCAGAAATACTATGACAGCATGTGTATCGACCATGACAGTTTAAGGGAGGTGTAAAAATAGCTTGGCGCAAATAGGTGCCAAGCTCTTCCTACATCACCTTTGAACTATCCCAGTCGACATGTCTATAGGCCTATGACTTAGAACTAAGCACACACGGCGGGGTCCGCACATCAATGGTGTTCACATGCAACCTCGTCAGTGATATTTTGTCTTTTCTGACAGGTCACAGTTACAGTCTGTTGCCAGTCAGAGAAGTATGCCAATCTACTTATTCCCTCCGCAAACAAAAAGGATAAGAGGGGAATCTTGCGGGGCTGCTTGACCGCAAAGTCCCTTGCAACGTTGGTTGGGTTTACATGAATGGTCCGATGGATGGACTCAGTGCTATCCCATAGTCCCATAGTGCAGCGCAAATCCAAAAAAGTGCCTGTTGTCAATAATAACGCAAGAATCATGGAAGCTTATTGGGTGGTGACATAGTAAACTGATGAATTCAAAATCAGACTGACTGGTTGTCTTGACGAAGTTGTAAAGAAACAATGGCCGGGGATTGAATGGCACACAACTATGTTCTTTATTTTCTTCTTCAGTTAAAGCGATCGTCGCTACCTATGAGCCTATTCATTGCAGTAATACAGTTACAATGTGATTGTCAAGGCTAGAGAAGATTCACGTTGCATCAAATGGCTAAACTATTTCGAACCGGAACTGACATAAAGACGTGAGATTGTTGTGAAAGACATCCTTTAGTTTATGCTCGCCTCGACAAAAACGGCCGGTGAAGTTCAATGACCCTTCACCGTACTCCGCTCTATCAGTAGTCTGGGACAATTAACGGATTAACAGGTGACACCAGATGGTCTACAAAGCCGACCTCTCGCTTGCTGAAGAGATAGACAACTAGAGAATCCAAAGCCAATAATATAGATATTGCCAATCATGGCATTTTTGGCAATGAACTCCCCATTGCCCCCATCACCGCCATGCTATGACCAAATCACCCTGTTAATTAAAAAAAAAAAACAACCGCGGTCATGACCAATGCGGTGTAATTGATTTTATTTACTTTGGATTTCTAGTTGTCTATCTCTCTCATCATTGTCACTGTCAGCACCTAAACATCTACAATTAAAAATCAGACAACATTAAGTACCTACCTTGTTATGTGTTAACAACAACAAAAAAAGTAAATTAATAGGTTACCTTTAATTAACAAGTAACTTCAAAGTTACTTCTACAAGTTCTTATAAGTTAGTTGTCATAAGTTCTTATAAGTGACTTAAAACACGTTCTTATAAGATCTTAAAACAAGTTTTTATACATTCTTATAAGTGACTTAAAACAAGTTCTTTTAAGTGTCTTAACATACATTCTTATAAGTTTTTGACTTATGTCAACAAGATATTCAGACAATTTTGTCAAGTTACAAGGACAACAAATTAACTTTTTTTTTATCAGTAATAGTCTGGTGGTGGAGCTGATGGGGTTAAATAGACAGGTAGTGTTTCATCTATCTGTGAAATGTATGACATAAATAACAAATGATTACGAAAACTGATTTTTATTTGCTTAAATGTCCTTGCATTTTTTCCATTGTTTCTTTTACTCCAATTTTTCCCTTCCTCTAAAAAAGATTTCTTTAGTTCTTCAACATCTACGGGTTGACTACGTGTCTTATTCTGAATTTTAGACTTTTGTTGTTTGTAATTGGCCAAATCATCCTGCACTCTCTTAAATTCAATATGGTCAATAAAATTGTCCTCCAACGCTTTACTGATAATAAGTTTCATACTACTTATCTTTGCACCAGCAAGAGTGTTCAATGCTTCATGCTTCTGCAACTTTGTATGAAATCTTTTGTTAAGGTTTCCAAACCAAAACATGCCAGACATGCAAAAACCACTGACACCTTCAAGAGCAAATCCTATGACACTCCCCCCCTCCAGGGGCAATCAGAGCAAAGCCACCAGCAGATAAACTGGCAGAAACCACACCCTCAGCCATTGATGTGTTTTGTACAGAATTGAAAACTGTGCTATAACATCTTTTACACCTTGAATATTTTGCCTCTTCACTTTCCAAATACTTCAATGCATCTGTAATATGTTTTAATCAGAATGAGTTAGCCTGTAATATTTTATCAGATGCAGTTGGCACAGTCAGCTCAGTCATCGCAATAGGCTCAGTCGGCGCATGCAGATCAGTTGGTATTTGCGGATACAAGTTCACCATTTTTTATTGACAAATATTTTTTTAATTTAATCAGCGATTACATTTTGTAACTCTTCAAAAGTATACAATTTGCTAGCATAATAAAACGAAACAAGATCTATGTGTTCTAGTTTTATGTAACTTAAACGAACAAGAGTTGTTTTATCGACCACCACCTATACAGCTGGGTTACTGCTCGAAACTTCAACAACATCAACACCTTTTATAATAGCAATAAAGACCTTTGATGACTCTAACACTGAGTCATCCCACGTAAGTTTGATTTTCTTTGCAACATCTGCTTCTTGCCATCAGCCACAGATCTCATGATAATTTCAAATACTATTGTCGCTTCTCTAGCTATGGTAAAGTTTGCTGTCATAAACACAACAGAAGTATTTGATCTACCTTTTCTATTTGTAAGAAGATACCGTCATTTCTCATACTCTTGCACTTTTAGTTTTTCTCTGCTATTGTTGTCTGGTGCAAAACTTGGAACAAGGCTTACAATCAATGGACCAGAGTTAACAACTTTTCTAAATACTAAGGCTCCTTCATCATCAGAATATACATAAGGACTAATAAATTCAAATTTATGTCCTGGTCAATTGCGGGTGCGCGCGGTGCAGGCGTAGGCACAGGCGCAACTACCCACTTACTACCCACATGTTTTAAGTTGTAGGGCACATTATTTATGGGAGGATTAGGAACAGTAACATCACAAAGTTGTCCAAGTTCAGGAATTGGTCTCTCAACGCCATCTTTCATGGCGTCGATTACCTTTTGCTTGTACATGCCAAAGGAATCAAGTTCAAAACCATACACTTCGCCCACCTCACCTTCTTTATCAAAATCTTGCACATCAGCCAAATCTTTCAAATCTATTACTGGGCAGGCAATTGGTGTTTTTTTTTTCTCTGCCGTGAGATGGCCTTAGTCGCCTGCTTGGCGTTAAACCCAAATAATGAACTAACTGGTATTTTTTCTGCTTTGGACCAACACTCATTTTTTATTCAGTAAAAATAAAATTATTTAACTTCTAACACAACACTAAAATTATGCATCAGAACTGGTTTATCATCTTGATTAGTTACAGACAGATAAACACAGTGATTCAAAGAAACTAGAACCTAATTTCTTAAACTGCAAATTAGGAAATCTAACAACTACACTTTCACAATATGGAGCAGTTCCAGTCGACATGCATCTTAACAAAGTTGAAGGCTTCCCATTGTGTACATTTTCAGTCATGTTCAATTCTTTTAAATGAATATTTAGCACTGTGTGTACTGCCAAATTGACAGGATATCTTCCAGCTATATTTTGCTTTTTTGGCCTTATAATTAATATATCCTTTATCTAATGTGCAATCCTCATCAGTATTAACTAAATTTTGTTTGTTATATAAATATAAAAGTTCTATGTCATCTTTGCTTAAAAAAACATGTAACATTATAGTCTGTCTGTTGATACAAACTTACTAGCTTCCGGAAATTCCAACGTAACAAGCAAGTTGGCCGGTTTTAAAGTTATTTTAATTTTATATCCATTTTGTAAATATTTAGCTAAAGTACAAAAGTCGTAATACCCAGACTGTAAGTGACCAAAGACAATACTCATATCATTTATAGTTCCATGCACAGCATATTCACTGTCATCTGTTACATTAAACCACTTTACAATGTAGAACATTTCATGGATAGTTAAAACCTTGCTACCATCTCAATTATCAATCCCATTAGTTAACCACACTGGTTTACGTGTGTCAAGATTTGTTAAGGTAATAAACATTTTTATTATCTCATAAAAAAGCACAATGGAATTTCAATCACCAACAATTGTTAATACAAATTCATTAATGTGGATGTCAAGTACAATTTTGCGCCAACTTATGATCAGAAAATAATTCAACTAAATCAGTTTGATATAGCTGTGTCCAAAGGAGATTTATTTCAAGTGAAAATACCCAACCCTTTTGACCAGTACCTAAACCCTCCAATAACAGATGATGCAACTGCAAGAAAGTGGTCCTCAAGACCACTACAGATGTTTCAAAACCAGCTCAACTTTGCTATACTATGATCAAATACTGGCTGTGGTGTTTCTTTCACAGACCATTTGAATCACTCAAACAAACTGCTTAGATCTGTGTATCATTTCCACACATATTACCAGCTTAGAAGAACACTGTCAGAACTCTATATCCCAATGTTCTCTCAGAACCATTCCCTATTCTCAACGGCGTAAAGCAGGGCTGCGTGCTGGCACCGACCCTCTTCACCATCTTTTTTAGCATGATGTTGAAGCAGGCCACAGTAGACCTCGATGATGACGATGCAGTGTACATCAGGTATTGTCTTGATGGCAGCCTGTTCAACCTCAGACGACTGCAGGCCCACACGAAAACCCTAGACCAACTGATTCGTGAGCTGCTTTTTGCTGATGACGCTGCCCTCGTTGCACACACAGAGAGAGCCCTGCAGCGCATCACGTCCTGCTTCGCAGACGCTGCCCAGCTCTTTCGACTCGAGGTCAGTCTGAAAAAGACAGAGGTCCTCCATCAGCCGGCACCCAAGACAGTGTATCGCCCTCCTCACATCACCATTGGCGAGTCTGAACTAAAGTCAGTGCACCAGTTTACTTACCTTGGCTGCATTATCACGTCGGACGCCAAGCTGGACAGGGAGCTTGACAGCAGGCTGGCAAAAGCGAACAGCGCTTTCGGGCGACTTTTCAAGCGGGTGTGGCACAATCAACAGCTGAAAACAGGCACCAAGATCAGTGTGTACAGAGCTGTGGTCCTCACCACCCTGCTGTATGGTTCCGAGTCCTGGGCCCTCTACCGCAGCCAACTACGACTCCTCGAACGTTTCCACCAGCGCTGCCTGCGTACCATCCTGGGCATTCACTGGAGTGACTATGTCACCAACGTCGAGGTCCTCGAACAGGCTGAAACTGTGAGCATCGAGGCCTTGCTGCTGCGGACACAGCTCCGCTGGGCGGGGCATGTCTCCAGGATGGAGGATCATCGCCTACCAAAGATCACCCTGTTCAGCGAGCTTGCTACTGGACACCGTGACAGAGGGGCACCAAAGAAGAGATACAAAGACTGTCTCAAGAAGTCACTTAGTGCCTGCCAATTTGACCACCACCAATGGTCCTCGCTTGCTGTGGACCGTGACACCTGGCGCTCCACCATTTACAAGGCAGCTGTCTCCTTTGAGGACACTCGCAGAGCTAGCCTTAAGGACAAGCGGCTCAGGAGAAAAAACAGAGATGCCACAACTCAGAACCCTGGCCATACCTTCCCCTGCAGCCACTGCGGTCGAACCTGCCTGTCCCGGATTGGCCTCCGCAGCCACGAACAAGCCTGCAGACGTCGTGGGCAACTCCTATAAAATCTTCGTTCGCGAAGTCAAGCCAAGAGAGACTCCCCACTGATCACCACGGCATGGGTACATTGTATTATGCTATGAGTCACAGACAATACCCACAAGATTACTACCCAGGTTACACCTCATTCTCATCAAAATCACAAGTCTGGTTAGGCTCAATAAAACAGAAACAGTCTAATGCATGGACCACATTTGTCTTAGACAGGAGTAACGGGTTTACACAAGCTGGAGTCCGAACGCATTAATGAGTATCAGAACGTATGTGTGGTGTATACTAGGATCACAAGCTCAAACAAAATCAAACATCTTAAACGTGAGTGATAAATTTGAAGCACAAAAACAATTTCTTGCAAACCTAGAAGACTCTATTAATTCAGTAGTAGATCTCCCATCAAGCATACAATGCTATCAAGACGTTCTCAGATATGCCAGATCAAAAGTTGACTTTGTAGTTGGCATTGGGTTATACATGTTGCCATCTGACCTTCAACTCCAAATGGGGATAATAACAAATTATAATAATGAAATAATTGTTGCAGGTGTTGGTAAAAAATTAGGACTCAATCAATCAGTAAACTTGGGCCCAACAACCACACATTTACAGTCATTAAAACCATTAATAACGCCAGTAACGTTATCAACCATACATAAAGTAACACCAACACAAAACACACATGGGTCAGAGAGAACTGCATTGGTAATAGGTCTTACTGGATTAGGAATATTACTTCTTTACCTGTTTCATTAAATAACCCACCATTAACCCCCCTACTGTCACCAAAAAAACCCACACATGCTCTGCTATAAACACTACTACCTTTGCTGCTGTACTGATCAACCAACTGACAACACAGCCTATTATGCCAGGGACAGCATCCACTGCTTTCACAGCTAATTTCTTAAGCAAGTCTGATATATGTGTCAGTTGTTTCTTTACCCATGTCTGTAGATCTTTTGGGTCTGACGGACCTGGAGGGTCTGGAGGAGAACCACTACCACCACCAGAGACCGCCATTACAACAGTACTGATAATCCAAGAGCAGTAATTAAACTTGCAATTGTGATACCCTGCTCTCTGAAAAAGTTTTTTCAATCTCTCAGCCAAAGTAGAGTCTTTGTTAAATATTTTTTGAATAGTTTCTCTAATCCTGTTGACCTGTGTTTTCAGTTTTTCTTTTCCAATACTAATCACTTCTAATCACCCTGATCTTTTATTTGCAAATCATTTAATCTGTGTTGTATTTTTTTTTAAATATTTCTGTGTCATAATTTTCTTCATCTGCTGTAGCTAGTTTTTCCTTTTCTCTTGCTATCAGTGGCAAATTCAGTCTGACAAAGTCAAGGAGACTGTGATTTGATAGAGCCTCCTTTGTCAGTACACAGATTTTCATCAGTCTCTGTAGTCAACACGACGTTTTGTGGTCCCCATCTCTGGTTATGTTATATTTAACTCTGTCGATGTGGAACGCACCAAATTTCTTGCCCTCCTGTCGACAATTTCAGCTTAATCAAGACACGATAGACTTTCATGCATCATCGCAGACTCCGAAGCCGAAAGAGGTGAATCTCTTACTTGCAATAATATTTACCTCTGTTGCCTAGTTAAAGTGTGTCAGAGTTGTCAGTAACTGCCAGCTAGCTGCGTGGCGATGCGAGATGGCATTTTTGATTGCACGTATCTGTTAGAAAGTTCAAGGTGCCTGGCTACTTTCAATAGTGAGTGGGCCTGTAACTGCATAGTTAACTGTGAAAACTAACACTCACTGATGTGTGGCAGCCATTGAGATATCAAGAACACCCAAAATACAATCAAAACAAAAACTATTTCATTAATTGCTGTCCATTTTAAAATGAAATTTTATCACTTTTTGTTTATTTTGCAAACTCACATTTTGAATGAAATAGGTGATAGATTATAAAAAAAAACCCCACAAGAAACATTATAAAGAGAAAAACATTTGACGAGAGTTAAAAACAAAGATGTCCGACTGCGTCAATAGCAATGGAGCCAGTAGTCAGCATTACCGACATGAAAAGACTGAAATTTTGGGAAAGGAATGTCTCAGAGTCAGTAGTTACAAGACTCTGCAGCCGTGAACTAAAGATCTGGGTCAGTGCATTTGCCACTGCTCTGGTTGTGTTTCAGTACAGGTCAGTGTTGACCCGTACTGAGACCCATGGCCCACCCCCCACCCCCACCCCTCCCTGGCCCGGCATTCAGTGAAACCAGATGGGAGGTGGCGCGTGCCATCCGTATTAAGAGGTGGTCTGTCAACAAAAGGGCTACTGGGACGCTTGTTATGATATGGAGCTGCATTGGTCATGGTCGGCTTTTTAAAAATCAACGGGGTAAATTGGGGATGACGGAGCACTGGTGGGGTCAATGGGGGGTTCATTGCAAAAAATACCGTGATTTTGTAATCCATGCGGCAATATTGATTTTATTGTCTTTGGATTCTCCAGTTATCTATCTCTTGCTGATTGGATAATTACCTCAGCCGGCGTTTCATCAGTATGTGTCATATCCGCAGACGACTGTATCAGTCTGAGGATGGTATACTTCTATAGCATATCAAAAGGTATGTCTTTTCAGGAGCCCCTTTGCCTGCAGGGGCGCATGAAACTCAATGGTTCCACTGAGGAACCCAATATCAGCAGGGACTGAATTTTCACCCATAATTGGGGTGGACCAACACTCAGGGCTGACATCATATGGCTGACTCGGAGTGAGGATTCGATGCTGATGATATCGCACAGTGAGAGATATTACTTTTCATGAGCCCCTTTGACTGCGGGAGCATATGTTTGGCTGAAATATGACGGGGTGCACCCCCCCTCCCCCCCCCCCCGGATCCGCCACTAAGTAGTCGATTTCCAGCCTTCACGCCCTTCTCGTGGAGTATAATTTACAGCTTTAACAAGTCTAGTTCTACTGAAATGCACGCCATATTTACTGCAATACTTCAGAGTTGCACTTATATTTTTCTGAGACAAATGTGTTGACGGTTTGTTTGATATAACCGTTTTAGTCTACAACAAGAACGACAACTCTTTACCAGGTAGCAGACGATTTTTTTTACAATGCCAACTCGTTTGGTTTTGACTGCCTAAACTATGAAAAAATGAATATTTTGGGTGTTGTATGTTTTTCTGGTCATTGTAACGTAATGATAAATAAAGCAAACGATACGAACATACATTATTATTATTATTATTATTATTATTATTATTATTATTATTATTATTATTATTATTATTATTTTTGAAGTTTTACTCTTTTTGTCAGTTTCTTACTATAGATAAAAGAAAATCACATTGAACAGCAAATAGTCTTGTTTGTTTTTAATTTTATTTAGACAAACACTTCAAAATGCTGTCAGACAGTATTCAGCAGAGGACACAAGGAGGATCAACTAAATCTCATCTAACACAATCAACAAAGTTTTCTTTAAGCTGAATATATGACTCAACGACGGCAACCAACATCAGATATTCAACTCAGATTTTATTTAATGAGATTTGCTACTCTGCAGGTTTGCCTATCTATCCAGTACTTTCTGTGATAGACGCGTATATGTCAAATGAGAAAATATAGACTTGACGAAAGACATGAATATCTCGACCAAGAAATGAGTGCTACCATCCCAGACCACTTGTCCTTTAAAGTCCACTCTTCTCTGTCTTCTCAGCCGAGCAGTTTCTCAGTCAAACAACGACTGCATCTTTTTCTTCTTTTGCAATCATAGCAGATTCATGTCTACAACTGAAGCTAGCATCCATAAGTTGTAAAGAAGGTGTGCCCTTCAGTGAGCACTGACCTGAAACGAAGGGTGCAAAATGTTTACCCCTTCTTAGGTACGTAAGCTGACGTAAAAACAAAACAACAGAAAATGGTCACGCGGTTGAAAAAGACCCCCCCCCCCCCACACACACACACACACACATCCCTCCCATGTCCTCCAACGGACAGCACCTATCTGAGGAACATGAGGGACCCCCCCCCCTCCCCCTCCCCACTGGTAAAGGATAGCATCTCTCTCATTCTCCGTCCACAGTATTTCAGAAAAGCAATTGTTTGTTGTTGTTAAAATGTGTATTTGTTTAATCTATTTTATAATCCTCTGTGCATTTGACCTTGAGAGAGGTCACTGAATGTGGTATGTGTAGAAGGGTCTTAGCACACAATTATATCTTTGGCCCAAGTTTGAAGATTGTGGTTGGAATATCATCTCCGAGAAAATGCCAACGTTGAAGTTTACGAAGGAAGGACGGACGACCACTGGCCCATTACATAGGTTCACCTTCCGCACGTGAACATAAAACTTAAAAGTATCAGCTCCGTTTTTGCTTATGGCCATTGCTCACACTAAGTGCTACAAAATACTAAAACTTGGCGAAATTCTTTAGAGTGGTTCCAAAGATATCGCACAGACAAAAACGGAAGCACTGAAAACACATATGGCTGCCCAGGGCCTTTACACTAGGTATGACAGATAATTTTCCTTTGCGCAGCTTTCTTCGGGGTACCTTTACTTTAACAACAAATTAAATCACATGAGCCATCCTTTTTGTGATATTACCTTTAGTGTGCAAATCCTTTATATTTTTACTCTGACCTTGACCTTGACCGTAGGATTTCGGCTTTGGTACAAGACACATCCTCTAATCTAATACTGACCAGATATGAAAATTTAAACAGTTCTGTCGGTTGCTTTTGGAGAAATCACCTGCAGAAAAAAGCAGCTACAGTAACACATAGAATGACTCCAGTAGATCCCTCTCAGGAACGGGGGGAGGGGGAAGAAGAGGTATCTTAAACAAGAAACACGGCGCAGATAACCACTTTGCTTGTTTCCATAGCCATCAGACGTCCTGCAGCTGGTAAATTTGAAAAATGATGTAAACACATTCAGAATTCCGTGTATGAGTGCTAGAATGCAAGATATATTGTCATATTGTTGTGTTCATATCTGAAATGAGCTTGGTTTAATGAGACATTATCACACAGAATGGGATTTGTCGTGTTTTTGTGTACATGTTAGTGTCTGATTCATATGCCTACGATGCAAATTACCTAAGATATAACGTTTTTAGTGAAAGCCATGTAAACCCTCATTATGACACATGCCCAAATTCCATTTTTGCTCATTTTAGGCGTGCTATAATTGCAAACGTATCAATGTGTGGGACTAGAAAAAACATTCGGGACAATCTACATGTTGTTTTGATCCGTGACTGGAAAAACCAAACAATTCTACCTTCACGTTATGATTTTATAGGTGTTTAAATGTAGCGCTTTCTTAAAAATGCAAAAAGAGGTCATTCTAGGTCATATTCAAATGCACATATCTCGGAGGCCAATCGTCATAACGTTCTGACTTTTTTGCATGTGCCCTTCTTTGAACGTGTACTTCCGAATGGTGGTGGCAGATTCTAGAAAAGAAAAATGAGTGAACCTACCTACTTAATATACAGTTAATTATCTTTCGTTTAAGCTTGCTTCGTTGTGTTCCTTTCTTGTAAACTTGTACAATTACCGGTGTAGGTGGTCTCTACCTCACAGCACAGCAGAGGCCGATCATTTACCTAGGGGGTGGCAAGGAAAGGAGGGGGGGGGGGGAGGGACTTTACAGCATTTTATAACTCCTGGAATCCCCCCTCCCACCATATCCGCCCCTCCACAATGGCTAAATTGAAACAGAGTTTATATCATGGGTTTCGTTTGACGTCTGTACTGTATGAAAGGCAAGAAACGACTGTACAGAAGCCAAACAATTACAATTTCGTGGGCCAGTCAACAGTACCTCCTAAAATCAGATTGATATATCAGCTATAACTAGGTTTTTGCATTAAAGCTACCTGCACCAGGCAATAATACTTTTCAGTTTACAATGATTTGCATATGACTGATCTTAACAAGTCTTACAATAATGTTGCGCAGAACGACTACCGTTAAGTGTGTATACTGAAACGGATTGTGAAAAGAAAGGTAAACAATTCTTAGTTAAAGCAGCACAACACTGAGAACCCGGTCCGTTGTATCGGCGAAGGCCCGCGCTAGAGCAGATCGCTTTAATTTGTAAAATTAATGTTTGTTCGAACTTACATAAGAGTGTTTATTTACTGGAGCGATCAATAACGAGAATACTTGTGAAACAAAGCAAAATTATTATTCAAACAAAAGCTGAGTCGCATCCACATCGCCCCCAAAAAAGTTGTTTGGTTCGGCAGTGAACGCTTAATCCACTCCAAAATAACACTTCGTATTATTTCTGGTTTTTAAATAAAGTGGAAACGTGCTAATCAACTGTATCTACATTAACGATGTATCTCTAAGACATTTGTAAAACTTTGTTTTAAGAATCTGAAACGTTGCTAACAACAGAAAAGCTGAGTCCCTGGCAATGTTTTATATCCAGTATTTGCTGTAATTGTGAAAGAAATACATCTCCAAGCCAGGAAAAATCATTTCATTATCGAAGCTAAGACCACTCACTCCCACACCGCAAAGAAGGAAAGTCAAGCTCAATAAGGACACTAATTTGGAGGGTAGCTGATTTGACAAAAGTCACCCCGCCCACCTCTCCCCGTGATTTTTACTTAAAACATTAAAAGAAAAAGAAACTTTTAGTAAAAAATAAACTGTCTTATTTCGTATGGTAATTGTAAACTACTCGAATTAAGGGATTCTACATGAATGAACTTACACTGAAAACAAGCGTTTATTGACAAGTTGGGATTATTACATTAGAAAGTCTGACATTTCGTTTAAAACAAATTCCACTTATAACATAAAAAAATGTAGAATTTGTTACATCTGGACTTTACTGTAATACAATTCATCAACATATATACACTATAGCTCAAACATACATTCTAGTATTCACAACTTCACACCCAAACTTGGTACAACGATACCTTTCTATGCATACTAATTTGGATGACCCTTAGGAAGGTCGAAGGTCACAGGAAATAGGTCACAAATAGACACTTTCTGACAAAAAATGCTTTATATCAAATACTATTTACAACTTTCATCCCAAACCTGACATACAGATTCCTGATAGTAAAACCTTCCTATGCATACTAACTTGAATGGTCTCTTGGAAAGATCAAGGGTCACAAGAGATCGGGAAATGATGTGAAAAATGCCTTCTTTTTTGTAGAATTTTACTATTCTCAGGATTTCTGCAAACACTTTTCAACCAAATTTTTGAAAAAAAAAGTAGCTGATTATACGACCTCCTTTGCATACTAATTTGGTTCACTATTCATAAAGGTCTAGGGTCATGGGAGGTTGACAGAAGTGAAAAATGCGTAAATTTTGAAGAAAAAAAACATGTATTTTGCCTGTACAAATGCCAACACTTTCCTTATTTTATTTTAGAACACTTGAACACTTACTTAGTTCTGTAACCTGTTGGAAGATGATGCTCACAAAGGTTATTAAGTATGTGGTTCGGTCATGCGCGTGAGCCTTGAGAGCTTTGCCATTCTTGTTCTTTGTGGTCTTGACTCAAATATTGTTAAGTTTGCAAAAACCTGTCACTGTACCAAGTGTGATGCCTGCAACATGAAATGAACAATTCTGTAACATATCCGCTACACTATTAACCCATTGCATCCTGAGGCCGAATTGTTTTTTAAAAAAGCGTATTTTTTCTTTTAAAGCTACAGTTCAAATTAGGAGACAGATAAACAATATCAGTTCAAGGGCGGTAACAGAATAGCTTGGCGCCTCAGCTATTCTGTGACCACCGTTGAACTAACTTAAACAAATTCATTTTGTGCAATAGTATTTCGTATTGAAAAGGGTTAAAGTGCGTTTGCCTTATACCATTTCCAGTTCTTCTCATGTCGGCTCTTCTCTGCGCTTTTGTCGGGCGCCATTTCAACACTCTTGCGGACAACCATTTTCAATTACTTTAATTCCCGTCAGCCATTTGAAATACTGTTCCCGTCAACCTTACCCCCCCCCCCCCTCACCGCCCCCCACACACACCCTTAGTACGTTTGCTTTCATCAATGGTTAATACATTTCCGTCAGCCATTTTCAATATTTTTGCTGTTATCATCAACCATTCCCAAAACTTTTGCCGTCAAACATTCCTGGTACTTTTGCCATCAGTCATACCTAGTGCCTTTGCTATTAACCATCTCCAAAACTTTTGCTATTGGCTATATACAATAATTTTGCTGTCAACCGTTTGAAGTACTTTCACTTCCGTCTTAGCAAAACGTTTACCGTCAGCCATTCAAAATACATTTCTACTGCTCCATTCCTAATACGTTTGCTTTCAGCAATTTCCAATACTTTTTTTCCGTCAACCATTCCATCAATCATTCCCAAAACGTTTGCCGTCAACGATTATTTTACGGTCAGGCTTTGCAAGGTGTTGGGAATGATGGTGAGTCAAACTTTCTCTCAAACATTTACTTGTCTGAAACAGTACCTGATTAAAGGTGGCTTTGTTTTTCTATGTTCTAATTGACGACCGAATACAAAAACGTACTCTCGTAACAGTAAGCAAAACTTCGGGTTTAGAGCAGGCCGGCCGTTTCAGTCCTCGTTCATGCATACCACTGATGTCTACTTTCAGGACCACCGTCCGTTCTCTGCACAGTGGAATCCAAACCCTACTTGATATTTGACCTGAACGTGCGTGCAGGCTGGGGAACCATGGAGTGGACTGGCATCAGGGCGCCTGTCGCAGTGGCAGTGAAGTGGTGGCGAGGTGAACGTTATTCATGGGCCACCCTAGGCAACTCTTCAGACCCGAAAGAGTTAAACGTCATTAAAAATGACAGGTCTTCCGGAAATTATTCGGTGACGGTGAACATTAAAGTGGACGAATCTCCCAAGGGGGGCCGAGTGGAATGCCAACACGTTGGAGCCGACTACATGGACGGCTCGGTTTGCAAGTACCATGTAACAAGTGAGTGCATGGGGTAATGTTGTGCGTTGAAAATAAACGTCCTGTTTTAAGGCTATGTCCGAAATGTGAATACGATGTTATATGATAACGAAGAGAGGGCTTCAATAGGGTTAGTTGTCTCGAGTCACAATATCCTTGTTGACGTGCCGCATGATCAGTCAACCGCCACCGCCCCTCTCCCATTGTATCATTCCCAGACACCCCTCCAAGGCCTTCTTTGGACTCATCCCTCCCCTTGATCGGATTAGAGACTGGTGACTCCAGCTCTCTGTCGCCAACTTCCAGGCCTGTAACCCTCAGGTGAGCTCTGATAATCCTATCTCCGAGTCGCCGACCATGACCACAGTAAGCCCGGCCTCTCCCCCCCTCCAACCCCCCCCCCCCATCCCCCCCACCTCCTTCTGCTGTGTGTGACATGACCAGTGACCTCCTGTCCGCCCCGCCCTCCACTCCACACCCCTCCTCTAGTGGGCCACTTCAGCCGGATGATCACTACTCCATTTGAACCAATCAGAGATGCACATTTATGTGGTGCTCCTGATTGAAATCATCATAAGACCAAATTTTGAAGTTATCGACAAATTCCTAGGTTTGCCTCAGCAGTTTTTTTGCCGTTGATTGTTGATTTAGGCTAGGGAGAAGGACAAATTACTGCAAGGGAGAGAAGTGGCTTTCAAAAGACATAACTGTTTCAATGCGGTAAGAAGAATGTGCGCTTTGACCAGGTTCAAAAGTAGGAAAAATGCACATATTTTGAGGGGGGAAAAATGTAAACTAACTCTGGGTACTTTGTTTATTTAACATTTATGAATGTTTGATAAAAGCTCCGAGAAAAAAGAGTATGTTTTCGCATAGAGGACACTCAGAACTTGCAGAAAACCCAAAACAGCCAACGTGAAAGATTTTTCACATTGGAGGTGTCCTAGCTCGCCTTAAAGATTAACCCATGCCTGATGTAAAACTGCAGCAGGAGATAGTGACAAACTAATTGAATTTATCATTTAAATTGGCACAAGTTTAGTGTCTTCTTTTTTTCCTGTCAAAGACATTTTTCAATTGCTAATGGATAATCATTGTGATAATCATGTAGGTGTTGCGGCTACACTAGGTCAACTTCAAAGATCCAGCCTTTCTCATGATTTTGATCATGAGTCATAATACAGTTTGTTAAGTATATTATATCACACTGTGACAAATCATGCAGACAAACGTTTTTCAAGGGCAATAACTCAGTCATGGCCCAGCCATAATGGTTATTAGCATATAAGAACGTTATATTTGACCTTGAGGGGTCATGGTTGTCAAGTATTTGTTGTTAGCTTTGGCCTAATTATTTGCGGCTATGCTTATGTCTCCCCTCAAACCATGTTCCACTATGTCAACCATCACCGGATTAGGCAGCAGGTCTATCTGTATCTTACTGGATTTTAAAAATGCATCCCATGTCACGCCAGGACTAGTTATGTAGCTAGCAGGGTGAAGACTGTAGTGTAACAGACCCTTTTTAATAGTAACTTTCATATACATCTGCTAGCAAGCAAACATCAGTTTTTCAGCACTGGTCATGGTAGTCACCAATTGTTTGACACCCTAGTTTACCCCAAGCATCAAGAGCATGATGGTACTCAGAGTCAGAAATTCCTTTTTCATTTAGTGTAGAATAAAATTTATCTTTTGGAGGCAGAGACGTTTCCTCAAACACAACCCAGTTATTAATGTACTCATATGAATAGGCTCTTTCTTGATTAACTCTGGTTCAAAGTATTTACTTGTTATTGGAAATGATGTCAGTCCTTCTGCCAGGCTAGCAAGTCCTGTGGACAAATGCTGCCTTTGGTCATAAAAGACGAGTTTGTTGCTTAACCTAAAAGTCAAGTACTTCTCAGTTGTCTGGGCAATACAACTAATGTTTTTGTAAGATTCATCTACAGCACCCATTATAATGCGTGAATCATACTCTTTGAGATTGTGGAAAAAGATAGGCAGTTTCTATGTCTCGGGATTTATTTTTAATAGCAAGATACAATTGTTATGTGCAGCACCTCTCATGGCTGTGCAGAACCACACTTTTAGTTAGGAGCGGACTGGGGGCCACTGAGTGCAAGATAAGCCATATGTGGCAAGGCCGGGCGTGGGGGCAATTAATCATTAGCGCGCGCCTCAGGCAGAGTGGGAGAGCTGTTTATGGTCCTAGAAAGGAGTGCTCTTTCATTACCCTATGCTATATGTACATGCTGACAGCCGATACTGGCGCATGGCAGCTGAAACGCTGAAAAGTGTTAGTAACTGAACATTCACAAAATGCTTTTTTTTCTCTCGCAGGAATGTCATTATAACATGAGTGCAAATTTGTAGCTGATAAAATTTGCTTTCTTTTAATACTAAACATGCCCATGCTGCTTACTACCAGCACACCTTCAAGAGCAGTTACATTTCATATTTGCAATACAATGAACATGCACTGACACACAAAAAAGCACTAACTTTCAAGCTCAATCTGTTGTGCATCTAAGTTTTTTTGTTGGATGAAAATATGATGTATCTACGCAGCATTCTAGCTTCTACTGTTATCACTTACTAGAATTCTTGTTTCTTTCCTCCTAGAGCAACACTAGCGTCAGAAAGCACTCCACTGCTGAGAAGCTGGTAAGCTGGTAATCCGTTAGGTCCATCAAGTCAATCAACACAAACATGCTGATCCCAGCGGTGTTTATGCAGTACACTTGGGTTTACACAGTAAATTCATAACCACTAACACAACAGGTCTTAAGCACATCACACTGGTTCCTTTAACAACAGTATTCCAGAACAGAGAATGAATATTCAAACCAACTCGGTACTGTGAGGCTCA
This sequence comes from Semisulcospira habei, assembly GCA_036245525.1. NCBI lineage: Eukaryota > Metazoa > Mollusca > Gastropoda > Semisulcospiridae > Semisulcospira > Semisulcospira habei. Next base: position 50,413,732 of record BTPG01000003.1, on the reverse strand, counting down.
GATAACTTACCAGCTGTTCAGTCACACACAAAAACGGTACCTGTCTTTATCCTCAGATTGCACCCTTAAATAAACGTAACTGGAATAACACCACCAACACAGGAACCAGCATACAACAGTACACAAGTGTGTCAAACGGTTCTATGTAGAAAATCTTTGAAGAGGAGATAGAGAACATTAAACACAGGCATAACCACCACACATCAGCAGTCCGTTACAGAGATTAGAGAAGGAATAGCTGATGTCAGACTGTGGCCTACATAGCCTGCTCGCAGCAGGAGCGGCTGCTGCAAGCATGTGGCTGGCTAAACTAAAGAGTGGAAAATCCAGCAAACTGCACAGCCGTGCTCTGTAACGTCTAGTTATGTGGTCATGGTCACAAACTTTACCACCACCTCCCCCCACCCCACCCCAGGTATTCTTCACAAATCCAACATACCTCCACTGTGCTAAAATTAATGTTATCCTCTTCTGTCATCATCAAAGACATCTGACCGTTTTCCAGATAATGTACCACCTGGCTAAGCAGTTGTCGCATTTGTGTTAAAATCTCACCTGCTGCATTTTCACCTCTGTAGATATCAGGTTCTGTATGCTCACCATCTGACCTAACAAGAATGTATCCAAAGGAGCACATCACTTGGTCACTTAATTTTACTTATCACTTCGCCATCAACCTTGTTAAATTCTATTTTAGCAACAACACACAAATACCTGATGAAAGATTACAGGCAGCATTGTTTCATTTAATAAATATTACAGAAGCACTGAAGTATATGGAAGGTGAACAGGCAAAATATGCAAGGTGTAAAAGGCTGTATATTATGGTTTTCAATTCTGTACACAATTCAACAATGGCTGTAGGTGCTGTTTGTGCTGGTTGCTCTGTCGGGGATGATTTGGACAAACAGCAGAAGACTGAAATTCAGAATAAGATGCATAGTCAGCCCGTGAATGTTGAAGAACTGAAACCAACTTTTTTAGAAGAAGGGAAAAGATAGGAGTGAAAGAGACCATGGAAAAAGTGCAAGGTCTTTTATTGAAATAAAGATAAGGTTTTCTTTATTTCTGTCATACAATTCACAGAGAGATGACACAACTATCTATTTAACCTCATTTGTTCTATCACCAGACTATTACTGACAAAAAGTTATTTTGCTGTCTTTATGAAAGGCCTGTCCTCTGGACTTGAAAGGCAGTCAGCAGATCTTGTTTACCAGCTGGGCTATTAAAATTGAAATGGCCTCACCTGTTTGAATAATATTATGCCCCCTCCCTTCCCCCTACCCCAGCTGTGAATGGAACATTCCAGTAACAAACACAGGCATCCAATTTCCACCTCCAGACTATTATTGATAAAAAAAGATAATTTGTTGTCCAAGTATTTATTAAAATTGACCAAGTAACCTAGTGACTTGAGACAAAGAACTTATAAGAAAGACTTATGTAAAGTCACTTGCAAGTACTTATTTTAAGTCACTTGTAAGAACTTAATGAGGTAACTTTGAAGTCATTTACAAAGTTGTATCAAATTACTGTAATTTACTTGTGGTCAAGTCAAGTCGCCCTTCTCACACTACCGACCTTGTGTGTAGTTTGAAAAGCAAAGCGGCACACCTCAAAATGTACTGAATGTACTGGGAAATGGTGGGGAGTTGATGGTTGGTGAGGGAGGCTGATGGCAAATTAGTAATTAATTAGGAGTCTACTTAAGACAATGGAAATCCTGTCTTAGACATCTACAATATCCTATCTCTGAGGCTGCCGATCGATGGCTTTTAGGGACTGGTATTATAATCTATGACTTGAAAGGTGCAGGAAACTTGCACTGTGTAAGAGTCATTAAAAATGTCTGTAAAAACTGGCGTTAACTGTCCGACGCATGCCTTGAAAGTAGACGTGGAGATGCCGTTGGGGGCCTGACGCTTTTTTTCACCTCATCCTCCTGGAGGATAAAGGGGGAGGGGGGGGGGGGAATGACACGGGCCAAGTCTCAGACGGTGGGTGCTTGACGAGGGTTGTGTTCCACCGATCGAACCTAGCATAGAATTCGTTGAATTGGTCAGGGTGTGTGAGATCGTCACTGGCGAGAGACACTGACTTTGTTATAGTTTGTGATCTGTTGTAGACCCTGCCAGACCCTCTGGGTATCGTTAGAGGAGCACTCCCTTTCGATCTTGTCTCTTAAGCTTGCCTTGGCTTTTTGGTGACTTTGTCCAAGTCATATTTGGCATTCCTGTACATCTCTTGGTCGCCGCTATGGTAGGCATCGTTCTTTGACTTGATCAAAGTACCAATATTTTTAATAAAAAGTTTCTTTGGAATGCGCAAATCCTCACGGAAACTTATGTAAGACGTGTTAACATCTGTGTACTCATCCAGGCTGTCACAGGCGTCTTTAAAAAACTTCAGGCAGTACATTCGAAACAACCCATAAAAAACAAGATGAACCATATCCCACAAAGCCCCTTTTATTGAGAGCTGTTTTCGCTGTCAAGGGTCTCTACCTTTCGTCTTTGACATGATTCTGATGTTGAAATATCTCCTTTTGAAAAATCCTCGCAGATGTGCCAATGCGTCATAATGAACTCTAAAAGGGTAGCAGTGCATACGCGTCATTGGATGGTCAAAAGTCATTTGTCATGATGATGCATTTTTTTGTTTTTACGTAATTTTATATTTTAACATTATATAAGTTTCGCTTACGCTACAAGACTTGAGAAAATGGAATGATGACAAAACTAGAATTTCACAGTACAATTTCAGTCTTGCTATAATTTGTGTGAACTCAGGTTGACTTTACTTAGCTTGATGATATAATAAGTACACCTGCATGCTCTCTGAAAGCGCGTCGATGTGTGTGTATGCTTGTGCGTGTGCGTGTGCGTGCGCGCTCGCTCCAAACATCCTCAAGAGGCATAGATGTTCATGCGCCCTCCGGGCGCAATCAGGATATATGCCTCTTGGAGATGCGCGCACGCATATGTATTTATGTGTGTGTGTGTGCGTGAGAGAGAGAGAGAGAGAGAGAGAGAGAGAGAGAGAGAGAGAGAGAGAGAGAGAGAGAGAGAGAGAGAGAGAGAGAGAGAGAGAGAGAAAGAAAAAAACGTCATATTTAGAGTATTACGTCAATCTCTGCGTGGTGACAGAGTTCCTTCTTTTACGTCACCGCCACTGTCTGACTGTCTCCAGTCAAGTTGTTGTTTTTGTTTTTCTTGTTTTTTTTTTTTAAAAATTTTTTTACTGTTTTAATTCCCCCCCCCCCCTTCCCCCCCCCCCCCCCCAAAAAAAAAAAAAAAAAAAAAAAAAAAAAAAAAAAAAAAAAATTAATTTTTACTGAAGAAGTTGAAAGGGTACAAAAGCTGGCTAACGAACTCATCCAATGTCTTTCTCAAACTAGAAATATCCAAAATTTCAAGTGAATATGACAAAAAGTACAGACTCTAATCTGGGTCAACCGACTTTCTATAAACAGTCTTTTATTTTATTTTAGTTTCCATGTTTTAGCTGAATGTTAATGAGAACATAATATTATGTATGTATTGTTTTTTAGTTCATTGTAAAAGTGGTGTGTTCGGGTATTGTGTTTTGTTTGTTATGTGCATATGTCATTGTATTTTTATTTTTGTGCACAGATTGTAAGGCGCTTAGAGCCTTTGATTAAGATTAAGCGCTATATAAATACTCATTATTGTTATTATTATTATTATTATTATTATTATTATTATTTTATTATTATTATTATTATTATTATTATTATTATTATTATTATTATTATTATTATTATTATTATTATTATTTTATGTCCTCAATGAGACACCCTATTACAATATGCTCGGAGGCTGTCTTAGCCACCCCTAGAACAAAGTATTTCGGCAAGTTTCAAATTTGTGCGTAATGCAATATCGGAGATTATCTTGTTTACACACACACACACACACACACACACACACACACACACACACACACACACACACACACACACACACACACACACACACACACACACACACGTGCGCGCGCGCGCGCACGCACGCACGCACGCACATACGGCGATTCGCGCGAAATGTACGTTCAGCAGCGAGGCCATAAGCTAGCCAGATCTACCGTGCATCCTCCCCCCCCCTCCCCCCCCCCTCTCCCCGCGCCCCAGTACTCAATAAATGGGTTTCAAGTATAGTGTGTCCGTCTTTCAAGGTGTTCCTCGTGGTACTTCGTCCATGTCCTGAGATGTTTAAGCCACGTTTCCCGAAAATCCCTAGGAACACACCAGCGATATAGCAGATGCTAAAATGAGGTTGAGAAACATTTTTCTCTAAATAAATCAGAATTTCTTCCAGAAGCCCATATCAGGCAATATTATGTTAAGGCACACCTTCTGAATCCTTTCCAAAAAAAAAAAAATAAATAAAAATGAAAGAACAAATATTGAATCTCTGGCTCACAGTGAAGGTATTTTTGCACCCAGTAAACGGCCATTTCCGCGAAATCGCAAAATAAATAAATAATAATAATAATAATAATAATAATAATAATAATAATAATGTGTCAGATGTTTTCAGACATTTTCTATAGCACTGACAGTCCATTTTAATAATAATAATAATAATAATAATAATAATAATAATAATAATAATAATAATAATAATAATAATAATAATAATAATAAATAATAATAATAACAATTACGGTATTTTAATGCGCTTATAATAATTATCACTATAAGCGCGCACTCACAACTCGCGCACGCATGCGCACGCTTTAGACAATGACTCACGTACCACAAATAGTGAAATACATTACGACAGTCAGCTTGGGGTGGGGAGTGTGGTGATATAGTGCTAAAACTGTTGAAAGAGGTGAGTTTTGAGGGCGGACTGGAAGGAGGAGAGAGAGAGTGTTTCTGACGGAGAGAGAGTGGGAGAGTGTTCTAGGTGGATGGACCGTAGACGGAGAAGGAGCGGGGGCCGAAAGTGCTGAGTTTGGTGCGGGGGATGTGGAGGCGGAGAGGGTCGGAGGCAGAGCGGGAAGATGTGTAGGGGTGAAGTAAGTTGGAGAGATAGGCAGGAGCGTCGTCATTTTTCAGGCTTACATCAGCGTTTTCAGGATTACATCATTAAAACAGGATGTCACAATTATTATAAACTTGACTAGGTGATGCTGTGATCACTCTGAGTGCCACAGTGGTTGATTTTGTATCCCTACACCCAAGTTGTAAAAATACACAAAAGTAATTGGAAAAAAAATGTTAAAGTTATTCCATTTCATTTTGACCTCTCTTTCCCTATCCAGTTTCAATAATGTGAGCATAAAGTGTAAGAAAATAAGGAAATTCGGCATCCTTTACGGTCACGGCGGTTTCTCGTTGCGGGCTTTGGCCCACTTAGTTTCAACGGCTACGCGTTTGTGTTAGCTCACCTGCCACTTGCCCGCGCGCGCTGAGAAATATTCACGCATGCGCAGAGGGTAATTTACCTTCGATACCAGCGACAAGATGGCGGGCTCAGACTGGCGATTAAAAACTACTTTTTCCTCTAATGAGAAGGCTATAGGAGGTTTATTATGGGTGAAAGAATCAGTTTAGCCTCTATCAACCTTTTCTTCATAGTTATACCTTGGTGTAAGACTGAAAAAGTACCATAAGTTGGATTTTGGAATGGAAAGATCTGGTTTACGTCTGTCGTCACCCTCTGGGGTATGACACTAGCATTCTCGCCCCGCCAGTGCTCTGTTATACAAGTTCTGTCAACACTTCTAATGGGCAAATGTGATAATAACATGTTTCCCGCGGATTTGACAGTATTTATCGTGCACGTTGTTAATTGAGTCTCTCTCTCTCTCTCTCTCTCTCTCTCTCTCTCTCTCTCTCACACACACACACACACACACACACACACACACACACACACACACACACACACATACACACACAACACAAACACACACACACACACACACACACACACACACACACACACACACACACACACACACACACAGAGGCTGAGCAAAAGGGAAAGACAGAGATTTCTGAGTTCTCAGATGAAACTTTTCTTGGATATTGTTAGACGTGTGTTCTTTCTGCGCTGTGAGTGTACCTGTTTTAACTGCAGATTATCTCACTTTGACTTTGACATTTGTTTTTCATTGTGGTGTGTACATTACAGTATGGCTGCCCATACGTATGAGTTCCATTTAAAATGTTTAAATAAACTATGCAGAATATGTGGCCGGCGGGCAGAACAGAGACACAACAAACATTACATGAAGGCACGCCCCTGCCAGCTGTTTCAGGTTGAGATCAAAGACGTGTTTGGTATTGACAGGTGAGGACAGTGAAGGTACACATTCCACGTGTCTCTGTCCCAAATGTAAATCAGTACTAAGCGTTAGAAGGCGCGACAACGATATTTCGAAGTACAATTGTCACACTGGATTCAGAGAAATCAATCAGAAATGGTCACCTCCGGATGAGGATCTATCTGTGGAAGACTGCTGGTCATGTCAGACATTTGTTTCTGTAAGCAAGGCGGGGTGGGGGGGGGGGGGGGGGGGCGGCCACGGAACAAAAGATACAGTTCGTCCGTAATGAACATAAATGATAGCCAGCATATTTTCTGCACCCAAACCAGTGAGTCGAACTGTGATATACCCACAACGCCCATGTTATCATCAACTCCGTTAAAGTCTGCGACAACTGACTCCAGCAGTTCTGCACATATTTTTCCATCTTCAGATATTTACACGCCTGTGAAACGAATCATGACTGATCAGCAGACATGGATTTCTCCTGACAGTTTGTCAATGTTAAACAAATCACAACTGAATGCCAAACATCTCCATCAACGAAGTGCTATTATCTCTCAAAGGAATACTGCCAAAATTTCACAAACGATGATCAGCAAATTGCAACACACGTTTTACGACGAAAGCTGAATACACCCGAGGATGGTAGAGCTGCTGTCTTTAAGACAGGAGGGCAACCACTCCATGTTAAAAGATTGACCAAGCCACGCATGGCATCTGACAAAGCAAGTCGAAGTGCAAAGAAACGAAGGTCACAAGAAAATGAGTTTTTCCGTTCGAACACAGCTGGTACCACACACAAAAGCCTATGAAACACAGCAGATACATGAACTCAAAAAGATGTCCCAGAAGAGAATAGAGCATTTAGGTATATCTGCAGGATTAGACGATAGCAAAGTATTTGTCACCAAAAGAACTGGACTGGCCTTAAAATCTGTACTCGGACTTTCATGGTGTAAATACAGACAGAAAAAAACACACGCGTTCTAGGTTCCCTCGGTGTTTCATTTGAAAGTGAGAAAAAGGAGAGATGCTTGAAAAGAGAGATTGTAAAGGATCACATCAGTGTCTATCAGAATGCAGCTGTTATTGAGCAGAAATTTTCTGCACTGAACACCCTTTTCTCAAAAGTTCACCATGTGCCGATGCTGAAAAACACATCACAGAGTACATGTCGTTTTACAGGCGTCATTTCCCAAGGTGTGTCATCCCCAAACAGCATCTTCTGGAGTTCCATGTTCCTGCATGGATAGAAACATGGGGTGTGGGGATGGCATTACATGGGGAACAAGGTGGTGAAAAAATTCACGCTGTGATTAAAAGATCCGAACGATTTGCGTGGGGGATTAGATGTGACAGTGAGAGGCTTCGCTATCTTTAAACAGAACATTTCCTGAGTGTGTCTATGCGGCTGACAAAGTAAGAAAACGGATACTGGTGCTTGGATTACCTGACCATCACCAGGACAGGTAGGCTGTTTAGATTTTCAGCATGTAATAAGTGGAATGCTACAGATCTCTCTCTCTCTCTCTCTCTCTCTCTCTCTCTCTCTCTCTCTCTCTCTCTCTCTCTCACACACACACACACACACACACACACACACACACACACACACACACACACACACACACACACACACACATTTAGAGAGAGAAGAGAGAGAGATTGGCGCACCCTGCTCTGTACGAGACTACTAACTTAGCTTTTCTGGAGCTGTGGCAGAAATCGTTTGGAATAGCTATGTTGCCGTTTTCAGCAGTGTGCGCGCGTGCTGAACTTGAGCCTATAGCGGAAAGATTACAACACAAGTGCTGGTCTTACCAAGTGTATTATTCCAGTGTATGTAATAATAATAATAATAATAATAATAATAATAATACCGCTATTATATAGGCGCTTTTTCTCAATTTTTGGGCAAATCGATTCAAAGCGCCGCGAACTGAAACCCAACACCCACACTCACGTAACAGACACGGATTTACGCCATTTAAGACAAACACAGTACAAGACAGACGAAGGGCCAGTTCAGCTACTGAAGTTACAGAGATTTTTGATCGCTTGTTTTTGAAATTTGTAAAGTGGCCTGAAACCGGTACCAAAGTGTGGGAGGTGGGGGGATGGGTAGGAAAAGAAATTATAACATTCATAAAGGTAGACCATTTGCCTTCAAAGTGAGAAAGATGTTTGTGCTGTAAAAACTTGAAAAACTGGCTAAATCTTTAGTTGTTTGCAAGAGGTATCCGTTTTTGCTTCTTTGTTGCTACTGCGGCGATTACAGCCAGCTGAAGTCTGGCTATGCCTGCATAGACGGGTCAGGTTACCGCTGTAGCAAACTAAGTGGGCTAGGAGAAACTGTCGTGCGGTACGTTCGTGGTGAATGATATCTTTTTCCAATTTAAAATTGCCGAATTAGGAAACGTACGCTGTTTCTGATGCCCTCAGATATTTTGTATATAACTGATAGGTCTTTTTAAGGTTTTATTGGTTAGGATAGAGTACCACAGTTACTCCCAACCTGATTGTATGATGCTGTAATGCATTTAGGGGCCACAGTGGCTAAATCTGCTGCCCTATACCCATTTTACCAGTTCGCAAAAGAACGCAAAATGATCATAACAATTGCTTATGTCATACTCCTCTGTTTAAATATTTTTATTGCCAGTTTTCTTCACAAAATATGCATATTGAGCATAAACATTTGTGATCATTTCATTAATTTCAATGTGACCCATCAATTTGATTGTAATTCTTTTTAGTTAAGGCATGCTTAACAGGGGCTGCCGCTGAAGCTTCTACCGTCTGCACATTCAGCAGTCTTGTCAGACTCGGGGAGTGTGTACCTCAGGGAGATGTTGTATCTGATGCTGTACTGCTAATGACATCAGTACAACAGTACCAAGGTTCGTCTCGAACATCCTCCATGCGGATGACTTTGCAGTGTGGAGCGCAGCAGACCATAAAGAAATAGCATCCTGCAGAATCCAGTATGCTGCAAATCGTCAGCAGCTGGACTGAAAGAGGCCTCTCAAACTGAGCTAGACCATCTCTTTCAATCAGATGGAAGAGGTCACCTTAAAACTGGAGACCTTCCAGTACCAAAGACAGACAGGCTAACTTTACTGGCAACAAATTACTGGATTCACGTGGAGGCCTCACATCAAAGCCATGGAAGCAAAAGCTGCAAAAAAGGTCTCTGATGAAGAAACTGGTAGGGACCACATTGGCACAAATTACAGCATCCTGGCACAAGCAAACACTGCTTGGTCAGACCAGTAGTGCGGTACCAAGATACATCGACAACATGAAACACTGCCTGCAAAACCCAAAAAGCCAGGTTTGACAAGATGCAGAACATGGGTCATTCTCATGATGCAGTTACATTCTTAGAGCCATCTGGAACACCCCAATTTAGGAAATGGAGGACATTGGAGCCACTGGAACACAGAACAGCACACACGATGAAGAGACTTACTAAACACCGACAGTATGGGAGACTACAGGAGCAGACCAAGAACCGTCAGAAACGCCCAAGTCTGAACCGCCAACTGAAGGTCCTACAAAGGCCTAAAACTGACGTCCTGGAACTAAGCCCAAAGATGTGTGAAGAGCTCCCTTCAGATACCTGGACATCTCGAAAGAGCCTTCTAGACAACATAAACAATGTTCCAGGACTCTTTGCCAAAGGTCGAGGCACTGCACAAAGCCATCTCGCTGGAGATTATGCACAAGCGCTACCCTCACAGCAGCTGTGGTACCGCACAAGACGCCGTGCGGAATGAAGGAAGTGGCTTGTACATCTGTTGTGCAGACCGCACTACTACCTCACTCTCCTTACCAGCTGGCGGCAGCAGCTCCAACTATCGTACAGTTCTGCAGGTGCTCAACACAGCAGCAGAGAACTAGCTAGGGAAAGGCAGTAGCTTGATCCACTGATATCACCAGGAAGCTTCAAGATAGACTGGATGCCCTGTCCACAAAATAGTGCTGCAGTGGGTTCCAGTGCATGCTGGAGTAGCTGGGAATGGAGAGGCTGACAGCCTGGCCAAAGCAGGCGCAAGACTACCTCAAGATCACAACTCCTGTAAAGAAACCAAGATACTATAGCAACAAAGTGATTGGCAACAGCAGAATGGCGGCTACAGCCCGTGGGCAGACGACATCAACAAGCTGAACCGGGAGAGCCAGGCCATCTTTCATCTACGCACTGATTACTCTGGATCGTACAGAAAAGCAGGGACGAAGTTCACAAACTTTTCATAAACGTTTCACAAACCCAAACTGAAGCCTGAAGGTTTACACACTTTAATTAGATCTCTCTGTATAAGCAGCTCATTTGAAGCTTTCGTGCCTAATGCTAAGAGATACCAAAATAAAAGAACGCTTAGCGAATGGCGATGCTCGGTAGAAGCGTAAGCAACCAATCAGAATGTTCGGCAGAAAGGCCATGCAGTCACTTTATAGATCACTTGCAACAAGCGTCACATGATCGTTCGCAATGGAATAGTCACAAATTGGGGAGAAAATAAAGAAGTAGACAAAAGTTTGCCAGCACTTTGTCATTTTTTTAAAGAAACTTTCACAGACTTTAAAGTAAAGGACTGAAATTGACAGACTTTCCAGGGCCCTAAACAAGCCTTGTCATTTTGTTTAACAACTTTCACAAATGTTCACAGACCGTACGGACCCTGCTGGACTCGCCTCGTGAGACTGGGTCATGCAGAAACAGCCCCATGCAAATTTGGTGTAGAAATTCAGTCTCCTTAGCACATTCTCCAAACCTGTCCATACAGAGAAGCGGTCTGCTGGCAGTTCTGACCAGAAGACACGCCTCTGTACACCAAACTCTGAAAACGGAAATGGCCGTTTACTGGGTGCACAAATACCTTCACTGTGAGTCAGAGATTCAATATTTTTCATTCTGTTTTTTTTTTTTTGCAGAGGATGCAGAAGGTGTGCCTGATTTGGCTTCTGGACTGCATTCTGATTTATTTAGAGAAAAATGTTTCTCAACCTCATTTTTGCACTTGCGAAGAGCGTGAATGGGGGTACCCTTGCACCATCGGCTATATCTCTGGTGTGTTCCTAAGGATTTTCGGGGAACATGGCTTAAAAATCTCAGAACATACTAGGGTACACTTTGAAACCCATTTTATTGAGTACTGAGGGGGGTGGGGGGGGGGGTGGGGGTGCACTGTACACCTGGCTAGCTCATGGACTACTTGACATCATGGACATGCTATTAAATTCGCCCCATCGATACCCATTCTAAAATGTCTCTTCTATAAAGATGACATTTGCAAAATAGGATGCGCAGATACTAGCTGATTTGCATGCTGCTAAACTTGCTCCATCTACAGCAAGAGTAGGCAGACAGGTAAAGCACTTTTGGCTTGATTCATATCTCCTTATCAACATCCAATCGTCCACACAAAACTACTGGACTGAAAGTGGCTCTATTCAATGCACGCTCAGTCGCGTCTCCAGAGAAACGAACTGAAATAAGCAACTTTATATATGACAATGACATTGATGTCTTGTTTTTGACTGAAACTTGGCTAAAACCGGGTGGTGACGAGGCGAAATGTGCCGAACTTGCCCCTGCTGGCTTCACCGTCAAGTCATTCCCACGTCCATCTCGGGGTGGCGGTCTTGCCATCATTTTTCGAGATGACCTTGTGCCCTACTTCTCCTGTAACACTGCATTTGCCTTCGAACATTGTTCCTTTGAACTAGCACACGTAACACTTACGCTACCAAGCAAGCCAGTACAGTTCTTCATTCTCTACCGGCCCCCTCCTAACCGCAAAAATAAGCTGACATGTCATGTTCCTTGATCAGTTTTCTGATTTACTTGAATACAGCAACTCACTCCCAGGTAACCTTGCTATTTTGGGAGACTTCAACTTCTACTTTGACTGCCCGCAGAACTCTAGTACTATAAAACTAATGGACCTTTTGAGTGTTTTTGACCTTGAACAGTCTGTTCGTCAGCCAACTCACAAGCATGGTCATACTCTTGATTGGCTACTACACCGACCAAGTGATAATTTCGTTCAGTCTACTTATGTGTCATATGCACTTGAGTCTGATCATCTATGCGTGATTGCTGATCTAGTTGTTTCAGTGCCACCCTTTCAGCCTGTATTTGTGCAAAAACGAAACATTCGTGCTATTGATCGCCTGGCTTTCAAAGCTGATTTGCATGAATATCTTAGCAAACACCCTGATCCCTCTGTGGGACAGTTTAACTCGGGTCTGAGATCACTACTTGACAAGCATGCTCCATCTGCTCGCCGTAAAGTGTCATGTCGGACATCCTCACCGTGGTTCAGCGCCGTGGGAGGCAAGCTTCTCGCTGCAAAGAGAGAGCGACGACAAGCTGAGAGACTATGGCTGTCCACTGGACTTACCGTACACAAGCAGATTTTCAGCGCTGCTAAGAAATATGTAACTCGTCTGGTACTCGTGGCGAAGACAGCTTTCTTCAATGCCAAGATTGCAGCGTGCACCACCAGCAAGCAGCTTTATAATGTAACCAACAAACTGACTGCTAGAAGGGATCCATCTCCACTCCCGACTATTTTCTCGCCATTAGAGCTGCCTGATCAGTTCTCAAATTTCTTTAATGAAAAAGTCCAGAACATTCGTGATAGGCTTGATGGACTTATTTCACAGTCTCCATCACAGTATGACGTTCCCTTTTGTGGTCAGTGTCTCTCGTCCTTTAGACCTGTCAGTGAACAGGAACTTCATGCTGTGCTGAAGAGAACTGCAGAAAAGACTTGTAGTTTAGACCCACTTCCTACTACATTGCTGTACGAGTGTATTGATGTTGTGCTTCCAGTCATGACCAACATTGTCAATGAGTCCCTGAGGTCTGGTGTTTTTCCGTCGGATTACAAGTCCGCCATTGTTAAACGTTTGCTAAAAAAAAGCCCTCTCTAGACCCTAACAATCTACAGAATTACCGCCCTGTCTCAAACCTTCATTTTCTCTCTAAGATCGTTGAGAAGGTTGTGTTGTCGCAACTTCTCGACCATCTGAACCTGAATCATCTTCTTAGTCCGAATCAGTCTGCGTACCGTGCAGGTCATTCCACTGAAACTGCGCTTGCAAAAATTTTGAATGACCTCCTCGAGGCTCTTGATGATGGCAAAGTATCTGTTCTCGCACTGTTAGACCTATCTGCTGCCTTTGATACGATTGACCATGACATTTTGCTACAACGTCTCTATTCTGTGTATGGCATTCATGAAACTGCTTTATCGTGGTTTAGATCATAATTGACAGACAGAACTCAGTGCATAGTTGTTAATGATAAACTATCCAGCCCATCCACCGTGCGCTTTGGCGTCCCACAAGGTTCAGTTCTTGGACCAGTCCTCTTTACCCTGTATGTTCAGCCACTGGCCAGTGTCTTTAACCGTTTCTCTATATCACATCATGCATTTGCAGATGATACTCAACTCCATGACTCATCTTCACCTGATCAGATTATGGACACAATCGAGAGCCTTCAGGAGTGTGTCTTGGATACTAAGATGTGGATGACTTCAAACAAATTACAGCTGAATGACGGAAAAACTGAGGCCATGATCATTGCTTCCCCTAGGTTGACGAAGACGCTGACACTCCCCCAGTCATTACAAATCTGTGGTGCCACTGTCCCCTTCTCCCCCCATGTAAAAAATCTGCGTGTCACACTTGATAGTAGCCTGTCCATGCGCCTTCATGTGAACAACGTTTGCAGATCCGCCTATACTGAACTGCGACGTATTGCTTCAGTCCGCCACTATCTGACACCAGAAGCAACTAAAGTACTTGTCTGCGCTTTTTCTTTGCCTAAATTAGACTATTGCAATGCTCTTTTGGCTGGCTGTTCCCAGTGTCTGATTGGCAAACTCCAGAAAATTCAAAACTCAGCTGCTAGGTTGATTCTTAGAGTCCCTAGATCAGATCATATCACACCCCATCTGTCTGCTCTTCACTGGTTACCTGTAACAGCTAGGATTCAGTACACAATTTCATGCATGACTCACAGTTGTATTACGTGTTCCTGCCCACACTACCTTGCCACTCTTCTCCAGCTGTATACGCCCTCAAGACAGAATTTGCGCTCTGCTGCCGACTCTCGAGTTTTACGTATCCCTCTTGTCAAAACAAAGTCGTTTGGTAAGAGGTCATTCAGATACCAAAGCCCAGTTGTTTGGAATGACCTCCCACGCGAACTGAGATACGTGGATTCGAGAGAGGCATTCAAGCGAGCCCTAAAGACCCATATTTTTTCTGTCAGCTACAAATGACTTTGTCACACACCTGTCATGTTAATGTCATCTCTATCTATGTTAGAAGTAGTGTGTGTGTGAGTGTGTGTGTGTGAATGCCAGTATGAGTCCATAAGCGTAGCACTTTTGAATGGTGACTTTATAGCTTGTTTACAGAGTGCGTTGTATTTTGTTTTTTGTACTTTTTGTAAATTGCATTTTTGTAATTAGTTATTTTTGTACATTAGTTTTTGTTAAGCGCCTAGAGCTCTAATCTGAGGTTAGGCGCTATACAAGTACTCATTATTATTATTATAAGACCCCGCCACACATGCCCGATTTTTAGGCCGATTCTTGAGCAGTTTCGAATCGGAGTGTGATCGGACCGGACAACAAAAACGTGTGCACCGCCACACATTCACCGACTTTTTTTAGCCGACCGGTTTGAATCGAAGATCAAGGTCGTACCTGTTCAGCGAAATGGCTGCTAGTTTTGACAGTGATGATGATGTGCTTGCATTATCAGCAGTGTTGCATCATAATCGGGAAGAGGCGGGCGAAACATCGGCAACGAAGTTGGTACTGATCTTCTGCCATTTTAATAATAATAATAATAATACCGTTATTATATAGGCGCTTTTTCTCAATTTTGGGGAAATCGACTCAAAGCGCCGCGCCTGAAACCCAAACACACACACTCACGAAACAGACACGGATTTACGCCATTTAAGACAAACACAGTACAAGACAAACGAAGGGCCAGTCAGCTACTGAAGTTACAGAGATTTTTGATCGCTTGTATTTGAAATTTGTAAAGTGGCCTGAGACCGGTACCAAAGTATGAAACGACATGCTTTGCGAGACGCGCTCTGATTGGTTGAAGCTTACAATCGGGGCCGATTCGGATCACAAAAATAGAGCAGGTTCTAGACACCCGATTCCCAGCCGATTGGGATCGGATCGGATATATGACGTCATCCGATCGCAATCGGATCGGAATCGGCTTCAAAATCGGGGCACAACCGGCATGTGTGGCGGGGCCTTAAGAGAGCAACGTGAATGGGCGAAAAGACAAGGAATATAACGAAACGTTAGCTGCTCATGTACACCCCAGTAGCAAAACGTCTTCGGGCCCAAGAAGCCGATGAAGTTGTCTCAGGATTTGAGTGAAAGGACTTAGACATAGGAAGACATGAACGCGATGGTTTCCGTATTTTTGTCTGCCGTATTGAAAATAAGGTAGACTTTGAAATGGTCGGAGTGCGTTCAGGCGTATGCACATGACGTTTCTGGCGTGCAGGGCAGAAATTCTGGCAAAGCAGTAACAAGATAAAAATGACGTCACGTCTAGCTACGCAAACCTTGCTAGAGGACGTCTTTTCGGC
Source organism: Semisulcospira habei (assembly GCA_036245525.1). Lineage (NCBI taxonomy): Eukaryota > Metazoa > Mollusca > Gastropoda > Semisulcospiridae > Semisulcospira > Semisulcospira habei. Next base: position 50,397,777 of record BTPG01000003.1, on the reverse strand, counting down.
GCCAAAGCCCCGTATCTGTGTGTGTGTGTGTGTGTGTGTGTGTGTGTGTGTGTGTGTGTGTGTGTGTGTGTGTGTGTGTGTGTATTTTTGTGTGTGTGTGTGTGTGTGTGTGTGTGTGTGTGTGTGTGTGTGTGTGTGTGTGTGTGTGTGACAGCGACTAGAGCCCGCTTTTGAAGACGCACAAGCTTGATATTTTAGGATATTGTCCCTAAAAGAATTATCTCAGACCTTTTATGATTTTTGGCTCACGTGCGAAGCAAAAGTGAGTCTATGTTCGGGGCCATTGGTCGTCCGTCTGTCAGCCGTCGTCCGTCGTCTGTCGTCCATCGTCCGTCCGCCGTCGTCCGTGATAAACTTTAACGTTAGCATTTTTTTGGACACTATTCAAGCTACAGTCTTCAACCTTGGCCCAAGGATACTTTGTGGCAAGACTTTTTTCTAAACATACCAATTTCAGTGACCTCTCACAAAGGTCAAGGTCACAGGGGATCAAAAAATATATCAAAAATAGCTATTTTTGGATATAATTTATTTTTTCTCAGATACTATTCACAACTTCATATTCAAATGTAGTGCAAAGATACCTGATGGTACGACCTTTATAGAACACTAATTTGGTTGATCCCTTGGAAAGGTCAAGGGTCACAAGAGCGCAGGCAATTGGTCTAAAATAGCCATTAATTTTTTTAAAAAATCAAATGCTATTAACAACTTCAAACCCAAACTTGGTACAAAGATACCTGATCGTAAAACCTTTCTATGAAAACTAATTTGGTTGATCCCTCGGAAAGGTCAAGGATCACAAGAGCTCAAGAAATAGATCCAAAATCGCCATATTTTAACAAAAGATGTTTTCTCTGAAATACTATTCACAACTTCAAACCCAAACTTACTACAGACATACCTGATGGTAAGACCTATCTATGCATACTAATTTGGATGACCCCTGCGATAGGTCAAGAGTCACAAGAAATCAGGAAATAGTTAAAAATATAGCTATATTTTTGACAACAAATGTTTTTTCTTAATTACTATTCACAACTCCGAACCCAAACTTACTACAGAGATACCTGATAGTAAGACCTATCTATGCATACTAATTTGGATAACCCCTCGGAAAGGTCAAGGGTCACAAGAGGTCAGGAAATAGGTAAACAAAATAGCCATATTTTGACAAAAAATGATTTTTCTCAATTACTATTGACAACTTCAAACCCAAATTTGCTACAGATATACCTGATTGTAAGAACTATCTATGCATACAAATTTGGATGACCCTTCGGAAAAGGTCATGGGTCGCAAGAGGTCGACAAATGTGTATAAAATGCCAATAATTGTGTTCTTCTTCTCGAGCGCCGTCACACTTGGAGTTTGGCTCTCAAAATGAAATCTGTGGTCTTCTGTAGCGCCTCCACAGGCCCGTACAGTTAATAATTGTTGTTGTTATCAACATTTTTGCAAACTTTTCAATCAAATGTGGCACAAAGGTAGCTGATGATAAGACCTTCCTATGTATCCTAATTTCGTCGACTCATCGCAAAGGTCAAGGGTCAGGGAGATTTCACAGATGTGTGAAAACTGATTAAATTTTGAGAAAACGTGGATTTTGTTAGTGCAGAAGCCATCCCTTTACCTATTGTCAGACATGTGTGGATCGGTCATACACGTGAGCTATAAGGGCTTTGTCTTTCAGGTTTGATTAAGATGCTCATTGGCGAGAATATGGCCGTTTCACAAAAACCGGTTGATCCACACTGGCGTCCGTAATTTTTCATATTTTTTACTAGATATTTTGCATATAGCTAGATACAAGAGAGATATTAAATGCTTTCTTTAACCAGCAATGTATATCTAGAACATTTTGAGTGATAATTAAATCTGTTTTTAAATATATATTTTCACGTTTTGAGGATAAATTTCACGAATTATTTGGTTTAATCTTAAAACAATTCAATTCTTTTTTTTTACGAAAAAAAAAACAAACCCATTCTTCTCATTACTAATCGCTTGATTTTTCGTATACGGTATTTACATAAGCCTACAGTGTGCCTCGGCTGTCGGGTACGATTAGGTCAATTAGATGGCCTGTATGCCCTAGGTGTGAAAATCAGACAATTTTCTGCAACACATTTTCGGAGTCATTTGTAAAACAGCTAACATAACTTTAATTTTCTTTTACGAAAAAAAAAAACTATGTTCTCATTAATACCCCCATGATTTTTCTTAAACAGTGTTTGCATAAGTTTGCTGTTTGTCCCGGCCCAGGGGGAGGATTAGGTCCAACATGTGACCTGTAAGCCCTAGGCGTGAAAATTGGCGAGATAATTGCAAAGTTGATTTTCTGAAACGTCAAATGTTAGTACTAGAAGATACACGCATCTGAGCTCCAAACAATACGGTAGACTTTGGGATGAAATCCTCATCTTGTTAACCCTTTGCGTGTCGGCCGCGGTTTTTGTCGCGATGATTCCTGTAGGAATCAATTTTCCTGTAGGAATCATCGCGACAAAAACCGCGGCCGACACACTGCAGTGGATAGAACAACGAAGCAAGCGTGTGGTGGTAAAGGGGGCGAACAGTTCCTCTACAACCTAACTCCTACTCGTGTAAAATGTATCATGTCTTAAAATATCTGAAAATACTTAGTACACACACACACACACACACACACACACACACACACACACACACACACACACACACACACACACACACACACACACACACACACACACACACACACACACACACACACACACACACACACTATCCATCATTTCTTTTTTTAACTAAGTCTTGGAGACGATATCTTTCTAATGCCTGAAGATTTTATCATACTGTCTGCAACACGAACAATTTTAACCCGTAAAGCTACAGCCCCTTGAACACAACACTCCCAAAATCGAAAGTTGCAAGTTAACATTTTCAATGTGATACGCGTTGTTTATCAAGCTCTGCCTACGTTTATCCGGAGCTTTGTAAATCTAATGTTTATCTCCAAATGCTGCGAACGCGTTTTATTTTGAAAGAAGACTGTTGCTGTTGTGATCTGAATAAGACACCCCCTATCCCCCCTCCCCACCACTCGCCCCCCACCACAAAGAAAATCGGTTGTACCGGTATCATGCACATATCTCCCATTTGCCGGCTAGTAATTTAAATTTCCATAATGTCGTGAGGTGGAGGCTCGATCATTTCTTTTTCAAATGCAACCAAGAACACAAATTGTAAGCGAGAATTATGCATTTTATCAGGACACAAGCCGAAATACACCCCGCATCAAACCATTTTGTTAGTCTCTTCTAAGAGGAGAATGCAAATATTTGTTTCTGAAAAAATTAAATGGTTTAGAGAGTTTCATGAGGCCGACGTTTAATTAATCCAAACTGGACCATTATTAAAATACGTTGTAAAATGAGTCCTAGAAGAGCAGCTTTGGACAGGCAAGAAAACTGGTTCGACTTAAACGTTTCTCGACCAATCCGTCTCTGACAGCGGCGTATGGCACTGCATTTAAAAAAAAAGTTTGACTTATCTGACTTTTGAGCGGAGAAAAACGTTCGACTTATCCGAAGTTTGTCTTAAGCGAGTTCGAGCTATCCGTTGTAAAATTAGTCAGAGAAAGAACTCGTTTGGCCTCGGAAAATAAAATGTGTTCGACTTCACTGTTGTTTGACTTATCCGTGTTAGATTTAAGCGTATGGGACTGTATACATAATATATTATATTGAGCAACATTTTGCTTGATACAGTGCCGATAACAGGCAGATGTGATTACGAGACCCGAATCAAAATGTCCGAGTCGTAAGACGAGGACAATTTGATTGGGTCAAGTAATCACATCTGCCTGTTGGTCGGCACTGTATTAAGCAAAATGTTGCTCAATATAATGTTTGTATAACATAATGTATGTACCCAGTCCAAACAAAACTGCAAACAAAACTTTTCCAGAGTCCTTCTGATTACCCCCATTGGTCTGAAGTGGTCAATTTCGCATTATTTGGACATACAACTTCCCAGCTTGACCCTACTAACCGAAATGTACTCAGCGCAAATCCACCCAGGCGTACGTCCAACTAGTGCAAATAGTGTTCCTCTGCTTTTCCATTTGTTTTTAGAACTAAATAAACTCAGCGTGAATCTTCTCAGCATGATTCCACACAGCATAAATCGACAAAGGCTTGAATTTATTCAAATAAAATATCTCAGTAGAATAGCGACAGCACACATTTACACTGAGCAGATTTACGCCCAGGTTCATTCAGGCTGAGGCTGTGTAGACTTTCGCTGGATAGTTTCACGTTGTTGTTTTTTTAGATTTGCGCTAAAACATAGTTAACCTACCCCTTCAACTGATAGTGGCACTGTGTGTACTACACGTACTAGAAAAAAATCACCTCATTACAAAAGTCTTTAATTTCGCAATCTACGGCCCGTATAGTTTGGAGTTCGCGTGAGACTTTTCTGAAATGTTGCAAAGGAGGTGACGTGACGTAACATTTACATGCACATAGGCTGAAGGGAACGTTACTGTCCGACACCAACTGTATACTTCAAACATAAAGAACTCTGTAAATCTGACACTGCCGAACATGTTTCATTGCGAACATTCCCTCTCGCACGCCTCCGATGCTGGAGAAAACAAGCGGATAACCTGCCTCAGGTGCGACCACAGACATTAATAACTATATATGTACTATTTATGAACCTGGGTGTGTGTTACGTGGTGGAGTTGTAGTCGTAGTATGATAAACACACCAGACGCACGCACGTAAAGTTCTTTAAAATAAACCTCGTTCAGCTGCAATCCGTCACACTTGGCTTAAGGATGTAGGCAATACTGGAGTAACAGTTCCAACAATATTTTAATTCAGCGATGCGATCACCACACAATGCATTTCCAAATGCATCAACACTGATACAAAGTCTCTTCTGCAATGTCCACACTACGACACAAAGTTCTTCACACAACGTACACCACACTGTTACGCTGTTTCTTTTACAATGTACACCCTATACGGGCCACGTACCTACGATAACTTTGTGTCTCTACTACTGACAAATGCAAGACAATGTACGAACGTGCTTCCCCAGCACCATTCTTTTATAGTGCACTAATTTCTAGAATAATGTAGGAAAATCAAACAACTCAACCAATCAAAATAATCTACGCAACTGAAATTCACAAACATCGATAAAACATGAACCCTCTAGAAAACCACAATAGTCTACAAACATTTGGATGCTCACTTCAGCCCCAAATCCTTGGTAAAATGACGTCTCACAAAAGTATGGTAGGCAGTTAGGAAACTTCGAGAACCTTCACAAAATTTCAATACAGACAAGAAAAAAAGCTGAACATTCATGCACACAGTAAACAACTTGTGACCAAAAGATTGATTGATTGATTGTACATTGCTTAACGTCCCGACAGCAACAAGGCTTTCTCAGGACGTGCCTGCACTGCTTGTGAAAAAAAAAAAAAAAACTAAACAGAACATTGAATGTATGTCGCCAGCCGGTCAAATACATTAAATAAACCTAACACATGGGCCTAAATAAAGCTAAGACCATTTAGCAACACACATCCAATATCAAGAGCTACAGGCAGTGCAGACAGTAGGGAGAGTTTTAAAACGGCAAATACAGGTGAATGGACAAAGGGTAGACAGAAACACATGCCCCAGAATAGAGAGATAAACCCACCCTGTGGGGCTGACCAGGGTGACCCTGGGAACTAAAAAATACCTAACCCCACCCAAGTCCCCCAGGGCAGACCCAGGTGGGGCGTGACCAAAAGAGCGGCTCACTCTGATACCGAATTTCAAAAGGTTGCCGACGCTTTGATGTTACACACACGAGGTCACTAGACAGAGCGCGATTCTGCTCCAACATTCTAGTCTATTCTCATCGTAACTACACAATACAAAAATTGACCGCTTTTCTCCGTGTGACTTCGCTAGAAACTTCCGGAACAAACTAACAAAATAACAAAGCGAATTCCGCTCTACGCGCGAATAAAAGAAAATTCCACCGAAAAGGTACGTGAATCGCAACCATGATAGCTCAAATAAATATTGGATCGTTTCCTACGATTAACACATGTATGCTCTCACAGGACAACACAACCACAATCGTAACAGTGTGATACCGACGTGTGTTTGTTTCTGTCCAAATGGTGGCCTGTGTGCCACATATCGGACTGTCGACTGACTTAGGGCGGAGATTTCGTTTGACTGTAGACATCAATGCCTTCTATAGTCGTGCGTGTTGTTGAGTAAAGTCTACTTGTAATCCGAACACGGATAATGACGGAAAATGCCAGCAGGTTTGTTTATTTAGTCCTTTTCTAAGGTTCTCACTATCACTAGCGGACATCAGTGTCGTCAATCTCAATAATATGGCGATTCGATTCGTGTGTTCGCTACTGTATATTATCCGTGTATGTGTGTGTATGGGAAAGAAAATTCGAGCGTACGTACACACTAAGGAGTATTACATTACCAGTGAGCATAAGGAGCTTGTTAATGTAAATGCATGCGCATATTTAGCGTGTTTGCATTGCGGACAAAGGCAGATTGAGTCTTTCTGGTCTGCAAGGGATTATGGGAAGAAAAGTATAGCGAGCAAGTTCATGAATATTAATTTGTTTGTTATACGATATATCAGTACATGTTTAAAGAAAGGGACATTTTATGGCGTGGGTACATATATATTACATAATATTGAGCAGCATTTTGCTTGATATAGTGCCGATAACAGGCAGATGTGATTACAAAACCCGAATCGAAATGTCCGAGTCGTAAGACGAGGACATTTGATTCGGGTCAAGTAATCACATCTGTCGGTTATCGGCACTGTATCAAGCAAAATGTTGCTCGATATAATTTATGTGCCCAGTCCAAAACAAAACTGTGCCCGGCGTCATTCATTTTGCAGCTGATTGCGATGTTCAGATAAAACACATGAATGTCAGACGACTGCATATCGCTGTCGACTCACCGCGTAGATTTGTGACTGTTAAGACATCAGTGCATTGTATAACCGTGCGCGTTACTGAGTAAATTTTACTTGTAACTAGATCACGCAAAATTGCACAAAAATGCCAGCAGGTTTGTTTATTTAGTTCTTTTCTCAGGCTGTCGATATCGCCAGCGGACATCTCGTCAATTTCCCATGTCAGTCCAGCGACTAGTACGTTTCCTGGCGGCTTTTCTCCGTTCGTGTGTGTGTATAGGATATGCATTTGGAGCGTTCATACACACTAAGAAGTATTTCGTTACTGCTACACATAAGGAGCTTGTAAATATTGTGGTATGAGCATATTTCGCGTTTCCGTTTTGAAAATGCAAGTCTCATCAAGATCGCGTCTTCTTGGCGAAGAGGGCGAAGATTTGAGAAAGAGAAAATAAGATTTCAAATACTGCGTGGATGATATTGATTCTCTATTCGTGTTAATCGTGTGTGTGTGTGTGTGTGTGTGTGTGTGTGTGTGTGTGTGTGTGTGTGTGTGTGTGTGTGTATGTGTATATGTATATATATATATATATATATATATATATATATATATATATATATATATATATATATATATATATATATATATATATATATATATATATATATATATATATACATATATATACATATATACATAATTATATATATATACATATATATATACTGACTTCCATTAAAAACGCGAAAAGTGTCTGTATGTGTACCCTCAAACAAAGAACCACCCTGACAACAAAACAAGAAAATTTTATTTGTTGCTTACTTCAGATGTTCAGCCTGCTGTCTGCGCTACCTTCACATAAAAATTGGATGAGTTTCGCCCATGGTTATTTTGGAGGACTCAGGGTTTCATTAGCGGTGAAAATAAGCAAAACGTTAACACTCTGTGAAGCATGTTTCCTGTGATATTTTTTAACACACAAGTTGTGTGGATTGCTTATTATGTTATTAACTGCCTCAAATGAAATTGGACTCGAAAAATTCATTAGAGAACCAGAACTTCCGGTGCACATAAATTTATTAATAAATCTTATTTGATTTAATGTGAATTTCTTTTAAACTATTTTTTATGCTCCAGTGACTGACACAGAGATAAAGAACACACCCATATACATTTGATTAGGTAAATATGGCCGCTAACCTGAAAATAAAGAACGTTTTGATTTTCATGTTTGTAGGTCGTGTTGATTATTTAGGTGTCTTTGACAAACGAAAAGAAGATGAGACCAAACAGGCCGGATTTGCATGCACACGGACACTAGTGACACTTTACATTGGTTGGCTTTCAGCTGTGTCCTCTGCAGATGCTCCCATTTCACTTTCAATATACTGTGATGGTAGTGTCACTGATGACGTCATAAGTCATCTATGTGCGATTTTTAAGACTAAACATTCTAATTGCACATGACATAACACACTCAACCCGGACTAAAGCATATAATTAATACGAAGAAAAGCGCTATGGTGAAAAAATTCGCGTTTCTTTTGTTGATCAGTATATATATATATATTACACACACACACACACACACACACACACACACACACACACACACACACACACACACACACACACACACACACACACACACACACACACACACTACGCATACAAAAACTGTACAAAGTTTGGAAACGATACTTTTCTAATGCCTCAAGATTTTTAAATTCTGTCTGCAACAGGAAAACATTTACACACTTAGAATACAATGCAGTGAAATGCATCTTTTCCATTGCGTTACCTTTAAGTTACATCCCTTTGAACATGACAACTCCAAAATCGAAATTTGCAAGGTAAAGTTTTCAGGTGAAACGTGTTGTTTATCAAACACTGCTCACATCTTTGTAAATCTGATTGCACCGTTTAAAAGTGCATTCATTTATCTCCTAATGCTGGAAATTATTATTATTTTCAAAGAAAACTGTTGCTGTTGTGGTTTGAATAAATCACGCACCCCACAAAAAACATCACGTGTACGGGTTTCAGACGCATATCTCCCATTTGCAGCCTAGTGATTTAAATTCCGAATAATATCGTCAGAAGGAGGATTATTTTTCTATCAAATGCAACCAAAAACATTCATTGTAAGCGAGAATTATGAATTTTATCACAACAAAAGCCGACCTAATCCCAGAATCAAAACATTGCGTTGGTCTCTTCTAAGAGGCGAATGCAAAGATTTTGTTTCTTAGGAATTCAAATCATCTAATGGCGTAGAGCGTTTCATGAGGCGTGTTTACTCCAGTCATGCTCATGAACCGGGCTTAATAAGTTGTACCACAGATATCGGGGGGGGGGGGGGGGGGGGTAGGGGGGTGGTTGGGGGAGGTTGGCGGAGGAAGCCGAGAGGGGGAGGGAGGCTGGGGAGGCCGGGGTGTCGAGGCCAGGGAGAGATGAAGCATATGACCTCGAAAAATGACTTTTCTTATCAAAAACACACATTTGTCCTGGGGGTAGTCCCTACTGCTTTATGTAGTAGGTGTTCAGTGGAAGGCTCAAAGTCATAGGTCTGTCTTTCCTTCTCTCCCACTACCCTCTCTTTTCTGGAACAAGTGAGCGATGCAGTCACAAAAAGGGCAGCTGATGTCCTGATGACACGATGCAAGCTTACCAGCCTGGAATTCCATGGCATTGGCACAGCATTCTCAGAATTGAATGAAAAATTATATATATATATATATATATATATATATATATATATATATATATATATATATATATATATATATATATATATATATATATATATATGTATATGTGTGTGTGTGTGTGTGTGTGTGTGTGTGTGTGTGTGTGTGTGTGTGTGTGTGGATTTCGGTCCTTTTCCCTTGATTTCACCACTTTATTCAGCTCTGTTGATATAATCTATGTTAGTGTAGATTGTCTGATCTCTTCCTAATGACATACATGCACGTTCAAGGTTTTCATAATTAAATAAAAATGGCCTACGTCTTTTTTCATGACACTTCTGCGTTGTGACCAGTACCAAATAGTGACATTTATTCAGTATTAAACGTGTTCGGTTTTTACCATTTTTGTTGAGAGCTAGAGGCACTTCAATTTAATATTTATCGACACTTTCAATTTGTCAATTAAATTTGCTGTGTAGTTGAAATATTTCTTTGCATATCAATTATTTTTACCATTTGTAGCGGTCAAAGGTCAAGGAAGTTCCCATAAGTGTGTCAAAAATGCATGCATGCATGGTGATAAAGCGTAGGATTTCTCAGGTACCATGTCCAAACCTGACAAACTATAAACACTTTAATCAAGTATTTGCTCAAAGACGTGACCTGTCGGTCAGCTCAAGTTCACAGAACTTAAGATTATGCGGATCGGACACGAAGGTGAGCCATAGGGGCTTTGCAATTCTTGCTCTTTCCTCTTCAGTTGTGGTTGTGGTGGAGAATGGGGTCCAGAACCCCTTAAACCCCCCCCCCCTCCCCCCCATCTCCTGAGATCTGCCTCTGTTATTATTGGGAAGTTATTGACAGAGATTAATCAAGGTCATTTTTTTCTTCTAGGAAGTCCATCAAACTTTACCTGCACGGAAAACTCAGAATCGTCATCAAAGTCTCATTTCCTTTGCCAAGCTGACAACTATTTCCACTCTGAGAATGAAGCAGCAATGCGGTGTGAATTCAAAGAGGTGGGCTATACCTCAATCTGATTACGTCTGATTTTTGTACTTCCTCTTGTTATTACTTTATCTAATAATAATAATGATGATGACGATAATGATGAAGATGATGATAACATCAATAATAATAATAATCCTATTTTTATTATTGTTATTATCATTATTTCATACTATGCCATCGGTATTGCGGTTATTTCATTTTATTAACTCATTCGAGACGTGCTGCACAACACGCGGCTTATGTTAATAAAACACACACACACACACACACACACACACACACACACACACACACACACACACACACTGTGATGAAACTCTATGCTCATGCATAGTGTTCACACATTAGGTTAATACGGTACGGATTTTGTTAACGGTTTGTTTTGTGCCGATAGTCCGTGAGGCCGAGATCCACGTGAAATTTTTAGGACATGTTTAACACGGGGAGCGTTAGTGAGTTGTAGGCAGAAGTTTAGTCTGTCAGAGCAGAAATACGTTAGTACGGGCTCTCTTGTCAGAGGGATCAGATGTGTTTAAGATACCTAGCCCGTATTCCAAGACTCTGAAACCTAGGATTCATAGTATGTTTCTATTATATATAATATTGATAGTTGCATGGTTAAAGACAGTATGCGTTGCTAAGAGTAATTTGCTTGTATAGTGTTGGCCGGTTTGGTTCAGTTATGTTGGTTGAGAATTCAGTGAAGTAACCGGTGTTTTTCGTATAGTTATTTACCGAGATGGATAACTAAAGGAATGTGAGGTGTGTATGCCAAGTCGCTATGAAGGTAGTACGTGGGTGGTTAAACATAGTCTTTTCCAGTGTATAGAGTAGGGTATAGTGAGAGTGTAGGTTACAGTCTGTTTCAAGATAGTGACAGTAATGGGGGTGTTATGAAACTGAGTAGTTCAGGTTATGGAGCACGTGTGTGTGTGAATGAACGTGTGAGTAGTTGTATCGGCCAGGTTACGTAATGTTTCTCATGTCATCCAATATGTTGTGTGTTTAGCAAGCGTTACGTTTTGGATCCTTGTTGTTGTGTTTAGAGTGCTTGTAAAGAGGGAGCGACGGACGCCGAGACGTCAGTCACCAGACCTAACGTGAGGTCATCACCCCTCCAGTTCTTCACTCAGGGAGTGAAGCGATCGGGACCGAGACACCCGAGTCGAAGCGAGAACTGCGCTACGGTACGAGTACGAGGACGTCCGTGATAAAGACACAGGACGACAGGAAAGAGCGTACAACGGACTTGCACGCCTAGACGTGAGAAGGACCAACGTAACCAGGCAATAACATCAAACAGGTTGGAGACTGTGAGAACTGATACCTAGCCTGGCAAGGATATTGTGTGTGTGTATGTGATATTAAGACGTGATAGTGGGGAAGGAGTGATGTATATAGCTTGATAGTTTTGTGAGCATTTTTCTTTTATCGTTTATAGTGTATAAAGTTATTTTAGAAAGGGAGCCCGTGTGTTGAGTTTTACCGCATGAATGCGCCCGTCTGAGTCAGTGGCGGTGTATGCGTCTGTTGCGTGAGAGTCTGTACGTGCGACTGTGGGCAAGTCTGCGTGTGTTACACACACACACATACACACACACACAAAATTTATTTTTCAGCTTTCGGTCAAAAGACCTTCATTAGGCCTGCAACACAAGGGCAGCAACCACGTTGACTCGAAACTATACAAATAATGAGATAGCCTCCCTTGGTAAACAACGAAGTAAATAATAATATGGACATAACTGAGAGAAGAACGGGGGCGCCGGCAGGGGTGGTAGTAGCATGTTAGGATGCCATAAGACAAAAATATTTGTTTTCCTCCCTACGTCACGCGACCAGTCACTTTAGCGTAAACTGTACCATGTGACCGTGATATAAAAAATCCTGTAGCGAAAATGGCGGACGTTTTATAGCCCTCTCGATGACGCGTTAGGACCTCGTTTTCAAGTCTTGATAGCAACTCGGTTCGACAAAATAGCAGAAAAAAACGCATTAAAGTAGTCCTATTTGACGTAATACACATCCCCTGCCTTATGTTTTACGACGTGAGGAGCCAACTTAAACACAGCGCAAACAGCAAAAGCCTTTGCCAAATCCATCTCATCGACATACACCGAGCATTTTTAAAGTTCGGAAAACCACGGAACAAAAATAGCTTCCGAGTTTTTTTTTTTTTTTTTTTTTTTTTTTTTAACCAATCAGAGACAGCAATCCTTGCAAACAACACACTGTCGTCTGCTCAGCCACCAACATGCCACAATTTCACCAAAGCACAGAGCAACAAATTCAAGAACTAAAACGAAAATACACACCCAGCAACACTATACACAAAGCACGATATTGCCAAAGTTCTCTCTTCACGTCACTCAATACGGGACTATCTGAAGAAAAACATCTCACGAATTTTCTAAGACTATCTGACATCATGTCAACGATATAAAATAAAATCTTATCTTAAAATCCATCTCAGCACTAGTCCTGCTGTTAACAACGAGCGTTTTTTGGTATTCCTTTTTCCAGATATCCATACACACATGACACTTTAGAATATAACAACGACAATCTGCTGCACACTCGAAGCATCCCCTTCAGTCATCTTGAATGCACAAGGCACCATGCTAATTTGCACAAGCTGTCACATCAGTGGTCAAATGCCTATCGCTTCATCAAAAAGTTCTTAATTTTCTGAATCACACAGCAGTCAAGAAGCACTGTCAATGTCATACTTTGACGACCTTTTGCAGACATTGCAGCTTGAATCATTCTGTACACAAGCCAAGATTAGCGGCTTTTTACTCGCGAAACTTGCGCTTCACACGGAATCATGCTACGTCACACTCTGTCGCGTAAAGACTGGGAATCCCCGCAGAACATGTATAATCAATGGTGTCACCTATCCGCCACAGAAGCGACCGTCTTTATAATCTGGATTTTTTAAAAACAATAAACGGAGGAAGGAAAACAAATACGTTATTGGTCGGAGGGGTTCACTACACGGACCTTTGTATGGCTTCGGGAGGTCAAAGGAATCATTGTACCCCGAAGGCCGAAGGCCTGAGGGGTACAATGATTCATTTGACCTCCCTCAGGCCTACAAAGGTCCGTGTAGCGAACCCCTCCGACCAATAACTTATATTGTTTTCATCCCTACGTCACACGACCATTCCCTTTAGCGCAAACTGTACCACGTGACCGAGATACAAAAACCCTTGTAGCGACTAATGGCGGACTTTTTGTAGCTGGCCCTTTTTCTGACGCGTCTTGGATGCCAGTTTTGTTAAGTCCCCTTTATTTATAGATGGGACTTTTTAGGACGGCTCGCGGTGGGGCGAATTTAATAGCTTGATGTCAAAGGTGGGCAGGCCTAAGCCTCTAACACCGAATTGAAATAACAAGATAAAAATTACGTCATGTGTAGTTACGGTAACCTCGCTGCTGTACGTACATTTGGCGCGAAGCGCCGTATGTGCGTATATATCAGTGTAATGTATGTATGTGTGTGTCCGTATGTATGTAATAAGAGAATCTCCGATATTTCTGTACACACAAGCTCAGATGTAACTTGGCGAATCACGACTAGTATTTCTGTTTGATGACTTACGGTAATTTGTTGTGCTGTGACTGTTAATTGGATTTAATATTTTCCTCCGTGTGATGCTGGGATTTGATACACGCTGATTCTTCAAGTTGTTAGTACCATTCGAATGCGGATCTCAAAAGAACGGCGCGCACAAAATAATACAACCAATCTTCTTTTCTCCACTTGCAATAATCTCAGGAGTGGCTCTTCCCAAGCCACGCTCAACATCACTGCCTACGGAATAGCGCGAGCACCGAAGCGAATACCAGCAAGCTTCAGGCCCCCACATTCCAGCCGAATGATGTGATGACAGACACCTCCCCGACACAGTGACTGTGCTTCTTACAACAGCGTGTGCATGTGTGTACTCTTTAGAAACCATTTTGGACTGATTTTCACGTTAATGCTGTAGATCTACTACTATTGCTTTAAAAATGACCATGAAGTAATATACTAGTCAAGCTATAATTAAGGTGGTGACTGCTTATGCCGAAGCGACTGTCTAATAGCCGGCGCTGTTCTTGTAGCGACGGGCCCCCCGGTAGCAACTGTGAAAGTGTAATTCGTATTTTTTATACGTATTTCTCATCACACACGCATACACACACACACACACACACACACACACACACACACACACACACACACACACACACACACACACACACAAATTTTGTGTAACTATTCTGAGCCAAGCAGAAAGTTAAACAAGACGGGATGAACCATAACCCACAAAGTCCATTCTATATAAGAGCTGTCCTCGCTGTCAATGGTCTTTGACCTGATTCTGATATTGAATTATCTCCTATTGAAAAAGTCACACAGATCTGTCAATGCGTCAGTGAGTTCTACAAGGTGCGCAGGACACTGACACGCGTCATTGATTTGTCAAACGTCATTTGTCAATACGTAAGTCATTAGTTTTTACGTAATTTTATATTTTACGTGATATGGGTTTTACTTTCGCATCATAGGTTTGAGAAAATGGTGACAAAACTAGAACTTCACGGTAGAATTTCAGTCTTGCTATAATTTGTGTGAAAGCAGGTTGACTTTACTTAGCTACATGATATACTAAGTACACGGGTCACTAGCATGCTCTTCTGAAAGCGCGTCGATGTGTGTGCCGGTGCGTGTTAGCGGCGTGCGCGCGCGCTCTAAACATCTCCAAGAGGCATAGATCCTCATGCACCTGGAGGATCTATTCTTCATGGAGATGCACGCATTTTTGTGTGTGTGTGTGTGTGTGTGTGTGTGTGTGTGTGTGTGTGTGTGTGTGTGTGTGCGTGTGTGTGTGTGAGAGAGAGAGAGAGAGAGAGAGAGAGAGAGAGAGAGAGAGAGAGAGAGAGAGAGAGAGAGAGAGAGAGAGGGAGAGAGGGAGAGAAAATCAATGAATCAATGAATCTTTATTTTACAACGGTGAAGATATTAACACAGTCAGTGACTATGTCATTTTTCGTACCTGCCGTTGCTACAACTACGACTAACTAAGTACAAAATATACATAAAACAGGGACATCAAAGCACAGTGATACAAAATATGTAGTCCACTAAAAACAAACACGCGAAGATAGGCCGCGCACAAACGCAATCACGCGTCCACACACACACACACACACACACACACACACACACACACATACACACACACACACACACACACACACACATGCACACACACACACACATACACATACACATGATTGTTAGAATATACACGTACATTTGTGTGTCTACAAACAACTAGATATTATTATTTGAGTAATGTCAGATACCTATAAAGACTTGCCTTGAAACGAGATAACGTCGGAGTGGCTTTAACGTGATGTGGGAGTGAGTTCCACAGTGTGGAACCCGCAAATCACAAAGTAGATTTAAATATATCTATTCGGGGTTTTGGAACAATATAAAGACCCCTCATGTTCCCATAGCAGGAATCTGATTTTTTAAACAACTCTGTTAGATATTCTGGAGCGCTATGGTTCCACACTTTAAACATCAGTACCCCTTTGTTATATTTAAAATGATTTTGAAGGGGGAGAGAGAGAGAGAGAGAGAGAGAGAGAGAGAGAGAGAGAGAGAGAGAGAGAGAGAGAGAGAGAGAGAGAGAGATGAAATGAAATCTTATTTATCAAGGATAAATGATTAGGTACATAGACCTGTTTTCAATCATGTCCTTGCACACACACACACACACACACACACACACACACACACACACACACACACACAAACATACACACGCACGCACGCAAGCACTCACACAGACACACGCACACACACAAGCACACACACACACACACACACACACACAAACACACACAATGCCTGGAGAAAAAAGAAAAACTAATTAACCCCATCCAAGTGTCCAGGGCAGACACGGGTGGGGAAAAGTACAAGTAATAATACATTTACAAGAAAACACTGTAAACAGAAATCAGTGTTTGCATGTATACATAATATTATGTGCATCGGGTATTTACACAAAATTACATGGTTAAAAAAATGGTAAAAAGACAATACACTGATATAGCTATAGGAGGAAAATGGCAATTACAAGAAAAACTTCAACAATACAGCAACGTCAGAAACGAAAAGCCATAGTCACGTGAGAAACGAAAAGACATAATCACGTGGTTTACTCTTTACAGCATTTCAAGTATTCCTGAGATACTTCAGCAGCCGGGTTTTAAATGTTCTAACAGATGGCGCTGTTCTAATATCTGCCGGAAAAGAATTCCATAATTTAGCCCCAGAATAGGACAAAGATGGCTTATAATAATATCTAAGCAGGGCATTGGTACTAGCATATTGTTTTTTGGTGTTCGGCTGGACCTATGGGCAAAACGGAATAATTTTGTGAGATAAGTAGGAGATTCTGAGAGGGTGATTTTGCGCATGAATACCAGTTTATTATAAATAAAAAGTTTGTGAAGAGGTAAGACAGCTAGCAACTTGAATTTGTCATCTGTACTAATGCTTTCTGTGGGTCTGTCAACAATTAGTTTAGTGGACCTTCTGTGGAGCGAGTTGAGACTTTTAAAGTTAGCATCACCGCGAGAGAGAGAGAGAGAGAGAGAGAGAGAGAGAGAGAGAGAGAGAGAGAGAGAGAGAGAGAGAGAGAGAGAGAGAGAGAGAGAGAGAGAGAGAGAGAGAGGGAGAGAGAGAGAGAGAGAGAGAGAGAGAGAGAGAGAGAGAGAGAGAGAGAGAGAGAGAGAGAGAGAGAGCCGCGCGAGAGAGAGAGAATGACGTCATATTTAGAGTATTATGTCAGTGTCTGCGTGGCGATGGAGTTCCCTCTTTTACGTCGCCGCCACTGTCTGACTTTCTCTAGAAGTAAAGGTTTATTTGGTGTTTTAATTCTTTTCTGAAAAGAATTAATTTTTACTAAAGAAGTTGAAAGGATACAAAGCTGGCTAACGAACACATCCAATGTCTTTCTCCAAACTAGCAATATGCCAAAGTACAAGTAAATATGACAAAAAGTACGGTCTCTAATCTGGGTCAACTGACTTCCAATAAACGATTGTTTATGTCTTCAATGAGACATTCAATTACAATATGCTCGTGGCTTTCTTAGCCGCCCACTTAAGAAAGTATTTCGCCAAGTTTCAAGCTTGTGTGTACAGAAATATCGGAGATTCTCTTGTTTACATACATGCGCACACACATACATACGCACATACATACTTACATACGCACATACGGCGCTTCGCGCCAAATGTACGTTCAGCAACGAGGTTAGCGTAACTAGACATGACGTAATTTTTATCTTGTTACTTCAATTGTTAGAGGTTTAGCCTGCCCGCCTTTGACATCATGGACATACTATTAAATTCTCCCCACCGCAACCAGTCCTAAAAAGTCCCTTCTAAAATTGAAGGGACTTAAAAAAACAAACATTATATTACGTGTTTAAGAGATACTATGATAGGGCTGTCTATAGTTTGCTTTGTGTTAGGGAGGTTTAGGTCGAGTTGGGGCCG
>BTPG01000003.1:50329549-50374549 GCA_036245525.1 Semisulcospira habei | reverse complement strand
GCCGGCATCACCTCTTCCTCCCAGATCTTTCCAAGCAGTGGGTACAACAGCTCTACTGTTGTCTCTAAGTCTTTCAGAGCCTCCGCTGGGATGTCATCTGGTCCTGCTGCTTTGCCGTTCTTCAAAAATGCCACTGCCATTCTGATCTCTTCCCGGCTGGGTCTGTCACAGCTGATGGGTAGGTCAGTCCCTGCTGGCTGGATGTCTGGGGGGTCGGGTGTGGTGGGTCTGTTCAGTAACTCTTCAAAATACTCGGCCCATCTGTCGAGTTGGTCTGCTCTGTCCGCAATAGGTTTGCCTTCTTTGTCTTTTACTGGTCTTTCTGTAAGGCCATACTTGCCCGACAATCCTCTGGTAATGTCGTAGAGCTGTTTTGTGTAGCTGCTGCTTGCTGCCTTTTCAGCCTCTGCTGCCAGGCTGTCTATGTAGGCCCTCTTGTCTGCCC
Source organism: Semisulcospira habei (assembly GCA_036245525.1). Lineage (NCBI taxonomy): Eukaryota > Metazoa > Mollusca > Gastropoda > Semisulcospiridae > Semisulcospira > Semisulcospira habei. Next base: position 50,374,104 of record BTPG01000003.1, on the reverse strand, counting down.
TGATACTCCTCTTCACCTCGCGGTTGGCTTCCGAGTATTCCTCCTGTGCCCTTGCTTTGGCTGCTCTCGTGTGACTGTTGTTGACAACCGCTTTCTTCTGCTTCCTCACTTCTATCTTCTTCAAGGTCTGTGCCGACAGCCATTTTTTTGTGATGGTGTTTCCTGAACCCAACAGTGTCTTTCCAGGTTGAGTTCAGCGCCTCTCTAACTGCCTTCCACTGCTGGTATGTGGTGGCTGCCTCCTCTTAATTTATTAGCTCCTGTAGCGCTTGAAACATGTTGGACAGCACCAGTTTGAACTCTACTCTCACGCCAGTCTCTCTCAGGAGGCCTACATTATAGCGCCGTCTTCTTGTTGTCTCTGTGCGGCTTTTCTTTAACTTGTGCTTTATTCTTAAGGTAAGCAGATGGTGGTCTGAGGTGACATCCGCTCCCTTCCTCACTGCAACACCTTGAAGGGATCTTCTAAATTTCTTGCTAATGCAGATATGGTCTATTTGGTTCTCTGTAGTATAGTCGTCGGGTGAGACCCAAGTTGCTTTGTGTATTCTTCTGTGGGAAGATGCTGCCTCCATTGACAAGTCTGTATAGAGCACAAAAGTTTACGAACCTCTTCCGGTTCTCATTCAACTCCCCTAGTCCATGTCTCCCCATCACCTTTTCGTATCCGGTGTTGTCCTCCCCTATTTTGGCATTAAAATCGCCCATGACGATGGTGATGTCTCGCGCCGCACATTTGTCCACAGCACACTAGAGTCGGTCGTAGAACTCTTGTTTCTCTTCCTCGTCACTGTCATTAGTGGGCGTATAACACTGGATGACGTTGAGCTTAATCTTTTCCCTGGTTCTAAAGGCTGCTGTGATAATTCTTGGCTCAAGAGATTCCCAGCCCATCAGCGCTCTCTGTGCCACTGGTGACATCATGAATGCTACACCTTCTGTATGGGGGGGGGGGGGGGGGATTTTCCTCTTCATGTCCGGAATACAGAATCATCTTCCCACTTGTCAGCCTTTTCTGACCAGACTGCGTCCATCTGGCTTCACTGATACCTAGCAGGGCATGGTTGTACTTTTGAATTTCCGCTGCAATCTGGCAGCCTTCCCGCTCTGTTACATGGTCTTGACATTCCATGTGCCCATGATTGTGTACCTGGATAGAGAGAGGCGGCTTGGTCTTGTGGCTTCCGAAGTCTTCCGGCTTTCATCACATGACGTCATAAATCTTCTGGTAGAAGAACCTTCCTCCTCCAGGAAAGGAATTGCTGTTGGTCTATTCGTCGACGATGTTGTAGCTATTTCCTTATTTGCAGGGTGGGGAAGCTACCCCCACGCCCAACCCCCTTACTAGGAGGACCAGGGGTTTTCTGTCGGGGTCTCCTAACCTTAGACCATGTTGGTTTACGGCACCTTATTTCATTCGGTGCACCCCTCTCACGAGGGAGCCCCTTATCCACCACCCAGGGACGCGCCTCAACAACGTATGGTCCCAGCGCGAGGACGCACGTACGGCGCCTCGCGCCAGAACGTTCAACAGCAAAGTTAGAGTGGCTAGACGTGACGTCACTTTTATCTTGTTACATCTTTGCCAGATCATGAGCTCCGCCCGCCGGTTATGTCCTTTACATTCTACGGAACGAGCTCCGACTAGGCACATCACACAGTCTACCGTATTTTCAATACGGTAGACAAAAACGGAAACATTGAAAACAAGTATGGCTGCCAGGGCCTTGACACTCAGGAAGTCAGCACATTATTTCTTACACAACTTTCCTCGCGGTACCTTTACCAACATTTTAAATCAAATAAGCCGTCCTTTTTGTGATACTACCTTTAGTGTACAAAACCTTTACATCTCTACCGTGACCTTGACCTTGACGCTAGGACCTCGGCTTTGGTACAAGACACATCCTCTAATTTAATACTGACCAGATATGAAAATTTAAACAAAAACGGTTAGCTACTTTTCGAGGAATCGCATGCACAAAACCCAGACAGACACCCAGCTACAGTGACACATAGGTTGACTCCAGTAGACCCCCTTTCAGTAACTGGGGAGGGGTAGGAAGAGGTATCTTAAACAAAGAAAACGAGTCAGATAACAACTGTGCTTGTTTCCATAGCCAAAAAAGCGTTCTGCGGCTGGTAAATTTCAAAAATGACGGGAATGCATTTAGAATTCCACGTATGAGATATAGCGCTAGAATGCAAGACAAAATTACTGTGTCATATTGTCGTGTTCATATCCTAAATATAATTATTTGGTTTAATGTGCAATTATCACACAGAAGGGTGTTTACGTGTTTATGTGTACATTTAAGTGTCTGATTCATTTGCCTACGATGAAAATTACCTAAGATAAAACGTTTTTAATGAAGGCGGTACTGGCAAACCCTCCCGGTCATTTTGCATTTTTCGTCATTTTAAGGGTGCTGTAATTGCAAACGTATCAATTTGTGGGACTACAAAAAATATCGGGGCAATCTACATGTTGTTGTGATACGTGACAGTAACATCCACACGATTCTACTTTCATGTTATGATTTTATAGGTGTCTAAATATAGCACTTTCTTAAAAATTCAAAAATACCCCATTTTAGGTCATATTCAAATGCAAATATTTCGGAAACCAGTCAACAGGAAGTTCTGTATTTTTGCATGTGCACTTCTTTTGACGTGTACATGCAAATGGTGTGTTTGGCTGGTGGCAGTTTCTAGAAAAGAAAATTGAGTGGACCTCCCTACATAGACCAAAATGTTTTTGGATTCAGCACCACCGTTTGACGTTGCACATAATAATAATAATACATAGCATTTATATGGCGCATTTCTCATATTTATAATATAACTCAATGCGCAAGACATAGCCGCGAACTGAACCCAAAAAGCACGCTCACGTGAATCACGCGCATTCCCTCACACACTGTACATAAACACAGAACACATAAACACAGAAAATTCACGTGGTGCTAAGGGCAAGCTCAAGCGAACTATTGGAATATTTTTGGAAATTTTAATCGTTTTTTATATTTTTGAAATTTTGATTAAGTGGACTGAAATTAATTAATGGCGGAGGTAAGAGCCGGAGTACCCGGACAAAGAACCCCCGACGGTTCGTCCGAATTAATGGTGACACTTACTAGACTGACGCCGGAACCGGGTATCGAACTTCGCACCTCTTGCATTGGTGGCAGGCGCTTTTACCGCTGCGCCACGGACCGCCCCATACTCTAAGCTTTGTAACAGATCGAGATATCAGAATCAGTTGTACTCAGAATTTCGACTAAACTAAGGTCCAAACTAACGTGTCAATGTATGCAATAAACTGTTTCTACTGTAACAATGTCACGATCGTGATAGGAGACAAAGATAAGATAAGATAAGATAAGAATACTTTATTATCTCAAAAAGAGAAATTCTTTTCTCCACCTCAGGTGCAACTCGCAATCACACACACTCACACAACATTTTTCAAACAAATGGACAATGGCTCGGGACGGGTAAAGCCCGTCGCCAAGGCGTCTAATGGCCAGCGCCAACGGCCCCAGCCCGACCTGAACCTCCCTAACACAAATAAACTAAAAACAGTTCTATCTTAATAGCTCTATAACACATAATATAATGTTTTTAAACTTTCTGCTTGGCTGAGACTAGTTACACAAATAACAAAAATACGCAAAAAAACAAAACAAAAACAAACAAAAAAACAACAAAAAAAAAAAACCCCGAATACTTTCACAGTTGCTACCTGGGGGCCCGTCGCCATAAGAACAGCGCCGGCTATTAGACAGTCGCTCCGGCGTAAACAGTCACCACCTTAATTATAACTTGTAATTTTTAAAGCAATAGTAGTAGGACTACATCATTAACGTAAAAGCAGTCCAAAATGGTTTCTAAAGAGTACACACTGGCACACTGTTCAGTAGGAAACACAGTCACTGCGTCTGTGAGGTGTCTGTCATCACATCATTCGGCTGGAATGTGGGTCCTGAAGCTTGCTGGTACTCGCTTCGTTGCGGAATGCACTAGCGCTATTCCGTAGGCAGCGTGGCGTGGGAAGAGCCACTCCCGAGATGATGAAAGGGGAGGAAAGCACGTTGGTTGTATTGCCACAGCATAACGCGCGCTGTTCTTCTAATATCCGCGTGGTACAACAAGAATCAGCGTGTATCAACTCAGTCGCAGCGGCCGGATAAAATCCAATTAACGGTCACAGCACATCAAATTGCCAGAAGTTATCAAAATGAAATACCGGTCGTGATGTAACATTGCAGGGCCTGACATCGTATATCAAACGAAGGTACAATGTCGGCTAGAATACTGCCGGTGGCGACCATTTCTGCCGGAGCGGGCGGCCAGGAGGTGTTGCATGGCCGCCATCTTGTCTTATAAAGGAGGATGTAGATGATCGTCTTGTTATATGCCTGCGTATTTCTCTGTGGGCTGGCGATTGGGTGCCTGGTAGGTGGGGGCAGGGGATCGAACTGTTTTTCTGTCCAGCGCTGAGTAATTCCCCTTGGTATGTGTAAAAATAAAGAGGAATTTGAGTGAACTTACCTTCCCTTGAAAGCGCCATTTGTCATTGTCCGAAAAACTGATGATGTAACATTCTCGCCAGATTTCAACTCACATTTTCATAACCATTTGGACTCCCATCTCGGGCATGCATGCAGATGCATACTTAAATTCTAAGTAGTCAGACCTACATCATCTTTGAAACATGAATGGTTTTGAGGCTCTGTCATCGCACGCGTATGCATCAATATTTCCCCAACATTGATCAGCCTACTCACAGGGACACAAACTGGACAGAAGTGATGCACACTCGCTTACACTTGAGTGCCTGCAGGTGACGAAGTGTGTCACGATCGTATACACTTTATTCGAAGTTGTTTTTGTACAGATTGAAGCACCCAAAACTACTTTCAAACGTTCAGATAAGCAAAGCAATAAGTAAAGGAACAAACAAAACAGGTACAGTTGCATCTGCCTTTTTTAAATTGTGATGTACGTAAACTGACCAACATTTTGCCTACCCAATGTCATGTCCCATTCTCATGTTGGAAAATATGCGTTATTTCCATAATTTTTTCAGCCTGGCTGCATATCTTTATAACCACTCTGTGCATGCTTTTACTGCTATATATAGCTCTTTAGATTTATACCAACTAAAATGAACCAAGATAACCTGTCAATTCGCTTCCAATGCAGTAAAGAAATATAGGAGCTGGGCATGATCATCCCTCGCAAACTTCACCTTTTACACAGACACATCACTTTGCAATCGCCTCGATATTTAAAATATCGGCTTATACCATTGAAAACCTCATCCAATTGCCTTTATGGTGTTGTCAGTTTTATTTTCTTCCATTGAATTTCTTTACGCGTAGACCGCAAAATGTGACGCCCCCCAACCCCCCCTCCCCCCGCACACACACACACACACACACACACACACACACACACACACACACACACACACACACACACACACACACACACACACGCACGCACGCACGCACGCACGCACGCACACACACACACACACACACACACACACACACACACACACACATACCATATCAAAAGTCGCAAGATTTCGTTTTCGCGTTCCTGCGCCCTGTATGAGTGTATTATCTCTCGTTTGCTAAACAACTGCATCAATAAAATTTTACTGTTGGAAACAGCATTCATTTTTCGACAAATGCCGCGAGATTTTTGTTTTTGTGTAAAATGGGTTTGATTTTACAGCCCATTAAAGACATGCACCCCTTGAAACATCAGTTGCTCTAAATTCAGCGGCGTAGGCCTATATCTGACGTTTATACGCGAATAATCTGTCGCATACTCTAAGGTTGAGAGATACCTGTTTCCAGCTTTTGGAATGAAAAGCAAAATCCTTTTGTTGAGAATGGTGAATTGTTTGAACTTGCCCCTATACGTACCCCTCAAAAGCAAACGTTATGGTTCTCAATATATTCCCCCAGCTGGGTTTTGTGTGTGTATGTGTGTGTGTGTGTGTGTGTGTGTGTGTGTGTGTGTGTGTGTGTGTGTGTGTGTGTGTGCGTGTGTGTGTGTGTGTGTGCGCGTGCGTGCGTGTGCATACTCGCGCGCGTGCTTGTGTTTACATATGTGTGTTTTTGGCTTAGTTATTTTTATTTATTTTTTATTGTTCCTTTGTTTGTTTGTTTACACGCTTATTAATCGAACAGAAAGTCGAGGGCATGTGATTAGCGATGCAAAGGCAAATTAAAACTAGCCACCAAGGAACGATTGTTTAGAAGCACGAATACTGTTGGCAGTAGTTCAAAATCGTATCAATAACACAAATTTTGATCGGAAAGTCCATTCGGTAATTGCGCTGACATAACCAAACCAGCTCAGCCAACAACAACAACAACAACAACAAAAAGGCAATAAATGACTAGAGTACACTCAAAAAGACAACAGGCATTAGAACCCAAGCAAACAGGAGAATAAAAGCAAACGAATAGTCAACAAACAAGCAGACCAACCAAGCATCAGCAAATCAAAAGATCAAGCAAGAGACTATCAGGCAAACAAACATCTCTTGCACGTACACACAAACAAGTATGCACGCACACTCACATACGCACGCACACACGGTACACACACACACACACACACACACACACACACACACACACACACACACACACACACACACACACACACACACACACACACCACCACCACCACCACCAACAACAACAACAACAACACCAACACCAACAAAACAACAGAAAGGACGTTTTACATCTACATCGAGGAAACCTTTTAAAACACTAAAACATGAGTGCAAAAGCTAAAACACATCAATTAAAGTAAAGAAACAACAAAGGAACCAAGAAAAACACCAAACAAAGAAACAAACGAATAATAAAAAAAAACCCGCATATCTACCTTGAGATTTAGAGTATTTATTTTTGCAACAAGACAGCAAACATTACCGTTCATTGCAAACTTGTGCCTTGACTGCCTTGGGATACGTGAGATTTTGATCCAAATAAATCGCAATTATTAACTTTTTCAGCCCGAATGAAAACAGTTGTTTTTTTTCTTTTTCTGTTCAGTCTTGGAGTAGACAACAGATTATTCGTGTGTAAATGTCAGACATACGCCACTGAATTTAGAGCATCTGACGTTTCAGGGGGTGCCTGTCTTAACTCATTCTACCCCATCACCGAAATCCCCAAATTTTGCCGTTGTCCTCTGAAGACTGCATTGCAGTGCAGAACGCAGATCGACCATGATAGTTCATAGGCGCCAAGCTATTCTGGCATCACCCTTGAACTATCATGGTCGATCCTTATCTTGCTGTGGTGTGTCTGGGGTAGAATGAGTTAACTAGGCTGCAAAAATATAACCATTTGATATATTAAGAACCTAAAATTCGCAGCTTTTTTAGAATATTAAGTTTTCAAAGGTTAACCCCGATTGACGTAGTTTCTCAGTAAATGAGAGATACGCGCTCAAACAATGCGTCACAATGTGAAAACAAAACCTTGCAACTTTTGATTTAGGGGCGTTTCGCCTTTCGCGGTCTGTTGCATAAATAAAGAAAACGCATGGGAAGAAACTAAAACTGGTAACACTCTAACGACAATTGGATATGGTTTTCAATGGAAGAATAAGCCGTTTTTGTAAATATCAAGGCGATTGCAATATATATATATATATACTTACTTTACTTTTAACAAAGGCGTCGCCCAAAGCCAAAAAAATGCACTCAATCAAAATAGCTCAAGGGACGTAATTTTCATTAAATTCTGAGAATGCTCTTGCTACGCTAATGCCATGGAATTAAAAAGAAATATTAAAAAGAAATTAGTCTGTCTTCTTCCACTGCAAAAACTCCTAATGTTTTGGGGATGCAATGCACATTGTACTGGCGGTGCTACCAGTCAAATTCTGGAGGCAGCTTCTCGTACATGCGTTGTGTTTGCAATTTCAGGTTACGCCGTATGCCTACCTGAAGAGCAGGTCCAAGATCTGTTTGGGAATATTCATGCACTAGCCTCCCTTCTCACCTTCCCTTAGACCATGTTGGTTCACGGCACCTTATTTCATTCGGTGCACCCCTCTCACGAGGGACCCCCTATCCACCACCCAGGGGACGCGCCTCAACGCCATATGGTTCCAGCGCGAGGAACTCCTACGACACTACGGTGTACCCACAAAGCTTGTCCGCCTGATCAAGAGCAGCTACGATGGCATGACATGTCGCGTGATCCACGAAGGGCAGTTCACCAGGGAGCTCGAGGTCAGAACTGGTGTCAGGCAGGGGTGTCTGCTGTCTCCGTTCCTCTTCCTACTGGCCATAGACTGGGTCATGAAGATGACCACAGAGCACAGACGAAGTGGAATACAGTGGACACTGTGGACACAGCTTGACGACCTCGATTTTGCAGACGACTTGGCATTACTGTCCCACACTCATCAACAAATGCAGGACAAGACCACGAGGCTTGCTGACATCTCGTCCCAAGTGGGCCTCACCATTCACAAACAGAAAACAAAGACAATGAGGCTGAACGCAACCAGGGAAGAACCAGTCTTGCTTGCTGGCACCCCGTTGGAGGAGGTGGAGTCCTTCACCTATCTCGGGAGCATCATAGACAAAAAAGGCGGCACTGATGCAGATGTCAGAGCACGAATCGGTAAAGCCAGAGCAGCCTTTCTCCAGTTGAAAAAAGTGTGGAGTTCCAGAAAGCTGTCACAACACACCAAAGTCCGGATTTTCAACTCCAATGTAAAAGCAGTTCTCCTATATGGAGCAGAGACTTGGAGATTGACAAAAACCACAGTCAACAGAGTACAGACCTTCATGAACAGTTGCCTTAGAAGAATTTTGAAAATCCACTGGCCAGAGAAGACCAGCAACGTCAGACTCTGGGAGAGAACAGAGCAGATAACAGCAGAGAATGAAATTGGGCGAAGAAGATGGGGATGGATCGGTCACAGTCTGAGAAAGCCAGCTAGGCAGGCATTGTCATGGAACCCCCAGGGAAAGAGGAAAAGAGGTAGGCCGAGAAATTCCTGGCGTCGAGACCTCCAAGCAGACATCAAGAGACTGGGAACCACCTGGAGTAGAATCGAAGGAGAAGCACAGGACAGGAGTTGCTGGAGGTCTCTCGTCGACGGCCTATACCCGGGTAGGGGTGACAGGCGTAAGTAAGTAAGTAAGCCTCCCCTCTCGGGGGGAGGGGGGGGGGGACTGGATATTCTTCAGCGGGTTGCGGGGCGCCTGGGGGTAGTCCCTACTATTTTATGTAGCAGGTGATCAGTGGAAGGCTTAATAAGATAGGTCTGTCATTCCTTCTCTCCCACTAACCCTTTCCTTTCTAGAACTAGTAGGCGATGCAGTCACAAAAAGGACATCTGATGTCTTTGTGACACAATGTAAGCTTACCAGCCTGGAATTCCATGGCATTAACTTAGAGCATTCTCAGAATTTAATGAAAAATTATATATATATATATTATGTGTGTGTGTGTGTGTGTGTGTGTGTGTGTGTGTGTGTGTGTATGTGTGTAATGTTGCAGACAGGCCCAGAAGGATTCAAAACCTATACAGTGGCATTGACTCACCAGAAAATACATGTAACCAATTTAAGGGGTAATTGCTCATATGCAAGAGTCTTTATCAAAGATGGGAGATACACCTTCCAGCCAACTGCTCTGCCGTGGGGAAGCAAAGCGACACCAATACGGATGACAATACAGAGTCAGTACCACGCTTTTAAAGACGAGTTAAATGCAAAAAAGCAAAATGACATTGGGTCTTTAGATCCGCAAAAAAAAAAAAAAAATCGCGACGTCGAATACAAGAGCAACATTAGCCGCGAGTGACGCATTAGCGACAGTCAAGATAATAATAATAATAATAAAGGTAATTTGTATTGCGCCTAAACACCAAGGTGCTCTAGGCGCTTTACAATCACAGTAATGAAACACAAAGCAAAATACAAAAACAAGCACATACAACAACAAAAATACATTGATTTACAAGGAGCAGAAAACTCTCTCTCTCTCTCTCTCTCTCTCTCTCTCGCTCTCTCTCTCTCTCTCTCTCTCTCTCTCTCTCTCTCTCTCTCTCTCTCTCACACACACACACACACACACACGCACACACACGCACACACACACACACACACACATGAGCCGGCAGATGTGACCAAAAGCCATTATTTGGTTTGCAGTTGGTCGGCTGTGCATTGCTTGATATCCCGATTGCAACAAGACGTATTCAGGATGTGTTGTGTTTACTGATCTAACAACAGACTTGTCTCCATTCACTTTTTGGATCACGTGCGATAGCAAAAGTGCGTCTATGTAATGGGCCATCTGTCGTCTGTCCGGCGTCTGTCACCCGTAGTTAACTTTAACTTTGGCATATTCGCATATTCTCGGAGACTATTCAAGCCTCAAACTTCAAACTTGGCCCAAGGGTGTTTTGTGGTGGTAACAGCTTTCTAAACATACTGATTTCAGTGACCTCTCTCAAAGGTTAAGGTCACATGATGAGGGCCCAAAAGGCGTGAAGAATAGCCATATTTGGACACAAATTGTTTCTCCTCAAATACTATCTTTAACTTCAAATCCAAACTAGGTACAGAGATGTCTGATGTTAAGACTTTTCTATGCATACTGATTTGGATGACCCCTCGGAAAGTTCAAGGGTCACAGGAGGTCGGCAAATGTGTGAAAAATCGCAGTTTTTGATGGAATTGTAGTTTGTATCAAAGGTTTGGCCAATTTTTCAGTCAGATTTGGCACAAAGGTATCCGATAAGACCTTTCTATGCATACGAATTAACTGGTCCCCTTGCAAAGGCCGACGGTCAAGGGTGGTCCAGAAAGGGGTCCAACATAGCCTTATTTTGACGAACGCAGGTTTTTCTCAAATACTATTTTCAACTTCAAACCCGAACTTGGAATAGAGCTAAATTATGATAAGGCCTTCTATGCATACTAATTTGGATGACCTCTCGAAAAGATCAAGGATCACAGAAGATTAGCAAGTGTGAAAAAAATGACAGGTTGTGAATGATATTTTTTATGTATTTATTTATTTTTAGGGGGTGGGGGGTGGGGGGGGGGGCGCTCACATGCGATAGCCAAAATGAGTCTATGTAATGGGCCATCCGTCGTCTGTCCAGCTTCTGTTGTCCGTCATATGTCGTCCGTGGTAAACTTTAACGTTGGCATATTCTCGGAGACTATTCAAGACTCGTACTTCAACTTGGTTCAAGGGTACTTTGTGTTAAAACCTTTCTAAACATACCAATTTCAGTGATCTATCTCTAAGGTCAAGGTCACAGGGGGTTCGGAAAGGGGTCCAAAATAGCAATATTTTGACACAAATTGTTTCTCCTCAAATACTATTTTGAACTACAAACCCAAACTTGGTACAGATATGCCTTATGGCAAGACATTTCTATGCATACTAATTTGAATGACCCCTCAGAAAGTTCAGGGTTACAGGAGGGCGGCAACTGTGTGAAAAATAACAGTTTTTGATAGAATTGTACTTTATAACAAATTTTTGGCCAACTTTTTAGTCAGATTTGGCGCAAAGAACTTTATATGCTTACTACTTTACTGGTCCCTTCGCAAAGGCCAAGGGTCATGGGGGTCCAGAAAGGGGTCCAAAATAACCATATTTTGACATAAACCTTTTTTTTCTCTCAAATGCTATTTTGAACTTCAAACCCAAACTAGATAAATTATGATATTGTAGTTTTTCACTCGCGTGCGATTGGAAAAGTGAGTCCATATAATGGGCCATCCGTATTCTGTCCGGCTTCCGTTGTCTGTGGTAAACTTTAACGTTGGCATTTTCTCGGAGGCTATTAAAGTCTCAGGGGTACCTTGTGTTAAAACCTTTCTAAACATTATGAATTTAAATAATCTTCCTCAAAGGTCAAGGTCACAGGGGGTCCAGGAAGGGGTCACAAATAGTCATATTTTAGCATAAATTAGCCATAATTGTTTCTCCTCAAATGCTATTGTCAACTTCAAAACCAAATTTGGTAATGAGATGTCTGATGGAGAAACCTTTTATGCAAACTGATTTGGATGACCCCTCGGAACGTTCAAGGGACAGAGGAGGTCAAATATGTGAAAAATGATATTTTGGGGATAGAATTATAGTTTGTATCACAGTTTTGACCAACTCTCCAATCAGATTTGGCACAAAGGTAGCTGATGATATGACCTTTCTATGCATACTAATTTACTGGTCCCTTCGCAAAGGTCAAGGGTAATAAGGAGGTCCAGAAAATGATCAAAATAGTCATATTTTGACAGAAACTTTATTTTTTCCTTAAATACTTTTTTCAACTTCAATCTAGAAACTTCGTATAGAGATACCTGAAAATAAGGCCTTTCCATGCATAGTAATTTGGATGACCCCTCGAAAAGGTCAAGGGTCACAGGAGATCGGCAAATGTGTGAGAATGTTTTTTAAATATTATTTTATTTTTTATCAAAGTTGTTTTCAAACTTTTAAATAGAATTTGAGATAACACCTTTCTATACAAACTAATTTAGTCGACCCCTCACAGAAGTCAAGGGTCATGGAGGGTTGACAACTTTGTGCAAAATGCATACATTTTGAGAAACTCGGATTTCGCTGGTACAAAAGCTAACCCTTTCCTTCTGTTTAGACACTTGAACACTTGCTCATTTCAACGACCTGCTGAAAAGGTCAAGGCCATCACACTTATTATGTGGATTGGTTATACACGAAAGCCGTAAGGGCTTTGCTTTTCTTGTTTAAAACGACGAGCAGGGATGTTTAGAAGATGCCTAGCTGTATTTACTTGCGGGATCCATGTCTTTTCGTGCTGACTTAGTCTCTAAGTAAATGAGTTCCAAATACTGAAATAGCTTGGACAACATATCATTTTGTCCAAGACATTTCATCTGGCGACATACAATTCTGAACACGTTTACTTATCTGACATTTTTCGCAAATAGAGGTAAGTCTGTCTGGTGACATTTTTATCACAAAGGTAGCTTATGATAAAACCTTTCTATGCACATCAGTTTGGCTGACCCTTGCAAAGGTCAGTGGTCACAGGGTGGTTGACAAATGTACGAAAAATGTATAAAGAAGAAGAAAGCATCGATTTTGGTGGTACAAATTATAAGCGTTACTAATGTTAAGGCACCTAACGCTTGCCAGCTCAGTGACATGTCAGAAAGGTCAAGGTCACACAGGTCAGACTAATTTTGTGGATCCGTCATAAAGGTGAGCTATAAAGGCTTTGCCATTTTCGTTTTCTTTCCATTTCCCTTCCCTCTTTGCTCTCGTGTGCTGTCACGGCTAAATGCAGTCAAACCGCTTATTTGTACTCGCTATTTCAAAGCTTGTTTCTTCTTTCTATTTCGGGCTTCTTCTGTTTTTCTTTTTCTTTATTCACAAGGTTGGCAGTAACCTTTCTGTTCTTCAAATGAATGGTATAGGATCTAGGAGTCCAATGTATCACGATTTATAAAAATGTTGAGATGGCCTGTTTAAAAAAAAAAGAGACGTGATGCGTCCAGGCGTTTATCAGCCATCGAGACCTTTTTTTTTTTTTTTTTTTACATCGTAATAGCAGACTCCTGAATCTCAATAATGTAAACATATTGGAATATAGAGCGTGAGAAAGCTTCAGCAAGTCACCAAACTTTGCCATTCACCTGGCCCCTCCGCCTGCTAAAACAGCAGCTGACAAATCGACCAGGCGCCAAACACAAACATCTCGACGATAAACTGATATGCTGCACTGTGTTTCCCTTCTTAACTTGACCGTGTACTTTGATGGCTTGTTTGTATCTAACTCCATGTCTCAGTCGCATTTTGGGCTCTGGGGTTGAGTCGCTACACTTTCCGTGATGCCTGGCGGAGTCTGAGAAGAAACAGCACATTGCTGCCAGTAGAGCAGACTCTGAGACGATGACTGACGTAAAATGACGCAAAGAACCTTTTTAATAATCGACGTTATAAAGATGATGTCTGATAGACAATGGATACAAACATCACTTCTTTTGCTTGTGTGCTAAGCCGCGATATTTAGGCCTAAAAGCTACAGTTCCATAAGCACGAATCCGATACGAATACGAGCCGAACCCGATGCGGTGATGCAAACAAATTGCGGCATTTTTGTTCAAAGCCGGATGCAAATTCTTTTCCGCATCAGGCATATGAAAATAAACAAACAAGAGAAGGACTTGCACGAACCTTTATTGTTCCGGACCCGCTTCGGATTCTGATCGAGTTCGTGTTTATGGGTCACTCACCTAAGCCTGTGCGGGGCTTGTTTTGGCTTTTCAATCATATTGACCACCCACTGGTTGCGCTATTTTGAATTAAACAAGATGGGATGAACCATAACCCATAAGTCCTTTTTATATGAGAGCTGTCCTCGCTGTCAATGGTCTCTACCTTTATTCTTTGACCTTCTTTCGATGTTGAATTATCTCCTATTGAAAAAGTCTCCCAGATCTGCCAATGCGTCAGTGAGATCTATAAGGGGCGCAGGACATACGCGTCATTGATTTGTCAAACGTCACTTGTCATGACGTAAGTTTTAGATTTTACGTAATTTTATATTTTACGTGATATGAGTTTCACTTTCGATTCATAGGCTTGAGAAAATGTTGACAACACTAGAACTTCACGGTACAATTTCAGTCTTGCTATAATTTGTGTGAAAGCAGGTTGACTTTACCTAGCTACATGATATACTAAGTACACAGGTCACCTGCATGCTCTTCTGAAAGCGCGTCGATATGTGTTTGCGTGCATGCGCGCGCGCTCCAAACATCTCCAAAAGGCATAGATCCTCATGCGCCTGGAGCGCTCATGAGGATCTATTCCTCCTGGAGATGTGCGCATGTGTGTGTGTGTGTGTGTGTGTGTGTGTGTGTGAGAGAGAGAGAGAGAGAGAGAGAGAGAGAGAGAGAGAGAGAGAGAGAGAGAGAGAGAGAGAGAGAGAGCCGCGCGCTTGAGAGACAATGACGTCATATTTAGAGTATTATGTCAGTGTCTGCGTGGTGACGGAGTTGCCTCTTTTTCGTCACCGCCATTGTCTGGTTTCTCTAAAAGTAAAGGCTCCTTAGTGTTTTAATTCTTTCTTAAAAGAATTAATTTTTACTAAAGAAGTTGAGATGATACAAAGATGGCTAACGAACTCATCCAATATCTTTCTCCAAACTAGCTATATGTAAAGGTTCAAGTAAATATAACAAAAATTACGGATTCTAATCTGGGTCAACCGGCTTCCTATAAACGTCTTCAATGAGACATTCAGTTACAATATGCTCGGAGGCTCTCTTAGCCATCCACTTAAGAAAGTATTTCGCCAAGTTTCAAGCTTGTGTGTACAGAAATATTGGAGATTCTCTTTGTGTACATTCGCACACACATATGCACTACATACGCACATACGGCGCTTCGCGCCAAATGTACGTTCAGCAGCGAGGTAGACATGACGTAATTTTTATCTTGTTACTTTTATTGTTAGAGGTTTAGCCTGCCCGACTTTGACATCATGGACATGCTATTAAAATTCGCCCCACCGCGACTCGCCCCATAAATAGAAAGGACTTAAAAATGCTTTTCAAATTGCTTTTATTTTCTCAATGTTCTGGATAGTAAGCAATTTGAACGTATTAATAATATATATATCATTCCCCCCCCCCCCCCATTTCATTCTTTAAAAGGCTGCTTAATGAAGAAGATGTCGAAGCTAGGGGTCAATTGATACCGGACGGGTCATGTCCGATATCACTTTCCTCAGTCTGCTGTTAGCCAATCCGGTGGTGGCATTGTTCTCAAAAGAGCAATATTGTATCAATTTCTAAAACAAATGTTCCAGTCTGTGTTAAGTTACTTCGAGGGTTGTTTCGTGGTATTGTAGTCCGATGGAGATAATCATCAGCTGAAAGGCGCGGTGGTTAGTCAGCTTTCAAGGTCTACAAACCATGATGTAACCCGAGAATTAACCCAACGCAGACGGTTCAGTGCCAATAGTGTAGTCCGAAATGCGCACTATTTGAAGCAGTGAAGTCGTCTCTGACGTCTGGCGTATTACGCCCAATGCATCTGACGCCATACTAATCACTTCTGTGTGCTACACATAATGCATAGGCTACCACGGCCGGTCGAGCAAATGTAACTGATCTTTGCCTCTAGATTTTCAAAAGTTTACCAGCAGTGCTGCTACTAAGTAGCAGAGGATTATTTCAGAGTCTGTAGGAAGGAGATGCGGTCTTTTAGCACTGGATTCAAGTGAACAAACTTCTAAATTGTGAGCCCGGGGCTACGTGGCAAATGACTGGATAAAGTAGGCCTGATTTCGTATATGAAGCATTTAGTGTAGGTCCCCCTTTTTGTTGGCCAAACGCTGTTGAGTTCACACACGCATTCAACAATGAATCGATCTTTTCAAAGAACTCAAGAGTCACAGACCTTTCACATTTTCTTTATTCATTTCTCTTTCTCTATTTCTGCATGCTTTGCGTGTTGACACGCACAATGGAAACTTTAAAATTGTAATAATAATAATAATTAAGGTATTTATAATGCGCTTATCTTATAATAATTATAACTCTAAGCGCGCACTCACAACTCGCACACGCATGCGCACGCTTTAGACAATGACTCAGGTAACACAAATAGTGAAAATACATTACGACGGTCAGCTTGGGGTGGGGAGTGTGGTGATATAGTGCTAGAACTGTTGAAGAGGTGAGTTTTGAGGGCGGACTGGAAGGAGGAGAGCGAGTGTTCCTGACGGAGAGAGAGAGAGAGTGGGAGAGTGTTCCAGGTAGATGGACCGTATACTGAGAAGGAGCGGGGGCCGAAAGTGCTGAGTTTGGTGCGGGGGATGAGGAGGCGGAGAGGGTCGGAGGCGGAGCGGAGGGAGCGGGGAGGAGTGTAGGGGTGAAGTAAGTTGGAGAGATAGGCAGGAGCGTAGTTGTTCAGGGATTTGTAGCAGAGAGACAGAATCTTGTATTGGATGCCTTGGGGGATGGGGAGCCAGTGAAGGAGCTTGAGCAGGGGAGTGATGTGGTCGGATTTTTTCTTTCTGAGGACGAGGCGGGCAGCATTGTTCTGGACGCGCTGGAGAGTGAAAGTGGTGGAGTGAGGAAGGCCGGAAAGGAGAGAGTTGCAGTAGTCGATGCGAGATAAGATGAGAGAGACAGCGAGTTTGGTGGCAGCTTCGGTAGTGAGGTATTTTCTGATCTGACTGATGCGGCGGAGGTGGAAATAACATGCCTGGGCCGTGTATCAATTCATAATTTAAATTACGACGCATAAGTGTTGTGTGCTATCCGCTTGACTCATGTCGAGATAAGATTTATTTCTGTTATTTCCCTATAATGTGTCACCAGTTGACCTGTGTGTTTTCCGTTTATTTACGATGTTAGGTGCCAGACAGCCCCGATCTAAGCGTTCAGACAAAAGATCTACGTTATATTCGTGCGCGACAACAAACTTGCGGATTGGTCAGCTAATTAAAAACTACTAGTAGAGCAGCGGTTCTAGGAGGTAGGCAATGGGCACTGATCCGCATCCAATTTATATGTACTGACCAATCTCATGTCCGAAAATGGACTGACTGCACGACATGCCTCGGCCAATAAAAGAAACACTATGCGAAACAAAATGGTAAACTATACCTTAGTATATCAAATTTGTTTGTTCATAACAGGCCAGATGGGTATGGAAAACGTAAATCTACCTTGCAGCCTTCTCTTCATTTAAAGGTTAAACTGCTATAAGTCTGTTAACCTTTCGTCTGTCAGTAGCGCTTTTTTTTTTTTTTTTTTTTTTTTTTTTTTTTTTTGGGGGGGGGGGAGGGGGGGTTCGCGATCGATGATTCCTACATGAAGCTCTCACTGTGCTCTGTGCTTTATGACAAGACGATGCTACTGTCTGGTGCGATTGACTTATAATTAGCACGTCGTCTGTACTTAATCGAAATGCTAAATTACTGCAGTACAATACAATACAATACAATACAATACAATACAATACAATACAATACAATACAATACAATACAATACAATACAATAATTTTATTAATACCTCATGGGGAAATTCGCTGTCTGCCATACAACACGTGGCATCATCATTCACTCATTCAGGTAATTAAATAACCTATAACTCTCAGTTAAAGAGAACAACTGTAACAGACGTCCTATTATCTTTGTAACACTCTTGGCATCAGAAACACTTATGGTTTAAGCCCCCTGTGCTTCTGGTGTCAGCAATGTTGCAGTGAACTACTAAATGGGCTAGTACTAAACAACCAAAGAATGTTGACTTTCACTATCTACTGATATTACTTTTGAAAAGGGTAACAGCCTGAGGGACAAAAGAGTTGGCATAATGTGATGTACTACTTTTGAGTACTCGAAGGCTGCCATTTGTTTGATACGCCTGCTGTCAAATTTATGTCTAAGTTGATGTATTTGTCATCAAGAATGTCAGCCAGTTTGTTCGTAATCCGTCTGTTGTACTTACTTACTTACTTACGCCTGTCACCCCTTACCCGGGTATAGGCCGTCGACGAGAGACCTCCAGCAACTCCTGTCCTGTGCTTCTTCTTCGATTCTACTCCAGGTGGTTCTCAGTCTCTTGATGTCTGCTTGGAGGTCTCGACGCCAGGAGTTTCTCGGCCTACCTCTTTTCCTCTTTCCCTGGGGGTTCCATGACAATGCCTGCCTAGTGATACTGGAAGCTGGCTTACTCAGGCTGTGACCGATCCATCCCCATCTTCTTCGCCCAATTTCATTCTCTGCTGTTATCTGCTCAGTTCCCTCCCAGAGTCTGACGTTGCTGATCTTCTCTGGCCAGTGGATTTTCAAAATTCTTCTAAGGCAACTGTTCATGAAGGTCTGTACTCTGTTGACTGTGGTTTTTGTCAATCTCCAAGTCTCTGCTCCATATAAGAGAACTGCTTTTACATTGGAGTTGAAAATCCGGACTTTGGTGTGTTGTGACAGCTCTCTGGAGCTCCACACTTTTTTCAACTGGAGAAAGGCTGCTCTGGCTTTACCAAATCGTGCTCTGACATCTCCATCAGTGCCGCCTTTTTTTTGTCTATGATGCTCCCGAGATAGGTGAAGGACTCCACCTCCTCCAACGGGGTGCCAGCAAGCAAGACTGGTTCTTCCCTGGTTGCGTTCAGCCTCATTGTCTTTGTTTTCTGTTTGTGAATGGTGAGGCCCACTTGGGACGAGATGTCAGCAAGCCTCGTGGTCTTGTCCTGCATTTGTTGATGAGTGTGGGACAGTAATGCCAAGTCGTCTGCAAAATCGAGGTCGTCAAGCTGTGTCCACAGTGTCCACTGTATTCCACTTCGTCTGTGCTCTGTGGTCATCTTCATGACCCAGTCTATGGCCAGTAGGAAGAGGAACGGAGACAGCAGACACCCCTGCCTGACACCGGTTCTGACCTGGAGCTCCCTGGTGAACTGCCCTTCGTGGATCACGCGACATGTCATGCCATCGTAGCTGCTCTTGATCAGGCGGACGAGCTTTGTGGGTACACCGTAGTGTCGTAGGAGTTTCCACAGAGTCTCTCGGTCCACACTGTCAAATGCTTTCTCATAATCCACAAAGTTGACGTACAGCGGGGAGCTCCACTCCAGAGACTGTTCCACGATGATGCGGAGAGTGGCGATCTGGTCTGTACATGATCGGTTCTTCCTGAATCCTGCTTGCTGGTCTTTCAGCTGGGGGTCAACGGAGCTCTTCATTCTCTCCAGGATGATCCTGTTGAAGACCTTTCCTGGTATTGACAGCAAGGTGATTCCTCTGTAGTTGGAACACTTGCTGAGGTCGCCTTTCTTGGGAAGCTTGATTAGGTACCCCTCCTTCCAGTCAGCCGGCATCACCTCCTCTTCCCAGATCTTTCCAAACAGTGGGTACAGCATCTCCACTGTTGTCTCTAGGTCTGCTTTCAGAGACTCCGCTGGGATGCTATCTGGGCCTGCTGCTTTGCCGTTCTTCAAGAATGCCACTGCTCTTCTGATCTCTTCCCGGCTGGGTCTGTCACAGCCGATGGGTAGGTCGGTCTCTGCCGGCTGGATGTCTGGGGGGTTGGGTGGGCTCGGTCTGTTCAGTAACTCTTCAAAATACTCGGCCCATCTGTCGAGTTGGTCTGCTCTGTCTGCAATAGGCTTGCCTTCCTTGTCTTTTACTGGTCTTTCTGTATGGCCATACTTGCCTGACAATCTTCTGGTAATGTCGTAGAGCTGTCTCATGTTGCCGCTGCCTGCTGCCTTTTCTGCCTCTGCTGCCAGGCTGTCTGTGTAGGCCCTCTTGTCTACCCTGATACTACTCTTCACCTCGCGGTTGGCTTCCGAGTATTCCCCTTGTGCCCTTACTTTGGCTGCTCTTGTGCGACTGTTGTTGACAGCTGCTTTCTTCTGCTTCCTCACTTCTATCTTCTTCAAGGTCTGTGCTGACAGCCAGTCCTTGTGATGGTGTTTCCTGAACCATACAGTGTCTTTGCAGGTTGAGTTCAGCGCCTCTCTAACTGCCTTCCACTGCTGCTCTGTGGTGGCTGCCTCCTCTTCATTTACTAGCTCCTGTAGCGCTTGAAACCGGTTGGACAGCACCAGTTTAAACTCTTCTCTAACTCCAGTTTCTCTCAGGAGGCCTACATTATAGCGCTGTCTTCTTGTTGTCTCTGTGCGGCTTTTCTTTAGCTTGAGCTTCATTCTTAAGGTAAGCAGATGGTGGTCGGAGGCGACATCTGCTCCCCTCCTCACTCGAACATCTTGAAGGGATCTTCTAAATTTCTTGCTAATTCAGATATGGTCTATTTGGTTCTCTGTTGTATGGTCAGGTGAGACCCAAGTTGCTTTGTGTATTCTTCTGTGTGGGAAGATGCTGCCTCCAATGACAAGTCGGTTTAGAGCACAAAAGTCTACAAACCTCTCCCCGTTCTCACTCATCTCCGAGCCTAGTCCCTGTCTCCCCATCACCTCTTCGTATCCGGTGTTGTCCTCCCCTATTTTGGCATTAAAATCGCCCATGACGATGGTGATGTCTCGCTCCGCACATTTGTCCAAGGCACTCTGGAGTCGGTCGTAGAACTCTTGTTTCTCTTCCTCGTCACTGTCATTAGTGGGCGCATAACACTGGATGACGTTCAGCTTGAGCTTTTTCTTGGTTCTAAAGGCTGCTGTGATAATTCTTGGCCCAATAGGTTCCCAGCCCACCAGCGCGCTCTGTGCCACTGGCGACAGCATGAATGCTACACCTTCTGTTTGGGGGGCATTCTCCTCTTCATGACCTGAATACAGAATCATCTCCCCACTTAACAGCCTTTTCTGGCCAGACTGCGTCCATCTGGCTTCACTGATACCTAGCAGGGAAAGGTTGTACTTTTGCATTTCCGCTGCTATCTGGGCGGCCTTGCCGCTCAGGTACATGGTCTTGACGTTCCATGTGCCCATGGTTGTATCCCTGGATAGAGAGAGGCGGCTCGGTCCTGTGGCTTCCGAAGACTTCCGGCTTTCACCACAGGACGTCATAAGTCTTCTGGTTGAAGAACCTTCCTCCTCCAGGAATGGAATTACTGTTAGTCTTTTCATCGGCGTTTTTGTAGCTATTTCCTTTTTTGCAGGGTGGGGAAGCTACCCCCATGCCCAACCCCCTTACTAGGAGGACCAGGGGTTTTCTGTCGGGGTCACCTTCCCTTAGACCATGTTGGTTCACGGCACCTTATTTCATTCGGTGCACCCCTCTCACGAGGGACCCCCTATCCACCACCCAGGGGACGCGCCTCAACGCCATATGGTCCCAGCGCGAGGGTCTGTTGTACAGTGTGTCCAAAGTATCTTGTGCTCTACCAATCATCCTGCTCGCTTTCCTGATACTTTGTTAAGACGATCTTGATCTCCTTTACATAAATTTCTGCCTCAGCACGTCAGTCAAAAAAATAGAACGCTAACAATACTGGAGCAGAAAAACATCTGTAAAAGCTGAGTGTTTACATTAAATGATCTGAGTTTTCTCAAACAGTAACGACTGGAATGCGGGTTTTTCCCACAATAGCCTCTCTGTTTTGTTTCCAGTTGAGCTTGTGGTAAAAAAAAAAAACCTAAATACTTGTAGGACTCTACACGCTCAACTTCTCAACTTCCGTTCCCTTGATGACAATAGGATCGGGATGATGTTGTGTTTTTTTTTCTTCTGAAACCTATGACCATCTCTCTTGTTTTGCCAAACGTAATTCAAGATAGTTTCTATCGCACCACTCTACAAAGTCGTCGATCTCTTCTCGATAGTGTTTGTCGTCCTCATTCGTAATCTGTCCTGTCAGTGCCATGTCCTCAGCGTATGTGTCCATGACACACATAAGTGGCTCTACTGTCTGCTGTGTACAACAGGGTCGCTAACATGTGTGTCACAATGAGGTCCCCAGTTGATGATCCACAAGAATTGGATCGCCTTCGCTTGACCAGTTAGTGCCCAAATCCTGAGGAACTTGAGAAAAGAACAGAGAACTTACCAGTTCTAATCACTGGGTAGAGGAAAATAATCGCAACATAAAACTTCCACAGAGATCTAAATAGAAAAGCAAACGTTTCTGACAAATGTTTTGACAAAATCTTTTCACACACTTTTTTTTTCAGCTGAAGCCACATTTTATGTAAACGACATGAGGACACTGCCAAGAGTAAATATTTAGAAGTACTTCCTGACAGACACCTGCACAAGCGCAGCATTGTGGTTAATCCACAGTTTCTATTTCTAGGAGCATCTCAAAGTGTGCGACAGTGGCCAGACAGGCCTAATTAAAGTCAAATGCCCATCTGCATCCAGAAATTCCACCATACTCGAGGCATGCCAATTCCCAGGATTTTGTGTGAAATTAGCTGACAACACCAGCGGGGTACTGAAGAAATCACAGGTGGAAGGCCAGCTAAATGTCACAGGTTATTGTTTTCACCCAAAAGGATGTAAATGTAAGCAAATCACTCCAAACATTCCATTCATGACATCACTGTTTCACACTCTGTAAGCTTTCTACAAAGGACAATGAAAGCCTTATGGAAAGTGAAATATCATCACAGAGTGTAAGTGAAATATTAGTTATGCACCTTTGCTTTTATTGTCAGCATATATACACAAAGATTGTCAGCATATATATACTTGATTGTGCTACTGCCCCACACTTGCCAGCTACAGTGTCAGGTGTATGTTGCAAGACTTGATCTTCCTGCGAAGATTTTACAGAATCTGTACTGCCGCCTTTTGTGTGCAGTCTAGATTTGTAGACAGGTGACTCGTCTGCTGGAATTGGGTAGGTGTGCAACTCACTGGGTTCGCCATCCCAAAATTACTGAGAAGGCAAACGTTGCATGAATATATACTCATCATAAAGAGAACTTATGAAATGTGTTACTGTATGATTGATGTGGCTATTTATGCTTGTTATGATTTGTTACAATGAGTGAGAGAGTGCACCCTGAAGAAACGTAAGTGCATAAACCTGTGGTTATGGTGCTTCTGGAGAGTTAATTCCATATTCAAAATTACACACACACACACACACACACACACACACACACACACACACACACACACACACACACACACACACACACACACACACACACACATTCATCCCAAGTGTGCAGAACAGTGCCTGATAGCGAGTGCTTGCACATTATTGAGCAGTACAGTACGCTCCGGTCCTGGTAACTCGATCACTGACTTATGTACCACTTTAGCAAGTGAATTGTCACCATTTTCAGACCAAATTAGAAAAATGACACTTACCGCATACAAACAGCTCTGCGTTTGCTCTTGTCCTCTAGTAGTAGTATCCCGATGTTGAGATCAGTGTGCGGTCTACAGAAAGTTTTTATTCAGCCCATCGCGTTGGTTTTGTGAGGGGAAAAAAGCCAGAAGCTTTTTTTTTTTTTTTTTTTTTTTTTTTTTTGCTGGTTTCAGGGTAGCTTTCATCCCGATTGCATGTACCTTAATGGCAATGCCTGACCATTTCAGTGAAATGTATACGCACAAACAGTATCGCACTTCGCCATTTCCTTGCTTAGTTACGGGAAAGCTTGTGTGACCCAGCAACAGGAACGCGCTGCGGCAATTGTTTTTCTATTTTCTGATTGGCTGAAAATGCGCGCACCGGTGAGATCGATGGTGATGATTTCGTGAAGGCATTTCCGTCTGTGACAATTCTAAATTTGTTTTTGACTCCCGTGCACAGCAAAAGTGAGCCTGTGTTCTGGGCCAGTGCTCGTCCGTCCGTCGTCCGTCCGCCGTCCGGCGTCGTCTGTGGTAAACTTTAACGTTGGCATTTTCTCGGAGACTATTCAAGCTACAGTCTTCAAACTTGGCCCACGGATACTTTGTGGTGTGGCAAAACGTTTCTAAACATACCAATTTCAGTGACCTTCACAAAGGTAGCGGTTACAGGGGATCAGGAAATATATAAAAATGGCTAGTTTTGGTCATAATTTTTTTTTCTCAAATACTATTAACAACTTCAATCCCAAACTTGGTACAAAGAAACCTGAGACCTTTATAAGCACACTAATTTGGTTGATCCCTCGGAAAGGTCAAGGGTCACAAGAGTTCAGGAAATAGGTCATAAATAGCCATATTTTCACAAAAGATGTTTATTTCTCAAATACTATTTACAACTTCAAACCCAAACTTGGTACAAAGATACCTGATGGTAAGACCTATCTGTGCATACTAATTTGGATGACTTCTTGGAAAGGTCAAGGGTCACAAAAGCTCAGGAAATAATGTTTTTTTTTTTAAATAGCCATATTTTGACAACAAATGTTTTTTTCTCAATTGCTATTGACAACTTCAACCCACACTTGCTACATAGATACCTGATGGTAAGACCTGTCTATGCATACTAATTTGGATGACCCCTCGGAAAAGGTCAATGGTCACAAGAGGTCGATAAATGTGTAAAAATTACCAATAACTGTATTTTGTTTATCAACATTTTTGCAAACTTTTCAATCAAATTTGGCACAAAGGTAGCTAATGATAAGACCTTCCCATCTATGTATCCTAATTTAGTCGACTCATCGCAAAGGTCAAGGGTCACGGGGGTTTCATAGGTGTGTGAAAACTAATTATATTTTGAGAAAACATGGATTTTGTTAGTGCAGAAGCCATCCCTGTACTTATTGTCAGATATGTGTGGATCGGTCAAACTCCTGTGCCATAAGGGCTTTACTCACAAACCAGATAGGTGAGGCTAGCGCTGGCAGAATTGCCTTCTTGTTCAGATACGAAGTACATCATTAAGCAGGGTTTTTTTTACATTTATTTTTTTACAAATTGGAAAAGCAACATGCTCCTTGAATCTGATTACGTTTGCTCCCAGTTATAAACTCTGTGTGTGTGTGTGTGTCAGTGTGTGTGTGTGTGTGTGTGTGTGCGTGCGTGCGTGCGTGCGTGCGTGCGTGTGTGTGTGTGTGTGTGTGTGTGTGTTTAGGAGTGTGAGACCATCATGGGACTTTCTTTCCCTAAGCTGGCAATGTTTTTGTTTCATATACATGTACATTTATATACACAGTTTTGTGTATATTGTCTCGTAGTTTTGTAGCAACGGCAGGTTTGAAAAATGGCTGTCTGTGACGATGTCAATGCCTCAACGCTGATAAATTTAAAAAAAAGCTTCATTCATTCATTCATTCATTCATTCATTCATTCATTCATTCATTCATTCATTCATTCATTCATTCATTCATTCATTCATTCATTCATTCATTCACTCATCACTCACTCATCATCACTTCATCATCACTCACTCATCTCATTCACTTCATTCATTCATTCATTCATTCATTCATTACATTACATTAATAAGAAATGAAAACTTGCGCTGACATACAAAACGGAAGCAGGCGAGATCCAGACCCAAACGGTGACTGCCAAGCGTGTAAAATGCATAGAAGAACCCAAAGGAGAAAGAAATATGCTTAGAAAAAACGCCAGTTACAATACAATTTATTAATATTTCGGGTAAATACCCTATTTCAAAATAAACAAACAAATATAGAGATCGGTCGCTACTTATCTTCATTATCGCAGAAGGAACGTGACAACATTCTACAGAGTGGCAGAGTTGCCACATTCCTTCTGCGATAATCAACATAAGTAGCGACTGATCTTTATATTTGTTTGTTCGTCTATTTT
This sequence comes from Semisulcospira habei, assembly GCA_036245525.1. Lineage (NCBI taxonomy): Eukaryota > Metazoa > Mollusca > Gastropoda > Semisulcospiridae > Semisulcospira > Semisulcospira habei. Next base: position 50,347,882 of record BTPG01000003.1, on the reverse strand, counting down.
GAAAAATGGTTTTTACCCTAAATATTAATAAATTGTGTTGTAACTATCTTTTCTAAGCGTTTTTCTTTCTCCGTTGGGTTCTTCTCGGAAGTAATCGAGTATATATAGTTGCAATTAGCTGTATTTCATTTGACTTTTTCTTTCAGTTAACCACTGCAAATCGCAACCATGTCGCAACAAGGGCATTTGTACGAATCAATTGAACTCTTTTCGCTGCATCTGTCCAATAGTATTTTTCGGAGACCTTTGCCAACAAGGCAAGCATTTCCTGTTTGTTTGTTTGTTTGGTTGGTAATTTGTTTGGTGGGTTGGTCGGTCCATTAGTCGACAGTTGGTGGGTCGCTCGGTTGGTTGGTTGATTGGTTGGATGGTCTTTGGCTCACGTGCGAAGCAAAAGTGAGTATGTTCTTGGCCAGCAGTCGTCCGTCCGTCGTCCCATGTCTGTCGTCCGAGGTACACTTTAACGTTGGCATTTTCTCGGAGACTAAACAAGACACACACTTCAAACTTGGACCAAGGACACATTGTGACAAGACCTTTCTAAATATTAGTGAGCTATCCTAAAGGACAAGGTCACAGCAACCCCAGAAATAGGTAAAAAAATAGTCATATTTTGATTTAAAAAAAAAAAACCAGTTTTTACTCGAAGTCTGTTTTTCAACATCAAACACAAACTTGGTACAGAGATACCTGAGTGTACGACCAATCTAAGTATACTAATTTGGATGACCCCTTGGATAGGTCAAGGGTCACAGGAGGTCAGCAAATGTGTACAACATGCCAATTTTGGATAGAATTGTTTTGTTATTTTCAAAGTTTGTGCAAACTTTTCAGTCAAATTTGGCAGAAATGTAGCTGATGTCAATACATTTCTATGCACACTAATTTGCTTAACCCATCACAAAGGTCAAGGTTCACGGGAGGTTGGCAATGTTTGAAAAATACATAATTTTTTAGAAAACATCGAATTTGCTGGTAAAGGATCCATCCCTTTTCTTATTTTAAGACACTTGAACACTTGCTTATTTTTTTTTTTTTTTTGATGTGTCAGAAAAGTCAGGTCACAAAGGTCACACAAGTGGATCGGTCATGCCCGTGAGACATAAGGGTCCTGCCTTTCTTGTTCTTTGATTACCTGTTCTTCTAATCATTTTTGTACTTGCATGCGAATAGCTCTGATAGCCTTAACGCAAGAATAACAAATGTTTAGTCGTGGAATGAGCCAAGATGGCGGAAGCGATGGTATTGGCGGAGCCGCGTGCTGACAGCAATGGCTTAGCGAAGCAGCTGGCTATGTTCTACGACACATTGGTTATTTCCCTCGATTCGATGTGCGGCGCAGCGCAACAACTCGAGGAAAAAAACCAGCGTGAGTCTACGTTTGCAAGTGTGCGACTGACACACATTATGGGTTTTGCTAAAGGTACTAAATAATAATAAATAATTACGGTATTTATAATGCGCTTATCTTATAATAATTATAACTCTAAGCGCGCACTCACAACTCGCGCACGCATGCGCACGCTTTAGACGACTCACGTACAACAAATGGTGAAATATATTGCGACAGTCATCTTTTGTGGGGAGTGTGGTGATATAGTGCTAGAACTGTTGAAAGAGGTGAATTTTGAGGGCGGACTGAAAGGAGGAGAGAGAGTCTTTCTGACGGAGAGAGAGTGGGAGAGTGTTCCAGGTGGATGGACCATAAACTGAGAAGGCGCGGGGGCCGAAAGTGCTGAGTTTGGTGCGGGGGATGTGGAGACGGAGAGGGTCGGAGGCGGAGCGGAGGGAGCGGGAAGGAGTGTAGGGGTGAAGTAAGTTGGAAAGATAGGCAGGAGCGCAGTTGTTCAGGGATTTGTAGCAGAGAGACAGAGACAGAATCTTGTATTGGATACGCTGTGGGATGGGAAGCCAGTGAAGAAGTTTGAGCAGGGGTGTGATGTGGTCGGATTTTTTCTTTCTGAGGACGAGGCGGGCAGCATTGTTCTGGATGCGCTGGAGAGTGGAAGTGGTAGAGTGAAGGAGGCCGGAAAGGAGAGAGTTGCAGTAGTCAATGCGAGATAGAATGAGAGAGACAGCAAGTTTGGTGGCAGCTTCGGTGGTGAGGTATTTTCTGATCTGACTGATGCGGCGGAGGTGAAAGTAGCATGCCTGGGCAGTGGCGGAGACGAAGCTGGTCATGGTAAGAGAGGAATCAAGAATAACGCCAAGGTTTTTGGCCGAGTCACTGAGGGAGATGGGGGTGCTGTCGAGTTGAAGGTGGAGAGAGGGAGGGAGCTGGGAAAGTTTCTGGCGAGTGCTTACCAACATGGCTTCCGTTTTGTCGTCGTTCAGTTTAAGCTTGTTTGCTGTCATCCAGTTTTTCACGTCTTCATAGCAGTCAGCCGTGCGAGTCAGTAGTGACTGAGTGTTGTCGAGTTTGTCTTTGTCTAGTAGTTGTGAGTCGTCAGCGTAGAGGTGGTGGCGTATGTGGTGAGACTGTATGATGTTGGACAGGGGGGGAGGTGTAGAGTGTGAAAAGGACCGGGCCCAGGACGGACCCCTGTGGTACTCCGCAGGAGAGCGTGACTGGGTTGGACGAGACGCCGTCAATGGTGACGACTGCTGTCTGTCGGAGAGGTATGAGAGAAACCAGGAGTGAGCAGAGTCAGTGATGCCAAAGGAGTGACGAAGGCGGTGGAGGAGGATAGAGTGGTCTATGGTGTAGAAGGCGGCAGAAAGGTCGAGTAGCGTAAGAAGGGAGATGTTGCCTGAGTCGGTGGAGAGAAGCAGGTCGTTTAAGATGTGTAGAAGGGCTGTTTCAGTGCTGTGGTTTTTGCGATAGGCAGACTGGAATGGACTGAGGAGGTTGTTGTCGGCAAGGTGGAGGTTGAGCTGGTTGAGAACAACCTTCTCAAGAAGCTTGGACAGGAAAGAGAGATTGGAGACTGGGCGATAGTTTTTTAGTTCGTTTGGGTCGAGGTTGTGTTTTTTGAGGAGAGGACGGACGATGGCGGACTTGAAGATATCAGGGACTGAACCGTTCTCAAGAGATGTGTTGATGATGTCGGTAATGAAGGGCAGAAGTTTTGGAAGGCCGTTCCGGTAGAGAGAAGCTGGGAGGGGGTCTAGTTCGCAGGTTTTGAGAGGCATGGACTTTATGGTTTTGAGGACTTCTTCTTGAGAGACGGGGCGGAAGGACGAGAGGGGGGTGCCGGAAAAGGGGGTGTCGGGAGGGCAAGGAGGGGAAGGCAGAGAGTCGAGTGTGTTGCGCAGAGTTTGAATTTTGTCGGAAAAGTAGTTGGAAAAAGCGGACGGGAGTTCTTCTCTGCTGTGTGTGTTGGGGAGAGGAGTGTCTTTAGGAGTGCCTAGGAGTGTGTTCATGGTAGCGTAGAGGGTTTTGGAAGAAGTAGATTCCAGGATTTTGTTTTGAAGGTGTTTACGTTTGGATTCGGAGATCATTCTGCAGACTTTGGATCTAGTTGCTTGGAAGATCTGTCTGTGAACGGTGAGGTCAGATGAGCGCCAGAGGAGGAGGCAGCTTTGGATGGAGACGTCTATATGCGCTCATTTAGCCCCTTGCGTGTCGGTAGCGGTTTCAGTCGCGATGATTCATGTAATAATATGGGAATTCTGCCTCGGACTAGAACCGGCTGCCGTTAGAGTGTTCAGTCTAACCTATGCTCAGCCTGTACAAAACATGTGTATGCGTAGTTCTCAGAAACATGGCCCAACGAGGGGTAAAGTACTTTCAAAATAAAGAAACAACAACTAGCATTTGTTGGCTTACGTGCGAAGCAAAAGTGAGTCTATGTTTTGGGCCAGTTGTCGTCCGTCCGTCGTCCGTTCGTCGTCGTCCGTGGCCAGCTTTAACCTTGGCATTTTCTTGGAGACTATACAAGCCAGAGTTTTCACACTTGTGGCAAGACCTTTATAAATTGAGTGACCTCTCACAAAGGTCAAGGTCAGAGAGGATCAGGAAATAAGTAAAAAAATAGCTATATTTTGACACAATTTATTTATTTCTCCAATACTATTCACAACTTCAAACCCAAACTTGGTAAAAAGATACCTGATGGTAATACCTTTCTATTCATACTAATTTGGTTGATTCATCGGAAAGGTCAAGGGTCACAAGAGCTCAAGAAGAAGGTCCAAAATAGCCATATTTTGACATTTATTTTTCGCAAATACTATTCACAACTTCAAACCCAAACTTGCTACAGATATACCTGATGGTAAGACCTATCTATGTATACTAATTTGGATGACCCCTCGGAAAGATCAAGGGTCGCAAGAGGCCGGCAAAAGTGTGTAAAATGCTAAGTTGTGATAAAATTGTAAGTATTATCAACATTTTTGCAAAATTTTCAATTAAATTTGGCACAAAGGTAGCTGATGCTAAGAACGTCCTATGCATACTAATTTAGTCGACTCAGCACAAATATCAAGGATCACGTGGGCGGGGGAGAGGGGGGGGGGCGGTTTGACAGATGTTTGAAAAATGATTTCAGTTTGAGTGAACATGGATTTTGCTGGTGCAGGAGACAGCCCTTTACTTATTGTCACAAAGGTCACACATTTGTAAATCGGTCATACACCTGAGCCATAATGGCTTTGCCTTTCTTGTTTCAAGATGTGCTGTTTCTGAAATGTTGTGTTTGTTTGAGACATGATAAAGAAATATTCACTGTTAGAATTAATGTCAGTATTGCAAATGTTGTATTTGACTATTTTGCGTTGGTTAATGTTATTCCACTGCAATGGAAAAATTAGATTAATAACAGTAAAACGTTGATCGTCATTAATGACAATGAGCTTATATTTTCTCTATGCATGAAGTGTTGACAATTTTTAATGTTACAAAATGAAACGTCCGCAACAATGTCATATGGCGCGGGATTCTCGCTCAGAAAATTGGGCCTCAAATTATATCGACAACATTATAACTATGACTTGTTGCTCGTCAAACAACGAAAGAAACACGATTACATGACTGACTTACATTGGCAATTTATTCATAATATCTATCCTACCAGTGTTATGTTACATAAAATGAATATTAAATGCTCATATTGTCCAGACGAGTTTGACTACGAAGAACATTTCTTTTATAATTGCCCTACTGTAAAAGCATCGTAAAAGCTTTCTGGGCTACTGTAGTAATGGATTAACTGTCTAAGTAGAGAGCAAGCAAAAATTGGTTTGTCTGATGTATTGTTCGGATACAGGAAGAAGATGTGAGCAAGTCAAACTTGAATGTTATTAATCACATAGTTTTAATTGGCAAAATGTGCATTAGCATAAAAAATAATGTCTCATGCACCATCAAAGCACATTTTTAATATGAAAATTACAATGGAAATGCGAAAATTTCAATTCAAATACTTTATTCAATCTCTATTCCTGTTAATGTCCGTTTGTGTCTATGTGTTGTATGCACCAAGTATACCTACAATGACACTATCACACTCGCACGCATATTTAAGCAGAGCAATTAAAATATGTCCAGATTAAAGTAAGTAAGTAAACAATTCAGAAGTAATTAAATTAACTTTTAGCTTTTTCTTGTTATTTCAGTTTTCGATGTCAAACCGTTTCATAACTGCCCTAAATTTGAGGAGGAGTTTGATACAATGACTTGCAAATGTCAGACAAACCTAAATATAACTGGCGTTGAGCCTCCATTTTTCTTGAGCTGGGACAATGGGACCCCTGTCAGCGGGGGGTCGGTTGAACTGAGCGTGGTCAACATTACGCGTGAGCAGAATGGAAATGAACATACCTGTCGACAGACGTGGGCATATGACAGTTCTGTAAAGATAACCACACTCACCATGGGGGTGGCATGTAAGTTGTTTGTGTGTGTGTGTGTGTGTGTGTTTGTGCATGCGCGTGCGCGCGTGCGTGTGTGTGCGTGTGTGTGTGCATGCGTGCGTGTATGTGTCTGCGTGCGTGCGCACGTGTGGTTGTGTGTGCGTGTTGAGGGGGGGGGGGAGGGGGTGTCAAGGGACGTGATGTCTGTCAACCCGGGGTAGATTTCATAATTCTGTGTTAACGACTACTTTACTGGCTGTGTTTAACCTCCTTGTGAAATGAATGCAACCCTCTATACTGTAAACAACACGGCATGCACGAGGCGTTTTTTGTTTTTCAGACGGTCCAACGAACGTTAGTATTGAGGGACCTGCGACGTTCAGCACAGAAGGATATACGTCTGTAGTATTGAAATGTGTGACGGACCCAGTCAACCCCAAACCAGATTACTACTGGCAAGGCGTGAACTGTGTCAACGGGAACAATGGTCCGACATGTCAGTGGACGCCGGACGTTTTTAGCAACAATGTGAAAGTAATCACTTGTCGAGTCAGCAATCCGTACTTCACAAACATCAGTGAAACGGGAAATTATACACTGCACCTTAAATGTAAGTGAACCTCACATCTCATAATTGCATGTATTCACCGATATTCGTTTCTGTAATTAGCTCACGTGCGTACCAAAAGTGATCTAGGCCAGTGGTCGTCCGTCCGCCGTCGTCGTCTTTCGTCCGTTGTAAACTTTAACGTAGGCATTTTCTCGGAGTCTATTCAAGTCACAGTCTTCACACTTGACCCAAGGACACTCTGTGGCAAGACCTTTCTCAACATACCAATTTGAGTGACCTCTCTCAATAGTGAAGGTCATAGGGGATAAGGAAATAGGTCAAAATAGCCATATTTTCTCAAATAATATTCACAACTTCAAACCCAAACTTGGTACAAAGATATCTGATGGTAAGACCTTTTTATGCATACTAATTTGGTTGACCCCTCAGTAAGGTCAAGGGTCACAAGTGGTCATGAACTAGCTTAAAGAAACAGAAACACGCACGTAGCGTTTTTTGTAAAGACACTTCACTCAGCTGCAACTCGTCACACGTGACACAAGGTTGTAGACCACACTGGAGTAACAGTTACAACAATACTTTATTCTCACGATGCACTCTCAGCACACTATGTCCACAAATACATCCACACTGATACACTGTCTCCTCTACAATGCATCAACACTTTTGACACTGCATCTCTCATACATTGTAAGCACATATTTCCTAACATCGTCTTTAGTACTATTACAGACTTCCAGAACAATCCAGCAAATTTACACAACACAACCAACCTAGAAAAGAAAAAGTAACCAAAACTTATTAATATTCATTAAAACAAACACTCTGTAACTAACTACAGCCTTCGACTAACATCTAGGCGCATTCCATAAAATGTTACGAAATATAGCCAACAAATTTTGACGTCATTTGAGGTCACTAGAAACATCGCGATCCTGCTTGAACCTTCCAGTCTAATGTAGGTCAAACTTTACAACATTGTAGCGAAAATATGCGTCACAACAAAAATCGATCTCTATTCTCCGTGCAAAAGAAAATAAATCCTACTAAAAAGGTGCGTAATTCTTATCCAAAATAACAAATGAATATCGGATCTTTCCTATGATTAACACCCACATTTTCTCTAAAAAAAAATAACAACCACAAACGTAACATTACCCCCCTTTTTAGAACGAAATTTCACCAATTTCCCAAATCTCAAAACACGGTTGAGGCTGTGTCAAACTTCACAGAATAATGAACAACTATCAATCGCACATCAAAACATAAATCAAATGAAATGCTCTGTAATAATTGTCTCACAGTTCCTTTAAACTATCCTGGACAAAGAAAAGAAATGTTCCTTTAAACTGCTTTGCTCAGGTAATCTGCTCCAAAGTTCTGTAAACCCTTGATGGACTGTAACTTAATGTCAAAGTTCTGTACGAACACTGCCTATCTCATATACGGGCGTTTGTGAACTTGGCAGAGTTCAGACAGTTCAAGGGTTGATGGTCCGTCTGTAGCACAAATGGTACACCTTGAAGATACAGCTCAAACCTCCTTTCTCCCCAAATGATGGCTAGGCACTCTTTCTCGATGGTAGAGTAGTTCTTCTTGGCACGGGTCAAAGTCTTGCTGGCGTAGCTCACTGGGTTGAGTTTTCCGTCATCCTTCTGCATTAGCATGGCACTCACTCCGTCGTTGGAGGCGTCGGTCCTCAGGACGAAGGTTTTCGATGGGTCGGGAAGGTGTAGAATGGACTTCTCGGTCAGGATATCACGAACTGCCTCTAATGCTCGCTCTTGGGCCTTCTCCCACTTCACCTAGTTGGGTTGTCCTTTCTTTAGCAAGTCAGTCAGGGGTGCTGTGACAACTGCGAAGTTCGGGATGTACTCTCGGTAGTAGTTCGCCAGGCCCATGAATAAGCGAACCTGCGTCTTGGTAGTAGGTCGTGGGGCATCCCTGATCTTTCTCACGTTGTCGTCATGTGTATATTCAAACCTTCGCTTAACCGTTGCCCGATGAAATCCACGTTGTCGGCCCCAAGGATACATTTGCTTGGTCAGATGGTGAAATTCGCATCTGACAGACGCTGTAACAGCTCTCGAAGGGCCTTGATGTGATCTTCCCAGGTCTTGGTATGGATCAAGATGTCGTCCCAGTAAAAGACCACATTCTGCATATCCTCTAGGATCTTTTTCAGACCTTTCTTTAAAGTGGCGCCAATATTCACTCTTCCAAAAGGCATCTATAGGAACTCCCAATGACCGTCGGGTGTGGCGAACGCTGTCTTGTAGATATCCCTCTCTGCAAACTTGATTTGCCAGTACCCTTTGCTTAGGTCAATCTTGGAGAAGAACCGGTCTCCACTGACCTTCTGGAACAGTTCTCCCGCTGTGGGCATGGGGTCTGGATCGAAGACTGTTAGCTTATTGAGTTTACGGTAGTCCACACACACCCGGTTGGATCCATCTGGTTTCTTCACGATGACCACTGGGGATGCATATGGCGACCTGGACTCCCTGATGAATCCCAGATCCAGCATCTCCTTTCTTCAATTCTTCCCTCGTGTTATAAGGAAGATGATACTGCTTGCTGCGAGCCGGCTCGTTTGACGTCAGATTAACTTCATGCTGGATGGTGCCTGTAGTCCCCGGGTCAGGCGTAAACCGATGCTTGAACTCCGTAGTTACGGTTCTCAGCTCTTCATGTTGTGCCTGGGTCAGGTTTTGACCTAACTGGATGTCCTCAGCACCCTCCTTGTTGCGGAGTTCGTTTAGGCCAAACATATTCTCGCTGTCTAGTCTCTCGTCAGCAGCCAGACACACTGATGCCGCTTGTTGTGGTTTGTCCTGATGACCCCTCTCGACGTACATCTTCAGCAGAATCGCGTAGTAAGTCTTCATCTTGTTTTGACCTTGACTCTGTAGTCATTGATGCCAACTACTGTGTCAACTACGTACGGTCCCTTCCACTGCACCAGGAGCTTGTTGTTGTCGGTGGGGAGAAGAACCAACATCTGGTCACCTGGCTGGAACCGTCGAGGTTTGGCTTTACGGTCATATTAATGCTTCCCCTTGCTCTGCGTTTTATAAAATTCTTCTCGAGCCATCCTGAGGGTATCCTCCAGCTTCTCTCTCAGGTCTAAGACATACTGGTAGCTGATCTTCACCTCAGGCGCGTCGATGTCATTGGTCCACAGCTCCTTTGTACATGGGTCCCTTTACAGTCCTGCCATACAGTTATTCAAAGGGGGAGAAGCCTGTCTAGTCCTGCGGAACTTCACGGTATGCGAAAAGCAAGGCATTGATGTACCTGTGCCACAACCTTACCTGCTCAGCACAGTTTTTTCCAGCATAGTCTTCAATGTTCCGTTAAACTTTTCAACAAACCCGTTACACATGGGATGGTAAGGGGTCGTAGTAAGGTGTCGGATGCGCAACAGCCGATTGACTTCCTCCATGCAGTTGGAGACGAACTGGGTCCCTAGATCGCTCAGGATCTCTTCCGGAATCCCCCAAAAGGATGAACATGTCCACGAGCGCCTCTGCTACTGTTGAAGTGTCGATCTTTTTTAGTGGTATGACCTCAGGATATCTTGTAGCGTAATCCACCAGGGTCAGAATGTAGCGATGGCTATCTTCACTTGGAGGAGATATTGGCCCCCAACAGATCCACAGCTACCCGCTTGAAAGGCATATCGATCAGTGGCATTTTCTCGAGAGGAACCTTGGGCATCTTTCTCTTGGAGATTGTCTTCTGTCATATGTCGCACGATCTGCAAAATCGGGTGACGTCCCCCCCCCCCCACCCCCACCCACCCATATCAGGCCAGTTGAAGACTGCTCGGATCCTGTCGAGGGTCTTGCTGATTCCCAGGTGTCCTCCGAAGATGGAATCATGGGCCAGTTGCATCACCTGCATCCTCAGGGGTTCAGAAACAACCACATGACGGACAGGATACACAATGTCCCTTCTGGTCTCGAAGGTTATCTTCTTCCCTCTTCGTGTCACGGGCTCGGTCTGACCTCGGAACTTGTCAAGCGTAGGGTCGGCTTTCAGTAGTTCCACCAGCTTGTCCTATTCACCACGGCTGCTTCTGTGTTGTAAGCCACTTTTAGAGGGATGGTCTGGAGACTCTTCTTTGCTTGACTTCTCGTGGTAACGGCACATGTTTCAGGTCTCCACTCCGGATCTGGATCATCTGCGTTTTTGGCACAGTCAACGTTTCCGATGATAAGGTCGTAGACTGAAGTCTTCACTCATAACACCCTTGACCTCTCCTGTCAGGTACGGGGTGTTGACTCTGGCCTTGGCAAGGGGGATAATTCTGACAGTTCCGTCTGCCAGGATAAGGGTTGTCCACTCCTGTAGCTTCTGTTCTTCAGCTACTAGGTCTTCTCTCTCAACGACGCCGCTGCAACCCGTGTTTCTCAGCACCCTCACTGATGTATTGCCGACGAATCCTGACACCACTGGCATATTGGGCACTTTAATCTCAGGCAGCGCGATGTTGAAAACTGTTAAGAATGTTGCCATATCGCCAACTGGAATGCGTCCACTCCTTCTGAAAGACTCGATCTGCTCCGGTGTCACCCGCTTATCTCCAGACTCAAAGTCACAGATGACGTCACATCGTTGGTCAGTACAGCGGCGGCTCTGTGTTGAGACGTGGTACCACTTCTGCCTGCTGTCCCACAGTCTTGGTTGGGCCTTCTGGTCTTGAACACCCTTGGAAGGACACCGTATCGCCTTGTCCCTTCATTTAACAGGAAAAACATGTCAGTCTCCCCACCGACATCTGTTTCGGGGTATCTCTGACGTCTTGTTTACCTTCTGCTGGAGTAGACACACGCTGCGGCTTGCCAGGCCCAAACTTCATGTTGTGGGCGTCTAGGTATCTTTGAGCGTAATCTGCTAGGGCCTTCAGGGACTGGTCCTTCTGTTCTCTGAGGTGGGCGGCCAGGTCCTTAGAACATGCACTGATGCCTTGTTCTTAAATGATGAGGTCACACAGGTCCTGGTACTCTTTCTTCAATCCAGCCAGCTCTATCCATTTCTCCAGGTAGGTCCTGATTCTCTCAATGAATAGGCCGGATGTTTCTCCTTCCTCAGGCTATCAATTCCTGAATCGTCGTCTGTAACCCTCTTCAGTAAAGTCGTACTGTCTCAGCATTGCGGCTCTCACCTGCGCATAATCCTCGGCTTCTTATCTTGGCAGGCGGTTGTAAAACTCAAGCGCTTTGCCGGTCAGAAGTTCGCTCAGTTTGGTGGCCCAAGATTCCAGTTGTCCTCTGGCCCTGTGCCTCTAACTTCATCCTCTTTAGATGAATTTAAGTGTTGTCACTGCCTCTCTGCCTCTTTTCGCTCCTCTTCTCCCTGTTTCTCTGCCTCTTTTTGCTATTTCTCTGCCTCTGCTGCTTGAATTTCGAGTTTCTTGATTTCACGCTCTTTGGCTATTTCTTCTCTCTCCAAAATCGTTTCTTTTTTCTCCTTTTCTCCTTTTCTCTCTCCAGTCTCTTTTGTTCTTTCTCCAGTCTCACCTTTTCTTCTAGTCTTTTTTATTTTTCCCTCTCCTTTTCTCTCTCCAATCTCTCCTTCTCTCCTTTACAAACTCGAGGAGTTGAGCTCCCTCGAGTCCACATTCCTTTCCAATTCTCAGGAATGTCTCTATTTCCGATGTCGTCATCTCTGCGTTTTACTGCTGCCTGTTGTCTCCGGCTACCCTTTCCATTGAGCCAACTGAAGAAGTCCCGTCGGAGGTGCCAAATGTTTTGTGGTAGTCGTAATTGTAGTATGATACAATCACACCAGACGCACGCACGTAAAGTTCTTATAAAGAAACATCACTCAGCTGCAACTCGTCACACGTGGCACAAGGTTGTAGACCACACTGGAATAACAGTTCGAACAGTACTTTATTTTTACGATGCACTCTCAGCACACTACGTTCACAATTGCATCCACGCTGATACACTGTCTCCTCTACAATACATTAACACTTTTAACGCACTGCGTCTCGCATACAATGTACGCACATATTTACTAACACCGTCTTTTATACTATTACAGATTTCCAGATTAATGCAGCAAATTCACACAACACAACCAATCGCAAAAGGAAATGTAACCTACCAAAATGTATTAATATTCATTATAAAGAACACCCTGTAACTAACTACAACCTTCTACTAACATCTAGGCGCATTCGATAACATGTTACGAAATGTAGCCAACAACTTTGACGTCATATCTGAGGTAACTAAAAAGATCGCGACCCTGCTCGAACTTTCCAGTCTAATATAGGTCACACTTTACAACATTGTAGCGAAAAAACGTAATTCTTATCCAAAATAACTCAAATGAATATCAGATCTTTCCTATGATTAACACCCACATGCTCTCAAAAGAATAACACAACCACAAACGTAACAACATATTTCTACAAATGATGTTTCTTTGTTTTTCAAATGCTTTTCACAACTTCAAATCCAAGCTTAGTACATAGATACTGTAACGAAGGGGTTTTGTGTTGTATTGAATTAAATTGTTATATGTATAAATACGTTTAGTCTAATGGAATGAGTGTGTGCGTGGGCTCTCTGACAATCAGTATAAAGGTGGGTGTTCTAACTCTGTTTACTATACTCTTTCATCCACCACCACACACGTGCTTACAACAAAGACAAAGGCTACACAGTTATCTCTCTTTGCCCTCTGTTTCGCTATTTCCCATACACTCATGAACCTATACATTAAATCACTCAGTTCACATCACCATATAAACAAGTTCACACAAATAATTAATAAGTGGCATATAAGCTATGTATGAATTCGACGCTTACACAGTCAATCGCTACCGCAGAAGTCGTTGTCTCTTTCCCGAGACGTCACTCGGCTCTTCTCTTCACACTAGTGTCGACACAGTCAATGATATCACATCGACGACTTGACGGAGATTCCCGAACTGAACGGTAATAGTCAATGACAGTACTTACAGATTAGAATATTCCTAGGCGTGGAGTTATCAACGACGCTAGGCGACATAGGCTACACTGGAGGAACACTGCATGGGGTCCTGTAGCTCAAATCTGTAGGCTTACTTCGTTACCGTTGCTGCATGTCTGCACCAGTGATGGTAGACGAAGGAAAGATGAAGGCGTGATGATGTCCGCATCCGGTCACGTAGACGATGCTATAAGGACAGCTTCATCAGCCACATACCAGAGGAGTTCCGCTCCGTACCGGCCGCTGTATACAACATTTATACAATCGTAAATTTTCGCTCTTATACTTAAAGAGTCTGTATGTGTCCTCGACACATTATTATAATTCAGAGTGCTCGAGATCATTTCCTTTGAAAAAAGTCTTCTCTATGCCACCATACTACTACAGTCACTATTGTCACAATTCTTATGACAATTCCTATAGCCACTTTAACACTGTGCACACATTTTGCGTACCTACACACAATGAATTGTGAGCCAAATATTACAATCACAGCTCACCTTCAATTTATAACATATTACTGCACATTCATTCATCATTAGGTATACCTAATTATACACTGAATTACCTTCCTATTTCAGTCCCACATTTTCACATATAAATAAATACAACATGACATCCTAGTTATAAACTATATCACATATAATAATTACATGACCAAACAAGTATTGACACGAGCCATCGCACTTCCTTCAAACATGGGCCCTTCTGCACTCTAGTCATAATAATTCATAAAAAAAACAATACTTTCCCTTTTCGTATGAATAGCTTTACAGGTCATTATAAATACCGATAATAACAATAATAAATACCTGTATTCTATATACAGCTATAGAATTCCCTAGAAGAATTCTTTCTCAGAGCACCAACGAACACGTCCGCTCAACTCGGCTGATATGACATCTCTGACTAACAACAGTTCACGATACAACACTGTCACTCCCACACGTGAACATTGCTCACCTCTACATTACCTGTTGTGAACCTCCGGTCCAACTGCTAATGACGTCATAACGTCTTCCTACCCAAACATGTACGAAATGCGTTCGTTACAGATACCCGAAAACCTATATAATCATACTAATTTGGATAACACCTCGGAAAGGTAAAGGGTAAGAAGAGCTCAGCAAATGTGTGTACAATGTCAGTTCTTGATAGAATTGTATTTATTATCAAAGTTTTTGCAATCTGTTCAATCAAATTTGGCATGAAGGTTGCTGATGGCAAGACATTTATATGCGTGCTAATTAGTCGAATCATCGTAAAGGTCAAGGGTCATTGGGACGTTGACTGATGTGTGTAAAATTCTTACATTTTGAGAAAACATGTATTTCACTGGCGCTAAAGCAAAGCCTTTTACGTATTGTCACAAAGGTCACACATGTGAATCTGTCATACACGTGAGCCCTAACGGCTTTGTCGTTCTTGTTATTTTAATCGCATGTACCGGAAAGAATCGGTGGAACCGTCAGAGCATCTGTGCCTCTTGTTGGATTCATTTGCGTCGGCTTCCTCTGACTCAGTTTATTAAGCTTTTAGTCTGTTATTGCTTCAAAGATGTACTTTACATTCATTGGCAAGGAATGGGTTGATACGGGTTAGCCTCACTATCACGCGGGCACGCTAAAGATATTCTGTTTACTAAGTGGTGTTAAGTGTTAAGTCCTCAGAAAAAAAAAAAAATCCGACCACATCACTCCCCTGCTCAAGCTCCTTCACTGGCTCCCCATCCCCCAACGCATCCAATACAAGATTCTGTCTCTCTGCTACAAATCCCTGAACAACTACGCTCCTGCGTATCTCTCCAACTTACTTCACCCCTACACTCCTCCCCGCTCCCTCCGCTCCGCCTCTGACCCTCTCCGCCTCCTCATCCCCCGCACCAAACTCAGCACTTTCGGCCCCCGCTCTTTCTCAGTATACGGTCCAACCACCTGGAACACTCTCCCACTCTCTCTCCGTCAGAAACACTCGCTCTCCTCCTTCCAGTCTGCCCTCAAAACTCATCTCTTTCAACAGTTCTAGCACTATATCACCACACTCCCCAGCCCAAGCTGACCGTCCTAATGTATCTTCACTATTTGTGTTACGTGAGTCATTGTCTAAAGCGTGCGCATGCGTGTGCGAGTTGTGAGTGCGCGCTTAGAGTTATAATTATTATAAGATAAGCGCATTATAAATACCGTAATTATTATTATTATAAGTGGTGTATTTTATATATATATATATATATATATATATATATATATATATATATATATATATATATATATATATATATATATATATATATATATATATATATATATATATATATATTCATCTCTACGTCACACGACCAATCCCTTTAGCGCAAACCGTACCACATGACCGAGCTACAAAAACCCTTGTAGCGACTAATGGCGGACTTTTTGTAGCCCTCTTCCTGACGCGTCTTGTATGCCAGTTTTGTTCTGTAAAAGACCACCTAAAAGCTCTAAGGTACAATGTTACAAAGTGTTGTTCGAAACAGCAGGCACACTCCTGAAGTTGTTTGTAGCACACATCTGAAGCAATAGTGTTTAACAGACCACAAAAGAAAAATATTTGCGGAATCGAGCATCCTATGTACTATTTTATTGAAGAATTTTACATTTTTGTAGGCAAACAGTCACGCATCTCTTCCACTGGCAATTTGTAGACAATGCTGCTGGTCATGCAGACGGCAACGCCATGAAAGATCTTAAATTTTGTCACAAGTCTAATATGTATACACGCATATTCTTTTGACGTCAGTCATGTCTGGCGTGATCCAGTTCGGACGATTTTAGCTTTGATTTTTTTTTTTTACAAAAATAGTGGAGGAATGAAAACAAATACGTTATTGGTTGCAGTGGTTCGCTGTACAGACCTTTGTAGGCCTTTGGGAGGTCAAAGGAACCATTGTAACTCTCAGGCCTTTGGCCTTCGGGGTACAATGGTTCATTTGAACTCCCTCAGGCCTACAACGGTCCGTGTAGCGAACCTCTGTTAAAAATAACTTTTAATTAATATCATATTGAGCAGCATTTTGCTTGATATAGTGCCGATAACAGGCAGATGTGATTACAAGATCCGAATCAAAATGTCCGAGTCATAAGACGAGGACATTGGATTCGGGTCAAGTAAGCACATCTGTCAGTTATCGGCACTATATCAGGCATAATGTTGCTCGATATAATTTATGTACCCAGTCCAAAACAAAACTGTGCCTGGCGTCATTCATTTTGCAGCTCATTGCGATGCTCACATAAAACACATGAATGGTAGACGACTGCATATCGCTGTCGACTCAGCGCATAGATTTCGTGATTATGAAGACATCAGTGCATTGTATAACCGTGCGTGTTACTGAGTAAATTTTACTTGTAACTAGATCACGCAAAATTCGGGAAATGCCAGCAGGTTTGTTTATTTAATTCTTTTCTCAGGTTGTCGTTATCACCAGCTGACATCTCGTCAATTTCACTTGTCATTCCAGCGAATCGCACGTTTCCTGGCGTCTTTTCTGCGTGCGTGTGTGTAAGTAGGAGATATATTTCGAGCATTCATACACACTAAGGAATATGTCATTACTGCTACACCTAAGGCGCTTGTTAATATTGCGGTATGAGCATATTTCGCGTTTCCGTTTTGAAAATGCAAGTATTATCAAGATCGAGTCTTCTTGGCGCGCAAGTGATTTTGGGAAGGAGAGTATATCAAACAAGTTCATGAATATTAACCCTAGTAGCATTTACGGTGTGAGTCTGGTCCTCCGAGGGTCGCATATTTTGGTGTGAATTTGGTCAAAATAAAACGTGTAACCACCGTCGCAGGACGGCGCGTGCGACCAAATTGTGTGCAGTAAACGACCTGAAATACACCTTCCTGCGACGGTCCAGAAATTGTGTAAAAATGGTCATTTTAAGGTCTTTTTCAAGTGAAATGGGACATATATGGGACCGTTTTGACACCTTCCTGCGACAGTGCAGAAAATAAGGGTGTAAAAATGGTCATTTTTAGGTCTTTTTCGACCAAAATGGGACCTATAAGGGACCATTCATTTTTGTTTTTACCGTACCTCTATATACTCAACCCTTCCGCGCACCCACCCCTACCCATATAATGCACCACTCATTTATTATAATGTTTATAAGGCAGATTAATGCAGTCACACATAATTGAAAACACAGATGTAAATGAGTCACAAAAATAAACTTTTATTCAACTAAATGAAACATCAGTCATTGTGATGAAGCTCTATGCTCGTGCATAGTGCTCACACAGTAGGATTAGTACGGTACGGTTTTTGTTAACGGTTTGCCGCCGCTTTTAACAACAGATTATATAATAACACGTTCAGATTGGATCTTGCTTTTTGGCAGGTACGAGCGTCGATCTAGCCGATCAGCGAGTTGGCAATGGAAAGGTTACTCACAAGGGCGTGACGGGCTGGATGTACTGATATGCGAGACAACCACTGCGCCACCACACGCGCACATTCACCACACTCACTCACTACTAAGGCGTATCTACTGAGCGACTGTGTTGACTGATGGCGCGCGCGGTGCCGCATGGGCTGTATCGCATGTTTGTACAATGAGTTAGTGAGTTAGTTATTTGGGTTTAACGCCGAGCAGGCAACTAAGGCCATCTCACCGCGGTGTTTGTACAGTGAGCCAATCAAACCCTTATGGTCTTCCGCATACTGGCGTTGTAGCCTAGTGTGCATGAGTCAAAATGCTGCCAGACGTGTATATCGTAGAACACACAATGTCTTTTGCAAATGTCTCTGATAAGAAACATACTCTGTGAACAAAAATCATGCAAGACCAAATGAATTTATAAGCTTCATATTTATATGTACTTAACACCCCCGTCATATTTTGACTGCATTTTCGAAATTTTATGACATGACTTAAATTGTGTCCCTAAAAGGCTGTAAATGACACTTTTTAAAATATAACTGTGGCAAA